>JACGCM010002207.1:649227-1298455 GCA_014058105.1 Kingdonia uniflora
GATTCAAAAGAGTCATGAAGCAGAGCTAACTCGAAAAAAGTCGTTGAAGATGCGCATATAGTTAAGGTGATGACAACGGACCCAAGTAATCTACTACCGATACAAAAGCGTTTGATGAAAAAACAAATTAAAAAATATTCAAATAAGTTGAATGAGCAGTGCCCAAGTGATGACGACGTTTCTAGTGATGAAGATTGATGTAATCTTTAGTGTTAATAATAGTTCTTAAGTTTTATACAATTTTATTATTTCAATAAAATTATTATTAATCGTACGTAATCATTAAAATTGTTATTAATCTAATTCGTATTTGAACCTTCTGGATGTACTCTGCCATAATATACTCTGCTTCTTACTTCTTTCTTACAGGACATGAAATTTTCTTATTCTCTTTATCTCTACCAAAATAATAAAACATAAAAAATGGGTACAAAATCAAAAGGCAGAAACAGTAAACCAAGTTTCTTTAAAGTGTTACAATGATGAAGACTTGGAAACAAAATACATTACAACTTCAACATTAAACTTGGAAACAAAATACATTACTTTAGAAAATAAAAAAACAATGATGATGACTACAATTACTCCACCCCTTTTCGATTCCACAAATATGCGACAAGTTTATCTCGTAATTAGAAATGAGCTCCTTCATTTTTAATTTCATGAACCTTCTGGATGTACTCTGCCATAGTGTTGATCGCGTATCTTGGATTTAAGTCCTCCTTCCAAGTCTTCACGAATGTTCTAAACTCGGGATCAATGTTTATTTGCCGGATGTAAGTATGACGTTCATCTTTGACGATCATATTGTGCAGGATTATATATGCATACATAATATTTCCTAGATCACTAGGTTTCTAAAATCGCGTACCGTGTACAAATATTTGAAATCTAGCTTGTAATACACCAAAAGTACGTTCTATGTCTTTCCGACATGCTTCTTACATCTTTGAAAAATGTCTTTCGGCATCGTTGGACGAATTTCTTATGGTTTGAACACGTGTTTGCCATTTTGGATAGACTCCATCCGCTAAGTAATACCCCATAGTGCGCGGTACTGTACCTATATTATAATTGCATGGCGGCGCAACTCCATTAGACAAGTTGCTGAAAAGCCACCCTTGATGCAAGACGTTTACGTCGTTGTTAGAACCGGGCACCCCAAAGATTGCGTACCATATCCAAAGATCTTGCGATGCAGCCGCTTCTAAAATCACCGTCGGGATTTTTTTATACCCGGTATATTGTTCTGCCCACCCGGTAGGACAATTCTTTTATTTTCAATGCATACAATATAAACTACCTAACATCCCCGGGAAGCCTCGCGATCCATTCACTTCTAACAAGTGTAATGTATCGTCTTCATTGGGAGATCTAAGGTATTGAGCTTTGAATTGTGTTATAATAGTTTTACAAAATTATTTCAAGCACAAAATACCCGTTGACTCCCCAATCCGAAGGTATTCTTCTTGGGTGTCTGCGCTCGTACTGTAACATAACATGCGAAGTGCGCACGTTATCTTTTGGTGCAAGGATAAGCCCATCGTCTTAGTGCATTTTCTCTTTGAATAAAATAGGGGTTCGAAGAAAGTATTTGATAATAAATACGTTGATACACACCTTCGCTCATACGAAATCGACGACGAAATGGGATACCTTTAAATCTTGGGTTGTCACCGGAGTAATCCCGATTAAGGCTAAACTCCCCCAATTTATGATCACTACCTTTCCGCTTGTCAATCCTTCCCCTTTTACTACCTCCCCGCCTCCGTAATGATGTCGCTTCTTGCTCTTTTTCTTTTGCTTCTCCCATCTTAATCATAATCTTGCTATACTCGTGCATTATCTCAATTTGACGCCAGAAGAGCTCTTCGCTTCCGGACGATAATGAAGATGATGACTCCAAAGATGAGAGTGATGGGTCAGACATGAGTAGGTCAGCCAGGATTTTGTCAGACATGATTCAACGAAAATGATAATAAATGAAGAAAATTGAGTTTTGAGATATAAGATGAATGAGTTGATTGTAGAAGATTAAGAGAGTAGAAGATGAATGGGTTTTATAAAAAAAAAAACTAACCGTTTATAGCCGTTGAGCATCTTGTTGTACAAGTTTGATCATGGAAAAACCAAAGTGTGGAGGGGAACCAGTGTACTTATTTCATGCAGGCTTTTGCCGTGCACTTCTGAACCGCGCGGTAAGACTAGCCGTTTGATTTTGTTTTAATCTAAGCCGTCCACGTATTTTAATCTAAACCGTCCTCTATACGGACAGTTTATAAGTGCGCGGCATGGGAGCCACTGGAAGCTTGACAAGTGTTAACATCTTATTGGATCGTAGGATACGCGCGGTTAAGAAGGGTACGGCATTAATCTACCAAAAATCCACCCTGAGGGTGGAGAATTCATTGCCACGTCATTAATCGACCTAGGTGCTAAGAGGATTTAAGAATCCACTTGCCATGTGAGGGTGTACCTAGAATCCACCTTGAGATAATTCTAAATATGGATATAAAAAACTTAAAAATGCTTCCTTCACAATTGAATTTATGAAGCTTCTATTCACAAAATAGCGTTAAATAAAGGTCCCTTGAACAAAAACAAAACCTCTATTGTATGGTAGTATTGCTTAATGAGAGTTCCCTTAACTAAATTAAACCAAACCAAACCTTCAAATCAGACTTTATTATTATTGGCTTCTAGTAGTCTTCAAAAGTCAGAGATAACAAGAGAAATCAACAATACACTCAGTAGTCGTAGTAGTGATGGAAACCCCTCCAGCAGAGGAGCTGTTGAGGAAGATCCATGAACTTGAAGCAGGTCACGCTCATCTCAAACAAGAGATGTCCAAGCTCATACTAGGTGACGACTCGGATCCTAAACCCCATCATCGATCTCACTCGGTGTCTCCTAAAAGATCCAGAGTGAGACCACGGAGTGGTATTGTTGGATTCGATGGAGGAGCTGCGGGGTCTGCTTCGTTTAGACACTCTTCGCCTTTGCAGAGGGAGAGTAGGAGGGATGAACCGAAGGTTCCGCCGAGACCGAGTGGTGGTGGACCGGCGGGTGTTGTTGATTTTACGCAGAAGCAATACTTGAATATCTTGCAATCTATGGGCCAATCTGTTCATATATTTGACTTAAATGGGAGTATTATTTATTGGTAACTTGTTGCTTTATTTATCTGCATTTGTTGCTCATTTCAGATAGTTTTTAGATTCAAGTTGATTAAGACCGAATAGCTACATAATTGTTGCACATTTTTCGCTATTAACATGTTTAATGGTTATTTAACCATCCCTGTTTTGCTACCGATGTTGCTGGTTTTATTTGCTTTGCAAAACATGAACTAGGAACGGAAAGATGGAGATGTTATAATGAGAGGAAAACCATAAGGGTGAGAAAGAGAGATTTTCTTCTTTTTCTTTTATTTGGGAGTTTATAGACGAATGCCAAATCTAATTTTGAGTCACTAATTTAGGTTAAGGCTGTATTAAGCAGTTTTATACTATGATTGGAGCTACTTTTAATTGCTTTGTACGCCATTTTATATTTCAACTTCCGGATATGCTCAAAGTTGACACTTGACACAGCACGAATACACCATTTTTACCATCAGATTGAATTGCCATGAATGTTCTTATTGGCTCAATCCTCTACTCATACTAAAAAAGTTAAGCTTCGAAGTTAAATTTTGTACAAGTTGCTCATTTTCATCCATTTGGAAATATTCATTTTCAGGAACAGAATGGCCGAGCACACTTATGGTTATTCGGCATCGGAAGCGCTTGGCCTGGATGCAATTGAACTTCTTGTAGATGCCCGTGACTTTACTATAGCAAACAACATTGTACACCAAGTAGCAATGGGGGAGAGCTGGACTGGGCAGTTCCCTGTCAAGAATAAGTTAGGGGAGCGGTTTCAAGCTATTGTGACCAATACTCCATTCTATGATGACGATGGTAGTCTAGTTGGGATTATCACCGTGTCGAATGATTCACGTTCATTTAGAGAAATGCGGATTCCGCTGTCTGGTTCAACTTCAGATGCCGATTCCAGCTTTAGAAGGCCCGTAGGCAGTCCTGAGAGTAAACCGTTTCTTGATCCTCAGCAACCACTGCAAGTCGCAATTGCGTCAAAAATATCAAATCTGGTAACTTGGCATGGTTTTGTGATTTCTTTTTTCGTGCACAATCTGGCATGTACTTATTTTTCACGCCATGGAACAGGCTTCTAAAGTTACCAACAAAGTTCGGTCGAAAATGCGAACTGGTGAGAATGCTATGGAAAGTGAAAGCAGGAGCGGAGATAGCCAGCATTCGGATCCTGGATTCTTAGAGGTTGACCATAGGGGAGATGCAATTTCAAGTGGAGGTAGCACACCTCGTGGGGATTCAAACACCACATCTCCCTTTGGCTTATATTCTCATGCTGCCCTTGATGAGAAATCCCCCCATAGAGATTTTGGTGATGACGGTGAAGGAAAAAATAGGATTCACAAAATCATAACTTCAAAGGCAGAGGCCTGGATTAATAAGAAGGGAATATCATGGCCATGGAAAGGTAATGACGAAACAAGGACAGTACGTAGTGTCTGGCCTTGGTTGAATCATGATCACGAAAATGAGTTTGGCCACCAGAAGATTTCCGAGTCAAGTGTTAAGCCTGATACCCACAGTTACCGCTCGGGCAATATTGATGCGGCCTCAGGGTCTTGGTCTTCATCATTTAATGTTAATAGTACAAGTAGTGTAAGCAGTAGTGGAAGCACTAGTAGTAGTGCTGTTAAAGTGGATATGGAGACTGACTCTTTGGATTACGAAATCTTGTGGGAAGACTTGACGGTTGGGGAGCAAATTGGACAAGGTATAGTGACTTTTTCCATGGACGCTTTATTATAATTGAATAAAGTTCAAATCTGTTAAATTTGTGAACTCTGGTAAGCACATGGCAGATAGTGTACCTCTGAGCAACTTTTTACCTATTATGTTTTCATAATGCTATTACAACTTTGCACCATTTTATCACCAATAGAATCTCATATCTATTTAAAATTGAGCTCAAATGTTTAGGATTGGGAATATGGCTTTGATAATGAATGCTCACATAAAATTTCTACCCATTTGATCTTTACTATCACTTTCATCTTTCTAGTGAAAAAAATAGAAAACAACCAAAAGGTCGACATAGCAAAGCCTTTGAGTCTCCACTAGCGACACAATCCCTTCTATATACAAAATGTTCAGAATTATAATGACAGCCTTTATGTGAATTACACTGAAAATATAAGAAATTGGAGATATTTAGCAGTACAAAAGAAAGATCTCTCATTTCCGAGGTCCTTCACAGTCCCTCGATTTCCTTTTCGGAAGTTGACGCTAGTGTAACCAACATTATAAAGTAACAATGACTCAATCACGGTATTGCAATTTAAATTTCATTTATAATTAGGAAAACGTTTAGAAAAAAGGTGTACTAGAGAAGATTTAGAGTCTTGCATGTAGTTTCATGTAACGCTGATTATGCAATATAAAATTCCCTATTTATTTATTTATCCTCATGATTTTTGTTCCATTTTGTTGATATGTTGCAGCGACTTCTCGTGTTGATATTTATCCGAGGTTGTATTTTGATTTTTTTTACAGGTTCTTGTGGAACTGTATATCACGGTTTGTGGTATGGCTCGGTAATGTTATTTTTCCTTTTGATAGTTGTATTTCAATGTAAAGCCGTATACGTTACTCATGCTCATGCAAAATTTGATAGGGCGAATCGGTAGAAGCGACGATTTTTGAAAATCCTAGCAAATAACACTCAAAATTAATAAACCATCATCTTTTTTTTAATTAATCATTAATTCTATTATAACTTTAGGGCCTCCTTTTATAGGACACAAGGACCCCTTTATTTAGTGAATTCCCACCACAACAAAAATTTGTGGAGCGAATTTTAGAGATCTTGATTTGCTCGGACATGTTGACACGTTCTTCAAATTGTTAATTTTCCATTGCAATTTTCCGTAACTGAGGATTATACCTATATCTAAGGGTACGATGTTGTCACCAACATCAATGTGTTTAACTGCGCCAAAAGTATCACAACTTCGCAAGCACATAGTCTTCCGCTCTATAAAGCGTGTCTCTAATGTCCTCCAAACGTGAGCAACAAACCCTAGTCCTTTAGGGTTAATCTTCGTTGGAAAACATACTTCGTCGTTAATGACAGACTATAACTCTTCGTTTATTTGTGATGATGAAAACCTTTCTCTCTTCTTATTCTTTATCGACAATGTCCAACTTCTGTTACGATTTATTCTATAATCGCATCTTCTCTGTTTTGCTCTTCAAGCAAGATGAGTTTTCCCCATTCCTCTTGAACATGTGGGACAAATGAAGTTTTATTTGTGAATGAGCCTTCTTCTCCTTCGCAGCCTAAAATCTAAGACTGAAAAAACGAGTTAATTTTTGCTACTAGCGGACTGCTAATCAACAAGAGGGAAGGCCCACAAATGTTGATGAAACTCCTTCCATAATGGGAACTACTCCAATTTGAATTAATGGACATGTTTGGTTTGCGGATGACGACTCAATTGTTCTAAGGCAGTACCATCAGATACGTTTGCGGCAACAAGTATCACATGGCTGCGGGAATTTACAACATGAATTGGCACCAAAGGACTTGGCTTCGAGTCAAGGCGGGGGATGAGCTCCCCCATCATCTTTCTGACCTTAACATCTTTCATCCAACTGACGTAGTTCTTTTGCATAGTGTTTCCCTTTATGTTTTGCGAATACCTTGTCTAACTTTTCAAGTCGATCAATCCTTAATCTAGGTACCTTTGGGCCATATAAAATCAACGTCTTTTCCGATAGTTTCCATTTTGATTGATAAATCCCAAGAACATTACACTGCTCCGATGCCAAATTTGTGACAAATTGGTAAAAACAACAATTGTGAAACCCAAACAATTAACACCCATTACGAAAAAAAAATCATTTATTATTATTATTCTGTAATTATACTACAACTTCATGAAATTAAACCTAAAACTATTAAGAAATTATAAACCCTACAAGGAGCCCTTTACTTGGTAACTTCCCACTTTCCTAACTCTACTCCTATCAAAACGTTAAACTCTTGAATTATGCAAAAATTGAGATCTAAAATAAATCCTAATTAGAGAGAAAGAGAATGGGATGCGATTTCTAAAGAGGCAGACAGATGCAACGCGGGCAGGTGACGACCGTTACAACTAAATGACTCTAAAATGCTTAAGACGACTGATCTGCGTGTATAAATGATTGATAATCTATAAGTCACCCATCATTGCTTTCTATATGATAGTGATTCTGATCTTGTAGGTTGGGACCTTTAATCAGTCTTAACGTCTTAATCACATAATATTTTGTTGTTTAACAGAATTCAAACAGGGTACAAAGACGGTGAGGATCTTGTATCCTTTGTAAGACATTAAATGAATTCCACTCTCTTTCAGGATGTTGCAATCAAGATATTTCCCAAGCAAGAATATTCAGATGACGTGATGCTTTCCTTCAGAAAAGAGGTGATTTTTCAAGTCACTCAACCATGTCCCTTTTGAAGCATTCATTAAAGTGTTATTAATGTTAATGTCTTGGGAATTTAGAACTAGTTTTTTTTTTTTTGGGTTTCCGTACGTTATGGTACAACAGTTTATTCCTGTATTCTTTTGCTTACGAATTGTTTGGGAACAGTGGAAACTTACTAGCGAAAAAAGTTTATGTCTGCACCTGTTTTCACTTTGAATAATTTAGTCAGCTGGTTGGCTGTGCCATTCTTAATGAACAACATTTTCTCCGTGCATATGTCATTGTAGGAGTTAACAAGATTCTGCAAATGTGGAGGAATTTTTAGGACCAGTAGAAAATGTCATTGTAGTATAACCTGTGGCCTTCTGTATTCGCAAAGACACGAAGGTTACCTTCTGCCATTGTCGTAAGGTTACCTTCTGTAACCTATGTCATTGTAGTTAATAAGAGTCTGCACATAGCGCAGACTTCATGCATGGCGACGACATAGGGAGGCTGAAGATTCGAGGCGTTAGCGGAGTGGCACTAAAGAAAGAAAATGGAGGTTTCGTGTATCCGAAGGGGCATGAGATACTAGGGTAAGGCTAGGGCAAACACAGCGGAGTGGCCAAAACTAATTAATCTAAGGCTGTACGGCAGGAGCTATTTGTTAGCGGGGCTATTATTATGTTGGAGTATATGTCACCATATACTACTTTAGGCCGCTTTGGGTAGTAATAGGACTATTATATAAAGAGAGAGTATGATGTAATCTCATTAATCAATTTGAGAGTAATATTTTCTTCCTCTTCTTTATTACTACAATATTATCTGGCAAGAAGAGTTCCCAAAGTGGCCTCGAGACTGCTGCCGCCAATATAACTTGTTAGCATATTGAATAATCGACTTTTTAGTCGACATAGTTAGTGTAGTCTATCTTTATGATCTTCCCATGTCCCCACTGTAGTAAACTCATGAGTCAGATACATGGCTAAGAATGACTGAAGAACTATCAGATACACTGGCTGAGAACATTAAGTTGGCAGTACTCGGAATCTGTGGTTACCAGTGAAGCATGGAGTGAATTTGAACACCATAAATGAAATAAAGTATGATAACATGGTATTTGAATTCTCAAATGTATTGCACTATTATAACTGTTCAAAATAAACTGTTACTTTTATTGATGACTTGCTTATGTTCTTTATAATAGCTCAATCCGTCATAATCTAGAATATGTATTTCTGTATACTATGTATTAGTGTATCATGAGTCAGTCTGATGATTTGCTGCAATTATGTAATTTTCGTGAATAGCATGATTGTTGTCTGCCAGTATTCATTTGGTTTCCATTCATGTCTAGTGTGGAAAGATTAAAGTATATCACTATCTTCACTACATTGACATGAGAATTCGGTCTCAGAATAGTTTATGCTTATGAAGGTATCGCTTATGAAGAGGCTCCGTCATCCAAATGTGCTACTGTTTATGGGTGCTGTAACTACACCTCAGCGTCTTTGCATTGTCACAGAGTTCCTTCCACGGTTCATTCTCTACTTTTTCTTCTCAAAACTTCTAATTTGGGAGTAATATAAATCATGTTCCTGTGTGTATAACATTTTCTACTGTTCTTAAAGTGTAGCTGTTTGTTTAGAACCCTTTTTTGATCGTTGTACCTACACTCTTTCTAATGCAGTGGAAGTTTGTTTCGCTTGCTTCAAAGGAACACATCTAAACTGGATTGGAGACGACGTGTTCTAATGGCTTTAGATATTGTGAGTATTAATGTTTGGCATTTCTATTGATTAATATAGTGCTTCAATAGGATCTGGTCCGTAGTTGTTTAGTGTTGTTTCACTTGCTTCAGCTAATCCAATGTAGTATATAGCCTTTCGACTTTGTCGTATTGTCTTCAAATTACAATCTGATATAGTAATGTGGTTGATGCATTCAAACTGTAAACAGATTTAGCATGACCAGTTTGTCATGTATTATGTTTGAGAATGCTCAACAAAACAAAAGTCAATTATGGTGATAAATTTCTTAATTCCATATCTACTAAAAGGGCTGTCAACTGAAATAACCCAGAATTGTCTTTGATTGCAACTGGTCGACTATCAAAACATACATTATCCCTGACATCCTTAAGCTAAGTTTCTGCATTATTTGGGCTCGAGAGGTTGGAGGTTCTCTAATTTGTGATAGGTGCGTAAATGTTATTTATTTTTGAGAATATAAAAGTAATTTATTGATCTTCTCAAAGAAAATTTCACTTCACAGAAAAACGTTTCCCTTCTCATAAATATGGATGAAGAGGAACTATACAAGATTGTTACATATATGTCAATAGATAATGACTTTCACTGTTATAATTTTATCACCATGGTTTGAAAACTCGGACTCAACTCGGGTGAGTTTTCATGAGTTGTCTCGGATCGGATAGGTGGATCGTTGATTATTATTATTATTATTATTGATTTTGATTATCTTGGCCTATATTATTTTTTTAGAATGTAGGATTTTTTTCTTCAAAAGCAAAGTAATATTAGTATTATTTGATATGAGTCATATATGGTACTACTGCTCTTACGAGTAGTCGAGTAGTCTGGGATACATCCTAGGTAAAATGATACTAGTACTACTTATCGACTGTGCCCTACTTTTTCCTCTTCGATTCCTCGAGGCGGCTATTCCGAATCTTTCAATATCATTGGAAAGTACATCCATATCATCGAGGCCTAAACTAATTTGGTTAAGCAAATGGGTAATCAAATCATGTAGTTGTTTTATTATGTAGCTCGTATTTCTAGTATTTTGGTGTGGTGTGGTGCGTTTGTATCATTTGTGTTTGAGTATATGAACTATCTGTATTTGTATCTTTCGTAAAGAGTGTACTTTGTATCTTTGGTGTGGATTGTACTAGACCAACTCTAATATTATGTGGATTGGTTATTTGAGTTGTAAAATGAACAAATAATAAAATGTCTTAATACTTTATGTTGAAAAATTGCTACTCAGGCCAACTCAGACCAACCCGGGGCCGATCCAGTTCGGGATCGGCTGATCGGCCGTGGGCAATCCCAGTCCCGAGTCTAAATTTTTGAACGATGTTTATCACTGAAGTTCCTATGGTTCATTTCTTCTTCTACAAAACCAATCCAATGGCATGTGGAGTAAGGTCTCAATTTTTTGTCTTCCAATTTTTCTTCTAAATGGCTTACACCGCCACACTTTTAATGATAAAATAAAACCTCATTCAAATACCCAAGAGGCACCGAAAGTATTAAGGAAATAACTCTACACTTTCATTTCACCGGACAATGGACTTATCTGTTATACCACAAAATAGTCACGAATGTTCCATATCCACACCTCTTCGTCTTAATTCATCGTTAGTTGTTCGCCCCCAAACCACCCCATAAAAGAAAATTTCTTTAAGCGTACTATCTTCCATATAAGCCAAGCGACTAGGGAAACCCACGTCTTGTACTCCTCGCATCTACCAAATGACTTCACATCTATCTAACCGTGAATTTCCCTTTCTCGACCTACTTCCATTTTCATTTGTCTTCACCCATTCTATTTAACTTTTATCACCTCGGCCTGTAACTCATTCCTATTATTACAATATCTCCATAACCCCTTTCCAAGCACCGCTGTATTCATTTCCCTAAACACTTTTAATTTGAATCCGCTCTTTTTCCATACAAACAACATCACATTTAAGTAAATGGAGCTTACAAACTCCCTTGTTGCCATCGTAAAGGAAATTTCTTATCACCTCCAACTTTGACGCCATATACCCAGGAAGGTGAAATAAAGATAAATGAGCTTTTGGTAAGGCTAAGACGATTTCCCGTAGACAACATTTTTTTTTTTTTTTTCACAAGGCCAACTTCTTGAAAACATTTGATAGCCGAGTCCCAAATCTCAACACTATGTGAAGACGCTCCAAGAGGCATACTGAGATAGGTAGATAGTAAGTCCCGTGTCGCAACAACTCAATTCATTAGCTAAGTTCCCAACTTCATGACCATTTCCAGCCTCCATAACTTTGCCTTTTGTCAAGTTTGTACATAAACCCGTGGCCAACTGAAAGCTCAACAACACAAACCGAAGACGTCTAATCTCCCTCTAATCATCATTGTGTCCTACAAAATAAGATAGTATCATCCTTAAACCTCCCCCCCCCCCCCCCCCCCCCCCCCCCCCCCCCTCCCCTTCACACACACACCATAATAAACAAAAAAGGAGATAAGGTTCACCGAGTCGAATCCCTCTTGAGCTTGCATGAAAACCTGGCGGAACTCTTGCAAACAGTATAAAACACGCAATATATAGTTCTAAGTAACATGATCATACATGCTAAAGTGGCCTATTGATTTTCTATTTAAAATTGGTATTTAGGTAAACTGATCAATGATAGGGGCTAAACTACCATATGTTACTGTTTTCTTAGTTGATCTAGTTGATGGACATGCACCACTAAGCATTTTGAGTTGTATAATGAATAGGAGAAGTTGTCGAACTCTTAATTTGTTTTTAGTAGGTGGATTTTGAACTGTGAACTTGATGGATCCTTTTTTCACTTCAGAACTTGATGGATTTTGAAAGTTGATCTCCTACATACCCAGTTTAATGATCTTGTCATTTGTAACATTTTGACAGGCAAGGGGCATGAATTATCTTCATCATTTCAACCCACCTATTGTCCACCGAGATTTGAAATCGTCGAATCTGCTCGTAGACAAAAACTGGACCGTCAAGGTATGCTTACCTCCATATGTGTAGGCACTATTTTATTTTATTTTAATCTATTCTCAATTTTTTTAATACCACAAATTTTAAGTTTAGGTATTAGAAATGAACTGTTTGTTCTATTTTTGATTAGGTTGGTGATTTTGGTCTCTCACGTCTTAAACATGATACATACCTGACAACGAAAAGTGGAAAAGGAACGGTATATGACGAAGCACTACCTTAAGTGCCTTATTCTCTAGAACGTATAAAAAATAAATTTTTTCTTACCATAACAACGTTTCATCTACTTGTATTGTAGCCGCAATGGATGGCTCCAGAGGTTCTCCGTAATGAGCCCTCAGATGAGAAGTAGGTTCACATTCTTAAGTTGCTAGCGAGTTTTATTGTTTAATTTTTTTTAAACTTCGTACTTAGTAAATTCATCTCATTTGCTATGTGGAAATTTTCAGATCTGATGTATACAGCTATGGGGTAATACTATGGGAGCTATGCACCGAGAAAATTCCTTGGGATAACCTCAACTCAATGCAGGTATACTACTAAGAACCACACTTGTTACCATTTTAATGACATATGGTAGTAACCTTGTTGCCGTTTTTTTGAAACATCTCCCTCTAATTAAGGGAAAAAAAAGGTAAGAAAAGAAATACATATCAGTGAGATGATGTCATACAGTAGTAACCTTTCTGTTGCTGTAGCTTGCCATCTTGTGCGGCTGTCAAGAGTAATATAGGCTCAAGCACGACGTTGTCCATGAAAGTCTGCCTGAAGGGATAAATAGTTCTATGCATGGGTCAAGAGAACAATGAATCCGAAGGGGTCCTAATGAACATTTTAATGCTCAGGGCTATAGCTAAACAACCAACACATCCTACTCAAGGCTCTACTCAAAAGAATGGCAGTGCAACCACTACTATTGCTGTACACGGGTCGGATTGGCCCGGGTTTAGACCTAGACCTGATCTGACCCGAAAATTTTGGGTCACCAATTTCAGAACCCGAACCGACCAAGTCGAAAACTCGGATCGAAACCGAACCGGATTTGTCGGGTCGGGTCCTTGACTCGTTTTTTTTTTCTTCAGCTGCTTGGAATGTGGAGGACAATAATGATATAAAAATCCTCGAGGTACCCAATATGATACATTAGACACTTGTAATCCTTGAGATACCCAATGTCAAACTAAATCAAACATTTCAAGCAGTAAAAGCATATGCAACATCTTAGCGAGATTCATGAGAGAAGCGGATGAGTTTTCATCGAAGAATTACAATACTGCTTGCGATCTTCCCTTGGATTGAAATCCATAGATCTCATGGGTCTTGCGATCTTCCTAATGTTCCTTCATTAATGGTGCACAAATCAGCTTGTTTTGTAGGAGAAAGAAAAGAGAAGCAAAATGGGTTTGTTTTGTCCAGAGGTTTTAATGGAGAGAGAGAGAAATGTATTGAGATTTATATGATTTTTTTTATTTCTTTTGCAGCAGCTGCCTCTGCTAAGCTACGAGGGTGAAAACCTTAAGAGAAAAACCTAACTTTTTTTTACTTATATACCCCCTCTCGGTTCGGTTCGGTTCGGGTTTTAGCCGGTTTTCAATATTAAGAACCGAAATCGAGCCGAGAATATCGGGTTTTCAATTTTCAGAACTGAAACCAAACCGGGTATCTTAACAACTGAAGAAAAAAGAAGAAAAAGTCGGTTCGGCCTGGTTCGGCTTGATTTTCGAGTTTCCAGGTTTTACTACCACATAGTATAGTAAAGAAAAGTGAGTTAGCTAGGGAGATGACATTGAAAATATTTAACATGATCAAAAGATGAAGGAGATGGAGGGAGTTAGAGGACCCACCCATGCCTTCTTTTACAGCAAAGTAGGTAGGAACATCCATGACAATTTAATGGTATCGTATGAGTTACTAAGAAAGTGTCAGAGACATTGCCCCAAGTAGATGCAATGCAAAGATTGATCTTAGTAAAGCCTATGACATGGTTAAATGACTTATTAACATGTATGGGAGATAATGTTGTGATACCCAGTTCTCTAACTGATATCCATAAAAGCTTTAAAGCTTGTACTGGTTTGGGTTGTGGTGGATGTAGAGCTTCTCCCCGAACTGTTCAAAAGTTGGTAAGTAACTTTTGAAATTTCCCTAAAACACCCATGGTTCAGAACACACGTGGGCAATAAGTCTTATGTCCCTCTAAAGACTCCTGTTGATTCTAGTATTCATTCCATATACATAAGTAGCAAGAAAACCCTCTTGAATATCTTGGACTCTAAGATGGATGAAGTGCTCATTATTCTTTAGCTCCTGAACTTTAAAAACTAAGAGTCCCACACAATCCAGATCCTCCCCTGGAATCACTTGCTATATTATTTAAGCTATCCCTATTAACACACCTGCTCAACTTTATTTTGTCTTGGTTACCAGTCATTGAATCTTGTGTGTGACTTCGTCTTGAATCTCCAAAAACTGATTAAAAGTCTGACTTGGACATTCTTCAAACACTTGTAAAAATGGATCAATAGACTTTGAAATAATTACCTCATCGTTGTACTCATCAATTATAAGGGGTTTGTCCAAATCAGTAAATGGGAGAACCTCATAATACTGTGAAAAGTTAGGATCTCTAAAAGTGGCAAAACCCAAATTTGATGTTGTTTCCAGGCTGCTTGTTACTGCTGCTGGAGTTGTTTTCTTTAATGAGTGAAGCACGTACACCATACTGGCTTTTGGAGTTACTTGTTGTGGTGGTTGTAATACACCCGGGTGTGCCAAATCACCCACTATTATTTCTTCCATACAAGAACAACTCTGCAACTTTCCTTCTCCTTTTGCAAGTCCCTCTCTGCTATGATAGTCATCCCTGTTATTATTGATCTTTTCACTATCTCCTGCCTCTTCATACCAACCACCCTCTTTCTAGTAATCTCTTTTCTTTTGCTAACGATATCCTGCCATAAAAATCGTGGTTGTGGAGTCCTCGGTATTTGCCTCTACCGCAACGTTAGCCGGGTTTACGACCTGTGTTGGGGTTGGAACACCGGTTGATCGTGGGGAGTTGACCATAGTCGTACCCGTGATTGGAAACTCGATCAACATTGTCACCATTGCAGGGTCTTTCCCTGACTTGACTAGAGTTTTGTTTTGGCTCGGGTCTGGTAGAGCTAGCTGGTTCTGGGTATAGTTGAACTGGCTGGATCTGTCTAATTCTTGGGCTTGGGCTTGGGCTTGGGCCTGAACCTGAACCTGGACTAAAAGAATTTAAATTGCATAGCATATATGCAGCACGTGAGTTGGGTATGGTTTGTAAGAGGTACGATGCACTTGCTTGTACCGGATTACTTCCAGTTCTTTCTCTTTCGCGACTGCAACTCGATTCGAGTGGGTTTGAGGGATGAAACCCTAAGCCTCCAGTTTCTGATTTGCAAAACTCGCTCCGGTGCCGAATATCCTCGGCTCGAACCTACGTGAGCAAGTACTTCTCTTTCATCATCGAATTTTCGCCCATGCTACCCCCCCTTGCCGTGGGGTCTCGACGTTGCTTCGTTCCCCGCGGCCTACGTATCTTTCTCGCGTGGGATACCTGTACCAATCATGACCCCTGCACCGTTTATTACCACTATTGATTTGTATGGGACGCCGATCGAGACTGCGGCGGTGTTGGTTTTCTTTGGTTGCACTTTTTGATACTTGGGGTTTCAATCGGGTGTGTTTCACTCACCAAAGTCGCAACCCCTTCGTGGGACTTTGACCGTGAACTCCCTATCGCGATATCGATCACATGACGAGCTTCTATCCTCGTTGTTCCGTCATGGTGGTTCATCTTTAAGTTTACTCCATCGATTCCCATCGATTCCTTGGTCAGAACACCCGTGTCAATCTCTGCAATCCTGATGATCGTTCTTACATACATTCCGTTGTCAATCTTCTTTTGTCTTACTTCTACTACATCTTCAATGGCGTCGGCAAATCACCATTGAAATTTGCAAGGGCACACAATTTGGTAAGCATCGCCTCAAGTTGTTTAGAAATTATCTTGTTCGATTCCGTAAACTCCTTGTTAGACTCCATAAGCAACTTGGTAGACTCTTCTACTGTTTTCAATTGTTTGCCTTACGTTTGTTTCTTTGGCGTTTTCTTCCTCATCGTTCGTCGCAAAAGAAAAAAATTCCTATAGAATCTTAGTGGCTCTGGTTTGAAGTTGTTAGAAACTACAAGTGGAAGCCTTTAACTTAGAACTAAAATTAAATAACTACTAGAAATTAAAGACAAAAGAACAAGAACAATCTCTCTCTAATCTATACTCCCTTTATAGGGTTTCTATACTAAAATTTTAATGACTCCAACTATCCATTAACTCTCCCATCTAGGCCTCTTTAAATAAAAAACCCTAGATTCCTCTACTTCAATCATTACCTTTATCCGTTGGTTTTTGGACATCAGGTTCATACACTATACCTTGGTCTGACACTCCCTATGAAGGAGTTTTCCTTAAATCAGTTTTCCCTCTTCTCCTCAGGACCAAGTGTCTCCTTGGTTAGCTCCTTCACCTGCTCTTGAACCCTGGCTTCATCCCCAATGAACTGAAACTATTCTGATTGACCTGAGCTTTCTAACAGACACTTTGTTTAAGGTGTTGTTCTTTGGATAGATCTTCTCCTTGAGTTCATTATTTACACTTTCTTTTCCAGTCTCTTCTTGGTTTGTAGTGCTTACTTTTGACTTTAGTGACCCCATCATATGCTTCTATATCCTTCTTGGTGTTACAGAGGTGGCAACGGGTACCACTTATTCACCTGATCTACACTTACTCATTAAAATGACCCAACACTTGACATTTGGAACATGAGAGGATTCCAGGGGTATTCAAGTCGAAACTGAGCCACCTTATCCTCCTTACTTGGACTACAATTGTTTCACAAAGAGGGGAGTTGACATTAATCTCAATTGAGATTCTGGCAAACGTGAGCATGATTCAGGCTTCTGTATTAGCGTCCATGAACATGGTTTTCCAATAGAGCTACCCAACCCTTTGTGGTCTACAATTGCTTCGAAATGTTGAAAATTTTCACCCAAGTGGTATAGTTCTAATCAACCCCTTGTTATCCTTAGCCTCATGGTTCCAGGATCTAACAAAGAAAGGCTTTCCTGCTATATTAAAAGGCCCCTCTAGCATTTTCTCCTTTTGTCCTTCTGTCACCGTCCAAGGATGTCTCAACCCCGTTGATGTTCTTCCATTTCTTCTCTTTCATAATGGAGGATGGTTGAGATGGCCACCCAGTCACCCTCCCATGGAGTAGTAAATAGGAAAACTATCTGATAAGGAAATAAAAGATAGGAATTATTGTTTTAGCTTGCACTTGGTGTCTGGGCTAATCCGAATTCATACTTTGATTTACGTAAGCCATATTACACAGAATTAATGTACAACTACCGCAATGTACAATAATTCAATCTGGTCCCAAATTCCAATAACTAGTCTTTTATTTCTACAGTGAAGGTCGTTGGATCGTACTCTTACTAGATATTATTTTAGTAGAGGTACCATCGTACCAGTGATGTGGTCTGTCTTGTTTGTGATGGGAAGGATGAGACATGCCATCTCCCTTCCAATACCCATTTCTAAACTAATTAATGGAATCATTTCTTTGCTTAGCTTGTATCAACTATGAATTGACCGAAGGGTTAGTATATAGAGTTTACAAACTAAATATAGACACAAGCAAAATATGTTCTCTGCACAAATGGCAAAATAGTTGATTATCTGTTAACAGCTCATAGCAAATTCTGCAGGTAATTGGAGCTGTTGGCTTCATGAACCAACGACTTGATATTCCGAAGGACTTGGACCAACAGTGGTCATCCATAATCGAGAGCTGCTGGCACAGGTGCTTATTTCCTCCCACTTCAATAACCTTTACTGCTACCTTTCTATACCACCTGGGATGTAATTTTCCAATATTTAACTTTCGTTAACCCAAGAAAGAGGGTGATAGATAGGAAACTATAAGTGACTAATGCTGTATAGATTGGTAATAATTAAAAAGTACGGGTACTTTTTCTTCCTTATGGACTGAAAGTCTGAATTCTATGTTTTGCAAGGTGTTTGTATGTTCTCAGCACTACTTAATGCCATGTTTCTTTTGAAAATTCTGAAAACAGTGATCCACAAAGCAGACCGTCATTCCAAAAACTTTTGGAAAGCTTTAAAGAATTACATAAAAAATATTCTGTTCGGTACCAAGCAACAGGGCCTGCAGGATGCTAACTACTAGAGGGTGCTATAAGCGGGAATGCCTGTAGTCCTGTTCCAGAGTGTATCTGAGCTTGTTTTCTTTGTATCAGCAGTAGAAGCCTCAACTCTGTTGTGCAAGTATTTGAAGCCACAAATTGTTGTTTGAATTATGTTTATTTCCACGAATTGTTGAACATGCCGGAGTGTTGAGCCTGCAGAGGTCATGTGCATAATGCCCTGTATCGCAAATCATTGGTCACAGGTTTGATCCCGGCTCACCACTTGTACAACCCAATAAGAGATGGAAAAGTTGGGAAAGGCTCCAACGTGTTTGTTTTTGTATGAGCTTTATTACTTCGGTCAGTGTGATTTGGTCCTTTGATTAAATTGAAGTATCTATAGCATGTCTGATTTGTATATGAAAGACCAATTCAAGGTTATGTAATAAGAACAAAATTCACTTCTCTTTTATATCTACGAGTTTTTCGTTTATAATTGATGATGCACAATGCTGATGGTGGCAGAAAAAGAATTGTATTGTGGATATAATAACGGCATTGCATGGGTATCTTTCTTAGCTGAAAAAGAAACAATAGGCCATCTCATCTGTAATGCGGATTAACGTAAACAGGAATGCCCTTGGAATTGTAACAGCAATAGAAGCACATATCCGATTATAAAGGTGAGTGTTGCAGTAATTTGCGTGTTAGTTTTGCTGGACTCTTCTGTTTTGTTTTCACAACAATGTAAACTCTTGTCCTAGTGGATCAATGGGGGAATGTGAGAGTTCGAGCATAGAAATTTATTTTGGTTGCACTAGCTACAGAAGTTCATATTTCAAATGCAGTTAGGTGGCATTCCCACTTGAGCAACCGCCTGGCCAGCCGCCGGTTAGTGATGTAAAACATTGCTAGAAGAGAACATCATGATGGAGGTAAAACTCTAGTGTCAGGGTCTCTTATATTTTCTGCAGAGCAACATTTGGGTTTGCGTTGGATAGTGTTAGCCTGTTTACTATCCTTGAATTCCTTACGCAAGTAACGGAACATGAATGCTTACACTTTACCTTCTTTTGGGCAATGTAAGAGATCTTCCACCATTGTTGGAGGACTAAACTGGTCGGAGGCAACATTGTCAAAGCTCTTCAACTAAACCGACCATCGCATCCAATAAAGAAACTGAACATTGTCGCTTAAATGTTCTATTCTTTTGTAAGGTTACAACACAAAAAGGACAACCATCTCAACTGAAAACTGCAGTAGCACAAATTGAAAAGAAAAATCACGATATATGGGCCTACATTTCAAATTACAACAGGTAAATCGTATTTAGTTGTTGGCAAGTAATGGTCACAAAATAAGAAAACATTTTAACTTCAGTAACTAGTCATTTTACAATAAGAAAAGAGTGTACCAACTCTGTTTCACTCTCTCCCTCAAAGAAAACTCTGTTTCACTCTAACAAAAAGCAAACGGGAATTTAGCAATGCCCCATGTTCATATCATTTACCATACAGCAAAAGTAACCCTTTTTCTACCGAAGCAAGTGACGAATGGCAGCAACAGCGTCGCCTTTATGCTCACGCAGCGTCCTCTCTGCCACCTTTTTGTCCAACTGTTCAGAAATTTGAAAGAAAAAAAAACAAGCTTGAGCATTTCTTTTTGCTAGGTTATAAAAATATTTAGGATCAAGAAGAGAATTGGATATTTCTACCTCTAGCTCGTTTGCAATTATCTCCACCTCAGCAAGATTAATCTTAACAGCTGACAATTCTTTCTCCCTGCACAAAACCAATAGTAAATGTGTTGAAGATGAGCATTCACCAAAGAATGATAGAACAAGGTTCAACTACCAAGAAGAATTTTAGAACATTGACGTAAAATATAAAAATAGAGTTATCCTTCATGAGTGATGCATATCCAAACAATTACAAGATTACAAGGATAAAATGATAGCAATATATAATATTGCCTTAAACGTTATTGCTTCAAATATCACATAACTTCATACGTAATGGAACTATATATATATATATATATATGAATGAAATTTGTTGAATAATAGTCACCAAGAAAGAAGCTGGGTCGATCGTTGGAGCACCCGAGAATTTTTTTCATGGCACTTAATTTTTGCTAATAGCTTCGATAGAACAGTCCCACAAAATATTACTCCCAAAAGATCCAGTTTATTCACATAAAGCATTTCTAGGAGACTTTTGGGCATATTTAAGGCATCTATAAGTATTCAGTGGTATATCCAACGACAGTTCTGGAAATTACTGTGGCAACAAAACCCGGGGAGTTTCTAGGCAAAACCCAAGTAATGCCGCCTTCAATTGGAACTCACACACTTAACAATCAACCCCAATTGGAACTTCACTTCACATGATGTCAATGGAAGACATTTCAACTTTCAATTGCATAGGTTTCTTTTTCTTTCAGAGAATCAAAATCATAATTTTCTTCCAAAAAGTATCACAATTAAGAACATTTGACCAGTATCTATCTGATGTTTTTTTAAGACTTAAGGAACTAATTAAAAAATATTTTTCAGGCTACAAGTGATTGATCACGACCTTCGAGAAATTCTGGAAGTGTTCCCTCCAAATGGAAAAACACAAAAAAGGTTACAAGGAAAATATCGTAAATATGTCTCTTTGCAACATATGGCACCACCGCCCAAGACATATGTGACTCCGGTATTTTAACTATCTAAAATTCTATATCTCAATATTTCAAGTCTCTCCACATTTTCTCCATATATTTTCTTTTGATATCATCTCTCTTCTCCCTACAAGTTTCCTCTCTATAGGTTTATCGTTTGTTAGAATCTTCCTCCGCGGCAAAATGGCATCAAAGCAGGATATCGAAAATGGAATGGTTAAAAATAGACAAGGCCTAAATTTAAGATTCGGGACGGAAAAATCAATGAGAACCATTTATGGCTTTGGTCGAAGTCTGGACAATCCTGATTCAAGAAAGGATCTGAAACAAGGTCTTGAAGGATCCGTCAGATGATTCAGTATTCATGGAGACAACGTCAAAATGCATGCCACAATTAGTCAATTAAATATATGATATATCCTGAAGATGATGGTTTCTCATTGGGGAACTCTAGATTGTGATTGATTAATAATTATCCAAGCACTTTAAGCTTTTAAGACTGGCTAGACACCTTTTACCCTGATCACTCCAGGAACCAAGCCATTCGAAATGATGTTTTTTTCTCTTTTCTGGCAAGAATCCAGGTATGCTAATCCCTATTTATTAAGTTTAAAACAATGCATACCTCTGCATGGCGGCTTCTGGTAATCAGGGTGAATCTGGCACTCCCTACTCAAATATTCAATTAAAAAATTGACCATTCATGTTAGTAACGGAGAACTTTGCCCTAGGGAAGGTATAGTGGTTAGTGCATTTTTGCTTAAATACTTGCTAACACTATTAACAACTTCCTGCCACCGATTACAATCTCTCCACTCATGAGCCAGAGTTGCAAGTTAAGTGTCCAATCTAGCAGACTTTTTTAAGACAAGATCTGTGAGATTCATTTCATGCTTATTTGTCCAAACGTGGAGTTATGGTGACAATACCTTACAAAATGAGGCCTTGCTAGGTGGCTGGGAGCATGGTCGCGGTGTCGTGCCCTGTGAGTGATCCTCGAGTTCATATGCCATATTGAGCAGAGGTAATGGACCTTAGGTAATAACTAATAAGGCGTGTTCTTGCAGGCTCAGAACCCTTATTTGTTGGAATTCAAGGATTTCTAGGCAACTTCTTTTCACGGTTACAACAGGTGCTAATAGGGGTAGCGAACAGGATTCAGGTCCAATTTCGGAGATAGAGAACCTCGGGGTCCTTGACAGGTAAAGATAAGATTATTAACTCTCTCCTTTTGATGCCAAAGCATGTGAAGGAACTTTACGAGTTTGATCCCATGTCACCGAATGGTAAGAGAATTATAATGAGTAAAATGCAGTTAGGGGGGAGGAAGACCTTACTGCAACTAAAATTATCTCTTGAAATGTGAGGGAGCAGCAGTTCAGTAGATTTGCAGTGAAGAAGATGATCTGTAAATTCAGCCCTTTTTGTTACTAGTTGGAGTAAATTTTCCTGCATGCTTGTACTGGAGTACATTCTGGAAAAATCAGAATGTTGGTTGGAGAGTGGTCTACGGATGGTATTGACTTACATGCTCTATCCTTTGTGGATATACTCGTTGTTTCCTCTTAATCACTTTAATCGTGAAATTTAAAAAGTCCAAATTGCCACTTACGAGTCTAAAGTTTATCGGTCAACTAATGGTTCAAAAATGCTTTAGTTATTGCAGGAGCTTGACACAGTGAGGGTAGTTTGAAGACTCCTTGGTATAACAGAGAAGATTTAGTTGATATGAGAAAGCTAGTGTTTTTAAAATAAAAGTTTGAAGATTCTAAAAAAAGATATCATGGCCATTATGAGAGACTCTCATCATTAGCATCCTTTTCACTTATGTGGACTAAAAGAATACTTTCCTCTCTCTCATCCCTAGGATCCCGGGAGAGTGTCATACCTTAGATTTCAGGCTCATTTATCTTCTCTATAGCCGATAAACCACCTCCAAAGTAGTTCTGTCCCTGTTTTCCAATAAACTGTGAAATCCTTCCATGGATTGTCAGATTAAGTACAGAGTGCTCATATCAAAAGAGGGCATGGATTTCTACCTTATGGCTGTTCTTCCCAGGGTTGTGTGAGTACGTCTTAGTCACGTTAGTTGGTTATTTCAAACTACTTTATTGTTAGAATAAACTTGTCAAGCTTTAACGAATTGAATGCAAGTGTATCCACTATCTTCTTCATCTTGCTTTCTTTTACACGTAAATGTCATTAATCAAAAGCCAAAAACAGAAACAAATGTAAGTCTCCAGAAATGAAGAAAGTAGAAACACTACAAGAAGAGAACAGCATGAGAAAAGAATGTTTTCTCAGGAGCATCAAAGAGCTTGAGGAGATGGAAATCACATTCTCAACTGCACATCCAAGAATAAAGCTTTAAACAACAAGCCTCAATAAATGGTAAAGAGACTCAATTTTGTTGATTCAAGAGTTTCAGGGTCTGCATTAGAGCAGTCCTACGCCTTTTCATTTAAGATCGTGGTTGAAAGAGGTTTTATTGGGATATCTAGGCCTGGCTGTGACACACCTTCAGTTTGTCGATGATTCGTCCAAGTTTCATGCCATCAGAAGTGCAAGTCTGATGTGCTTCCACCTTCAAGTTACAAGTCAATTTCTAGTAAAGCAGGATTTACAGAGTATGACACATGGTTAACCTACTTACCTTTGCTTGGGTGCTTAGTTTTGGTTGGTACCAAAATCTTCTCCTGCATTATTAATCCAATTTTCCAACACGGGCTCATGGTCAGTGTTAACAGCAACCTCGATAAGCTCACAAGAGACTTTTTGTGGCATGAATAACTTCAAGTATCACCTCATCAAGAGACTTTCTGTTTTTTCACTTAAAAGGAAAAGGTCCCCTCGGCCTATGGAGTATCACCTCATCAAGTGACACATGCACTACACATCCAATTAAAGTACTAACACGTTGAAAAGACTACTTCATAATGGTTCTTGCTCACAAAGGTTGTTGATATTGTATGCCCATATCTTCTTACTTTGATAAACATATATATGCGTAAGCAAAATTTATGATACTATAGTCAACAGAATATGCAAATTCTGTTTATCTAGACAAGAAGAAATACCTCATTCTCATTGCATTCCTATCAGCTTCTGCGGATGCAGCAATTGATGCCATAGCCTGCATATCAATACAATAAACAATATATTAACATAATAATTCCTATTAACTTTTTTTTTTAAGATAGAGTTCACAGCTAAAACGGATTGACAAAAAGGTTCTCTAAGATGATAGAGTAAGCCACTCGAAAACCCATTTTCAGAAATAGCAATAAATCCTATAAATCACAAAGGGTCTAAATTTTCCAGTTTCACTATCAAGATTACAACTTTACTAGAAAATTATCAGTTTATTAGTCATTAAACTCAATGGGTTTAACTCAAAATCATCAAAACACCACAAAGTTTCATGAAAACGCAATGATTCATACGTTCAAGTCTAATTAAGTTATTTCACCAAATTAGGGTTTAAAGAGGGGTTTTAGGGTTTATACCTCTTGAACTCTGGATGAATCGAGCTGACGATCTTCGACATGGTCAGTGAGCTTGTCAAGGGCTTTGCTCTGTTGCTGCAAATCCTTTGAGTCTTCCACCACTCTCTCCACTCCTTCGTCTCCACCCTCCATTACTCTCTCTCTCTGCAAAACTATTAGGGGTTGTAGGGCTGTAATGTAAGAGCATCTCCAATTGATTTTATTATTTGAGGTTAGGACATCTCCAGCAGTGCCTTGGTCGGAGGCGGTGTAAAAGGAAGCCTTCTTAGACGTGCCTCTTTAGCTAGTGACCCCAGAAGGGCGAAACTCTACTATCTTAGAGGCAAATTGGGAGAGAAGGAAGAAGAAGATAATTGATAAACATTTCCTTAAACATTTTTTGATTTTAAGTGCCTTTAGGACTACATAGGGCTCGCTTAAGTGCCTTTAGGACTTTGGATTAGGACTTAAAATGCACCTACCAACTCCCTTGTGCTCTAGTGGTGATGGTGTGTAACAACCATACCATCAGGAGGTCAAGGGTTTCAATCTCACCATTGGTGGGGTTTGAGGTTGGTATGAGCCTGTTGGTCTTGTGTGGTTTGCGGGCCATTGCACTAACCCTAGTGACTAAAAAAAGGGACTTAGATACACCTCTTGAAAAAAAAAACTAAAGGAAACAACATTGTTTACTCAGATCATGGGGAAGGATCTAATATATATGCATAATTAGAAGTAATGTTCCTCCCCAACAAATATAAGTGTTGCCTAAGTTTTGTTCTACAAAAGGTTTATATTTCGTTGATTACAAACTTTTCATGTATGAGTCTAACGAATTCACATACGTAGAATCCAAATTTGACGTAACAAAGATAGTTAACTGACAGATAACCAAAAGGATACTGTAAAATTTCTCACATTTGTCTGAAAAGAAAGTAACTGAGAAAGCTATATTTTAGGGAATGGTAAAATGAGAAGGGGGAGAACGAAACAACTGGTCCATTTGCCATTTAAGCCATCCGTCTTTGTCAATGAAACTCGTGCTAATGAACTTTGCTACCATGTCATGATTGAGCTTCCTTTTCCATTTCACTCGTTGAGAAGTGTTCGATCCTCTTCCTTTGCAACCGTACTCTGCGAAAGTTATTCTGCCCCTGAAAAATATTATAGATTCAAGCACATATTTCATTAAAACATTTAAGAGGTAACACGTCTTTACGGTGTCTTCTAAGATGTTGCGTAAGAGGTAAGAAAAATTACTCGTGGCCAGTGAATCCCCAAGCATCCCATCCTTGAGGATGGACGACCTGTGACAAGAATGTGTTGAAGAATAAAACTCTAGAGTAAGCTCTCCAAGCTCTTCCAAGATAGGCCGAACCCCTTCCGAACACAGAGCAGTGTTTGAATATAAACGCACTAGGGTCCGTTGAGCTGCTCCTTGCTTGAGCCGTTATGAAGCCTACTGCAACCGGTTGTACGTTATGTGCAATTACCGATATCTTACATTTCTACAAAACAAACATTTTCTTGATTAACATCTTTGAAAATATGAGAACAGTGTACATTTCAACATGTTCTTCAACTAATTTCAGTACCTAAAGCTCATGGGGTTATCGTAAGTTCCCAAATATTCAATTTTCTAATTGTCTATATAAAAGAGTAAAAACAAACAGTTATTTTACGATTTAGCTCTAGTATCATTCAGAATAAGTGTTCAGATTCAGCTAAAAATATAGTTAGAAAATAGATAGTGTAAATAATCAAGTGTACCTCATAAATAGATTGACCACTACCAAAAATGAAATCGACAGCACCCTCAATAAAGCAAGACTTAAAATAATGTCGCCCTTGCACATCCCACAACGTATCCTGCAGTCCGAAGAACCCACAAGAGTAGAAGGACGATTTGTCCCCAAACACACGAGCTGCAACCGCTGGTGTGCGGGCATTACGGTTATGCCCAAAGTAATTATTGTATGAGTTCTAACAAAAACAAAAACAATGTATATCAAGATTTACGCTATAACATGGAACACATATTAAATTACGATTAATTAACTAACCCTGAAACTTATATGTCTAGCTACAAAATTATCTGCTAATGAGCTAAAGGTTGCGCTTTGCTCCGGATCATCATGATCCTCCCAAACGATGGTCGTTATCTTCATTCCCTCACCTTGGAGGGCAACATAAGGCTTATCCGGTGGTATCGTAACCTTCTCTCTACATTCAAACACACGTAAATGCGTAAATAAAATTCACAAAATAATCACGAGGTGGGAAAAAAGGTGTAATGTCAACAAGTACCCATAAGTGCCGCGCCTAACGTAAATAAGTACCCAACAGTCATTGTTCGAAGGAATGGAATCTATTGCAGATTGAATGGTGATGAAATCACCTTTCCCTTGTTGATCTACGGTTATCGTCCGTACACTCGCTTCATAAAACCCTTGGCCTAAACCTAAACCCCATTGTGTATCATTACACCCCAAGCCAAAACCCATGATCATAGACATAAATACGACGGCAAAACATCGTCGTAGCGGCATTTTGGGTGCAAGAAGAAGAGGGGGAGGAGATGGTAGTTTTGTCTAGAAGAAGAGGAACTCAAACACATCAGAAGGTTTGAATGATAGGTTAAACTAGGCGGGGAAAGTAAAATATCTTTAAATATCCTTAAATATTTAAGTTGCTAAATACTAGAAAAACTTTCCCAATATATCTTTGGATGCCAAAAATATCAAAAACAGGATATATTGGGATATATGGGAATCTTGAGATGTCTTAAATTTGTTCACACCACAATTAAGATAGCAAAGTCGATCTTTTCTCGGTCTAATTGTGAAAATGAGGCGTGAAAGTTGAAACTGAATACAGCACACAATATAGGCGATTTTCTCAAAAAAATTAAATGAATAAAAATCATAATACGACAATTTTTTTTTTCCAGTGTCCAACTTCGAGCCAAGATTATTCAAATGTTACCACATTTACGATGTCCTTGCTTCTTGTATTTGTTGAACATGTTTCTTAGTAAACCACCGAGTATACTCGATAGGACTGATGAAAGATAAATTTCAAATCAGAACAATAGATAACTACATTGTGACCGTGAAGAGTCTACCACAATACGAAGAAACAAGAACTTGCAATAAGCAAAGTTTAATCTGATGCAGCATTACAGATCCTACGTATGACACCTTGGTTTCCAGTTAAAACTCTTGAAACCGAGAGCTTGAAGAAGGCAGATGAGAAAGCCTGGAAGAAACTGTTTTGATCATTAGCAAATCGTACCATGATTTGAGCTGTTCGTGGATCCAGCGCCATTTCTGCATCGACTGTTAATAACCCTTGGCCTGCCACTGCATCTCTGTAATATTGGTTGTCAAAAGTTACCGTTGTAAGGTCATTTGGAGAAAATGTCAAGTTGGATGCAGAAGTTCCAAGAGGACACCGTAGCTTCAAGAAGGATTTGAGTGCAGTATTCGGATCCTTTCCTCCCAGTCTAGGAAGAATGTTTGCGCAATGACTGACTCCAAGGGTATGTGCACCTAAAATTGCAACCGATTCCTCGATTGTCATACTATTTCCAGAGATAACACGAAGCAAGGTATCAACCCCAGAGTTCGCTAGTGGCAGAGAAGCGTCCGCAGATTTAGAGCTTGATGAAGTTGAGTCCTTCCTCCCCAATGGGATCCTTATTGAAGGCCCACCAGACATAAGAACCGCTTCGCGAGCAGACATTGTTAATATGTCTGCGCAAGAAACTTGCCTCGGACAATGAGCTTCTACCATAGCTTTCACTATGCCAATCGTCTCCCTGTGTCGAATGCCAAAGTTTCTAGATGAAGTCATCTCCGAGTCTCCGGAATCAATGAGGATAGAAGCGTCACAACCCTGTCGCACACATTAAGTTAGAACAGCTAAAAACATACTACTTTCTCATAGTAAGACGCCTTAACCAAATGATTTGTGTCCAGAAAAACAAATGGGAGGTGAAGTAAGGCCAAAAGAGTATGTCATAGCCAGGGGCGGAACTAGGAAGAGGGTAACCCGGGCTATAGCCCGGGGTAAAATTTGACAAAAAAAAAAAAAAAAATTTTTTAGACCCACCTCTCTTCCTCTCTCTGCCTTCTCTTCCTGCCTTTCTTCCTCTCTTCTACAAAGCAATAGTGGCAGAACTTAATGGAACTATTTGTTTAGGGTTTCTCTGTATTGTAGTTAAGGTTTCTCTGTTTTCAATTCTCAATTTATTTATTTAGGGTTTGTTTGTTTGTTGCTTCTCAAACAACAATTGAGTTTTTTCTTCTTCTTTGTTTTTGCTTCTTCCTCCCTGTAGAGATGGGCAGCTCAGTGGCTTTCGACTCGACACCGTCTATGGATTCCACGATGCATGAGGTTTACTCTTAATCCCTTTTCTTACTACTAGTATTTTTAATTTAGAGTTATGTATGCAATTGAATGTGGTTTACCAGCTTAGACCAAATCATGAAATAGAGGATTGATTTGTGAAATAAGAAATGTGTGTTTTCTCGTATCTGCTCTTGTTACTGTCCTTAGATTAATTGAACCCTTCGAAATTCCTTCAGGACTACAATTACTAAGGCCTTCTTTTTATAGGATGCCGATTGTATACCTAATCCTTTTGCGAAAATCATCACCAAAACAATATCTCGTGAATCTCTTAGGTTGGGTATGATGTGAAGGACCCGAATTCAATCTTTGTGTTTAAGACTTTAAGTTCAGGACTCATTTTGGTGGAGGCAAATCGACTGGGCTTGGCTTGATTTACGACTCGGTTGATAATGCAAAGAAATTCGAGCTTAAATACATGCTTATTAGGGTAACAATCTCAATCTCAATCTCACACTTGCATTATACGTTGTATAGATTTAATTTTTTATGTTATGATGTGTTAGTGTATTATTTTGCTTATTATGAGCATTTTTGTTGTAATGTCAAAGATATTCTGTTTTATCAAGACTTGTCTATCTATGACAACGAAAGGATTTGCGCTTAGGTAAATATATTTGTATATGTATTGAAATGCTAAGCCCTCTTAATTGTTATATCAACAATTTGCTGTGGCTCCCAGATTTGTTTAGTTGTTTGTTATAGAACGAGTTTCTATTTATGTACTGTGTTTTGATATCTCATGTAATTTTAGTAGTATCTTGTATATTGATATGTACAGATTATGTTTGAGATATGTCAATTACTTGTTTAGTTTACGTAAAAAAATTACGTAATTCATCAATAATATTAGTAAATATCCCTCTAAAATTACTAATATACCCTCACAATGTTTTCAACATGGAGGCATGATTTCTCATAGAAATCAAAAGAGAGATCAACTACACCATCAGCAACAAAACAAAACATAGTGAGCAAAACAACTACAACTCCTCTTCTCAAAGGATTCATAGCACCACTCTCAATTCTCAAACTTCAACTTATAGTTACTTGTATATAACACTTCACACTCAACAAAAAATAAAGAGGAGAAATTTTGACTTTGCTCCCAGTATAAACTGAAAATTAGCCTTTAGACCCCGACTTCTTCACATATTCCTTTTTATCCCAAATTGCCTATAACTGCAAGTCAACTTGGGTTGACCCAATCTATTTTGATTGTTTCCCTCTTTTACCCCTCACGTGTGAATCATGTTTTTTTTTTTTTTAAAACATAAAACCAAATGATTTTTTTTTTAAAAGTATTCTCACATTTCCAGTTTACCCACGTGAGGGAATTAACAATTATTTTATTTTATTTTATATATATTTTTTATTAAAAAATGTAATACACGTGAGGGGCAAAAGGGGGAAACAAATACAAAATATTGGTCAACTAGGTTTGACTTGCACTCAAAGACAATTTGGGGTCTAGAAATAAATGTGGGGTCCAAAGGCTAATTTTTCATTTTCTAGTAGGGGCCAAAATCTAAATTTCTCAAAAATAAATTGAGAGAAGGAGGTGTTCATGAACCTTTTGATTTTAGATCAACCCCTTCTGGAGATAGATAATTTCAGTTTACCCCTCTAGATGAAGAAAATATGGCCTCCTTAACCCTTATGTATGTCCTTCACATATAATTAGAATGTTTGGATTGGTTCACAAATAATACAGTCAAACTCTATTTATTTTTTACTACGTAGTAAAAGGACTTCAGAATGATTTCTTAACTCTTCACTAAGTAAACCAAACAAAGACCATTATTTATAATTTTAATGTACAAAAAAAAGTTATCTACCATCAATTTCACAGCCAAAAAACAGTAAAATAGGAGACATAGTATTAACATTTCCTTTTTATATTCATTAATGTCCTAGAAGTTATATAATTAATTACAATCTAAGTTTATCTTTCCTTATTGCTTCTTCTGATTGTACAGGAAGCCAACATCACACCATTAAGTTTGCTAAATACTCACATGCGAACCTAATAATCACCTTGCAACCACCACATTAAATGTATTCTTCCTCTTTTATCTCCTTTTGGGTATATATATTTTAAACCTATCTTCTCTCTTCAACAAGAGATTTCTTCTGAAGTTCGGACTTCATAAAAAAAGTTTTCTTCACCGTGGTTTGGTGCATTACATTTTCTTCTCTTTAGTTTCCATGGCAAAATTTTGTAGCTACTTGGTAAGTTTTCCCTTTTAGCTAGGTTATGTGGAGGTTTTGGTTCCATAATGGCGATGAAATATAGCCGAAATCAATAAAGTGGTTAAATACAATATGAACCCGGAAAAAGTGCTAACTTGAGGTCACTCATGTCCTATGAACTACGACCATACAGCTGATATCACTGTCACATTATGTTCCAGCAGGGAGGGATTCCAGAATTCAAAGGCTTTCCGAATAAGGAAAAGAGGGTCCTTCACCATGGTCTGATGAAATAAGGGTAAGTGAAGGAGACATGTAAACTAACCCTGTAATGTTCATAAATGAACTTTAAAGAAGTTTGGAAAATAATTATTACATCCTAGAAATTCAGAAACATGACTGCATGTCTGCGTCTGTTCTCGCCTAATTATTTTATGTTATTAGTCACAAACGGGGTTAAAATATTTATTACCTACACCCCTGGGATAGAAAACAGATCCTGCAGTCATGTTTACTTAGGAACTTACTGCTGCTAAACATCAACGTCTTTGAACAGGAGTTTATATGACCACTAAAAAGTTAATATTTCAGCTTTCCACAAGGAGAGAGAAACCTATGGCTTTGTTATGTAAAATCCTATTAAACCCATTTATGTTCACTCCAGTACTGGTCAAAAAACTATTTCATACTGAAGAATATGACTGGTGTTTCGACCACTATGGGGGCGATAACAAAATGGGTACAATACTTCTTTTAGATAATGTCCTAGGATTTACTTCATAAGCAGTGCCTTGGGCTTCTTTCCTGGTAGGGCATATGTCGCATGTGCTCGTTAAGGTGACAGCTTCCGACAAGTCAATTCTCACTAGCAAGATGAATACTATAGTTCTTGTTATTGTTTTTTAATTTCTTTTCTCAACAGCCCTCATATCTGAACTATGAAGGGCAGACGATAAAATTATTTATCAGCAATGTCACAAGATGCAGGTTGTTACGATAGTTGTGACTACCTAACTCATCGGTCATCTTGTTAGTTTATAGCAACGAAATATGTCTGAAGTATCCATATCTGGAGTTTGTTTCATTTCGTGTCTAGAATAGGTGTCAGCACTACCTTGTGGCTATTCGTCGTCAAAGAGTACATGTGGAGCAACTACAGTTGGAGTGACACTGAACAAGTACGTGGGTTTGTACATCTTTGCTCAAAAATATCAAACCGTTAGTATTTTACAAAAGGTAAAAAAAATGAATTGTCTTTTTTTGAAGAAAATTGGTTTTTGTTCGAACATTTTACTCAGACCACTGTTTCTTCGAATATGATCTTTGGTTCTATTCGAATAAAACCTAGTCTGTTCGAACAAACTATTTCTCTATTCGAACAGAGTTCGAGTTTTCAGTTTATTGATAAAAAATATCATTTCTTATTTTTTCTTTATCTCTTCCAAAATAAACTTTTCTAGGGCTTAATATTTTAAAGAGAAAAGAGATTTCAACGAGTGATTCAATGCAAAGTAAAACTCAAATTGAAACAATCGAAGATTGAGAAACCCTAAATCCAATTTCAGATTTCGTGAGTTTGAGCGATTCATGCTTTGAAGCTTTGGTGCGTTATCCGAAGCGAGGCGTTGCGAGAAGTTCAATTAGAAGAGAGATTGAGAAAATCTAAATCCAATTTTAGATTTCGTGAGTTTGAGTAATTCAAGCTTTGAAACTTTGGTACGTTATCCGAAGCGAGGTGTTGCGAGCGAAGGGCATTGTAAGAACAAAGAATTGATTGCGAGGAGTTCAATTAGAAAAAAAGTAACCATGGGATGTGCTTATCGAGTCTATAAGTAATTGAATTCTTGTAATTTTGTTTCAATATTGGTTTGTTTAGTTGTCGAGCAATTCGGCAGCGACCTGTGGTTTTTCTCCTGAGAAAGACTTTCTATAGGGTTAAAATTATTTTTCATTGTGTTTTTTATTCTTTATAGCTTATCATATCAACTTGAGCTAGGTTGGAACTAGACAATTAGTTTCAAAGATTATCGGTTCAATTTTGACCTAAATTGCTCAAAATCGGTTAATCTCAATTAGTCAAAAATTTCAATTGGTATCAGAGCGGTTGCGCTCTGAGGCATAACAACCTGAGCGTGAATTCTAACTAAATTATTTGAGATTAATGGATTATGAAAGATTTGAAGGTCCCATAAATTGTTCGCCCTCTTTGATGGCAAAGACTATCCTTATTGGAAAGTCTGAATAGTTGTATTCTTACAATTACTCAGAGAAGATGTCTGGATTGCGATCGAGGATAGATTGACGCACCCTACCATGATGAAAGGAATTGGTGATGAAGTTGAAGAGGTCTTTAAGCCTATGAATCAATGGTCTAAGGATGAAAAATAAGCTGTTGTTTATAATAATAAGGGTCGCAATGCTATTTTTATGGCAGTGAGCCCAAGTGAGTTTCAACACATATCTGCTTGTACCACTTCAAAAGAAGCTTGGGACATATTAGTTCGAACTCACGAAAGTGATGATACAGTTAAGGAAAACAAATTACAAATGCTCACCTCACAATTTGAGAATATTCGAATGGATGAGAATGAACCCTTTGATGAGTTTTATGCGAGACTAAGTGACATTGTCAACACTAGTACCACATTAGGTACAACTTACTCGGATGTTCAAATTATTCGCCAAGTCTTGAGGTCTCTTCCCAAGAGCTTTAGATCTAGACGTGATGCTATAGAGAAAGCTCAAGATCTTAAAAAATGAAACTAGTCACACTTGCTGCAAAATTACAAACATTTAAACTCTAGATGCATATGGAAAACTCTAAGAAGAATAAATGTGCTGCTTTTAAGTCTTCCTCTACCTCTTCATCTTCTAAGGGTACCAAAGAAGTTGACAACTCATGTGATTCAGATGATGGTGATGGGTTCGATATGGATTCACAAATTACCTCTATAAGCAACCATCTTAAAAATCTTGTAAAAAATGATAATTTCAAAAACAAGGGCAATCAGTAAATTATAAGTCACGAACTCATGATCAAGTTAAATCAAATAACTTGTAGACCAACCCTGACACTGACCTAAGTCAAGTTGAATATTATAAGTGTCATAAGTTTGGTCACTATGCACATAGTTGCCCCAATAAAAAATCTGGTAGTAATAACAAGGCTATGAATATTATTGTTATTTGGGATGATAATAATGATGAATTTGATGCTAATAATGATCATTCCCAAGAAAATGAAAATGATAACTTGTGTGCGTATCCTGCTATAATAAGCTTCAATTGAGATAGAAAATCATGCTGAAAGTCAGAGTGATCATGAAACCCTAATCTTAAAGATTTATATGCTCGGACATTTACGAAGTGGGTTAAACTTGGCAAAACAAATAAGGTATTGAAAAATCAAGTTAACACACTCACGCTTGAGCTTAAGGAAAAGGCCAAGAATATAATTTGTAAAAGTGACGTTCGATCTCAAGTTCCCTCGCCCTCGCATTTAAGCCTTCGAACTGGATTTCAGATTCAGGCAAGTCAGAATCATAACCTAACAAACCAAAAATCTTCTCCCGCAGTTTTGTAATCTTTATCACCAATTGTCTCTCAGTAGCATGGCGAACTCTCTCAGAATGAGTCCTCACCATATTCTCTTTCTTCCTCATCTTTCAATCACATTACCCTCATATTTATACAATTTTTAAGATCACTTCAAATTCCCCAAATTCTCTATACATTATAATATATATTTCTATAACTGGAAACCTTAAAATAATGATAGAAAGTTATTTGAACTTATATGTACAAATCGACCTCTTCGAATTCATCCTGTCCCGTTTCGACTTACTCCTTACAAACTTTCCACCTATACAATGTGTCTACACAAGAAATCCTTAAGCTCAAAATTTTCAATTTCTGCATATTCTATATCTGAAAAGATACTCCCCTCCATGATTCTATAATTTATTCAATTCGATACATATTTTTATGCATCTACTATTCACACAAACTCATTTTCCCTATATATTCACATATATTTTCCACAGTTCGACTAAATAAAGCTCTATTTTTTAGTTTGACTTCCAATATTACATTTTCACCCTCTAGCGTACATATCTTTACTTCTCCTAGCTCGATTTCAGTCAAAAAGCTAATTCTATCTTTCAACACAGAGTTTGAATAAAAACTTTTTCATTAGCTCGAATATCAATTGCAAATACTTTACAGATAACAAGTCTTTCAGATACTTTACAATTCATTCTATAAGTTATATGTCAGTCTTCAGTGATGTTTCACTCCGAGAATTTTCTGAAGAAAAGTTAGAATTGGAAATCACTGAAGTTGATCCCTCCTTCACACCATTTACTTCGATAAGAAACTGAGAAAGCAAAGGTGTTAATGCTTGAACTAACCTTCAGCGACAGAACCATCTTTATGACAATAGAAGATGACAGTGCAATAGAAAGACTTCAAATATTCGTCTTCCTCCTCCATAACCCCCACCAACTGAGACTTGGTAGAGATGAAAAAGGAGTCTTACCTTAGAATCCAATCCCTCGCAGGATACCGGTAGTAATGCCTCGCATATACGTCGGCCTCCACATTTGTCTCCTCAACCTTGTCCTCCGCAAGGATGCGGAGACATCTCTAACGTTGCTCACCTATAAGAAGAACGTAATAAAACCGTACATACGATAAAAATCATCTTCTGCTTCAGTCGCTTCGTCTTCCAACATCCCATAGTACATCGGTGGTACGGGAATCGATGTGGGCATCTCCAGAGATTAATCCCCAAAATATTACAACTTCAACCTCTACAATTCTGCAGACACTTTCTCTACAAGAACCATTCCCCGGGTCTTCACCATTATCACTTAGAAATTGCAAAGAATATTACAACCTCAACGTACTTTGCCAGAAGCTACAATACAGGTATTATTTATATCAAACTCTTATTTAATGTGCAGGTACGTTTCCAACGCAATCATTATTAAAAGCAGAACCACTCTCGAAACCTCAAGCGTTAAGTACATCAGCCCTTTCCATCTCATAAATGCCAAATACATCCCTCCATAAAAAATCGAGTACCCAATCAGTTAAATTTCTATTAATACATCCTATCTTTTCAACTTTCAACACCAACAATACACATGTTCTTTCTCAACCAATGCCACTCGTACCTTTAGTTGCGATGGGGCGATTGTAGGAACCTATCCCTCGACCTACCCTAAATTTGAACTATCTTTGTATCAGACTCACGCATTTCACACGTAACATGAACAATCAACATTAACACCTAGACCACGAACTGATAAAGAATGTAGATCGAGTACAACAAAATAATATGAACAAGTCAAATACACCTATCTTCCACGAACTAAACAGTTATACAGTCAACCACAACTTAACTTATTATTCGGAGAACGTGCTTCAGCACGATAATGAGCTGCGGGTAAGGTCTATATAAAGAAAAAGTTCCAAAGAAGATATGGATAAAGAAAAACCAGATTTTCTAAACTTTAACATAAAAATTTCTAGATTCTGAATACCACAAAACTTCTTATTTACAAGAGCAAGTATTTCTAGTTTGAGAGATTACTTGTAATAAGATATCAGCCTCAAGCAATAAAAGTTACCGTTACTAGAACCCTCAACTCGAGGTCGTGGTGTTTTACCTATTCAAAGGTTTTCCACGCTAAATTACCTCTGTCATTTCTTGCTTTACATTAGTTTTTGTCACAGGTACATTGGGTGTAAGAGCTATTCAGAGCTATCTCGAGCTACGGAATTGGGCCATTATACAACTAATTTTGACGCTAGCCTAAATAATGAAAATTAATTATCCTATATTTAGAGAAACGATAATATATTAATTCCATATTTTCTTCATGTAAAATAAATAACGATGAGCAAAACTTTAAATAATCCTTCCTCTCGAAGACGATCCAAATAATTTTATACTCACCAAATCAATGAATCCTTTCTCTCGAAGTGGACTCAAATCTTAATGTTTCAAAACAAGAAGCGATAATCATGCACAAATAGACAAATTACTATCTCAAGAAAATTTGTTTTATTCATGATAATTATTAATCTCCGCAACCCTCGCTAGAGGAGTTAATTTTATTGGAAATTGGAAATCTTTAGATAAATTCTCTCAAACTACAAACAATTCATGATAAATATAAATATTATTCTATCTAACCATCACCATGGCGGCTTCATCTCTCCCCTTGATAAGGAGATTAGCTTACCATGATTAAAATTAAACTAAGAAAATAATTAACATCAAATATCATCAATTAAACAGGCAATAAGAATTAACTTATAAGCATAAAAGTAAAAGCAAAGGAAAGGAGAGAGATGTAAACTCAGATCTGAAAAAGCCTCCAAAATCAACCCTAAAACGAAATTATGAACTAGTGTGAAGGTCTGGCTACTAGGAGCCTTTTTCAAGTATTTATAGGAAAACCCTAATATTAGATTTATCCAATCTCGTCGTGTTGGAGTATTTTTACAAGCTGTCTGACATGTGGGAAAAATCTAAAAAAATTATGGAAGCTTCATTTTCTTATCCTTTAAATGCTCGTAATTTTCTTATCCTTTAACTGCTCGTAAAATATTACGCAAATCGAAGATGATTTAATCTGTCTGCTCCACGATCTCCTCCAACCTCTCACAGAATTTTAGCATTTGGGATATCTTTTATCAGGATATTTTTTGTTAGTTCATTGTCTTAGAGGTTGATCATCAACTGCTGGAGATGCTTATACATGTATTTAGTCAAATGTGGCTACCTCAAATGCACTTCAAGAGATTGATGCCAGTTGGCTGACAGTCTTTTTGCTAAAATGTTTTGAAGCTGTATTTTTGCTATAATTTGACACTTTTCTCGTCATCTGATTTCTGATACCTCTATTAACCTGAAAAGATAAAAACACGATATAATTAGATGATTAAGGTCTTAAGACGATTAAATGAGTATGCCAAAGAGGTCTAAATAAGACCCATAAATGCACCTATCACTCTTCATCCGTAAACTGACGGGCAAACAAAGGTAGTTAATCGCACTTTGGTCCATTTGCTACGAGGATTCCATTCTAAGCATCCTAAGACTTGGGATGAGAGTTTACCGTATTCAGTTAACGATTAAACGGGTGATTCATGGTTCCACTTTGAAGTCTCCATTTGAATTTTGTTTGGGGTACTTTCCTCAAAGCCCTTTTGATTTGGCTTTTAATCTTGGCGACAAGACGGTGCCAAGAAATGAGGAAGAAGAACAAGTTAAAGCTCAACGCTTCATTGATAAAATAAGAAAGGTTCATGAGGTGGTTGAAGTACAATTAAAGAAGACTTAAACGAAGTATAAGGCTCGACACGACAAACATCGGGTTGAGTGTACTTTTCAAGATGACGAAGCTAGGCTAGGCAAGGTAAAATTATCTTAGATCAATCCAAATTTTTGCAAGAGAGACTTAAGGTTTTGAGAGTAATTCAATCAGAATCAAATCATTGAGCAATTAAAGCTCCAAAAGAAAAATTCTCCCACCATTTTCCTCATCCTCCACAGTAATAGCCTTCTTCGCAAGAAAACGGAGATAAAACCTTCTCAACCGCTCCGATTAGGAAGAATCTAGGCATTCTATATGGCAATGATCCTCATCCGCCTTTGCTGCCTCATGAATAGTCATACCTTCAAAGGAAGGTCGGGCTTGATAAGGAAGGGGGAGATCAAGAGCGTGGATCTCACAGTAACGAAGCTGAAGTTCTTGCACTTTGGCAAGAACCCTGTTCTCCCTTGCTTAACTTCTAGTGGTCACCATGGGTTAATTCACAGAGACAAAAGTACTTAATGAAGGAAAATCGGCGTAACAGCAGAGCAAAATATTTATAGAAGCACAACATTCAATAAAGGGAAGGCTTTCCAATAGTTATCATTAAGCGATATGGTCTCGGGAACCCAATAACCAAATAAATAAATCAATTCAATGTCTTGACCACAATCAATACCATAACTCAGTCTTTAATAAATACCTTCATTTCCCAGATAAATTCAAGTCAGCAAAATACATCATTCAATTTTTTTTAACCAACCTTTCAAAATTCCAATTTCCACACTCAATGAACACTTCTCAACTAAAGCCACCTGTGCCTTCAGTTGTGAGGGGGGTATTGTAGGGACCTGTCTCTCAAACTATGACATACACTACCAGACTTATGCAATATACACGTGAGATATACTAGCAAAAGTGATACTTGTACCACGAACTGATAAAGAATGTGGTTCGAGCACTACAGATGAAATAGAACAAATCAAAGATACTTGTCTCCCACGAATTAGCAGTTACAAGTTTAACTACTACTTGCCCCCATTTTTAGGAGAACGTGTTTGCACACGTAAACAAACTGAGTGTGAGGTCTATAAAAAGGGTGGGTTCCAAAGGAGAGAGGACCTAATTTTTCTAGCTTAAGAGATCATAAACTTGTAATCAAACATCAACCTCAAGCAATAAAAGTTATAGTTACTAAATCCTCAAGCCGAGTTTGTGGTTTTTACCTATTCAAAGGTTTCCACGCTAATCACACGTGTTATTCTATTATATTAATTATGTCACAGGTATGTTTATTTTTCTTGATCTAACCATTGCTAACCATTGCATTAAAAAAAATAAACGATAATCCTTAATTCGTGGAGATATAAATGGGATACCAAGTAGAGCCTTAATTTCTAAATAGACTCCCACATATCGAGTTTCTTTACCCAAGATACTTAACCCCGTCTCCTTGATTCAGGTTCATCGTACTTCAGGAAAAGTTGAATCAGCCTTATGATAATTGTGAAGAAGTAAATAAGCTGAACTTATCATCAACATTAAAACTATAACAATGTGATGAATGTAACTGAAGGTTTACAAACGACCTTCAAACAACTCTGTGGGGGCTTGAACTCAACCTCTCCGCACACACCACCACCAGGCCAAGTGCTCAATAGTAGTTTATGTTTTTCTAAAGTTGATTGAGAATTTTATTCATAACAACAACAATTGTAAAGGAATTAGCGAAGTAATATACAATGATCCCAATGTTTCCCATAAGAATACCCAACACCTGACCTTTCTGATCTCTTTGCATGCACAACCCCATATTCTCCCAGTTTAGAGCCCGGGTTAGAGGTGTTGAGATATATAGTCTCACATCGGGTATTCAAGCCTTGCACTTCAATAATATAAGATCCCGGGGTTACTCCTCTCATAGCCAATTGGTTTTGATGTAACCTCCAGTTCTAGTAAGAGGAACCATTACAATTTTATCTTGACTTTTCCATCCAAAGATAACTTCCAGGTATAAGGAATGCTGTTTTGAGCTCTTCTAGGTTTAAAAAGAACCTATAGAGTCGATATAATATGTAAGTCCAGCGCAAAGTTTTCAAAATTATAATTTGTTGAGCTGAACCCAAGCTTAGATATGGTAAAGGTCCAATTATGTAGAAGCTTGTTTGTTGTAAAAGAGTCTCTTCTTCATCTTTCTTTTAGGTGTTGCAGGGAATCTGTCCATCATCATATATTCTTGTTTTTCTCAAAAGGAGTAAACTCAGCAAGGCTTCTTATAGAATTTCAACATAAGAAACCTTGTAATTTAACCAGTTTATGTAGCAACTACAGTAAACCCCTATAAAGTAATAGCCTCGGGACCAAGGAAACCTATTAATTAAGTGGGGTTTTAATTTATCGATTAACTAGTTACTTATTAATTTATCAAAGTAATACTTATTTTTATAAAATATTTTTTCTTATTTAATGAACTAAGAAATGATCGAGGTGACGAAGTTGAAGATGATAGTTTTGTCTTGGAGTATGTTTCGCGTAAAGAAGCTATCAAAATGACAATGACATATAAGTTCTTGTTACAATATGAGAATATTATACTAGAACTTCTTAGCGTGTTGCAAAAATCCGAGATGAGATCCAATTCGACTTTAATTTCAAGAAAAAAAAAAAACTTTTGACTGATATTTTAAGGTCTTCTCGTCCAACGTGATATGTACTTAGTATTAACAAATTATTAATTTATTGGGGTTCTACTTTAAATTGTTTTTATATGAGATTTACCATTTTGTATTCATGGAAAAAAGAAATAAATTTTCTTAAACGGATAAAAAGTTGTTGTCGAAACGTAAAAATAAGTGAGCGTGAGAGACCACCATTTAGATATAGTAATTTTGGAGATTGCAATGAAATAGAGTATCTAGCAGTTTACTTAGTTTAGCTTCTCCTGTTGAAAATAGAGTTCTAAACTCTAAAGAAAAAAATATTTATTGATCAAACTTGGGATGAGATGATTTGATTACAACATATGGTAAGCGTTATACAGGTACTACAAAAGAAACTAAAATTGGCTACGTAAGTCATTAAACAAGCAATGCCTAACTATGGTATGATGACTAAAACTCCCCATACACTATTACATGCCTTTATTGAGATTAACCAAGCCACAATTCTAGACCAAAGTATTATTCATACTTACCACATGTTTCCCATGTTACCTTGTGTAACATGTATTCTCTAACACCCTCCCTTAAATCAAGATGTGCTAACACTTGTTTTAAGGAAGTAAACATATTGCCTTATGTTATGCAAAGTTTTCCTTGTAGCTCCCTCCCTTAAACTAACAAACTCTGAGTATCTTCCAAAGTTTCTTAAACGCGTCTAACTCGTGGGCTTTGGTGAAAATGTCTGCAATTTGATCTTTGCTCCTGTAGTGGATAAGATCAATTGTCCCATCTTTCACAATTTGATTGTCGAACTATTGTCATAATAAATAGGAGTTTCTTTATCTTGATGAAAACTTACTTCACCCAGCATCCTTCTTAATCATATTGCTTGACATGCATAGGACGCAGCATCGATTTACTCTACTTCTATGATAGATAAAGAAATAATGGGATGTTTCTTTGACGACCATGAAATCTCTCTTGATCCAAACATAAAAATATACCCAGAGGTGTTATTTCTATCATTAGGATCTCTACCATAATCGCTATCTGTATATCCCATTAAATCAGTAGCCTCTCTTTTCCTGTAAAATATTTCGAGCCTCGTCGTGTCTTTGAAGTATCGTAGAATCCTCTTTACAGCATTTAGATACAACTTTGTTGGATTCTCTATGCATCGACTGATGAGGCTGACAAAGCGCTGAATATCTAGCCTCATCGTGGTTAAGTACATGAGACTTCCCACAAGCTACTTATACAATATGTTATCGACCTTCTTTCCTTTGGGATCCTTCATTTGCTTCAATCCAACTTCAATTGGCGTGCGCGCCAGATTGCAATCCTTTATTTGAAACCGTTCCAAAATCACCTAAATATATTTTTTCTGTAATATGAAAACACCTACAACAGACTGAGCTACTTCTATGCCCAGAAAATAACGCAGCATTCCGAGATCTGATATCTCAAACTTCACCATCATCGATCGCTTGAAATCCTTGAACATCGTACGATCGTTGCCAGTGTATATCAAGTCGTCCACATATAAGCATACTACCTGAAGTTTTCCATCGATTCCGGCTTTCATGAAAAGTACGTGCTCATATGGACACTTATAGAACCCCGCTTTCACGAAGTATGCCTCTATACGACTATACCAACCTCTTGGTGTCTGTTTTAGTCCATATAAGTGATAACGGTCAAAATTCGGTGTTTAGTATGGGTAAAAATTAGAGTGTCGTTCACTTTCGAACGGAACTAGAAATTAGTTTTGGTCTTATGTTTTAGTAATCTAAGGTTGTAAAACCGTAAAAATCAATGATATGGTTTTAATCAAGAATAAAGGTCTGGGGGATTCGGATTTTACCACCATTTACATATAATATCAACATAGTATCGTATATTAAATTCTCCACTTAATTGAAATAACAAACTTCGACCTTTTGTCGATGTAATCCCATGATTAATTATAACTCAAGTAGAATATATTGTATGAACTAAGTATGTACTAAAAACACATTCCATGAAAGCTATGCTAACTATGAAATATTAATTAGGATCATACCTTAGAAAAATATAATATTAATACAATTTTACTATATCATTTGAGAATCACAAAACTCTTCCTATATCTCTACTTAAAGAGATCATAGGATGATAATGGATGTCTCCAACAATATAGTTTTGAGATTTGTGATAATATGCTCATATTGTGTTGGAGAAAAATAGATTCTACTACATGATATCATACGCTTATGGCAGATCCATCCTCACCTCTAGTGAGGACTTAGCCAGCCATTATAACAACTATAAAACCTAAATGATATGAGAATGAAATGAACATAAACTAACAACAAAAAGAGGAATTTTATTGACTTACAAAATGAAATGTTCCAAATGCTTACAAGAGTTGCACTAACTTACTCCAATAATGTTCTCTTGCACTCTACAAGAATGATTCTCTCAAAATTGGATGATCTTATGAGCTCACCACCTCTCCTTTTATAGATGAAGGAAAGGGTTCTTACATTTAATATTAAATGAGATTTCACATATTTTTCTAATATTCTCAAGTGTTGCAAAAATAGTTACTGCACGTACAACTTTATTTAGAGGCTCTTGAATCAATAACCAGTCATTTAGTATTTCATGAAACAAATCTAACGATCAGTTTGACAAGTGCCATAGTCAATTCGAATCCTGTTATTGATTTTTGGGGAATAACTATAAGCCTTTTTATTTTGGTACTTGTTTCCTTAGTGAAACCTCCATGATATGAGTCGTTGGTCGACAATCCCAGCCAGTTGGCTTAGGTTGCCGGGGTTTGGTGCCCCTTCGTGACCTAGGCTCTGAATTTTCACAAGTAAACTTTATTCCTTGCTCCTTTCACAAAGTTCATGACTATACTCGAGATTGGTGATAATTCTTCCTCTTTCAGTTCTAATCATGCGAGTATGCCTTGCATCGTGAAAGTTTTTAGAGTTATTTTGGCTTATAGAAATTTTTATTATATTACTTCAGGATCGAACTTATTCTTTAGGCAGTTATTTCCCTTGTAGTGGATCATTCCTACCTCAAATACTAGATTCCCTTTGATTGCTCAAAATTCTAGCAAAAGTAATAAATGCAATACTATCGTGAAGTGCATTTATTTTGAGAAATATCAGTCAAATGAAATTTTATCTAATTAAAGGGTAGTACATCTAGCTTAAGATAATGTTCCAACATTTTCTAAGCATGTATTTGATGAAAATTTTAACTTCACGGTTTTTACGACCAAAATATTTAGACCATATCAAATACTTATAAGCTGGCAAAAACTTACTAAAGAGTCTCATAAATTACCATAATGATCTATCTTTTCTCTAAAAAGTAAAAAAATGTGAACGATTTTTCCCCACCCCCAAACTAGAAAGAAGCTTTATCCCCAATATTTGATAACATACTTTAAAAGAAGGAAAAAAAATTAGAACATAGTACCAAATATAACATGGGTTGCCTCCCAGATAACGCTAAGTTTATTATCTTCAGCCAGACAAATAAGGAACCCCCAAACTCAGTGAAAGTTGGGTGAAAAGGATATGAATGTCACTCCTCATAAACTGGGTCCAAAAGCTTCAAGTCTTCATTGGTGAAGCTAAAATGTTCATAATAAGGCTTAAGCCTTTGCCCGTTCACTTTTTTGTATTTTGCCAGTACTCGGTTCTTCAACCTCAACTGCCCCATATGGATATACCGTTTTAAGAATGAGAGGCCCGATCCATCGTGATCGTAGTTTTCCAAGAAATAAATGCAACCTAGAAGAGTACAACAAAACTTTTTGGTTTGGTTCAAATGATTTTCGCAAAATGTTTTTGTCATGAAACGCTTTCATGCGCTCCTTGTAAGTCTTTGCTGAATGGTATGCATCATTCCGTAGTTCTTCTAACTCATTGAGTTGAAGCTTGAGATACACTCCGGCCTTCCCAATGTCAAAGTTCAAGGCCTTTATTACCTAATATGCTCGGTGTTCTAATTCAACTGGAAGGTGACAAGCCTTTCCATAGACTAGCCGGTAAAGGGGCATTCCAATAGGTGTCTTAAAAGCAGTACGATAAGCCCAAAAGCATCGTTTAGTCGAGTTGACCAATCTTTACGGTTTGGTCTTATCGCTTTTTGAAGAATATTCTTGATTTCACGATTAGAAACCTTCACTTGCCCACTAGTCTGCGGATGGTACGGTGTAGCAACCTTGTGTGTTAATCTAAATTTTTTCATTAAGTTCGCAAACATTCGACTGTTAAAATGTGAACCCCCATTACTAATTATTGCCCTCGGCGTACCAAAACGAGAAAAAAATATTCTCTTTAATAAATTCAATCACGACCGAACAATCATTGGTCCTGGTAGAAATAGTTTCAACCCACTTAGTCACATAGTCAACGGCTAAAAGGATGTACATGAACCCAAAAGATGGGGTGAAGGTACCCATAAAGTCTATGCCCCAAACATCAAATGGTTCAACGATCAAGATTGAGTTTAGTGGCATCATATTCCTACGGGACAAAGCTCCCATTCTCTGACATCTATCATAAGCCTTGCAAAATTCGTGGGCATCACGAAATAAGGTAGGCCAATAAAATCCACACTGTAAAATTTTTGCAGAGGTCTTTTTGGAGCTGAAGTGACCACCACAAGCTTGGGAGTGAGAAAATTCTATGACTTTGGTGTGCTCAGAATCTGGGATACATCTCCTAATGATTTGATCAGAATAATATTTGAACAGGTACGGGTCATCCCAGAAGAAGTGTCGGGCCTCACTAAGAAATTTATTCTTATCTGGCTTGGTCCAAAAACTAGGAAGGTGCCCTGTGGCAAGATAATTCGCTATGTCTGCAAACCATGGTACAAAAGACATAGAGCAAATGGACTTGAGTTGCTCGTCAGGAAAGGACTAACGAATAGGTAACGACCTATCTAAAGAATCATTGTCTATTCGAGAAAGGTGGTCAGCTACCACATTCTTGGCACCTTTTTATCCCGAATCTCAATATCAAACTCCTGAAGTAATAATATCCATCGGATTAAGTGTTTTTTGGTGTCCTTCTTGGTAAGAAGGTGTTTGATAGCAGCATGATCTGTATAGACTATTACTTTAGAACTTATGAGATAAGAACAAAATTTTTCTAGAGCAAAGACTACGCTAGAAGTTCTTTCTCTGTGGTTGTGTAATTGAGTTGCGCATCATTAAGAGTTTTACTGGCATAATAGATGGCACGCGGAAGGTTATTAATGTGTTGTGCCAAAACTGCACCAATGGCATAGTCAGATGTATCACACATCAACTCGAAAGGTTCAATCCAATTTGGAGGTTGGATGATGGGTGATGATGTTAGACGTGTTCGGAGATTCTCAAAATCTTTAAGACACGAATCATCGAATAAAAAGGTGGTGTCCTTGGCGAGGAGATTGCTGAGGGGTCGAGCAATTTTGCTAAACTTAAGAACAAAATGTCAATAAAATCCTACATGCCCCAAGAATGAACGAACATCCTTGACTGTTCGTGGGGGTGGGAGACTAGATATGACATCAATCTTGGCTTTATCTACTTCGATACCCTTTACTGATATGACATGTCCTAATACTATGCCTTTTTTCACCATGAAGTAACATTTTTCCCAATTTAGAACAAGATTTTTCTGTTGACACCTAGCAAGAACAATAGATAAGTGGTGGAGACATTGGTCAAACAAATCTCCGAAGAGGGAGAAGTCATCCATGAAAACCTCAAGGAAACGCTCAGCCATGTCAGAGAAATGCTCAACATACATCGCTGAAATGTTGCTGGAGTATTGCATAACCCAAATGGCATGCGGCGATAGGCAAAGGTTCTAAAAGGACAAGTAAATGTGGTTTTCTCTTGGTCCTCTTGAGCGATGGGTATTTGATTGTACTCAGAATACCCATTAAGAAAATAATAGTATTCATGACTGGCGAAACGTTCAAGCATTTGATCCATGAATGGTAAGGGAAAATAATCTTTTTGAGTGTTCGAATTGAGTTTTCTATAATCTATACATACTCGCCACCCTGTGGTCATGCGAGTGGGGACAAGATCATTGTGATCATTCTTCACAACAGTGATTCCAGACTTTTTAGGAACACCATGAATTGGGCTTACCCATGGGCTGTCAGAAATAGGATAAATGATCCCAGCGTCAAGCAGTTTCAAATTATTTTCTCACAACCTCAGCCATAGTCGGGTTAAGCCTTCGTTGTCCTTCTCTGGACTTCTTGGCATTATCCTCGAGTTTTATCTTGTGCATGCATACAGAAGGACTAATACCCTTAATATTGAAATGTTCCATCCAAGAGCTTTTGTGTTTCCCTTTAATATACGCATTAATTTCTCTTCATTCTCAGGTTAAGGTCGGATGCTATGATAGCAGGAAGAGTCTCATTAGGACCTAGGTAGACATATTTGAGATTTTCAGGGAGAGGTTTAAGTTTTAACCTAACGGGCACTTCTTCCGCTTCTGGAATAGATCCTTGACTTTCAGCATTTTAACATTATCATTGTTATCCACAATAGGAACAAAATCCAACAAGGCATTGACCTCATTGATAAGGTCATCAACATCTAAATTATCTCCAAAATGTGCAAGACAAGCTTTAACGGGTCCCTAGGATTGGAACTATGAAATGTACTGTTTACAACAGTACCAAGCATGTTACACTCATCGGGTTCATTTTCAAACGGAGTATGAGTTGCATTGAAGATATTCAGATCGATGGTCTTATTCCCATAAGTCAACTTCATAGCTCCGCTAGGCAATTGATTAATGCATTAGCAGTGGCCAAGAAAGGTCAGCCAAGGATCACAGGTATCTCACTATTTGGGTCTTCTATCGGGTTTGTGTCAAGGACCACAAAGTCGACAGGATAGAAAAATTGTCAACCTGGACAAGTACATCCATCACAACTCCCCTAGGAATTCTAATGGATCGATCAGCTAGTTGCAAGGTTCTATGTGTCGGTTTTAGTCCTTCTAGACCTAGCTGCTCATATACCGAATAAGGGATCAAGTTGACACTGGCACCTAAATCAAGTAAGGCTTTTCCGATGCGATTTGTCCCTATGTGACAAGAAATTGTCGGCATTCCTGGATTTTGTATTTCATGGGTGCTTTGTTCAAGATTATAGAGCTAACCTGAGCATCTAAAAGAAATGCATTTTCACTGTCATGGACATTGAATGCTTTTTTGGAAACATTCATACGTTTCTTGAACGTGCAGAGGTCCTTGAGATGTTTTGCATAGAAAGGAATCTGTCGTAACACATCGAGGAAAGGAATAATGATTTTAAGATTCTTGAACATCTCCTTAACCTCTTCATCAGGAATGTTCTTCCTATAGACTAAAAACCGCTGGGGAAAAGGTGCTCTAGGAATTCTAGGCGGATAATTTTTGATAATCTTCTCACTTAGCGAGACCTGCCCAGTCTCTTCCTCAACAAAAGAGGTTTTTTCACATATAGGTTCGCCTCCTTCTATAACTTTCTCAGTACTAGGATTAAGGCTTTCACGTGATTCATCCTCAGGCATCCTAACTTTGTTGTCTACAGTCATTTCACTTCTAAGTGTAATCACCGCATTCGCATGATTGCGGTGTGAACTCTTGGTTTGATCCTTCAGATTGGGTTGGGTTTGACTTGGAAACGTACCTTTGTCTCTAGTACTTAACCCAGATGCCAATTGAGCAATTGATATTTCTATTCGACTCATGGATTACTAATTCATTTGCATGAATTGTTGCATCAACTGGTTATTAGATTGTAATAGGGATTGAATGCCATCATCCGAAGATGGTTTCCTATTCTGAGGAGGAACGTAAGGAGTATTTTCTGAAAAGGTTGGTGATTGGGAGTAAAGGACACACCACCTTGATTTTGATTTGAATTACTCCCTTGGTAATACGGTCTGCCAGAATAGTTATTCGAATTATTCCTCCCTGAAGAATTCCCTTGATGATGTGACTGGTTATAAGAAAAAGAGGAAGGTTTTTGATGAAACATATTTACCTGATCCTTCCTGGTTTCCTAATTTCATGAATCAAAGGGCAATCCTGAGTATAATGTCCAACATCGTCACACGCAGCACAAGCTTGCATCTCAGCATGAAAAATTGGTATTTTAACAGAATTTTGTTTTCCCCTATTTCTAAGGACTCTATCAGCGTAGCTTCCGAATTGGAGTTAGATCCAACTCCAAAGGCATTACCCCCCTTTTCTTGAATATAAGTTTCTCTCATGGTGCCCCAGGTTTACAATTTTTCAGCCATCTCTTCTAAGAAGTCCAAACCCTCTACATCATCCTTATCAGTGAATTTCCCTAAGCAAAAGGATTTACAGTTCTCTTGGTTTCAGCATCTAATCCATCATAAAGATTTCTAGTTAGGACCCAGGAGTCGATACCGTGATGAGGGCACTGTAGGATCAGTCCCTTATATCTCTCAAGATAATCCTTTAAGCTTTCTCCATGAAGTTGGGTAATCCTAAGAATGGCCCTACGAAGGGTCTCAGTTTTCAAGAGAGAAAAATTCTTGTAAAAGGCTTCAGTAAGCATCTCAAAACTCGTGATTGATTTTGGCCGTAGAGCTTGAAGCCAGCTCTTAGCTTTCCCTAGTAAAGAAAAGGGAAACAACACGAGTTTCATGGCCTCCATTTCGTTCTCATTCCTATACTTTTGGAGGAACATTAAGTCATCAAAATCCCTAACATGAGCGTATGGGTTCTCATCTTCTCTCCTGAGAATTTTGGCAATGAATTGATGAGCATTTCTAAGTTCAAATTGCCCAGTTGTAGGAGGTAAAATAATGCACGAGGCACGATTTGTCATTTTTGGGAACATGTGATCCTTAAGAGGAATTCGCATGGGTCCCTGACCATTCTCATTATCATTGGCATCTCCCATCTCAAGTGATTGGGGTGGAACACTAAATGGAGTGAATGAGGAAATTGGACTCGGATTAAGTCTCAATGGAGAGACAGGGAAATCAAAAGTTTCTAACTCACCCTCAACAGGAAGAGTTCCCTACGAGTAAGGATTGTACGGTCTCTCGTATCAATAGAGATTGGAATCTCCAGTTGGGTTGACTCGCCTACCTCAAAGTGGATCGGAATATCTATCAAATCAGATTCTCTAAGCCTCTCAAGACGACTTTTAGGCCCTCAAAACCTTTCTTTCATACACTAATAGATGTGCGCACTATGATGATCACACAACAATGAGGTGCACAAAATAAACACAACAACCTTTTCAGATGGGCCTTAATTAAGGTCAAGTTGTGAACCCAGTCTCAGGATTCGGTTGCTCCTATTCCTGACAATGGATCGGTTCATACGTTGAGTTGTGTATACTCGCTTTAGCAATAACTCGCGTGCAGTTCTAGTCACCTAGAAGCACCTGTGCTGGATGGTGGGGCAAACTGCTTAGAATCACCTTTCCACACTAGTTATGCCAGGGAACGTACTTCCTCCAGACAAACGTAACCACTATCAGGGGTCTTAATGAGTGCGCTTCTAATGCTCCGGTCCGAGCTCTATAAGCCTTTTTGTCTATCTATGTATTTTATGGCTTAATCTTGGTTTCTTTTAAAGTCAATGTCCTGTTCGTAAAATGTTAAACTGGGTCGTGACCTCCCGGGGTCCTAGTATGCGGTGCCACACACGGGTGATGAAATCCTGCTTTTTGTTTGCCCTTTATCTAAAGTTTAGAATTTAAAAGTGTACACAAACATCAAGCACATGAACAAAAATTGACCGCTTCGCAGGAGGGTGCGGTGGAAGAAAGTACCTGCGGGGCGGTCTTTTTAGGGGCTCGTTGTTTACCCCAGTAAAACTGTTGAGATGGCACACCCGGGCTCTCTGGCTCAAGTAGGCGTTGTAGAGAGGTCCTCCCCGGATGTGGGTTCCAATATTGCCCCTGCAGAAAAAAATACAATTTTATCCTCGCTTAAATTATACACTCTTCGCTCAAGAGTACAATATTTTGCCTCACTACAAGTCACTCAAAGAGAGGAAGAAAAGATAACCCTATCTAGTTTTTGGTCGGTCCTTAGCTTCCTTTGGTAGTCAATGTAAAACAAAGAAAGTAGTCACCACAAAACAAAGAAAAATTTCTCAAAGTGCAAAAGTAAAATAAAAATGTAATAAACGAAATTTATGTTCTTCTAAAAAGTGAAATCGAAAAACAAATTAAACACAATAAAAACTTTTTCTAATTACCGCTCGAACCCGGCAATGACGCCATTTTGATAACGGTCAAAATCCGGTGTTTAGTATGGGTAAAAATTAGAGTGTCGTTCACTTTCAAACGGAACTAGAAATTAGTTTTGGTCTTGTGTTTTAGTAATCTAAGGTTGTAAAACCGTAAAAATCAATGATATAGTTTTAATCAAGAATAAAGGTCTAGGGATTCGGATTTCACCACCATTTACATACAATATCAACATAGTATCGTATATTAAATTCTCCACTTAATTAAAATAACAAACTTTGACCTTTTGTCGATGTAATCCCATGATTTATTATAACTCAAGTAGATATATTGTATGAACTAAGTATATACTAAAAACACATTCCATGAAAGCTATGCTAACTATGAAATGTTAATTAGGATCATACCTTAGAAAAATACAATATTAATACAATTTTACTATATCATTTGAGAATCACAAAACTCTTCCTATATCTCTACTTAAAGAGATCATAGGATGATAATGGATGTCTCCAACAATATAGTTTTGGGATTTGTGATAATATGCTCATATTGTGTTGGAGAAAAATAGATTCTACTACATGATATCATACGCTTTTGGCAGATCCATCCTCACCTCTAGTGAGGACTTAGTCGGCCATTATAACAACTATAAAGCCTAAATGATATGAGAATGAAATGAACATAAACTAACAACAAAAAGAGGAATTTTATTGACTTACAAAATGAAATGTTCTAAATGCTTACAAGACTTGCACCAACTTACTCCAATAATGTTCTCTTGCACTCTACAAGAATGATTCTCTCAAAATTGGATGATCTTATGAGCTCACCACCTCTCCTTTTATAGATGAAGGAGAGGGTTCTTACATTTAATATTAGATTTATAACCTATGCCATGAATGTACATAAATGTGTAACCTCTAAGAGTTATCCTCCAAAATTGTAACCTCCCCATGTGGGACCCTTGTATTTGACAACTCTACATCCTTCTCCAATAGTTCATCCTTTGAGCTATACATCCCAGTATTTGCAAATATTTGGTAAATGAGCTCCATGTGACCTGAAATATAAAAATTGGTTTTATAAGTCATGTTTAATAATAAAATTAAGAATAATAAGCATTAAGTCATAGGGGAATAGTGGTCATTTTATGTGTCCATCAATAAGGCCTTCTTCAATCGGTACACCTATTTCTCTCCACCTTTCTGTACGTAACCAGGTAGTTGATCGACGTACACAGTTTATTAAAGATCTCCATGTAAAATTACTGACTTCACGTCTAGTTAAAAAATAGGCCACAAGTTTTGTGATGCTATTACAACTATCATCCCGATAGTGTCGTGTCGTGCGATTGGAGCAAACACCTCTGTAGTAGCATATTCCCCAGATTCGATAAGAGTAAGTCAGCAAAGTGTAGTCAAAGATAGCCATACATGATCGAAGACAAATAACATTCGAGAAGATACCCTTAGTCCTTGACCTACTAAAAGTAGTCATTGTGTCTGGTCAAGGAAAAAGCTGTTAGAGATCCGCGAAGTTCGCCCACTCCCCCCAAAATAGGAGACTGTTTTTTTTTTGTTTTTGTAAACTGCCTATATCTACTATAAATATAGGCAGATAATAGAGGATTTAGGATCCAAGAATAAACAACTCTATCATCCATTACTCCTTAACCCTACTATCACTCTAAAAACTTGTAATAACTAGCATCTTACTAGATTTTACATCAAAATCCTCCTCGAGGTTGTGGTTTTTCTCAGCTTTTACTGAGTTTTCCACGTAAAATCTTGTTTATCTAGTCTTTATTTCATTCTTCTTACGAATAAGTATTGGCAAAGATTCTTCTTTAAAAAAACTTGCCACTATAATTGGCGCCGTCTGTGGGAATTACCGCACTTTTTTTTTACCACCACTGATCTAAGAACCATCCGATGACAAACATAAACCTGAGAAGCCATTCAAGCACCGTAAGTGACCAAAAATTAATCCTATAACAGGAACGGTTGACCTGCATGGTGCGGTACTCGAGCTTCAGATTCAAATGGCTGTAGAAAAAGCTTAAAGATTGGAAGATCAGCATGTCCACGCTCAAGCTCTTCAAATAGAGAGAGACAAACGAAGGATGGCCTTAAAATAACAGAGTCAAACACATCAGAAAGAAATAAAAAGACTAAGGAAAACACAGGATCGATTCATTGGCCGCCAGACGCCCCCTCCACTCGCCCGAAGCGAGCATAGATCAAGATTAATTCAACTCGATGATCAACCAAGAGTAGACGAGTTACAAATTTCTCGATCCAGATCTAGGAATCCAAAAAGGGCTTCTTGACATTTTGGTTTAACATCCTCAACATCGATAACTTAAGAAAGTTGAAGCACGCGTCATTAGACTCCCCCACCCGAAATAAGACCAATCAGGGATTGATTGGGACCAGATGGATAGGGAGATATTGTTCCTCAGGTCGTAGCCTTACCATTTCCCCCATAACAGTTCCTCACCTTAGACGACCTCAACAACAGGATCTAGGCCATAAACTTTGAGATCCTAGGCTAAAAATTTGAGCTTGACAGAATCGAGACAATTCCCATCTCCCCTCATCTCGAAGTTATGGCCATTCCAAAATTTTTCCATATGCCAAAGTTTATACAATATGCAGGCCTGACTGACCCACTTACCCATGTCCGATACTTCAAAGCCGCATTTGGGTTATATTCCAAATTCGACCACATGCCGTGTAGGCTATTCAACATGAGCCTAAAGGAAGAACCACTTCGGTGGTTCTATACCATCTAAGAGGCCTCCATCACCACGTTCAGCCAATTGTAGCATCTTTTCGAAGCCAATTATGTTCATGCTAAAGAATGAGAGATCACTGTAGATTCTTTATTCTTATTTGAGCAGGGTGTCAAAGAGACATTGGCGAGTTCTTACAAATGTTTCTTTCAAGAAATAAGGAAAATTAGGAACTCAGATCCCAAGATCGTCATTCCAGCATTCACCTCCTCCTTGCACATTGACTCTAAAGTTTGAGAAGAGCTTACTCTGCACAAGCGGAGAACAGTCACAGAAATGATTAATGTAGTTAATAATTACATCGAATTAGAATGGTTAATGAAAAATAAGATGAAGAGCTCATCTACCATCCATTCTCGAGAAACATCTTCTACCCCATCCCAATGAGCGATAACTACTGAAGCACCCAAGCAACGCGATAAAAGCACTGACAATAATAGAAGGGACGACAAACCCGATAGATCAGTCCTGATTTTGTCGCCAATAACAATAACTCTCTCCGTTATCTTACACACGATAAATGGAGATGAGTGTTATCGCGTACCACAAACCATTCTAGATCTCCCTAACAGACCTTTATGTCAGTATCACAAAGTGCATAGTCACAAAATTAACAACTGCTACTTCTTCATACGAATCTTTCATCATATCATATTAGTTGAAAGACTTCATAATTATGTCATCGATATCCAAAACTTTATAAAAAATGAAGCAAAAAACATAGAAGTTGAACAAAATCAGTTCCAGGGGTAAGCTCACTACTTATATATGATCGAGATTGAGAAAGGGAAGAAGAGAAAATGAGACGATTGAATTACACCCTGTTATAAATGACCTCCTCGGATAAATTAGCAAAACTTCTCCCAAGCTCAAGTAAATCAAAATGTTCTTACCATATTACCTTCGAGGATTGTGACACCAGCCACGTGAGATACCTTCACGATGACTCTCTCGTCATTATGCTCAAAGTCGGACAGGACTACCTACATACTCTTCTCGTCAATACCGGAAGCGCAATAGATGTATTGCTTTGAAGAACAATTGAAGTCCTAGGCCTCATAGATTTCGTAAAAGCTTTGACAACAAGAATCACTGGCTTCAATATATGGTTCGAAAGAATCAGCCATATGTGAAATTACTCTGCCTGTTCAGGCGGGATCAGAAACTACATTCGTAAAATTCCTTATCATCGATAATGAGTCTAAATATTTAGAAATTTTGGGACGCAGTTGGTTACATTCAATCAAAGCAGTACCTTCTACTTATCATCTAGTATTGCATTTTCCAACATATCACGGATTCTACAAAATCAAAGGTAGCCAAGCAGTTGCACGTATGTGCGAAGATACCACAGCCAACCCTCATAAAATAAAATATCTCAAGGCATATCAACTACATCAAGAGAAATCACCCATATTCGAGCAGCATGACACCGAAATGGTCGAATTTCTTGAACTCGATGGTCCAGGATGTACAACCTTCATCGGCTCCAAGCTATCAACCAAGGAAAAAGAAGCTATGATCCAGCTAGTTAAGAAAAATTTCAGCATATTTGCCTGAACTTTCCAAGAAATGCCTGGCACCGACCCATCAATCGCATGCCACCGACTTAGCCTCCTTCCAGATAGTAAAACTATCATTCAGAAATGACGAAATTTAGCTCCCCGCCACCGCGATGCAGTGAACGACGAGATTGATAAACTCCTTTGAGTAGGATTTATTCGGGAGGCTAAGTATCTGAAGTGGGTTTCTAATATCGTAACAGTACCAAAGAAGAATGGAAAGATTAGGGTTTGTGTTGACTTTACAGAACCTAACAAGTTCACGCCCAAGGACAGTTTTTTGCTAGCACTCATTCCACAACTTCTTGACTCTGTCACATGACATGAACTTCTTTCTATAATGGATGCAGCCTCCGGCTACAACCAGGTTCCACTTGCTGAAGAAGATCAGGAAACAATAACCTTAATTACCGAAAGAGGTCTCTACTGCTACATAGTAATGCTTTTTGGTTTAAAAAATACAGGAGCTACTTACCGAAGACTTGTGATTAAAATTTTTAAAGATCATCTCAACATAATAATGGAAGTCTACATCGATGATATGATCTGCAAAAGTTTAAAGCGAGAAGATCACTCCAGCAACCTCTAAACCATCTTCGATATCCTTCGGAAATACCAAATGAAACTTAACCTAGAGAAATGCTAATTTGGAGTCGCATCTGGTAAATTTCTGGGATATCTGGTCAGCAAGAGACAGATTAAAATCGATCCAGTGCAAATCAAAATACTCATCGCGATGCCATATCCAGGAATAAAGAAAGATGTCCAAAAATTTGCAGGCAAGATTGCCACTCTTCACATATTCATCTCAAAGTCATATGATCGATGCAAACTTCTTTACCTCTTTCTCCGTGATAATCCCACTCCTCTTTCAAACAAATAGCATAAGGAAATCATTTAAACTCCTGACTGTGAGTTAGCCTTCCAAGATCTTAAACGATATTTGGGGTATCCTCCTATTATGAGTATTCCAGTTGAAGGCAAATCACTTATAATGTACTTATCCACGACTGAAGACTCAATTAGTTTTGTTCTTATTCAAAAAGATGGAGTAGAGAAACCAATATACTTCATCAGTAAAATACTCATGCCTACTAAAAAAAGATACACAACGACAGAAAAATAACTACTCGCCTTGGTCTACAATTCTCAGAAACTTCGTCCCTACTTTCAAGCTCATCTCATCAAAATTAATACCAAGTACCCCCTCAAACTGGTACTTTCCAAAAAAGAAAAATCTCAAAGAATCTAGTAATGGTCTATATTCCTTGGCGAATACGACATTTCATTTGAACCACAAATATTAGTAAAGTGACAAGCAGTGGCTGACTTTTTGGCAGACTTTCCAGTCGAAGACTCCGATTGGGAAGAACTTGAAGAAATCTTTACAGATAACTCCATAGCAGAGCCAGACGCATGGTCCAAAAGGTTAGGTTGGCTACTTTTTACAGGCAGATCAGCTGGACCACACGGATTATGAATTGGCATTTTTCTCATTACACCTTCCAATCATCGAATCGAAAAAGCTATAAAACTGAACTTCTATGCTACTAATAATGATATCGAATATGAAGGAATATCACACGATCTTGATCTCGTCCTCGCACTCAGAGCAGATGAATTGGTAGTCTACATCGATTATTTACTCATGGAAAATCATTACAACAAGGCATTCAAAACAATAGGAAAAATGGTGAATTACACAGCTTTGGTGGAGGAAAAGATGCAAAAATTCAAACATGCAATAATATCTTACTTACCTCGACAAAAAAATTGACGTGCCGACGCGTAAGCTTACATCGCTACCATACTGAGGGACAGTAACAAAAGATCTTTAGAAATTGAAATCATCAAACATTCTAATCTCGATATACAGTCAACACTACAGATCACCATTGCTGAAGATGAACACCTTGAAGACTGGCGGCGACAATTCTATGCATACCTCAACTCCAACATCCTCCCTAGTAACAATGAAGAAGCCCTATCATTTTTGGCCAAGTGCCCCAGGTTCGCTGTCCAAGATTACATCTTATTTCGAATCATAGGAGGATGAGCACTTATCGAATGCATCTCACAAAAACAAGCTCAGGTCAAAATTAGAGAAATTTAATAAGGTATCTGTGGCACACATGTTTCAGGAAGATCATTAGCGCAATGATTATACTAGCTCAAGATGAGACAGGACTGCGAAGACTTTATACGTAAATGCTATAAATGCCAAATCTACGCTTAAGACATCAAAAGTCCAGCCCTCAACTTGCATATTAGCAATGTCCTCTGGCCATTCAAGCAATGGGGGATCGACATCATTTGACCTTTCCATCTTGCATCAGAAAATAAAAGATTTGTCTTAGTCGTCACTGATTACATCACAAAATGGGTTGAAGCATTTCCTCTATGCCATACTGATGAAAATGAGGTCATCAAGTTCCTTTGGGAGCACATTATCACCAGGTTTGGCTGCCCACTTATGATACGCTCTGATAATGGCAAGCAATTCATCAATGCAAAAGTACTTGCTTTCCTCCATAAATACAAAATCCAGCTATCCATATCTACACCATACTATCCTCAAGGCAACGGACAAGCCGAAGCCATCAACAAAAGCATCAAATCAGGTTTACGCAAATGTCTCAAAGACAAGATGGGAAGATGAGTGGATGAGCTACTCAGTGTTCTCTGGGCCTACCGAACCACTCCTCGAGTTTTAGCAGGCTGCACTCCATTCAAGATGGCTTTCGGTACTTAAGCAGTCATACCTTTAGACCTCGATCTACCAAGTACCCGAAGGAAATTTCCAGACGAAGACAATGAAATCGGTCTCATTTACAACCTCAATTGGGTAGAAAAATCCCGCGATAAGGCCATTGCAAATTTAGGATGATACCATGACACATTGAAAAAATTATACAACAAAAAAGTTTGAAAATGGAAATTTGGTATTGGAGACCTTGTCCTACGACGGATCCAAGATTGTACTCAGCCTAAAAATTCCAGAAAGTTATCAGAAAATTAGGAAAGGCCATACATTATCTGCGACAAAATAGATAGTACACCTCGAATATCTATAGAATACTGCCCAACTAAAACTGTTTTACAGATGACACACTGTAACCATTTTCATCGATTCAAATAAACAAATTTTACTGTCTGTTTAATCCTTACTATTTTGATTTGATCTCGATCCATACTTGATAATTAGGCATCAGACAAACAATATCCTTACTATTTTGATTTGATCTCGATCCATACTTGACAAGTATGTATCAGACAAACAATATCCTTTCTATTTTAATTTGATCTTGATCCATAATTGACAAGTATGCATCAGACAAACAAAATCCTTACTATTTTGATTTGATCTCGATACATACTTGACAAGTATACATCAGACAAACAATATCCTTACTATTTTAATTTTATCTCGATCCATACTTGACAAGTATGCATTAAATAAACAAAATCCTTACTATTTTGATTTGATCTCGATCCATACTTGATAAGTATGCATCAGGCAAACAAAATCCTTACTATTTTGATTCGGTCTCGATCAATACTTAACAAGTACGCATCCAGACTATCATTCAATTTTACGCGAGCACTATCCCATTACAGGATATTCTACTTCACGTTCCTTTCTTATCTAATAACCTCTATTAGAGCTCTTGTTCTTCTCAAATCTAAATCCAGATATCCATCTAAGGATACACATCTGGCACTCATTCTCATTACTTGCTATTTCATGGCCATCTTTCACATATCACGTAAACAAGCGTTCCTTATTTATCTGCTACAATCTACAGTCATATTCAACAATACTACTTTGTCGAATCTACTACTTAGTATTATTTACAAAATACATGTAGCAAATTTTCACAAATAATTTTTTTCCGAAAAACAAATATTCATCGCATACTTCAAGATTAAATTGTTTTGATCCCACCGACCATTTTTACATACTTCCACCAAAACAGTACTGCTTACACAAATGTTTTACACTATAGAGGGAGATTTTACTTCATTCACATTCAGAGCACCTTCGGGTACCTGTACATTTGCTAACTCCACAGGGCGCGAGGTCTCATCTACCATCATCACATCATCACCGACTTCTGTTCCATCATAAATTTTGGGAGTCTCAGACACTTCTTCTTCTGAACTTGAATCATCAAAGACAGCCCCCCCAAATTTCACCAACCCCTTGAAGATTTTTTTCCAAACCTCCAGCACCTTATACTGCCCAGCAAAATGGGCCCTCACTTCTCTATATTTTTACAACTTCTCTGCATTCATTTGAGCCCTAACCTTCTCGAAAAGCCTACTCTGCTCTAGCTCCATCACCATCCGTACTTCAGCAACCTGCTCCCTTAAATCTTTCTTAAAGTTTACTTTCTGCAGTGCCAAAGCCTCTATTTTATCTTTCTCCGACACTTTCTTCGCTTAACGAAGCCAACATCCCTTGCCTTTTTTTCCTCCAGCTTGTAAGCATTCAGCGCTGTATTCAACCCTTCCTTCTCCTCAATCAAATCCTTCTCTATATTTTTATACGCCACAAGCTGATTTGCCAAATCACCACTGCCAACAATGCGGTCTATGGCAGCAGTCACCAACTTCTTGATATGCAACAAAGTCATATATTGAGTATTCGAGTGACCTACTAATTTTTTCAAGCGAAGCAAAGCAGTAAAATTTCTCACCTTCAACATGTTTCGCTGACCCTCGCTGAGAAACGTATTCAAACTTTCAATGTCGACCAAACAATCCTCCAGCTCCTTCTTCAGCTCGTCCGTCCCAGACGTGTACGAGTCCATGGTTTTCTAAACTTTGGCATCTGACTCTTCGAAGTATTTCATCTTCGACGTCTTACCACAACCTCTCTTCTTCGGGAGAACACTCACCGCGCCTCGTGGAGGACGCCCATCCACCACAACAACTAGTTTGACGGTACCAGGCACCTCCACCATTGTTGATTGTCGAGTAGCCCTCTTATGAGGATGCAACGGGGGAACAACATAGCTCACCGCCCTTTTTTCTTATTCTTTCCCAGTGATTCTCCAAACACGGCTTCTATCTCTATATCAGTATTATATCTAGCCAAGGATGGATTGTCCAGTAGCAAACTAGCCTCTGTAGCCTTCTTGTTCTTCATCTATATTTTTCCGTCGATAACAGATACTTCAGTACCTTTAGCCCTTGACCTCTTTAAACTAGTCTCTTGAAATAAGGTGTTCATACGATCTTGTTCGATGACCAGATTATCATTCCTACTAAAGAAATTTTTCCTGATCTTATACACCTCTTCCTTTATTTATGACTTCCTGTCGATCTCTTTCAAAGCTGTAAACACACAAAAATAGTTAAAAATAATTAACATCAAATTCCACACTTCGAACATTGACAATTAAAATTACCTAACCTCAAACCTAAGTGAAATCTCTTTCTCTTTAGGGACTCCCCAGGGTGGGTCTTTCTTGTCGAACTCATAATTCCCAGAGACAAGTAAACCTTCATTAGTGTATCTCCCCCCAGTTGACACCATATCAAAAAACGACGGTCTTTTGAGAAACCTCGCCAAGTACCGGTAGCCTAACTTCTGCGGGTTTGTCTTGAGTGTGTAGTACACACATAAATCATAGACTATTATCAATTCCTCCCCTGGTCTTAAGTCGACCATATATTGCCCCACATACCCTAAAAAAATCATATACATTCGAATTGAGCTGACTAGGTGCCACATCAAAAAAGTTCATTAACTTTTTTTGGTCAGCTCTACGGGGAAGTTTCAACCCCTTCAAAATTATTTCCCGATGTACTAGAATACCATTCAAAGTTATTTCCTGGTCAATCATTTTATACTGATACTCCTCTAACCTTATATCCCCAGGAATATCATACTTCTTCTTAAAACTTAATATTTCTTTGGCCTCTGGACCCTCTTCATAACATGCATTCTCACATTCCTTCACATCTTCTTCCCCAGCCCCACTACCTTCTCGATCACTAGCTTGGGGATCGTGATCCATATCTATCTCAATAGCCTCTTTATCAGATAGTTTAATAACCTTAGGTGACACCTTAAACTGTTCTACGCTAGCTATATTGGCACTACTCAACCCTACCCTATATTTACCTCTCAACTGTTGTACACAGGTCCTTACATCAATCATCAGGGTTATTACATCTTCGAGGTCGTCGTATATATCTTTCTCATCATTTTTAATTGGTTCAGCCATTTTAAGGAACCTGTAAATCAGATTCCATATTTTTTCCACAGTTAGTATCTATTATATCTGATACATATATATGTTCATAAGTTCATATATTCATCTTCATATAGCTGTCGAGATTACTCTCCAATACATCATTCTCAATTTACTGTCTGCTACTATCATTATTACACTTCGATTTACTACATGAAGTTCTCGATACACTTATATGACTTTTTCCTAGTCATAAACATCGATTACTGTGCTACATTAAGTTCTCGATAATTTTTTTATTTATTTCAATTATAAATATCTAGCAATTATTTATTTACGTTTATCTATTTTTAGGAATTGCAAGAGATCTCAAAGAAACTTGGACTGTTTCCCGCCAAAGCCACTCTTGTTCAAAAAATGGATATCGCCTTTACCGGCAAAAATTCCGGCAATATCTAACCCACTTTGACGCGAGATCCCTGCATTCTCGTTGTGAGCCCAATTGATTCACTACACTCACACCGTCTTTACCGCGAAACAAACCACTCTCTCTCCACCACTCACCACTAATTACACCCCACCATCACCTACAATCCCCTTTATTAACCACTACAACTCCATTACCCTCTACAATACACCGTTCATAGTCGTTACCCAACCTTTATTACAAGCCCTAACTCCGTTTTATCTTCATCAAATCTTCCTCACAATACTCAACTTCCTTATAAAATTACCCTATATATATCTACAACTACCATAATACGACAACAACCAAGAAAACATAAATTAGATCATCACAGTTACAAACCTTGTAACCTCGCTGCCTCTGTATCCCTATCTTTCGCCCGCTTTTCTCTTTCGATCAACACAAGAATCTCATCCTTCCCAATTGTTAGCAATGATCCAAGTGACGAGAATAGTAAATTCGAGCTGGAAATTTTTTCTTCCGAGTTTGTTAAATATGAACAGTCGCCCACACCCGACCTATTTATAGACCCCACATGACTGTTCATCATACCACTTTGCAACCATTTCACTACTCGAACGTAACTCCTCGCATATCTTTTCTCAACGTCCTTGACCCTTTGTCTTCTCAACATCAACAAACCCCTACATTCTTGTTCCAACCCTTCCATATCTCAGAATTTTTTTCCTGAAACATTCATGCTCAACAATGCACACCTAATTTTATCGTAAATATATTACACATCATTTTCTTTATACTTCCAAATTTTACCCAAAGGAGCACACCTTGCCATAATTTATTACCCTCATCTCCCCCCATTGTTATTTACTATACAAACCCCTATATTTCGGGCACACATTCGTTAACCTCCTCAATTTAAATTTAAATCGACATACAATTACATTACTAAGTCATTCTTACATTTCAACATTTTCCAACTCAAAATTCATTCGACAAGAAAAAAAAAAAACTACAGCAAAACTTCGACAATTTATTAACACATCAAATTCCATTTTCATTATCATATTAATAGCAACTCGACTATTATATGTATTTTTCCAGAATCATCACATTACAAACCCCTAACTGCAGCATCATCTTCTCTCTTCACCAACTTCTTCGTGCAAGTCCACATAAAACTAACATGATCAGGAGGAGTCCAATATTGTAATTGACAACAAAACACAAAATCCTCCTCAGCGTCCTTGGCCTCTGCCTCGCTCATACCATCATAATCAGGTTCTACAGGATCCTCCAAGTGAACATCGACATTCCGCAGGAGTCCGATATACTTACCATATATTTCCCAATACTTTGCTTGCACATGACTATATACATCCTTACGCGCCTGTGATCTCGTCTTCACCATTTCTTCAAACCACAATGACTCTTATTCAAACAACATGGGATATTTATAGCACTACACAAGTCAAAGTTAACCAACAAACTTTAATTCACCTCAGAACTATACATTTTCAACAGTCACCTCAATCAACCTCGAAATCCCTTCCTGGACCTACTCAATAAACTATACTTCAATTTGTTTAGACATTCCAACACTCAATTTACTCACAGTTAACTTCGACGATAAAAATATATAAACATATATAGTCGGCATCAGCACAAACAAGCATGAGAAGAAGTCAAAGAAAAGATCTTTATTTGATAAATAAACTGTTACATATTATATTCAATATCTATATCCTTCGATTACATTACATCAAACTACACTACTATCTTTATATTCGACTTGCAGGACTAATTACTCTATATTTTCTTTTTACCAGAATCTGACATTAAAGCCTCTTTTCACCAGAATCTGGTATTATTTTTACCACCAGGAGCAGGAGTTATAAGAAGCTCAATGAATCTCAAGTCACTGCACTTTTAAGATATGCCTCAACAGATAAAAGGCAGCAAAAAATTACAAATATTTCTTTTGTTCGGCAAGATCCCTGGATGCCTAACCAGCCAAACTATCCTTGCGTTCACTACGAACAATAAACCCTTCTCCCACAAATATTCTCTAGCAATACCTTCCCCCACCCTCCACACCATGACACGATCAACTAATAAAATATAAAAAACCGGTTTGGGACAGAACTTTACCTCAGGCTGTTCGCTATCTTCTGCCTCTAACAACGTGTTACTTCATACTTGGGGTGACATCGTCCTATTTCTACCACCGTACCAACCCTCCTTTTATACATCTATTTATACCCAACTTGAATCTGCTAGGTCCAACGTACCACATTAATTGCTCATCGGGAAATAGATGACCAAATACAGTTCACTTTGACCTCAAAAATATTAATGACAACTCGTGATAAAATTTGGCAACCTCTTCAGCTTCCAATTTATTCTCGACACAACCAAAAGTACTTATGTCGAGAATGGGGCGATTGTAGTAGCATATTCTCTAGATTTGACAAGAGTAAGCTAGCAAAACGTAGTCAAAGGCAGCCATACCTGATCGAAGACAAATAGCATTTGAGAAGATACCCTTAGTCCTTGACCTACTAAAAGTAGTCTTTGTGCATGGTCAAGGAAAAAGCTATTAGAGATCCGTGAAGTTCACCCACTCTCCTCGGAATAGGAAACTATTTTTTTTGTAAACTGTCTGTTTATACTATAAATATAGGCAGATAATAGAGGATTTAGGATCCAAGAATACGCAACTCTGTCATCCATTACACCTTAACCCTACTATCACTCAAAAAACTTGTAATAACTTGCATCTTACTAGATTTTACATCAAAATCCTCCTTGAGGTCATGGTTTTTCTCAGCTTTTACTGAGTTTTCCGCGTAAAATCTTGTTTATCTAGTATTTATTGTATTCTTCTTATAAATAAGTATTGGCAAAGATTTTCCTTCTGGAAAACTCGCCACTATAACCTCTTCGTTGTTGACGCATTGCTGGTGCTTATAACCCTTAGCCACCAACCTTGCCTTGTATTTGTTGACTTTTCCTTCAGCATTTAACTTTTTCTTTTATATCCACTTCACGCCGATCAACTTGTATCCATCTGGAAGATTAGTCACCTCCTATGTCTTATTCTTCTTAATAGCTTTGATCTTATCATTCAAAGCCTCCTGCCACTTTGGTTCTTCAACAGTATCCTTAAAAAAAATTGGGTCACTTCCGATAAGTAAAGTAAAGTATATAGTTGGATCATCTGATTAATCTACTCTACTTAGATCATAATCTTTCAAGTACACTGGTCTCCTGTGTGTTCATTGAGGCCTTAAGAAAGATGGTTTAGATTGTGATCGTACCATTGTTGAAGAAGGGTTGGTTGAGCTCTGTGTAGGCGTGAGTAGTGATTGTGCTTCACCATCCAAAACTGGCAGATGACTTTCTTCATCATTGAAGACCACGGGTACTGGCTTTTTTGCATCTTTAACATTCTATTTCTATGTATTTTCTTCATCAAAAATCACATCTTGACTAATGATGATTTTGTCAGTTGTAGGATGATAGAGTTTATAAGTTCTGAAACTATCATTATAACTAAGAAAAACACATTTCTGACCTTTATCGTCTAGCTTTGTTCTCCGTTCTTTCGGAATATGGGCATATGCTATACGCCCAAAGATTCGCAAGTGCTCCACATTTGGTTTTCTGCCGTTCCATGCCTCCTTTGGTGTCATGTTCCTTAAAACTATGGTAGGATTCCTGTTAAGGATGTATATGCTCCATAAGACTATTTATGGCCAATACCTTTTAGGAAGATTTGACATATGCAACATACTTTGCACCATATTTACAATAGTATGGCTCTTCCTCTCTGCTATGCCGTTTTACTGTGGTGTGTACGATGTTGTTAATTGTCTTTTGATTCTAAATTTTTTACAAAAATTTGAGTATTCGTAAGAATTGTATTCTCCATCACGATCCAAGCGAAGAATCTTGATATACCTCCCTATTCCCTTCTCAACAAGGGCCTTGAATGCCTTGAAAACTAAAAAAACTTTAAATTTTTTTTGTAGAAAATATACCCATATTTTTTGGCTGTAATCGTCAATAAATGTAATAAAGTATTTCTCATTTCCATTAGATCGTGGATTAATCGGCCCACATATATCAGTATGGACCAGCTCCAGTGTTGATTTGGCTTTTCATGCTTTCCCTTTTAGAAATTACTCTCGGTGTTGTTTGCCAACAACACAACTTTCACATAATTGTGGAAGTCAACCAATCAGAGGGATTCTTGTCACCATATTCTTCTGATGAAGAAGTTGTAGGCCATTGAAGCTAAAGTACCCAAAATGAAGATGCCATATCCAACCTTGATCTTTCACCATACTTGAAAAACAATGAAGAACATCATGCGTGACGCTTAGCGGGAACATTCAGTTTGGAGTCATATGTACTTGTGTAATTAGCAAGCTTCTCTTCGGATCTTCAATCCGACAGACTCCATTCTTGATGATAATCACATATCCCTTATCTTGAAGCTTCCCTACAATGAATAAATTACTCTTCAAGTTTGGGACATAGAAAACACTTAAAATAGTCTAATAAATGTTATTTTTAGCCCAAATTTTGATATTGCATTTCCCCATCACAACAATTGTAAAGTTATCTCCAAATTTTGCCGAGGTGTGCGAAGAATCATCTATTTTGTGAAATATGGATTTTTCACCACACATGTTTATTTGATCCTGTGTCCAAGTACCATATGTTTTGACAAAAAATATTTTCGGTTCGAGATTCTTCTTTGGTTTTGCAAAGCAGAAGAAGAGAGACTTCATTTTTTTTTAAAATTAGAATTTTTGCCTCTTTCCTTATAAAAATTAGAACGACATTCAGAACAAAAGTGACCATACCTATTATACTTGTAATATTTGATATTTGACTTATCAAACGGTTTTGACTTTTGGCCGTCACTATGTTAATTGTCCCTTCCTCTGTCTCTTCTATGATAATTTGTGAATCAATTATCGCGGTTACCTCTTTCTCGACTTGCATCTTTTCCCTTTGTCACTTGATTGCTGATTGAGAGCTGAGATTATAGCGCTTCCTCCCCTGCTACATGTTTATTGATTCATTGCTCGTGAACCATCAATAAACTTATTAGTTCATCCATCGAGAGTTGATCAAGATCTTTTGACTCCTCAATCAAACATACTACGTAATCAAATTTTGATGTCATTGACCAAAGAATCTTCTTGATTATCATAATGTCATCCATCTATTCTCCATTTGTTCTCATCTTGTTATAAATTTCCATGGTTCTGGAGATATACTCCAAAATAAACTCTGTTGGTTTCATACAAAGAATCTCGAAATCTACTCGAAGTGTCTGTAGATGTGCCCGCTTCACTTTGGCGATTCCTTGATATTTTTTTCATTACATCCCAAATATCTTTGGATGTCTCATAGGATCATCTCCAAGATGTTACGATCAATAGCTTGAAATAAATAGTTTTTGACTTTTAAGTCTTTTAATCATAATTCCTCGATCTTGTGTATTTGAGCGGTCGTCATTTCTTCCGAATGGTTAGAAACACCAATTTCAACAAGGTGCCAATATTCCTTAGACCTCAAGAAGTTCTCCATAATTTAAATCCAATGGTAGAAGTGACCATCGAATTTAGGAATTGTCTCTTAAACATAATTCTCTGTCATTTTTGTAAAGAATAGACAAAATCAATAACCTCGACCGAATGACCGATATCTCGACGGAATACTAAAAAAGGTTATCTTTTTCTTCACATCATCACCTTCGAACTGTCGAGCCAGAGATCGTGCTCGCTCTGATACCAGATGTTGAAAATAAAGTTCTAAGCTCTTAAGAAGTAATTTTTATTGATTAAACTTGGGATGAGATAATTTGATTTCAACATATGGCAAGCCTTATAGAGGCATTACAAGAGAAACTTAAATTATCTAACTAAACTGTTAAACAAACAATGCCTCACTATTGTGTGATGACTAAAACTCTTCATACACTTAGAGGCGGAAGTTTGGGCAGTCGGGCCGGGTTCAGGCTAGGCTTCGATGGGCCGAGTTAAACTTTAGGCTGGTTCAGGCTGGGCTTAAATATTATTCTGGTTGGGCCGGGCCGAGTTGCCATCATATACATTTTTCCCGTGACTCGCCCATGACTTTATTGGGCTGTGATCGGGCCGGATTCATTAGTCGGGATTGGTGGCTTCGGGCCCAAAACACATCTTCTCTTTAGCTCTCCCACTTTTATTTATTTTACTGAATACCTCCATCCCTCTTCTCATGCATATACCATTTCTCTCCTCAAACATAGCCAAGTTCAATATAATTGTCTCAACCTACAAAACTGCATTAAGGTATAAGATTTATGAAGATGTTATAGTACAAATCTTTTCTCTCTTCAAGCATACCCAACCCAAACCCAGTGATTAAAAATTTGTAAAGGTTGATAATTTCAAGATTGGAATCGAGGGAAGATTGAGTTTGAGGAACATGATTATATTAGTTAGGGTATGAGATGAATTAAGCTTTGTAGTGGGAATTTAGTTTTGGAGGAGAAGCTATTATAAAAAATGTGATATGAGAGATGAAGGTGAAGATGAAAGAGTGGTAGATATGAGGGGGAAAATATTTATGAGTATGTCTTTTTTGGGCTCGGTCCGGACTCGGGATTTTTCAGGCTCGGGCTATTCGGGTCGAGCCTCAGGCCGGGCTTTGCCAAAAAGATACAGCCTGCCCATGTAATCCCTCAGGTCAGGCTAGGCCAGCCTATGAATGGTTTTAGGTCAGGTTGGACTGGGCCGGGCCATGGGCCTTGGCCCATACTACCAGCCCTACATACACTATTACATGCCTTTATTGAGATTGACCAAACCCCAATTTAAGAGCGAAGTATTATTCATACTTACCACTATCAAGAGAATCAAAGAAAGGAGTATCTGACCGTCTAGAGATAAGAAAGGGTGCCATATAGCTAAAGTATAGAAAAACTAATGGGTTCCCTATAGAATAGTTAAATCTTAAACAAGATAATTAGCAAAAGTACAAAAAAACAAAAGGGTGCCCTAAAGAATAGTTAAATGTTAAACAAGATAATTAGCCAAAGTGCAGAAAAACGAAAGGGTGCCCTATGTGGAAAGTTAAATCTTGCACCATCTAATTTCTAGTTTGTGTTTAATAATCGAGGCCTCTCAAACCACGGAGGTAATCGGCTCCTATAATGATCGGGTTTCAGCTGTACTATTGTCACGACCCAGCCCGGGTCTGCCTCTATACTGCCTGGAGCATAGCAGAATATGAGGCCATGCGGCATACATGCACATCCGGCTGGTATGTACCGGCCATATTCACGGGCACGACGCGCCAGTAGAATACTCCCACGGATGCTAGAGCGACATCTGAATAATCTTGGATACTCGTGAGGGGTCATCGAATATGTATTTGGTATAGGCAATAACGCTGAAGGTTCCCTCAATAATCCCTAGAGCGTAATCTCTTGTGATGGGGAACGAGGTACGAATAACACACCTGTCCTGTAGCGGGTTAGGGTAGCTCAATATGCCGGGTTCTAGATATGGGACATGTATATCTTAAGGGGCGACGAGCCTGATTTGGTTACATAGTCCTTTTATAGGGGCGGTGTGTCTCGGTTAGCCCACGGGGTATAACGACGGCACAGCGGTGCCATATACAAGCCCTATCTGTAAAAGTGGCCTGCTTTGCGTGGCAATGTCTCCTGGCCTTCCCTAACCCAAGGAGAACTCATGAACATCCCTTATAGATAGCCCATGAGACGGGGTCCAAGATGACCAAGCTATAAAACACTTTTAGTCATGGGAAGGATTGGACCAAGGTTCTTCCTTATTATGGCCACTAAGTAAATAGTTAGTTTCCAAAAGGAAACGTTAAAACTAGAGACAAAGCGTACTGGCCCTTCTCGCCCCCTTAACCAATTCTGATTTTGACGAAACTTGGCGTGCAGCTATATTAATTTATAGAGAACATATATCCCAGGTTAGAACTCAAAATGGTCGGGTAGATTTTCCCGGCGTTCGGTAGTGTGTAATACCCTCCCGCACTTAAAATAATCTCGACGTCCTCGTTGAGAACCTTTCCTCAACACGGCCCTGCAAAGATTCAATCTTCTGCATCTTCAAGAAACTGAAAACTCTCCCACACTTAGTTCAGAGTACTATATTTTCTTCTGTACTAGCGGATACTGAACCCAACTGCTAGTCTCGATGCTGACAACTATATCTTCAGAACTAAACTTTGTTCTTCGGCCTTTCCAACTGAAGTGCGTGGTAACTGAACCTTCATTCAAACTCTAAAGTCTACCTTCTCTTCTGGATATTGTCCCCCGACCTTTAGTCTTCTGATAAATATATATAGGCGGTGCTTCCTAGCATCGTACCCTCTGAAATGCGTTGTATCCTACTGCAAAATGCCTTCTCCCCTGATACATATGGAATGTCACTCTATTCGACAAACCTAACATCTCCTCCTGATAGCCTGACGAGGATATTTGCAATCCTGCCTAAAAGATGTGCTCTCTTTAGAGTCACACCGGTGCGCTCTTCTTTCGAGTTGCACAATGCCTTTGTTTCTTGAGAATTCAATCTTCTGTGAATCTTGGCTTCAAATTATACTCTTCTTCTGGGAGTGGTAAGGAGCAAGTCTACTAAAATCTAGGGGTAACTCTCCCCATCTGCTACGGAACACATGCCGTGCTCTGAAACTGCCTGACTGCCCTGTTAACTTACCCTGCAAAGGTCTTCCAACTACGTTCTCCCTTCTTGCGGAACATCTGGGACACAACATCAAGATGCGGTACTCTAGCCTTACCAGTATAGAACTAGACTGGTACTCATTGTTCACTTGGGTAAGGGAGGGTAGCTCCTAGAAGGTAGCATACTCTCAATAAGGCACGAACCACTTTGTCCTACCGCTAACAAAACCACCGTGGTAGCCCATCAAGGCGCAGGAACTCTAATTGAGCCTACCGCCAGCTAACCATCGGGGTTTACCATAAAGGTATCTTGTGTGAACTTAGAAAAAACCCATGAGACATCTCTTTGTGTAGCCACGTTCTGCTCTGCCACTTCGTAGTAGGCCATCATCTAACCAATTAAGCGATAGATAACATCTGCATCTAACTTGGCTGCAGGAAGGGTGAACGCTGCTCCAGCATCACCAAGGTCTCTCAACTTTGAAGGACTCTAATTTGCCTCACTCTCCAAGGAGGGCATAATACGGGCATCTGCACTTGTCAAACTTTGGTGGTAATGACCCATACTAGAACCTGCGTACATCTACATCACAACTTACAACTCTTCCCACACTCAATAAGCTCGACGTCCTCGTCGAGAACAAAGCTTTGACTTATAACTGACTGGTTGCTGAAGCGTTTCTCCATATCTTTATCCCTACTCGAACCTGAGTACTTAAGGAATTCGGGAACATAATACTGTCACTGCACCTATCGCCCTGAGCTCGTTGGCTTTCCACTTCCAACAACTATCAAACTCGCAGAGATCAACCTTCACACTATCACAATCATCTTTAAACTGAAGCGTAGCCATTCTCTGTCTCTAAACTACCTTCTACAAATGTAACCAACTCTGAACAGTCACTGGGATATGGTCTTCTAAAGATACTCCATCAATTCAAACAAAGAACGAGGCGCGGGAACTTGGATCCCTACCGCCAACCACCATGTGATAAGGAATTGGGAACTAACATACAATTTTGCTCAGGATCTTTCATCCTAGAGCATTTATCCATCTGAGATCATGTCTGAGGTAACCCGCACAACTGATTGTAGCTCAACTCTATTCTGGGACAACCACGTAACTTACTGCGATTCGTAAATGTTAGTCTTTACCAATTTGTGAGCTTCAAACGACCCAGGACCATCTTGTGGAACCACATAGATTAACTCGTCTAGAGCACTCGAACGCTGATAAACCTGAAACTTAACTACGGAGCCAGAGAATAAACATCACTCGGCAACTTGTCTTCTTTGAGTAAGCAGAGCAATGTCCTGTACAACTGCGGGACCAACTGCGGACAAGCGACAACCCAACTTGGGGGTTATAGTTCAAGTTGTGTAACCAAGAGAAACTCTGCCCTCGATGTCTACCTGACAAAATCACTGTGTACAAACTTGGGACCCAAACCATGTCTTCATCTCTACTTCATGTCGCTTCAATTATGGCTCATGACGTTCACCTTCGAAAGGTCCCTGTGGCCAACTCAGGACAATCAAAACAAGTATCAACCAGGATTCTTCAATCTTTTGTAGACACTAAGGAATTCCAACCATCCCAAGCTTCGCGGCTTCTGCACGAAAGTACTCGGCACAGAATGCTGACCATATCGATCTTTGCTAAGGGGCATCGTCCCTGATCATAACTGTTACTAAACTTCGCAGTATGTATGCGGACCAAATGCAAATAACAACCTGCTAGATCGCCCTAGTAATATACTTCATAGAGCATCTACTATACTGACCAGCCTTTTTGAGACAACCAACTATATCGAACATTGTATCCAACTTAAATATTAATCCTTTATCTTAGCGTCATTGTCCAAAGCACACTTAACTTGAGCAATCTAGCGCTCAGATATGGAGCCTTTCTCTCACTTCTAATATCAACTGACATGTAGGCAACCCACTCTACAAGCATTCACAACAATTCTTGGATCATCCGTACAGAGCAACTTCGGCTATGAGGATAGCAACTGTTAATAAGGTATCTCGTATTTCCAACTCGGGAACCATCACTCAGATCTACTATACCAAGATCTGATAAAATGGCTCAACTCTGACCAGCTCTGAGGGACGTAGGCACAACCCATCTGCGCTCTGACAAGAAAAGACCCAACAAGCCTTGCTCTGACACCATCTGTCATGGTCCAGCCCAGGTCTGCCTCTACAGTACCCGGAGCACAGCGGAATACAAGGCCGTGTGACATATATGCATATCCGACCGATATGTACCAGCCATCTTCACGGGTACGATGGGTCAGTGGAATAATCCCACGGATGCTAGAGTGACATTCAGATAATCATGGATACTCGTGAGGGGTCATCGAATATGTATTTGGTATAGGCAACAATGCTGAAGGTTCCCTTAATTATCCTTACAGTATAATCTTTCGTGATGGGGTATGAGGTACGGATGGCACACCTGTCCTGTAGTGGATCAGGGTAGCTCAATATGCTGGGTTCCAGATATGGGACATGTATATCTCAAGGGGCGACAAGCTTGGACTGGTTACATAGTCCTTTTATAGGGGCGGTGCGTCTCGGTTAGCCCGCAGGGTATAACGACAACATATTGGTGCCATATACAAGCCCTATCTGTTAAAGCGGCCCGTATTGCGAAACAATGTCTCCTGGCCTTCCCTAAGCCAATGAGAACTCATGACCATCCCTTATAGATAGCCTATGAGCCGGGGTCCAAGTTGACCAAACAATAAAACACTTTTAGTCATGGGGAGGATTGAATCAAGGTTCCTCCTTAATATAGCCACTAAGTAAATAGTTAGTTTCCAAAAGGAAACGTTAAAACTGGAGACGAAGCGTACTGGCCCTTCTCGCTCCCTTAACCAATTCCAATTTCGACAAAACTTGGCATTCAGCTATATTAAGTCATAAAGAACATATATCCAAGGTAAGAACTCAAAACACTTGGGTAGATTTTCCCAGCGTTCGGTAGGGCGTCACAAGTATACTATTGTATCAATAGCCTCATCCCAGTTGGTTATTTCCGACAGTTTTACACCCTTAGGAAATACAAATCTATTCAAGGCAAAATAGTCTCCCATTTCATTATTTAGCAAGATTTTGAGTATCAATCATGCTATACGAGTAAATATCTCCTTGTTATATTTTTCAAAGCTATGCTCATAGATAAATTTCATTGAGTTCTGCTTTAGAACCCTCAAGGTTGATGGTATTATCAAAACGTATGGCATGTTTACAGTCTTAGGTTTATCATAGCCATTTTTTGGTACTCTCCCTCTTGTTTCTTGGCATATATTTAAAAATCCTTTGTTTTTTATTGGAAAAATGCTAGGCATTGCAGCTTGCAAGCCCATTTTGGTCTCAATCGGTCAACAAATTGGCAAGGAACAATCCACGGTAGTGAGGCAGAAATTGGCTCCCCCTTTTGGGTAGTGGTGAGAAGCGGCTTTATATCATGTGGATATGTCCCTTGCCATTTTATTGACTGGGACAATCCACGGCGTACCTCACCTTATCGGGGAGAAAAAAAATAAACAACTCCTTGGCTAGCGGCTAAGTAAGCGACTTTACCCGCATGGATTTGTCCTTCGCCTTGTATGGGCAAGGAACAATCCACGACAGCAAGTTGGCTAGCTGCGAGAAGTGGCTTTACCCGTGTGGATATGTCCCTTGCCTTATAGGCAAGGAACAATCCATGGCAACAAGGCGAGGGAGAAATTGGCTCCTTCTTTAGGTTAGTAGTGAATAACAACTTTAATGGCTTGTTTTGTAGTCTGTGTGGCTTGTGACTTGTATGTGTGGCTTTTAGGGTTAGTGACAGGCTAGGGGGTATAGGTGGGCAATGGCGTTAGGAATTAGGGTAGCTCATCCTAATCCCTCGCTCAAGAGCAATAAATGGAAACGCCAATCGAGATATTAAATGAAATCAAAACATAACAATTTACTCGGATGAGGGAAGTGGAAAGCCCTTATGAATGAAAAACTACTCCCCGCGAACAATCTACTATGATCAAACAGGCTACACATGATCTTCTCCAAGCTTCTCATGCTTTGTAATGGAGTCTCTCAAATCCTAGCTCTCTAGAATTAAACTCATAGAAAAAGATAGGCTAACAAATAACCTAAGTACCATTTATATACTTGGAGGAATAATTACAAACATAACAGATCTCAAGGTAAACTCAACGTCCCAGAAGAACTTCTAAAACTAGTATACGCACATCTCGTTCAAACGACTTCGACGATACAGGGAATCCAGCCCTAGAAACATACAACTTATTTGAACGACATCCAGTCTCCTTTGAACGACTTCTACCATCCAAGTTTCCAACACAAAAAACTTTCAACTCGTTCGAACGACATCTAAGCTCGTTCAAACGACTTTAACAATTCGAGTTCACCTTTAACAATATCTCACTTGAAATCGAATCCCGTAACCCATCTTCAGATCTCCAAATGAATTATTCGCACTACCCAGACCTTCAACCCCTTGAAGACCCCCTTACTAAATTTCATAATCTTTAGCAAATCTCCCACTTGAAATTTAAAATGTGAGGTTCCTGTAACTTTACCCATCTTCGAAGTAATCACACTCGTAACTGTGTCAAACCAAACTCTTCGCGCCAAAAGCTACCATACCACACAAAACCATGCGATAAATGATATATATATATATATATATATATATAACCAAAAAATCAAGAACATCCCCTTGCAAACTTTCAAAGTCGCACTGTACTTATGCCTTTGCAATTAATGATGTAATTAACCATTATCATCTCGATACCCAAGAAGCTTTGGTATAACACCATAAATTTGAAGCCATCACAAGTGAACACAACCCTGCAAGCTGAACAAGAATCACTCCATAGCTATGAGCTACAACTGAGTCTTCTTCGAATACATAATATTCATTATCAACGTCTCACTGCTCCTACTTCATGAGAAAACTCTAGTCTTATATAAACAATGACATACATTAGCAAGCAAATCTTCAATGAGTTTAGACATACCTCGATCTATACTCATATCGCATTCCATAGCCAAACAAATACATGTCTCAAGCCCAAAGTAACGAAAAATGGTGCGCTTCCAAATAATACTCCAACCAATCTCAATGTCCTATGTTAATAACAACTTCTGCTTAACATTCTTCCTGTTGTACTATACCATATTCCAAGGATTAGATAATCCATCGGTCCAACCCTTTATTGAGATAACCATTCCTACGACTCTTCAATCTCACCCATACAAGAACTTACATACACAACTAGCATATCATCCATACTCTAAGAACGGATGATCCATGACTTTTTAAAACTCATAACATCAACAATGGTCTCTGGGGTATTTCATAAATCCACCAATGATATAAACATATCCAATATTGAACCCCATCGTTTCGGTGTATATCTTGAACATGCATATGAGTTCTTATGTATGAGTCTCTATAATGCAACTTCACCCGGTAACTATGTATCCATATTGTTGACTTACATACCCATCTTCAATAAGATTAATCATGAAGAATTTTTTATTTCGTATCAAGAATCATTCAATCCAGAAAAACAAAGCCACCACAATACAACTAGCTTCACAACTGGTGAACCAACAAATATCTTGACATAAACACTTGTTTCTTCTTGAAAGTATTTTACCACAAGTTTCACCTTGAACGACTTAAACAAACTTGTTCTCATTCAACTTTAAACAATCTTGTGAAGTAAAGAATTTTACCATCGGTCATAGGATTATATCCTATACCCGATGTGACGATTGAGATCTCATCACATCGTCATCCATGACAAGCTCCCACTTGTCCGTGACCTCACCTTGTAAAGCTACCTTGTAGTCATCACCAATACTGGCTAGCCACAAATAATGTCGAGAGTAATGATAACGGCTGCAGGTCTCGAAACCTTGGTTTTTCCTTTTATTGTAATCGGAGGAGTATACAGACCTTTTCAACCAATGGTTCCAACACTATCTCTGTAGAGATTTTTACATACTCATATGACCCCGATAAATCTACTTTTCCGGTCAACTTATCCATATCTTCGCAAAACACATCATCATTGGATATCATATCAATAAGTTAGATAATTTTCTGATTCTTCGCATTACAAGATTGGTCAACAAAATCATCATAAACTTATCTAATGAGCATGCACAAACTAAACATATAATCTAGTAATGATCTACTACCAGAGTAGACAAAAGAAGTATAAATAATTACCTCCTTTTTCGTCTAAGATCCAATGCATACCAAGACTCTATATCAACCGCTAAAACTAATGAATCCGCCCCAAACTGCTTTGACAACTCGATAAAATATTTCATACTTTGCGCCCTTTCAGTAATCTCACAGACCATACTTTCAGCCATACCAAAATTTTATAGTATTATTAGGATCTTCTCAAGCCTTTCAATCCCAATAAATGCTTTATCTATAACAAACTCATCATAGCAAAATTAATCACCATCACCGTTAGACCCAAGACGCTTCAACATTGAACCCGTCTCAATCTTAACCCAAGCTTTCCATCTAGTGAAGACATCAAACCAATCTGTTTCATTCTTCAAGAAATGTACACCAAGCTCCCGTGTAGAATCACCAATAAAAGCAACAAAACCATGAAATCCCCCATTAGAACTAACTCTAGCTGGTTCCCATACATCATCGTATAAGTGATTCGATCTTATATTTTATTTTCTTTTCTTTCTAGGAAACCCAACTTTCTTTTGCTTCACCAAGACAACGTCTTCACAAATGAATAAATCTATCAATTTTAACTTGTCAAGTATCATTCTCGAGAACAATGCTTTCATCCAAATGCTCACGTAACCAAGTTTTTCATGCCATGCTCTAGAGTTCACCATTGAAGTAACAATACCAATAATCTCATCATTAGCGTTACACGTCCCTTGGAACACATCTTATCCTTTGTCCCAAGCTAAAATAGTAGCATCCTTCATGACCGCAAAAACATCATCGCCGAAGGTAGCCAAAAGACCCAAGTCTGATAGTTGGCTAAAAACATATTTTTAGCCATACTAGACATATTTTGCACCACGTTCAAACTTAGAGAATTATCATTCGTTAATGTAATTTGAACATCTCCATTATCTACTGTGTGATAATACTCATCATAGCTAGATAATTCACTTTTACCCGACAAAATTTCTAATGGAGCATCCAAGTCTAACCTAGACCTCTTATAAACACCATAAGAAAGCCAAGATGACTTATCCCGAGTACCATAAATCACATTACATGGTTTATCACGAATATCATAAGTCATATCACACAAATCATTAAAAATAAGATTGGAGGCACTATCGGAATTTTTACCTTCCCCGGAGAAAGTCACCGAACGTCTCTTTATAGATCTTTTATTCTTTGTTAATCTACAATCTTCCTTCTTATGATCAACTTTACCACAATTCCAGCAAATATCCTATTGATTGCAATTCCATGCCTTTATGTACCTTTTAATTCTATTTTTAATATATGAAACTCTCTTTCCTTTAACTTCAACATCCGAGTAATCACCCGATGTTAACAACGAAGCTCCAAGAGGTATTACGCAAGAATTATCAGCAAAAACTTCTACCACATCGTTGAAAGTAACCCGCTTACGAGAATTTGAAATACTCAAAACACACTTATGAGAATTTAGATTACTCAAAATTGATTCAAACATCTTTGATAGTTTGTCCAACATCTCTAACACGATACTCACTTTAGGCAATTTAGATGAAATAGTACTTGAGAGTGTTAAACGAACTTTACCTAGAACATTTTGATCTTGAAGCTCCCACTCCAAATGATCCTTATCGGCCAGTTTCGTTAAAGTCTCTCATAGATGAAAATCACAATCCTCCGCATATAATTCTCTACTTACATCTTCCAAATCCCAAAGTTCAATCCATTAAATTCATCTATTTCTAGTTAATCCATATCGGCCATCGATCTAATCACATAAACCCTAACCTTCGCTTTGACACTAGTTATTAGGAATTAGGGTAGCTAATCCCAATCCCTCGCCCAAGAACAATAAACAGAAATGCTAATCGAGATAGTAAATGAAATCAAAACACGATGATTTACCCGGAGGAGGGAAGTGGAAAATCCTTACGGATGAAAAACCACTCCCCACGATGAATCTACTATGATCAAACAGGTTACACACGATCTTCTTCGAGCTTCTCAAGCTTTGTAATGGAGTCTCTCAAATCCTAGCTCTTTAAAATTAAACTCATAGAAAAAGATAGGCTAACAAATAACCTAAGTCCCTATTATATACTTAGAGGATTAATTACAAATAGAACAGATCTCAAGGAAAACTCAATGTTCTAGAAAAACTTCTAAAACTAGTCTACGCACATCTCGTTCGAACGAATCTAAACTGGTTCGAACGACTTAGATGATACAAGGATTCTAGCCCTAGAAATATGCAACTCATTTGAACGACATCCAGTTTCATTTGAATGACTTCTATGGTCCAAGTTTTCAACTTAGAAAACAACCAACTCATTCGAACGACATCTAAGCTCATTCGAACGACTTTGACAATTCAAGTTCACCCTTAATAATCTCCCACTTGCAATCGAATCCCATAACCCATCTCCAGATCTCCAAATGAATTGCTCGCACTACCCAGACCTTCAGCATCATGAAGACACATTTACAAAATTTCACTATCTTTAACAAGTGGTTAGTGGTATTTCTTGTATAACATGTGTTCTCTAACATCTCCCTCTGAAAATAATTATGGGAATTAAAAGAATTTAGATATTACATGTTTTAGAGGACTTGATAAGGAGTGTATCCAGGCGGGACAAGGCAATGGAAAGGATTGAAAGACTCAAAAGACTGAGAAATCAACGTGGCCTTTCCATCACAAATACAATTCAAGAATTTTCAATCAAGAGTGTTTTCATTTGTGAGATATTTTGAGGTACTTCCAGCTATTAGTCTTAACTTTTAATGAAGACTTAGCCAATTTGGGGGTAACAATTAGCTCACCTAGAACTACTATGGAATCATTATCCATACAGATATCACAATTTTAACCAATCAAATATCACAATTTTAAGGCCACCTCTTTCTTGATTTCTTATAATAGTCCTTTAGATTTTAACATTCTAAATAACCTCTTACTCGAGATCTCTTTGTCACGTTAGTTGCTAACATCTTCACTGTCATCATAGTCAGTTTCTACAATAGACTCTCATAGAGCTTCTTCTTCATCTGCTTACCATAGTGCTTTTGAGAAGGACCTGAGAGAACTTGCTAGACTTCCTAGAGAATTTTGCTATGAAGACCTCGAAATGGCCACCAATAACTTCAGAGATAAGATTGGTAGTGGTGGGTCAGGTTCTCTCTTTAAGTGTGTCCTGAAGGATGGGACATAGGTGGCAGTGAAACGAGAGTTGAACAGAAGGATTATGGGGAGCGGGAGTGGGTATTCAAAGATGAGCTTTGCACAATTGCAAGTGTAAAGAGATGATTGTGGTGCCAAGAGATGGTGAACTGCTATTGTCCAATCTAAGTCACCATCAAGTTCTATCATGTAATCAAGCAACTATGGATTAGGCATAAACTGTTAAAGCATCTATTCGACAACAGTTCACCAACAGTTCACAATCTAATTCTACAAACTTGATACCAGCAGCTATAGCAAGCCCCTTATAAAAGTTTTTTCTCTCCTCCATTGACTCAAATTCCCTTAAGAAGTTCACCATCATGCGCCTTTAAAAATCACGGCCCATTAAATCTGCCTTCGCGATGGCTTCGGCAAGAGCTCTATATCCTTCTCTGCTTCCATCGACTTCCTCATAGCTCAAATTCTTTCTCGAATGTCATCCTCCAAATTTAATTTTTGCAAAGGCAAGGCCTCCTCCCTCTCTTTGGCAACATCTACTTTTAACTTTTCCATCTCTTTCTTCTTTTCTATCTCCTATATTGTCTTAGACTCGCGGATAGCCATCTCCTTCGACTTTACCGTACGAACTTGACTTTGGCGAGCCCAGCCTCAAGCTCTTCTTTCTCCCTAACCAACTTTTACTCTATATTTTTATATATCAAGACTTCGTTGGCTAAGCTCTGCCCTCCCCAAAATAATGGCTTCCCATCCAGTAGAAGATTCTCGATCTACATTATAATTAAAGAATGAGTTTTCGATAACAGAACCAAATCTATTAATCGAGATAATGCATTAAAATTCCCCACCTAGTTCATCATTCTATGTTTTTCAACAAAGAAAGATAAGACGTTATCTGCTCCAACCAAATCAACTAACCAATGCTTCCTTCTCTGCAGTAGCAGAATCAGACACATACCCACTCAAATCCCGGTTCATGAGTGGAATACTGGTATTTGCCTCTTCTTCATCTTTGCATACATCTTTCCGTCGATCAGGCACATTTTGTTGCTTTTAGTTCATCCTTTTTCAACTATACTATCTTAAAAAGCTCTTATATCGCCTACTAGTCCTTAACTAGAACGTCAATTCGGCCCTAGTAATTTTATCTCAAATTATACAACCTTTCCCTCACTTTAAATTTCTTGCCGACCTCCTTAAATGCTGTACGAACAGTAGAAAACCAATTACGACATTTACTAAGTAAAAAGTTTGATAATGACACAAATACACAAGCATATACCACTAACCTAAATGAAAATGTTTATACTTTAAAGGTTTATCAGGGTCTTTAGGGTCGAATTCGTAGTTACTCGAGATAAGAAGTTGATAGTCAAAGTATTTACCACCAGTCAACACCACATCATACAATAATGGCCTTTTTAGAAATCTAGCCAAATAGCTATACCCGAGCTTATTTAGATTCTATTTCACTGTGTAGTATACGGGCAGATCATCTATAGAAATCAATTGTTCATCTTTCTCTTTATCGAACATTCAATATAGCAATAACCCGAAATAGATCGCATTTGGGATTGAACTAACCTGGGGTGACCTCGAAGAAATTAAAAAAATTCTTATGATTAGCTCGAAGAGGCAACTTCAAATACTTTTTAATTTGTTCCTGATGAACGAGAATACCATCCATAGAGATTTCTTGATTAATCATATCCCCATAATACTTCCCCAGTCGAACATCTTGAGGAATATTGTACTTCTGTTTAAAGCTTAAAATCTCATTTGTTTCATCGCCATCTCCATAATACTCACCATCTTCAATGAGATCTATATCAGTATCCCCCTACTCTACCTTCATGTGAATACTCTCCTTGATCCACTACTAGAATCAGCGTCAATGACCACTTCTTTGGCTGTGGCTAGTGCCATTCGCCACGGGTATACCCGTGCCCAGGGTCGTGTCAACTGGTGGTGTAGCTAATGCTCAAGCATGAACTTGACCATGGCTAATGAATCAGATATAGCCATGGGTAGTACCGTGGTTTTTTTTTTGCTAAATTAGAGAAATTTATTGAAGAATAAAATAACCTTACGAGAGGCTATCTACAACCCAATATCAAAGCAATACAAAACAAAGTTAACAGAATCTAAAGTATTCTTGCATAGGAACTTCATTTTTTTTTTAGAAAAGCAGGTCTTCCCACATCAATCTCACATGAGCCTTCATGAAGATTAGCTCCCCTTTTTGATAGAGCATCAGCACTAAAGTTGGCCTCTTTCCAGTTGGCAGAAATTCTGATATGCTTCATATTCCTTCTTGCATTCTCCCAGGCAGCTTCCAAGACCCAAGGAATATTGTTTGATTTGAAAGCCTCCACTGCCGTCGTGAAGTCCGATTCAATCCAGGAATAAGCTAACCAATTGAAGTAACATATTCGACCCCGTGGATAATTATCTCGCATTCAGCCATGTAGTTAGTGACCAGCCCAAGGCCTTTTGAAAGTATACCAAACACTTTACCATCACTGTCTCAAAATATATAGCCAATACCTCCTTTACCAGGATTTCCCCTAGCAGCCCCATCTGTATTTATCTTTATCTCACCTTTCTGAGGAAGCTCCCAAAAACATGATTTAACCATGGGATGATTACAAGGATGAACAGCCACGCCAAGACAGTGGAGAATGCCCAAGTCAGACTGATTGTTGAACATAAATCCAGAAGACAAGACAGCAGTATCGTGAATCTGCTTGATCCATTTTCTCTTTTCATTGGCCAGTGTGTTTATCTGATCTTCGTAGATGCAATTGTTACGAGCTTGCAAAGCAGATTTGTACCGCCCCAAATTGCCCCAATCCTAAGATCTTTAAGATAAGGGCTCATCGAATTGCCAGCCCCGATGAAGCTTTTAAGGTTTCTGTCCAGAATTCTGACTTGGAACAAGTCTGCCAGCCAGTTCCACAAGAAAAAGCTTAACGTACATTCCCAAAATAGGTGCTGTATGGTTTTATAACTGTTATTACACAAGCAACATCTAGAAGCCATTTCTATGCCTTTCTTTTGAATATTGTCGTCAGAAGGAATCTTCCCATGACACAATCTCCAGCCCCACATAGAGAGTCTTGAATGGATAACCTTTTTGAAGTGGAATGTGTACCACCATGCAGGCCGCCCTTTGTTTCGAATGGACTTGAAAGCTCCTTTGACAGAAAACTTTCCCACAAGGTCTAGTTGTCACACCCTCCTGTCAGCTTTTTTGTTGATCTTGATATTATGAATGTCCACACCTAATCTATGAAAAAGCAGCTGAAGATTATAAGGAATATACCATCTGCCCTCAACAATTATACAACTCACCTTAGCATGCAAGTCTTTCCAAGGAATACAATCATTATTGATCCAATCTTTGAGAAAAATTAGAGAGCACCAGTTGTCTCGCCAAAGGTCAATGCTAGCCCCATCCCCAATCACCCAACCTGAATGAGTACGGACATCCTCAATAGCTCCTCTAACTCCTGCCCATATCAAAGATCCTTTGATAATCGTAGAGAAGTTGCCATATTTAGCAATGAATTTAGCTCGCATGAATTCAGGCCACTCATCCTTTGGGTTTAAAAAGTTCCAAGTAAGTTTCATCATCAGTGATTGGTTGATCTCCTTTAGTCTTCTTAGGTTTATACCCCTTTCCTTAAATGATTTACACACCTTATCCCAAGCCACAACACAAGCTTTCTTTGATTCAGGTTCCCCAGATCATAAGAAATTGTGAAGAATTCTTTCACCCTCTTTAATCACAAAAGTAGGCCATTTATAAATACCCATACTGTAAATCGAGATGCTACTCAACACAGATTTGATTAATACTGCCCTCCCTTGTAGAGACAATATGCTGCCAGCCCAGCCTGTGGCTCTTCATTTTATCTTATCCACCAGAGGTCTCAGAATCGCCTGTATGACTCTTCCTTGAACCAGAGGAATGCCAAGATATGTTGCCGGGAGACATCCTTCCTCAAAGCCCAATCTAGCTTTAACTTTTTTGTTTTTTTTGTTAGTCATAGCTCCCAAGTATAGCTTACTCTTCTCAGTGTTGAAAACTAGCCCAGAAGTCTCCTGGTACATCTCAAGCCATTTACTAAGTTGTTTCAGCCCCTTAGTACTTTCATTCGCATAGACAAAAATATCATCAGCATAAAGAAGGTGGGAGGGAGCCATAACTCCCTTGGTGATCACCATAGGCAATAACTTCTTTCTACTTCTCAACTCAGTAAGGCCTTTACTAAGAACCTCCTTGGCAATAGCAAAAAGAATTGGAGATAAGGGATCATCGTCTCTAAGCCCCCTCCCCGTTTGAAAGAAACCGCAAGGGCCACCATTGACGAGAAAAGGTACGAACCCACTTCGCAGGAGTAATCTAATCCAATTACGGCATTTGTGGTGGAATCCCATTTTTCCTAAGACTTGAAATAAGAAGTCCCAGCTTAAAGTATTAAAAGCTTGAGCAACGTCGAGCTTAATCAGCACATTTCTACTGAATCGCTTCTTCCGAAGCTCATTGATCATTTCCGAGGCGAGGCCAATATTACTGTAGATGCTTCTCCCATGAATAAACCCACATTTCCCATTGGAAATAATGTGAGGCAATAGGATAGACATTCTGGAAGCCAAGATTTTAGATATAACTTTAATCAAAAAGTTACCCATGTAGATTGGGCGAAACTGCCGCAACTTAGAGGCATTCTTAACTTTAGGAGAAAGAATAATGAAGTTAGCATTGAACTTTCAAGGAAGAGTAGTTTCAACAAAAAAGGATCGAATAACACTCACCACACCCTGCCCCACGATTCAACAACAAGCTTGGAAGAATCTTCCAGAAAATCCATCAGGGCCTGGAGAGCTGTCAGGATTCAGAGCAAAGACTACCTGTTTAATCCCATCTCCATCTGGAATGCCAATCAGACTATCATTATCCTCAGTGGTGATAATATTTGTGGCCTGTCTAAGAACCAAATCAATCTTTGGGTGGGCTTTGAAGGCAAATTTATCAGAAAAGAAGTCAGCAATGTGAGCCTTGATCTCATCTTGATCCTCAAGAATTCTACCATCCTCAGTCTGAATAGCATGGATAAGGCTTTTATTTCTTTTAATGCGAGCAAGAGCATTGAAATAGGATATGTTTCTATCCCCGGATTGCAGCCAGTTTACACAAGCTTTCTGCTTCCAAAGCTCTTCATCATTATTAATAGCTGTTGTCAGCAGTTGGTTTGCCTTAGAAACTTCTCTAACAATATCATCATTTCCTACCTCATTTTCCAGCTAATGTTAAAGTATCTCAACTCTGTCAGATAACTCCTATATATGGCCATTTATTGTGGCCAAAGACCGTTCTATTCTACTCCTTCAGCTTGCTTTTCAGACGCCGCAATTTACTGCCAATTTTAAATAGGGGATCTCCTTCCAAAGTCTGATCCCAATTCTCTTGCACCACTTGGATAAAAGTTTCATAGCTAGTCTACATATTACAAAATCTCAACGGAGCATTAAAATGCTATTAATGTACATTAGAAACATTATAAACCGTGGCAAATGGTTCTATTGGCTACGAACTTTCCCACGAAATGTCCCATGGCTAATACCTGTTAATCACCACCATAATATATGTGGCTAATGCTTGTTAATTACCACGGTTTTATCTGTGACGAATACTCGCTATTTACTACAAAACTAGCCGTGGCAAAAGTCATTTTAATATATATATATATATTTCACATTTGTACAGTCATTACAGTCACTCGAAACCCGAAACCCAAAACCCAAAATTACAAACACCCAAAGAAGACATATTCATACATTTGACTCAGGCGGCAAAGTTATTTGTACGAATACCTCATCCGTGTCTGCCTCAGCCTACAATGAAGCACCCAATTTCAAAATCAACACCTAAAACCTTAACTGTTCAATAGATAAATAACCCTAAAATATAACCTAATCAACGAGACAAAATACTACCTTCAACTGTACGTCAATTATGCGACAGAGAATCTTTGACGGAAGCTGGTAAACTAGCATCTGCTTCTCCGCAACTTGATTAGCTGATGCCTCAACCTGGATCGAGCCACACAATAATCAAAATCAAAATCAAAATAAATAAAAATGTATCAAATCATAAATTCTTTACTGACAAATTATAAAAACAGAAATACTAAAGCTTTCTAAATCAAAAGCCTCAAAAACTTCTAAATAAAGCCAATTTCTTTTTTAAAAATCAAACTTATTTTCAAAGCAAATAGAGTGTAATCCAGCAAAAACACACAAAAATCTTACAAAACTTACTTGTTCAATATGCTCCCGTGGGAAATAAAATACTCTCTCGTGTAATAGCTTTAAAAATTTGATGAACGAGGAATTCTTCATGTGACCTAGAGAAGGCATGCTGCAAGAGAAGATTGTGTAATAGCTCGAAGCTATTCTGATTAATATGCATGACTAACCTCTATGATGTTAATAATGTAGCACCACTCTCAGCTTCAGGGGGTGGTACAAAACACTTGGGTAGTTATGTTAAGCCCTGGCCAAATCATAGAAATTAGCAGATATAACAGTTGGCATTTCAGTTAAACTAAAAAACCCAATAACATGGCCTTACTTGGAATTTAGAGTGTTCTTAAGGAATCCAATGACCATACAACGGTTGTCATGCATCAGAACCATTTGAGTACTTCAAGTTCTGCACCAAAAGCAACAGCTAATACAATCAATATCTGACTCTTATGACTTGCAATTTGGCATAAACAACAAACATCCAATAATAAATAATACCATGTAGATGGAAGACACAAGACTTGCAAAACAGAGGACAAGTTAATGTTTATATATCTCCAAATATGTTTAAAAAAACATTCATAGCTCATAAGAAATAATGAGAGGCTGCGTTCAAAATTATAATTATATATTTACAATAAGCAATCATATCATAGAACTTGTAGTTGTTTAATTCTAATTTTCCCTCAAGATACCTGGGATCATATCTACTATTAGCATAATGTGTTAGGATACATTAAGAACAGTAGCTACTTGAATTACAACCATAGTCAATACTGTATAAGCAAAATATATAAGGAATGAGAATACATGCACAAAGGCTTGCAAAATAAGAAACACCATAACCACATATATTTAAGAGCAACTACTACTAAAACCCTTGAATATAAAAGTAAAATCAACTATAATTTTAATAAATAATAATGCATAAGGACTATCAAATAAATAAGGTGAAATGTAACTTTTTAGAAATATGAAAATGTACTGACGAAAATATTTATCATAACGATGTTAAGCTTCACAATGTAATATAAAGTATCTTCTTAATCGAATAACTAAAGGATGATGAACATACTCTGTAGGGTGTCTGAAGATCATCAATGTCATAAGCTATTCTACCTTAAAAGCTGCCTAAACAGTGAAATTCTTGTTAATGAACAAGTTGTACAATTTTTTTTTTTTTTTATTTTTGCAAAAAGTTTAATAAAATATATCCAAACAAACGTTTACAAGATGAGGGAAACCCAAGCATGTTATACTATAGTACATATCACTAGGGCATATGCATATGGGTTCTCTACAAACATAAGGAAATACAAAAGAAAATAAACGAGGAAATTGTACTTATCATGACCAATTCGTTTGAATGAGTCCATAGTTGTTCGAACGATAGGAGCAAAGTCTCGTTCAAATGACCTCCACTGTTGTTCGAGCAAAAAATGAAAACCTAGAAATTGCCATCTTTCTGGACAAAAAGAAATTGTGGTTTTGAGATTAACGTCCAATTCGTTCGAACGACTTCAAAGTCCATTCGAACGAATTGTTGAAATTTGCCTTCCAACTTGTTGTCTGTCTAGACAATTTGTAAAAGTAACCATTTCGTTCGAATGGCCTCATACTTCGCTCGAACGACTTTCAACTCTAAATGAACATTCATCCAGTTCAGCGTGATTTCCTGACTTTGAAGTAGTCTGTGACATGGTCTTCATTATTTTGAAAGTAATCCGGTTTGCCATTTATCCATTCTTCTTGCAATTTGATTTGCCAAGAAGTTGCATTCTCGCCATACATAGCTGAATTGGATTTGCAGAAGGCGAGGGATGATAAGTTCCCATGCAGTTTTAAGTGTCCAGGGTATTTTATCTCTGATGAACACTTTAATTACAGCAGCCGAGTCGGATACTACCCACACTCTTCTCCACTCTTGTGTTACAGCTCTTTAAACTCATGAAATGATTAAAGTAGTCTCAAAAATGAAGTTCATAGCTTGCCCAATGGATTTACTGTATGTGCCCAAGACTTCCCCTTTATTGTTCCTGTAAATAATGCCTATACCTGCTGCACCGGGATTGCCTAGAGCCGATCCATCACAACATATTTTTACCTCATCTAGAGTAGGAAACCCCCATTTACAGCTCTCTATGTTGCTGCCTATTCTCAGTTTGCACTATACATTAAGCACCTTGATGATTCTGAAGTCCTGAGTGGTATTGTTTATTGTATTTTTGGAGAGGCGAGAGGTATCTGCAACATCAGTCAGGATGTGTAGCATAGTTTGCTAGATAAAGGTTTTGACTTATCAAACCGCCATTTATTTCTAGCTCTCCAAATGTTGTTGCAGATTATAAAAACCATGGCCACCCAGAGATCAGTAATGTATGGACTAGATGTTTTACCTCTCTCAAGTATGGTTCTCCAGTTGTCTGATGGGGTGATAGGTGCATACAAGAAGCATGACGTAGCCTTCTGCCAAAGAGATATTGCGAAAGGGCACCGCAATAAAGTATGAGACTCCGTTTCTGAAGCATTATGGCATTGGTGGCATACCGACACAATAAAGATGCCTCTTTTCATTATGACATCATCCACAGGGAGTATATGGTTCAACAAGTGCCAAGAAAGCCTCCCAGTCTAGGGTGGATTGCTTGTCTCCAGACGTACTTCCATCACCATGCCAAATCTTCCTTACTGTGCAGTGTTTCATATGCATTCTTGGTGGAGAAAACTCCTTGGATATTTGGTTTACAGATCATATTATCATGGGAACTGGGGTTGCATTGGATGTTTTGTATTTTGATTCCTAGTGCCAGTAGTAGAAGCAATATGTCGCTAGGGAAATGCCAGCCTTATGGGTTGATAGAATCGTTGAGCATTGCTTTGTATTTCTTTTTCCATAAGTGTCGAGGCAGATTAATATGTTCCATGAGTGGGATATTTATTGCCTAGGTGTCTCTCCAGAAATTAATTTTCCGTCCATCTTCAATGAGCCATCCTATATGTGTTTTTGAAATGGTCACTCCGGTCTGCATTCCTGTCCATAAAGTTGACGGCTTATAATATCGAATAGTATCACCGCCCTTGATGTTGAATTTAGATTTGTGAAATTTTGCCCATTCTTCTATTCCTTGTTTAAAAACCCAGTGAAGTTTGCAGAGCATAGCTTTGTTGACTTCTCCCAGACTGCGTATACCAATCCCCCCTTCCTTAGTCGGTTTACATACCTTATCTCATTTTAGGATCACCCCCTTCCTTTTGGATGGGTCTCCAGTCCAAATGTAGTTTCTAAGGATATTGTCTCCCTCTTTGATAAACGAAAGAGGCCAATTGTACACTGTCATATTATGAATTGGTATGCTGTTCAGAACAGACTTTGCAAGAGTAACCCTTCACTGAAATGAGATCATGCTTCACATCCAGCTGTTAGCCCTTTTTATGATATTTTTTAATAGTGGTAAAATTGCTTTCTTTGTTACCCTCCCTTGTATGAGTGGAATGCCCATATACATCTCTGGAAATTTTCCTTCTTTGAAGCCAAATATCAAAGTGACCACTCTTCTGCGGATGAGAGGTATATAACTCAGAATTTTCTTGCTTTTGGCCACACTAATCTCTTGCCTAGAGACCTTCTGATATTCGGTAAGAATGAACAGAAGCTGTATCAGGTATATGTTGTTCCCATTCACAAAGATAAATATATAAACTGCAAAAAGCAGGTGAGTGAGACCATGCGTACCCTTTGTTAAAGTCATGGTCTGAATTCTGCCTTGTTCTTTGGCCTTGTGGAGATTGATGCTCAGTATGTCTTCTGGAATTGCAAACAGAATTAGGGAGAGAGGGCCCCCTGCTTGAGATCCCTAGCCATCTAGAAGAAACCTGATGGACTACCATTGATAAGAATATATACCATACTACTACTGATAATAGTTCATATCCAATCATAGAATTTTAAATCAAAACCAAATGCTTGAAGAGTCGTGAGGAGGTATTTCCAGCTCAGTGTATCATATGCTTGACTGATATCGATCTTAAGAGCCACAATTCCATTTTGCTTATTGATTTTCATCTCAGTAGCCATCTTCAAGGCCATGCCAATATTCTTATGGATGTTCCTATTCTTGATAGATGCACTTTGGTCCCATAAAACACATCTGTCGGCAATAAGAGATAACCGAGTGGCTAAAATTTTAGTGATGACTTTAAAAATAAATTTGTTGAGGCAAATCGACATTTATTATTGAATCTTGGATGGGTTTTTGATTTTGGGAATCAAAACTATGAGGTTGGAGTTGAATGTCATGAGAATCATACCATCCATAAAGAACGAGATTATCCCGGCGTTAATATCTGTGCCCGGGATTTCCTAGAATTTTTGGTAAAAAGCACCAAAAAAACCATCTGGACCGGGGGCGCTGTTGTTGTCCATAGAGAATACTATATTCCTAATATTCTCATTGTTTGGGGTTGCAGTGAGACTATTATTTTCTTCTTCTATGACTTGGTTGGGGAGTTGATCAAAAAGTTCTAGACATTGCTGTGTATTTGTAGAAGCGAATTTAGCCTTGTAGTAGCTAGTGATATGTTCCTGTATGAGCGACTGGTTTGTAATGTCTCTTCCCGTGTTATCTTAGATATTTGTGATAAGTGCATTCTCTGTCCTAGCCTTTGTGGTTGAGTGGAAAAGCCTTGTGTTTCTATCCCTTGCTTGTAGCCATTTGATTCTTGATTTTTACCTCCAATACATCTCTTCAATTTCCTTCCTTATGTTAAGGAGTTTTATGAGCAAGGTATCGCTTTTCGATCATGTCGTTGGTTATATCTTCCTCTAACTATATCTGTAGTTGTAGCATCTCTCTCTCCAGGTTTGTTTTTTTTTTCTGCGGGGTTTCGGATTCGTGTCTCCATGCCATAATATTAGCTTTAAGTCTTCACAGTTTTAGTATAATAGAGTAAAGAGGGGCAGCATGCATCAGCTTCCCCCAGTTACTGGCTATGATATCCCCAAACTCTGGTTCCTCTTCCCAAGATTGAAGATACCTAAATGGGATATTTATTGGTTTAGGCACCTGATAACATTCCCCCATAATAAGTGAGTGATCAGACTAAGTTCTAGGCAATACTTTCATTTTCCAACCTCTGAACGCGTTTTGCCATACTGCATTCTATAGACATCTGTCGAGGACCACCGGTGTTCTGTTATTCCCACTCTGTGCATTGCACCACATAAAGGTAAGCTCGAAGGAGGGGCTTTCTGTGAGTTTCACTGTATCCAAGAAATTATTGAAGTCTATCATTGCATTTATGCTAGGAGAACCACGTTGAAATCACCTATGCATATCCAGGGTTTGATATTTGTTGCAGCCAAATTAAAGAGGTCATCTCAGAGATCCAATTTGTTAATTCTGCTACAGTCTGCATGTACAAAGTAGAAACAACTCTCTATGTAAATTACCGTACTATATTATTTTATCATAGAAATAACACCAGGTGCAGAGATTCCTTTAAGCCTAAATATCCATATGTTACCATTTTTTGCATTTAGTTCATTGGAGATGACTATGCTTTCATAACCCGACCGCTTAAAATTCTTGTAGAATTTTTTTGGTTAAGCAATTCCCATAATATTTGGTTGTAGTCTTGCCGTTATTTTCCTGAGATATCTTATTGTCTTTCTATTTCCTAACCCTCTGGCATTCTAGAATATGACGTTTATTGATCTTTACGTATAAAACGTATCACACTCGGGTCTAGGGTATACACCTTACCCCATTTAAAAACTTGATTATGACCGAGATGCACTTGTTCTTCATGTTCTATTTTATCCACCCAACTTGACTGGTTGAGATTTTGTCTAACTTCAAGTATAATTGTGAAGTATGCGTTACCTTCATCTTTGCTTGCCTCATTTTTTGGATCATCTGTTAAATCTGTTATAACTGCCACGAGATCCTCCTTACGTGGTACTGAATTGGACTTGTCCACATTTGTCTCACCGTCTATACTCTCCCCTTACATTATCGAGTTGGTGGTAATCTGCTATCCGGATGTAATTGAATCGGTTTGTTTTATATCTTCTAGTGCATCAAACAGGTTACTCCTGTTAGCTAGACTATCTCCCTTGGGTGATGTCAGTTTTTCATTGCTGCCCTAAGTGGTTGACTACTCTACAGTCTCCCCAATATTTTTATGTTGCTGCAAATGGGTAGATGGTCTAAGAATTCCCGGGAAGTAAATAAGAGGTGATGTAGTACTGCTCGCCTCCATAGATTCTTGAAAATACGAGTGTTTACTCGGTGCTGCAGTGATTTTCTTCCCCAAATCCTTGTCCTGAGGTTGCTTTTCCTGGATTACTAATTTTTGATTGCCCCGGTTGCCTTTCGCTAACTCTTTTCCCGTCATCGGTTTGGTCTTGTTATGCTCCATTTCATTAGCTCGAAATGCTTTCTGTTCAATCTTGCATTCTGCAATTGTGTGTCCCACATTTTTCAGTGAGAATAGTATTTGGGGATTCGATGAAGCAGGACCTCTTGCTTGATAATATTTCCTTTAATCTCCAGAAGAATGTGGTCTGGAATTGGCTTAGAGAGATCAATGTCGACCAAAACATTCGCATGGAGCCCATAGTCTTGATTTCTTGTCGATTGGTCTAGCTAAATAGGGTTACCAAGTGTCTTCCCTAGAGAAAAGATGATATTTTTGCTCCACATTTTGATAGGCAAACCAGAAAACTTGTACCAAATCAAAGCATTAGAGTTACTATGTCTGTCCACCAAATTTTTTAGATATCATGGCATGAGTCTCATAGGCATTTGTTCAACCATCCAGGGTCCTTTACTCCAAATTAATATCTTGTCTTCTCCTGACTACAATTTTATGATGAAAAACCCCTTTCCAATAGGAATCAGCTTACACGTTCCCTTTGTTTTCCTGTAATTTCTTACAAATTCTTGGACTATTGCAAATTTGATTTTCTGTAGGTCCAACCATCCTATAAGGCTGAATAGGTATACTGATATTCCAACAGAGATTTCAGCTCTAGGGATTGAGAGAATTTGGATGCCCCCTCTTTTTCCCACTTCCAGAAGAATAGTAGGTCTCTCTATCTCTCTCTCTTTGTCTCTGGTCTACAAACTTTGTCCGCAAACGATTACACTTGTTTATCTTAACTAGGGGTAAGGATTTTATACTGGGTAAGTGATTCCCTACCCAAAACCTAATTATTCTATGTTGTTTGATCGGTATTTTCTCCTGTCGTAATTTTATTTACTGATGTAGTGTTCTTCTCTTCCCCTTCTTCCATGTTCATGAATCCCTAGGGACATGCAACCATTGATTTGAGCTTGTTAGCTTTTACAGGCTGACTATTAAGGACCTGAACCTCATGCGGACTTGGATAATCTTCCTTTTGGTATGCTGGATTGATCGGAGAGATCCTAGGAAATGTATTCGCAGTAGGGTTTGACATAAGGGTGAGTTTCAGCATAGAATTCAGATTACTGAGATCCTCATTTCCGAGCGAGTTGATTTCCCTATTATAATTCCTTGCAGGAAAGTAAGAGTGGAAAGATCCATCTTGATCATATTGAAAAACTATTAGGGATTCAGATTTGGGATTGGATCTTAGGCATTTGGAAAAGGATTATGATTTTTTGTAGTATAATTTGATAGGAAATAATTATAAGAGTTACAGTTACTGAAACAATGGAAAATTTGAAGTCGAAGGTTCCTTTTGTTGTTCATAATCTTGGTATTAATTGGGCTTGAAAAAGTTTTGTTATTGATGTGGTGAACAATAAGTTGCACTAAGAAAATAGGTTTAACCAAAAGAAAAAAATCTTACAATTGAAAGAAAATCCATATTCTTGCCACCTGTTCGCTGATATTCTTCAACTGGCCTTCCCCATGATGATTATCTCCAAATTGTAAAAAAAATCATTAGTTTAGCTGAACCTATTATATAAGTTATTTCAAAGTAGTCATAACTACAATCCAGACTTACCTTGTTGTTTATTTGTAAAGGAACGTCAGCTGGAGTTTGTGAAAACCTTATGAAAACCTGAAATGAAAAACTTATGACTTGGTGCTTACATAATATTTGGAGTAAACACTAGAAACATGATTGACTGAAGAAAAAGATAAATAAGAACAGCCTAGAAAGAAATTTTGCTGACTTGAAATCATATATAGTAGTTTCCTCTTCTTTTGTATCAACGTATTCTATATACCCATTAGTGAGAAGCTCGTGTCAACCTCCCTCATCGGGTGACTCCTACAAAAGAACGAAAGACGGCTGGGAAGCTATAATCAAAGCATCGAAATCTATATGAGGTAGCAAATCATAATACCCTTTGCTGCAGAGCTTGAATGCCCTTCTGGTGTCTCCGAAGGGAAAATCATTCCCTACTGTGAATTATGCAGCTGACGAGATTTTGTCAATTTCCCTAGTCGAAGAGAAAAAAGAACAAAAGAAAGAAAGAAAAGTAAAATAGGGCAGTGAATGTGCAAAACAAAACTTACTAAAACAAGATATCATGTGAGTAGAAGAGATTTTACTTTCACAGCCTATGGGTAAGTTTAGCCTTCTCAAGTGGAACAGAGTTAATGTATTTGCTTGTCAACATCAGTACTCAACTCGCATGCCTATGAAACTCCAGCTCGTATACCTGCTGCATTTGTTTGTCCCCAATTTCTGGTATCAAGGGAATATTTAAGGCCATTCGCAATTGTCTTTGCAATAATTATGTTATACAAGTTCACAACTTGTCCATTATCAATACACTGTTCCACATGAGAAAATGATCAGCCATGACATGAACCATTAAATAAAATATAATAAAAATCTAGACTGAGTGGTAGTTAAACCTTTTAGACTCTTGCTCTCACATCACTTTATAACTTTCTAAATAGCTGCATACATGAAACAATAATCACAAATACAGATAGAGCACAATGAACAAAAAGAAAGTGTCCATGAAAAACTTAAGATAACAAACCATTTAGAAGAGACCACCAAGTAAGGAACCAGCAAGATCCAGTCTCTTATTGCCGTAATAGTCCCTGCCGTCTTCAGGCCTTCAGCCAAGCGCACAAAGCAAAAGCCGATGGATGATATATCTAGCAAAAGCAGCAGAAGTAAAAGATCGTTCAAACAAGTTTTTGATTTTATTTTTTGATTTTATCACATAGCTTATTACCTAAGGGAAAATTACTTACCCAAAGTAATAAGCTTTCTTGGTTTAACAATACTCTCCCACGCCCACATAAGGAAGCATTTCCCTTTAAAGTATACCTTTCGCATATCTGCACATGAGACAATGCAGTTGTCCTTTCTGAGAATATATTTGACAAATTACAAAAGACAAACAATAACAAGCAAAAAAGGATTATAACACATACTTAATTCTCTTTTCTTTTGTAACGCCCACAGTTGATCCTCTTTTGCCAGTATAGTCCAAATGCAACCTACAACACCATGGGAATTACATAATCATTATAATTGAGTTTATCTACTATCATCACAGAGTGACCATCGTGAACAAACAATCACAGGAAACAAAAGATCTTTACAAAACTAAGAATGAGGAGGCAACATACCTATTTTAATTAAGCTCATTTAATACTCATTTTAGCGTCCCTCTATAATATCCATACTAAGAAAATCTCATTGTATATAGTGGCAAAGACCAGATGACATGATTCCACAAGGGTTACGTTTTATGTACAGGCTTTACAGCACAGATATAGCAACACCCAAATCAAAAACCTTATGAATTAACTCCATAAATAGGGTTATATTTTATGTACAGGCTTTACAGCGTAGGGTTACGTCGACCCCATGAATTAACTCCAACTTTCTTCTTCTTCCTATCAGGTAAAGGTTTGGATCCTCGAGATGGACCCCTTCTCCTTAAAGAAGATGAAGCACGAGAAGGTATGTTTCCTATACAAATAAAAGAATAATTAAACAATTATAACAATAATATTAACTTCTATACAAATTTTGATATAACAAATTTTACCTGCCGTATCCGCCACAGCTGAATCGGAATCGAGTGAATGCTTAGTATGATCCATAAAAGAAACTGATAACCGAAACAACAAATGTATAAGTAGAAAAAATAATTAATTGTACTTCATATAAATTAAGGCAATATAAATAAAGCATAATTTGTAGAAAATACGATCAACGTAATAGAAAGTTAAAGAAAAAAGAAACCATACAGGATTACAAAGTAATATTTTTCTGGTTCAAGTGGTTAAGCAAACAAATATATATACCAGTAGATATGTTCCAACTAAAGTGGAGTATCTAATGTCTATTGAAAAATTAAAGTCCCAATTAAGCTCACAAAGCAAAACTAGCCTATTGTATATAATAGTTCAGACCATATAAGAATATAATTATACCATTGGCTACATATTACATATTGTTTCGATCAAACTGAACTTGCCAAGCCTTGGATGGAAGTCATAAGCCTGACCTAAGTCAGGCAAAACCCGAATGTCAAATCTTATGTTTTTCAAATCTTAAAAGGGTAAGATGTGGCGCCAGAAGTTTTGAGCTAGACCTACAATTGAAAAGAGGACTGGTAATGGTCGAAAGACCTATGTTTTGTAAATAACTCATAATGCTAAACAAAACCAACCCCCTGAAGACTATTTTAAAACTGGTGCCTTTTGCTTTCTAGTACCTAGCTGAACATGGGCTATTCTTGACTCATTACTTTCTAGTGACTAGCTCAACAAAGAAGAGCCACCATGTAAAAAGATGCATTTCAACGGTGGACTTGATATCTTCAGTAGGCTATTCCCAAGGTAGATCAGATTAGGTTTTGTCATACGCAAGTTCTATCTGTACTCTTTTACCTTCGTATGAAATCTCTCTATATGAACTAGGTCATCAGCTCCTAGGGGTAGTTGTGGTCTTGCAAGCATCCATTGATCCCTAAGGTCTTTTCTCAGGTCTGAGCCTTGGTCATCTCTATATCTCACTGCGGCTGCCTAGATCTCTGGAGAAGCTTCCTACGCCTTCTACTATAGAATAGAATCCGCTGGTTTGGCTCTGAAGAAAGACCCGGTAGTTTGGGAATGCGCTAAAGTACACTACTACCTTCGGTCTGGTATGCAGAAAAGGTAACCATAGAGCCAAATGTACTCAACGTAATTTCTAGTTCTAAACTACTTTTAGGATCCTTGCTTCTAGCTATTTTGTAGTTTAAGGTCCTCTTTTCCACTGTCTATTTAAAGTTAAATTTTTTGCCTAGCTCCACCTCTAACTACTTTAAAATCTTGAGCTTAAAATAGGTGGATAGCTAGTAGAAAAGGAGTGTGTCTGTCTGTATAGCCTAAGCAGTGGCTCCCCTTAACTACTAACTAAACCCTTTACATAGAGAGAGCTATAAGCTCAGATTCTAGGTAAGTCTATGAGTAAGGCCACTCTAAATGTGAAGGAAAGGATAGTAACAAATCTGAGACGAATCAAAGCAAAGCACTATAGTCGAAAAAAAAAAGATGCTCATATCATGCTCTGGGAAGTTGAGTCTATTCATAGACCCCTTACCTAGGCCCAATGAAAATGAAAGACAATCAGTTAATGCCATCTGTATGGATTGTCTTTCATTTTCATTTGCGTCTCGAACTATTGTCAATGCTTGCGGGTCCTCTAAAACTATGCTACTAGAGGGCTTCATTTCTCTGAACGCAAGTCGTGTGTGCGTTCTTCGTTTCTCTTTGTATGTGTGTGTGTTGCAGGCTTCATTTCTTCTCGTGTGCGCGTTGTTAACAAACTGACTCATAAATGCGTTGGGGAACCCGACAATGAAAAAACCAACGCATTATAACTATAGTAATGACAGGAACTATAGCAATGACAGGTGTGATACTTCCTCCAATAAACCTATACTCGCCACTATGGGGTCGACAGATCGGGAGGTAGAACCAGGCTGCGGTGAATGGGTAGGGGATATATCTAGATATTTACTATAAACATAAATGAAAAATCTCAATTTGCAAACAATCGCATACTAAAATATCTAAACATAACTCTGAACCATTTCAACGCTTTACAAGGCTTAAACATTAATACTTCACAATCCAATTCTACTCTCATTAACAAAAATAACAAAAAATAGTAACATAAACATAAGAGCAGCAACTTACTAGTGACCAAAAACAACCCAAATGATAGTTGCTTAAGAAACATAACTCTCTTCCCCTTAAACCTCCTAGCAGGCACTATTAAAATAGTCCCACATGTAATACTTGCCCTAATTTCACAAAAAAACAGCCACAAACATCAATATCAAATTAAACAAAAATAGCCCAACATAAAAAATAACTAAATCTCTCAAAAATTAAACCTGATCGAGCTTGGAAAGTTGGTGTTTCATCTTGTTCACCAAAGGTTTCTTTACATCATCAGCTGGGCAAAATTTTGGGGCTTTCTCAGTGGGTGTTGGTGTAACTACTTTAACTTCTCTCATAGAGATTAGGTAGCTACTCCCACTAGGAGAGATGTCATGAAGCTTAAAACACAAAGTGGATGATCTAAAGATTTTTGGGATTGGAAATCAAAAAGTGGAAATCAGAAATTGAAATCAAAAAGATTTTTGGGATTAGAAACTCAAGGTGGTGATTCGGAGATTGGTGATTGGAAATCAGAAATTGAAACTTATGAGATTAGAGATTCGGAGGGAGATATGATCGAAGAATTTTGAGAAAAATTTCCTTCACAAATCTTAAAACACAAAGTGTGGGGTGAGAGATTTTAGAAACAGAGGGAAATAGAAATCTGAATTTTGTTTCCCGCGTATTAGCTAGTCATTTGCCACGGTTTTGCCACGAGCTAGAATTCGTGCTACTAAAACCAAATAGGTATATGGCTTTAGCCATAAATTTTGGGGTTTGGTCACGGTTAGGTTTGTAGCATTTAGCTACAGTTGTCACCGTAGCTAAAACTAATATAGACAGCGGCTGTTGGTCCTTTTTCTAGTTATAATCGCTATTTTGAGGATCATGTTCGATGTCAATTTCTATTCTCTCATCATCAATTTCTTCCACCCCAACATATGAACATGAGGCGACTTCATTCGTCATTCTAGTTTCTATATGCTCTTCACCAAGCTCACTACTAACCCTATAGTTTTTACCTAATTCCTGTACATAGGTTGTAACGTCGATAATAATAGGCTCTAAATCGACGAGATTAATTTTTTTTTCTTCAGCATCAACATTAGGATGATTAGTATTTTCAACTGGTCCATCAATTTGAACATGAAAGTCATATCATTTTTATTGGCTCAACATCATTTTTACACTAAGAATTAATTTAAATTTTTACGTGCCACATCGACACTTAAGGAACATACTCTATCAGTGATATCAAGCTTATACTCAACCGCTCCTCGCATTTTACTATCTTTTTCTCCATTATTTTAAATACAATTTCATTAACCACCAATATCGAATGTAATTTCATATTAATGTCGGGAAATATGTTCTTACTTATATTTCATTTTGAAGTTCTTATACGGGTTTATTAACTCTCCTCGGAGGTTGGATAGAGAAGATGGCGCCCAGTTTTCTGCCAAAAAAGAAAAAGAAAAATAAATCCCAGGTAAAGATTAAGGTAATTCACGGCGTAAATTATGGTTATAATCAAATTCACTCCATCTACAGTTTCATCAAACTTCCCATCTCCTTAACCGCCTCTAATAAACCTCTCAAACTCAACACCGTATCCTTAACATCAAGAAAATATTAAAATCTCCATCCCCTTCATGGAACTACCAATCCTTAAACATGTACAACCACCTCGTTCCAGGATACATGTTCCAATAATACCATTAAGAAAACAACATCCCAATCTAGAGAATAAACCAACCAAAACCCTAGACAATTTTCAACTACAATTACTTGTACAATACCAAACATTAATCTAATTACTTCATAAAACACATACATCCAGATGTAATCTATAATGGGTTTCATTTAATCACACTTAAATCAAATACAACCAGAGAAATCAAAAAAGGAAATAAGTACCGATCTCGTAGATGAACCGTTTCTGTATCACACTCCTTCACAGCATTCGCTCTCTCAATCAGGACAAAAATATCATCGGTACAAACAGTTAACAAGAGTGGGATCTTTCACCAGACAAAAGGGTATTTATAGCCACCACTAGGCCTATTTTAAGATCAGATTGGATTGGAAATGGAGGGGGTCGAAATTTTTTTGATTTTTTTTGGAACTAGAAAATCTATTCTGATCCGATCCAAATTTTTTTGGAACCGTAAAAATTATTCAAAATTAATTTTTTTTGGAAATTTTAGAATTTTCAGAATTCTGACTATTTTGGAATAATTTTTGGAATAACAGAGTTCTCACATCTCCAAATCAAACCATAATAACGGAGTTCTTACTTCTCCCAAATCAAAGATTCAAAATCGAAGCCAGAGGAGAATTGAAGCCATGAGGAGATTTAACTTTTCTTCTTCGCTGCGAATCAAAATCGAGGTAGTAGAGATTTAACTTAAAAGTAAAGAGAGTGGAGGGCAGTGGATAATGGAGGCAGTGGAGAATGGAGAAGAAGAAGTGACGGAGAATATCCTATATTCAGAATCTTAAGATTTAATGTTTTATGTTTCAATTCGGCTTATTCAGAATTAAATCGGATTAGGGGGATATTCGGAATATATTTCGGATTAAATCGGATCGATGGGTATTCAGAATAATCAGATCAGATGGTTTTCGAAATAATCAGATCGGAAAATTCAGATCGGAATTTGGATCGAAATAATTGGATCGAAAAATTCAAAATTTCGGAATTGCACAAAGCTATCCGATTTAGATCTGAATTTTTTTGAAAAAATTTGGAAATCAGATTTTCGGAAATCAGATTTTTGGAAATCGAAATTACAAAATAGGGTTCCATAATCGGATCGGAAATCGGAAAAAGTCAAGAGTTTGGACAAAAGTTGCAGCTCTAGCCACAACGTGACGGTTTAATGTACAACTTTGAGACCTTCGGCTTAACCATTTGGCAGTTTTCCTTTTTTATCGTCTAGTACGCCTTTCCTCAAACTCCTTCACCTTTTTACTCCTTAAAGACAACATACCATTAAAGTATTGCTCTAAACCTTCTAAATACACCCGAATGTTCTCATTCTTCTTCATATTATCAAATTCAATTCTCAAACTAGAGAGCATAAATATAATATTAAATTACTTGTAGCTTAATACATCACCTATGGGTAAACACCTAGCCATTGTTCATTACAAGCCCCTATTATATCTTTTTTTTCTTTTTATTTACCTCCTATAATCAAGGGACAGTTACAAGTAAAATTTTAAAATTTAAAATTTAAAATATGTTTGGCAACAGAATATCACAACAACATTATATATCAAGAAGAGACCAATCGAAAAAAACAATTTATTCCATCAAAATTAGGTACATGATAAAATCAGAAGTTCTAAAATATTCTTCAACCACAAATACTTGTATCGAGAATGGGGCAGTTGTAGTAGCATTTTCCTCCGATTCAACAAGTATAGCTATAAAAGGCATATCAAAGATATTTGATCGTGTACCTGTCTGTAAGTCGAGAAAACTTCAATCTACAACTATAGAGCTCGAACATCTACAGTAGTCGTTCGACTTGGTCAAATGTAGCCGTTGTACATGCTCCGCAAAGTTCACCCACCTTACATAAAAATTGGAGGAACATTCTCTTTTGTAATTGCTTGTATGCAACTGTAAATACAACAGTTGGAGAAATCCTTTTTTCTTGCTCAACCTCTATACCATTTTCTCTACAAGTGTAATAGATTAACATCTTAATGGAGTTATATCTAAACCCCTAACAAGGTCATAGTTTTTCTCAGGTTTCATTAAATTTTTAACATAAAATCTACTACTCCCTGATCTTTTCTACACTTACAACTTATTTCCTTACAAAAAGTATTGGCGCAGTTTACTTACTAATAAACCAGCCATTACAATTTGATGATTAAAAAAAATCAGCTGATGGTAGATGAACGAATAGTGATATCCAGGTTTATTTATAGAAGATAAAAGCAGGAAAAAAATCCTTTCTGAACAGTAGATGAGAAGGTTTTAAAGTAGTAAACAATATGGAGCAATTGCTTAATGGGTTTTAGGCTTAGTTTAGTTCGAGGCAAATTGGATGCAATTACTATTGTTTGCATTTTCAACTGATTGTAGGTGTTTGGTTCAAATTAAATTTAAGGGGAATTAGTTGTAGGTGTTTGGTTCATTGCAAATGCAAGTCAACTGCAATCTTGACTACTTACATGTGTTTGGTTTGTTTTCGTAAAGCAACTACAAACAATTTGCAAATGCTTGTTTCAATGTTAATTATCCAATGCAAAAGCAAGGAATTTGAATTTGGTGTAAAAAGACTCCTTTTCTTTGCATTATGTTACAACCAAAAATCTCTGCAACAAGTTACAACTCTCCAACTCTTTCCTTCTCCATGAAAATAAAAATCAATAATTGCACATGGATAAAAAAAATTATGACTTATCACTCACAGTTATTCACTCTTTCTCAAGCACTTCTACTAATCCATGTACATTTCTTTATCTCTCAAGCCATTAATGGTTATTACCTCAATCTTCCTCTACTCCACATTTACATTCTCTATCAAAACCAATGCCAAAACAGGAATCCAAATCGAGATTGTTTCTTATTTGACGACAAAGAAATTATGCAATTCACATTGCTGGCCTTAAGATTATCACCATTAAAAATCCCCCTCCCTTTTTCTCTCTCTCTCTCTCTCTCTCTCCGGGTGTTCCCCGATTGATTGTGTTAAATGATTCATGTATGTGATCGTTACCCAATTGATTTTTTTATATGATTCATGGAGAATTTTTTTGGTCCTAAGCGCTCAACCGACATGTGTTCTATTTAACCTCCCTCCTTAACCACAGTTAATCAATTATCAAGTAATTAGCCCTCTCATCTAATTAAGGGTATAACATCAATTCAAAGATTTTTTTTTCCTATTTTTGTAAATTATCTTTCTTTTATATAAATCACTATAGTTGGCGTAAGAGAAAAAAAAGAGGAGAACGAAAATAAGTCTTGAAGAAAATTAATCAATTTCCTCATATTTTAAAGTTCTTAATCATAAGAAATTTGCAGGGTGCAAAACATGAATTTTTGAGGCAAGGGATAACAATTCACTCCATTACAAATTTCTTCATTTTAAAACTAAGTCTAAGAAAATAAATTAGATTTCGTCATCCTTGGAATTCTGACACTCCTATAGTAAAATAGTAAAGGCCAGGTGCAAAAGAGTTCATTTGGTGACCAAAGAGCTTCAGATTTAGGGTGAGAATAGTAGATTTGGTAAAAAAAAAAACACTGTATTCATGTTAAATGATACTCTACCCTTAATTGGACAAAAAAAAGATATTTCTTAACAGCTAATTAATTATGGTTAAGGAGAATGCTAAATAGGACACGTGTCATTTGAAGAGGAGCTTAGGATGGCTCTCGGTCCTAGGCGCTTTAGACCAAACTTTTTCTCATGATTCATGTATGTGACGGTTTAGTCACATATTAATGAAAATGCCTATAACCAAACATGAACATTTGTTTCCACTCCACTAGCATTACTTTAAACCAAACACATGTTAATAAGTTGCATTGTATTACTTGCAACACATTGTAAATGCAATTCATTTAATAAGTTGCATTGTAAACATTGGTTGCAATGCAAGGGAATTCAATAATAGGTAAATGGGTGATATGCACTTCTAAAGTGTTACTTTTCTAGCTCATGATTTGCATTGCAACACATTTGTAAATGCATTGAAGTTGCATTTGCAATTGATATGCATCGAACCAAACTGAGCCTTAGAGTATAAGTGTGCAGAGAGAAAGATAGATATATCAGCTTATTGTTCTTATTTAAAACCCTTAAAACTCTTCAATAAATAGGGATAAAGTACCTTCTTAGAAGTTAGATGTGGGCAGAAAAAATAGCAACTCCCCAAGGAAGTTGAGATGAAATAGGGGATGTGGAGCATATCGTTTCAATTAGTTCAGAGTTTAACGGATAGTAGGTTGGACAAAGTCCTCATTTTCTCCTATTAAGGAGTAAAGAGTTTCATAGTCAGCTCCATTAACCATAGAGTTTCATTCATAACAAAACACTAACAATCCCGCAAACGAAAAAACAAAAAACAAAATAGGCAAGTTGAAATGTCATCCATCAACAAAGTGTCTTTTGGATTTAAACCTTGCCTAGTATCATCTATCGAATTTACAAGTTAACTATTGAACATAGTCTTGAACAATTCAACTTTATATTGTAAGCCTTGTCAGTAGATTACACACACAAGTTCTCTATAACATTGTCGAGTTCTATCAGTTGTGTACATTTTGGCCGTGAGTTATATCTTAATATCACGAGCACCCTAGAAAATTAACTTAAATTCTTATAGGAAGAGGCCACACAGGTAGCACAATCACACCATTGATGGGAGGAGACAAAACACCAAACATAGTGCAAATTACATATCACTACAACTTAGTTATCCTATTAAACCTAGATCTTGGGATCTCTATTCACATAGATTGGGTTACCGTCTCAGTGATTTATATCAATTAGGCTTTAATCCCATCCCCCTCAATGTCTGACGGATAATATCTCGGAATAATCCCTTAGTAAGCGGATTTTCCAAGTTATCCTTTGATTTCACAAAATCAATAGTGATAATGCCATTTGAGACCAATTGCCTTACAGAGTTATGTTGACGTCGAATGTGCCTTGATTTCCCATTATAAGATTTGTTCTTTGACTTTTCTATCGCTGCTTGGCAATCACAATGAATTAGTATAGCCAGTACCAATTAAGGCCATAATAGTCTATTTACGAGAAAGCTCCTAAGCCATTCAACTTCTTCTCCAGTCTTGTATAACGTAATGAACTCTGACTCCATAGTGGATCGAGCTATACAAGTTTGCTTTGAAGATTTCCAAGAGACTGCAGCTCTTCTTAGGGTGAACACATAACCGCTAGTGGATTTTCATTCCTCAAAATTAGAAACCAGTTAGCATCCGTGAATCCCTCTAATACAGCTGGATAACTATAAAAATATAAACCATAATCTAAAGTAAACTTTAGATATCTCAACACCTTTATCAATGCATTCCAGTAATCATGTCCTGGATTACATGTATACCTACTTAGCCTACTAACAACATAAGCTATATCCGACCTAGTACAGTTCATAATATACATAAGACTCCCGATCACTCTGGAATATTCCAATTGAGATATACCATCTCTAGTGTTCTTTTTCAAAGAACTGCGCGCACCATAAGCTGTTTTTCACAGGTGTAGAATCATATTGATTAAACTATCGCAATACATTTTCAACATAATGTGATTGGGATAATGTAATTCCCATGTCATTCCTTGTGATTTTGATCCCAAGAATCATATCAGCTAAACCTAAGTCTTTCATATCAAACTTATACTTTAACATATTTTTAGTAGCATTTATAATTATTGGGGATCTGTACCTAGTATAAACATGGCATCCACATACAAACATACAATAACACAGTAATTAGTACGAATAATCTTGGTGTAGACACATTTTTCTAACCCATTAATCTTAGACTTATCATTAATCAAGACTTTGCCAAATTTGTCGTGCCATTGTTTTGGTGCTTGTTTCAAACCATAAAAAGATTATAAGAGTCTACAAACTTTTTGGTTAAGGCCTTGTACCACAAAGCCCTCAGGTAGATCCATTTAAATTTCCTCATCTAACTCACCGTTAAGAAAGGTTATTTTTACGTCCATCTGATGTATCTTTAAGTTGTGTATAGTTGCAGTAGCAATCAAGATCCTAATAGATGTAAACATAATCACAAGTGAATCAGTGTTAAAGAAGTCAAAACCTTTAGCTGCCAACCTAGCTTTGCATTTTTCTATTGTTCCTTCTGGTTTCAGTTTCCTCTTGACGTTCCACTTACATCCTATAGTTTTACAACCAAGAGGTAGATTAACCTTTTTTTTGTTCTTTTCATAAGTTTCCATTTAATTTATCAGTGCATTTGTAATTATTACTATTTATCTTGTTTGGAATAAGAAGCAATGCATGTTTTGCATTAAATGAAATGCATATTCAACTAATGTAAACTTTTAGGGATAAAACTAGGCCTATTTACGGATTGAATCGGATAAAAAATAGAGGGGGTTGAAATTTTTCTGACTTTTTTTGGAATTATAAAATCTATTCCGATCTGATCTAATTTTTTTCGGAACTATAAAAATGAATCCGAATTCGGAAATTTTGAAAATTTTAGAAATTTTGGAATTCCGGCTATTTTTGAATAAATTCGGAATAAATTTTAGAATAAATTCAGAATAAATTTTAGAATAACAGAGCTCGCACTTTTTCAAATCAAACCATAATAGCAGAGTTCTCACTTCTCCAAGAATCAAAGATTTAAAATTAGAACCAGAGGAGAACTGAAGCCAGGAGATTTAACTTTTCTTCTACGCCGATAATCAATATCGAGGCAGTAGAGAATGGAAAATGGATGTAGTAGAGATTTAACTAAAGAGTAGAGGGAGTGGAAGGTAGTGGAAAATAGAGAAGAAGAGGCGGTGAAGAATGCCCTAGGTTAGGAATCTTAAGGTCTTATATTTTATGTTTCAATTTGGATTATTCGAAATTATATTGGATTAGAGGGATATTCAGAATAATTTTTGGAATAATCGGATCGTAAAATTCAGAATTTCAGAATTGCATATAGTTATCCGATTCTGATCTGATTTTTTTTTGAAAAATTCGGAAATCGGAATTGCAAAATAGGGTTCCAAAAGTAAATATATCGGATCGAAAATTAGAAAAAATTGGAAGTTTGGACAAAAGTTGCAGCCCTAGATAAAACAGATGAACTGAGAGATCTATAAAAAATTTAAATGAGAAGTTATCTTCTGCCCTCTCGGAGTGTAAGGCTAATGATGATCTCGCAAAAAATAATGCGAAAGTGGCAGAAGAAGTCCTTGCAGGTCAGATTTTCTAACTAATATCCTTACATAATACCTTAAAAAAAGCTACTTATTCTAACATGCAAATTTTCTTCTATCTGATCGCATTTATAAACTATACTCACTCAGGTTGGGAGAAGGCGGAATAAAAAGTAGGATCCCTCAAACAGGAAGTAGATGGGACTTTGTAAAGGAGATGGGAAGCAGAAGAAAGATCAGCTCAACTTGATGAGCTCTTAAGGAATGTATACAACAAACAAGTTTTGTCTGGAAGGAGCAGGAACTAAGGGTTCAAGATGCTCTTCAGAAAATGACATAAAAATGTATAGAAAATCTTGGAGGAGAGACTTTGATAAATGAATATGAGTATTACGAAATTAGAAGTTCAAAGTAGTCATCTTAGTCACATTCTCTTCTGAACAAAGAGAAACTAATTGATAACTTAAATTAGCAGAATTCCCAGGCAGAAGCATATCTGAAAGCTCTAATTGATAGGATAAATTCCACAGAGAAAGATATGCCTCTCTTAATTATGAGCTTCGCATGCTTGAGATGGAGCTCGAGATTCGGAGTGAAGAAAGAGAATTTAACCGTAGCTCGGCTGATGCGTCACATAAACAATACCTTTAAAGCGTAAAAAAGATTGCAAAGTTAGAAACTGATGTAGGAAATTTATACAATTACTATAATTAATAATAGGATATGGAAAATAGATTATCCTAACCTCTTCTCCTGCTCTCTGAAAATCCTTTGTTCTTGAGTAAAGTCTTCCTTTGGATTGGCTGCAGACCTTAATGGGATGGTTTTTTGTGTTGTTGCCTCTAAGTGAGACTTCCCTTCTATTTAGCATGATAGGGCTTAAGTGGTCTTCCCATTATACCCTCAACCCTAATAAAGAGTAATACTAGGCCCTATCAACCTTAACTTGGTGCAACAATTGGGCACAACTAATAACACTTATACAACCTATTAACATGTGTGTTTATGAACTGGAAGTTTAAGCATTGAGTAGTACCAGTATAGATGGAAAATCCAATAATCTCTCACCCGGCGCTAACTCAATTTTTAGGAAAAATATTTTTTAGCCTGATTCACGATTTTATGAAAAGCGGATGGCTATCCTTTGTTGTAAAAGAAAGCATATATGATAATTTGTCAAAGGCAATGTTACATTGAACTTGACTATCACTCTACGACTAAAAAAAAAGGCTAATACGGTTCACGGACAAATTTTGGTTAGGCCTTTTAGCACATGCATAATTCATAGTGTGAATGTTGGGCTATCAACCTCAATAGCTTTCAAGTATAATTTATTTATTGGTAGAGTTTAGCATGTGAATGGAAAATATACACCTTAATGATGGGCTGGTACGTTTCCATTAGTGTCCTGTAACATGTGTTTACCAGATACATGTTATTTTAATACTTAGACAAACCGTCATGCGAAGACCATCTGTCATACTAAAATGATGGCCAAAGGATGTGGAGCCTACCCATATCCAGCCCTGGAAAACTTAAGAAGCCTTTCAGTATTCTTTATAGGCACTTAATACTTAGACAACAGTCATGTAATAAAATTACTCATATCTAAAACATTATTGCAATTACATAATTTAAACTGAATATGTACACATATAAATAACGGATCCAAATATAATAACAGCTAAATTATCAAAATCAAATCTGAATGTTGACAAAAATAATAATTGGGAATAACTCCCACATGCATAAAGAATCCTAGTACAGTAATAGTAAATAAAATAAAACAATAATACTCCCACATAAATGAACGTTCCTTAAAGAGACTCCAACAAAATCTGAGTCAGAGTTGCCCAAAACCATGAGCTCATTCGATCTCCTATAAACAAATTTGTAATCTCTAGTCCTCTTGAAATAGTGAAGAACCTTCTTGGTTGCCTGCCAGTGAATAAAAAAAGGGTTCTGTTGGTACCTTCATAACATCCCAACAATAAAATTGATGTCGGGTCTCATACATATTATACCATAGCCTTTCGTCTCTTGAAGAAACCGGACGTTACTGCTAGCGAATAAAATATTATCGGCGTACAAAAACAAAAATGTAAAACGTCTCCCACTCTGTTTGACGTATATACAATAATCTATTTAGCACTCGACAAAATCGTGGATCAAAACCACCTTATGAATTTGTAAGTACCCCTGCCTAAACACCTGCTTAAGACCGTAGATAGAGCGATTAAGCTTATAAAATAGTTAAACCTTCCCTTCAGTCTTAAAACCTTCGGGTTGGTGCATATAAATCACCTCGTTGAGACATCTGTTAAGAAAAGTTGTTTTGACGTCCATCTGGTGAAGTTCCAAGTCAGACTATGCCGTAAGAGCCAAAATTATTTGTAATGAATCCTTCTTTAAAACTAGTGAGGAAGTCTCATTAAAGTCAATTCTTAGACGCTGCTTGAAACCCTTCGCAAAAGTCTCGCTTTAAAACGCTCATCTTTCCCTTCAAAATAACGTTTAGCCTTAGAGATCCATTTGGATTTAACTGCCTTAGATTATTTTGGCAAAGGTATTAACTCCCACACAGAGTTGTGAAACATAGAATCCATCTTCTCTGTTATGGTAATACGCCACTGATCTGCAAAACTACTAGCTATAGTCGTACTAAAAGATACTAGATCCTTAAAATCAAATAAATCCCCTTCAACTAAATAAAGATGGTAATCTGAAGAAATGACTGAACGCCTCTCTTTAGAGGATCTCCGAGTATGAGCTTGAGGCTGGGTTAGAGGTTTAATGACAGGAAGGTTAACAGAAGCGGGTGGAGAAAAAAATCTGAGGGAGAACTGGTGCTACGACAGGGTCTGGAATAATAGATGAGTCTGAAAACCATACCGGTCACAGTGTCAATATCAGATAAATGCGAAGCATAGCAACACTGATCAGAGTAGCAGTTGGACTCTGAGTTTCAGAACCCTCCTCAAAGATAAACTCTCTATGAATAGTACTGTTAAAGTGATCACCCTCCTCTATGAAATGAGCCTGAGCACACTCAACAATCTGCATGGGTTGAGAATGACAATAAAGCCTAAAACCTATCGATCTCTCTGGGAAACCAACGAAGAAACAACTTACAGTCCTCGAATCTTACTTTCTGATATTCGGGTTAAACAGTTTTACCTCTGTAGGACAACCCCAAACATGCAAGTGATTAAGGCTAGAATTTCTTCCAATCCATAGATGATAAGGATTAACTGGAACAGAACGAGAAGGAACTTGATTATGAATATAAACTGAAAAGTATAAACACTCTCCCCACAAATGCACAGGGAATCAGTATGACATAACATGCTGTGAACCATGTCCTGATAAGTTTGATTACGGCGTTCATAAAACACCATTCTGCTCTGGTGATCCAGAGATAGTATACTAGGTTACAATACCCTGATCCTTTAAATACTGATAGAATAGTCCCAAATGTTGATTTTCTTGATCGATCTTACCATAATACTCGCCTCTTCGATCTGACCGGACAACCATGATCTTTCGGTCTAATTGTTTTTTAACCTCCAATGGGAAAGTCTTAAATACATCAAGTGATTTAGACTTCTGATGGATAAGAAAAATATAGGTAAAATGAGAATAATCGTCAATGAAAGTGATAAAATATTGATGAGCACCTCAGGACGGAATATGAAAAAGGTCCACATATATTTGTATGAATCAGCTGTAAAAGGTTTATCCTACGAGTAGATTGCTCAGAATCTCTAGAATGTTTAAAAGTAGATAAAATACTAGCCTCAGCAGATAAACATAAAAAATAAGTCTTAAATGAATTGTTAAGAGATAGACGATATAACCCATCAACTAGTTAACCAAAACCAATAATGGAATCATGATGATTAATGTAAAACCACCATGTCTAAAATTAAAAAAATAGCAGAAAAGAGTTCAACCGAGAAGCTGAAACTGAAACCAGAGATCGTCTCATCGAAGGAACATAAAAGGTGTCTGTCAAATCTAAAGTAATACCTGTGTCTAAAACCAAGCGAAAAATGCCAACGAACTCAATAGGAAGGCTTCTAACATCTCCTGAGAAAACCTACTCCTCAGGCCTTGTCGGTCGCCTGCTAATGAACCCTTGTTGAGAATTTATGGTGTTGGAGAGGAGAGTTTTGTGAGACAAAGTCTGAGATCAGATGTAGAGAGAAAGTAATTTGGAGGAACAAATTTGAAGAAATTGCTAGAGAAGAGAGGACGCTGATAACAACAATTTCTTCTATTGGTCATAACACAAAAAACAGAGAGAGAGAGATAGAGGACTCGGTACCAGTAAAAAAAAATAAAATACTACTGACAACAAGTTTTGTAGCCGTCTCTATCTTAAGTTAATCAATTAATTATAATAATGCATATCCTAGCGACTGATACCAATTGTTGGAAATTCATACAATTAGTATGATTAATTATAAGATATGGAAAATAGATTATACTAACATCTTCTCCTGCTCTCTGAAAAATCCTCTGTTCTTGAGTAGAGTCTTCCCTTGGATTGGTTGTAGACCCTAATGAGATGGTTTTTGTATTGTAGCCTCCAAAAGAGGCTTCCTCTCTATTTAACCTAATAGGGTTTGAGTGGTCTTCCCATTATACCCTCAAGCCCTAATAGAGAGTAATACTAGGTCCCACCAACCTTAACTTGGTACAACAATTAGGCATAACCAATAACACCTATACAACCTATTAACATGTGTGTTCGTGAACCGGAAGTTAAAACATTGAGTAGTGCTGGTATAGATAGAAAATCCAACAACTAAGTGTCAGAAATTGCCTATTTTGGTGAAAAAATGATTGCTAGGACCAGCAGCTTTGGTAAAAATGAAAACTGAAGTTGAGATGATGGGAAGGGAACCAACTAAAACTAGAAGGTGAAACTTGAATTCCCTAAAAGGTGGTTCAATGGTGAGAGACTTTGCGCAAGATAGTTCCCTTGAGAGGATTGATTATCTAATTGAGCGGTTATGTACTATGGAAGAAGAAAACAAATTGTTTCCAAGAAGGCTGAAGAACTCCAATCATGTTTGCACAATCAGATTCTATATTATCGAAGGTTGAAACTCAAATTGAAGAACTTTCAAAAGGTCAGACATCTATGGAGCTAGTGAGAAATAGTCCATTATTACACGATTTCTATCTTACATCGATGAAGATGCGGATTCATGGGCTTCTGTTTTAGTTTATGAACTCGAACATCTTAGAAATGAGAAATCATCTAAAAATTTTAGAGGTTCAGAGATAAGTTGAAATGGAACAATTGACAGTATTTTATGCGGATAAATCTTCTAGAAGCTCCTATATTTCTTCAGATGTGGTAAGGAACTAGTTCCAATTTCTAGCTCATCAGAATCACCGGATACACTAAAGGACTCATCAATTGCGGATTCGTCCGATATGAATATCTTGCCAGAGGAAATAAAAACCATATACTTACATTCAAGTCTGAGTGAATCTATTGTGTGGCTGCCTGTTGCCTTAGTCATTCGAACGACCTTTTTATAGAATTTTGGCCCAGGAGCCCAAGTCATTTGAATGACTTGATATTTTGTTTCAACGACCAATGCTGAATCCCCTGGATGCCCAGACACAAATTTCGTTCGAACGGCTTCCTATTTCGTTCGAACATAATCTGGGAACTCTGTTTTTTGATGGTTTTCGAAACTCTTGATTGCCTCAAGAATTGAGCGATTGTAAAGGGTTTCCCTAGTATATAAAGGGAAACTTATTCTTTGTGAGCTATCCTTTTTTGACAATCCTTTGGTAAGAACATTTGGGTAAATTTCTTGAGTGAGAAATCCTAATCAATTTTTTGAGTGAGAACATTTGGGATCTTGAATAAACTCTCTCTCTCTCTCTCATAAAGTGGACGTAGGCAATTTGCCGAACCACTATAAATTTGGTATTGTGTATATTTCTTTGATTGTACTTGTTTGTGACTAACCTAAGTCGACTTGGAGTTTCAGCTTCTAGGCTTGCGACTCAACAATTGGTGTCAGGGCGAGGTCAATTCTTCGGTTGTGCGTAATTTTGAGGTAACTTAGGGTTTCTCAATTTTATTTTGGTTAGTTCATAAAAATTGGGGGAAACGTGGGAGATGAATTTCAAGCTAATTCTTCAGCCCCGAAAAGGAATATAACGGTTATGTTCAACAATGTAAAGGTTAAAGTTAAAAAATTCAATGGCACAAATAACTTTGACATGTGGCGATGCCCTAAGTCAACAAGACTTAGGCGAGGTCTTGGAGGACAAACGGAATAACATAGAGGAGAGTATATGGAGAAAGATGAATAAGAGGGCTTGTGGCCAAATTTGTTCTTATCTTGCTCAAGACATTAAGTACCTTGTAATTAATGAAACTTTCGTAAAAGAAATTTGGCGGATACTAGAGGAGAAGTATTTGGTAAAGAGCATCCAAAATTGACTCCACTTGAAGAGGAAACTTTATCGCTTTACAATGAGGCAAAGGATTAGTATGTTCGAGCATTTGAATGACTTCACTAAGTTGTTGGTCGACTTGGCAAATCTTGAAGAGGTAGTTCGGGATGAAAAAGCTCTCTTGTTCCTGAACTCACTTTTGGAAGAATTCGATTACTTCATTACGACAATTACTTATGGAAATAGTTCATTGAAATACACGGATGTGACTAGTGCCATAGTTAACCGTGAGTACCAGAGAATGGAGAAACGTGAGACTGACAAGTCTATATCTGATGTATTAATGGTTCGAGGAAAATCCTCGGATAAGAAGAAGTCGTTAGGTAACAACTCTCGATTAAAATCGAGAGGTTGTGGGGGAAACTGGAACAATTTGACTAAGTACCAATGCGCATTTTGCATGGAAACGGGACATTGGAAAAATAATTGTCCCATGCTCAAGAAGAAGAAAGTGAAAAAATAGGCTCTTCTGTGAATTTGGCTCAGGACACAGAAACGGGAGGTAATAATTCTAATTTCTCTTTTACCATAACTTCTAGTACATGTGTTATTGATAGAAAGGAATGGATTTTAGATTCGAGTGCTACTTATCATATTTGTCCCGAAAGGGCTCGTTTTTCTAGTTTGAAAATGCTAGAAGATGGAGCGGTGTTGATGGGAAACGACAATTGGTGCCGTATCATGGGGATAGGTACCATTCGTCTAAAGTTGCACAGTAGGTTGGTTAAAGAGATTGATTAGGTTTGGTATATTCTGACAATGAGTAATAACATTATCTTGATAGGGACAGTTGAAGTGTAAGGCTGCAAGGTTGTGTCTGAGAATGGGGTAAAGATGGTTCTTAAGGGAGTCATGGTGATATTAAAGGGTCACAGAGAAGTAACAACTTGTACTATTTGGATGGTACGGCTATTCTGGTGAGGTTTCTACCACCGAAAGAGAGGAGACCACTTCCAAAGATACCACACGACTATGACACATGCGTTTGGCACTTGCGGGAGAAAAGTTTTTGAGAGTTCTCTCAAATAGGAGGCTTTTGAAAGGTACCAAGATGTACAAATTGGATTTTTGCGAACACTTCGTTCTGGGCAAACAGACAAGAGTTAAGTTCGGTACAACGATCCACCATACTCATGGGACTCTTGATTATGTTTACTCTTATGTTCAGGGTCCCTCCAAGAATGCATCGCTAGGGGGGAAGCATTACATTGCATCTTTTGTGGATGACTTTTTAAGGCGTGTTTGGGTGTACACTATGAGGAGGGTCTTTGAAATTTTGATGATGTGGAAGAAGTTGATTAGGACTCAGACTAGTAGAAAGATAAAGTCACTCCGTTTGGATAATGGTGGGGAGTACACTAGTGATCCATTCTTGTAAGTATGTCGGGATGAGGGGATAGTTCAATACTTCACAGTTAGAGAGACACCGCAACAAAATGGGGCAGCTAAGCACATGAACTGTACTTTACTGGAGAAGGTTCAGTGCATGTTGTCCAATTTTGGGTTGGGCAGGGTATTTTGGGTTGAGGCTTTGACATATGCATCCTATCTTATTAATAGGTTTCCTTCGGCTGTAATTGAGGGTAAAACATTAATGGAAGCTTGGTTAGAAGAACCTGCTCAGATTATGATACTATTTGTATCTTTGGGTGTCTGGCATATTATCATGTTAAAGATGGTAAGTTAGATCCACGAGCAAGGAAAACCATTTTTCTAGGTAAGAAGAAGGGTGTGAAAGGTTACAAGTTATGGGATACGAGAGACCAAAAGATCATTCTGAACAGAGATGTCACTTTTGATGAGGCTTCTATGATGAAGTCACATGGCTCTAAGCACACAGAGGGGACGACCAGTGGGTAGAGATTGATACATCTTCACATTGGCTAGAGAGTTCCGTACTTAAAGGGTGGTCATCTACCGGTGTAACAATGGGTGATGAGCCATTAGTACATGTTCTAAATGATGAAGACACGAATGAAGGTGAAGCATTTGGTAGTACGTATGAAGAGTTTCTGGTGGCGGAGTCAATCGCAAAGAGTAAACCAAAGAAGGATGTAAGCAAACCGAGTTGGCTTACAAAAAATATGGTGCTTCCAAAGGTGAAGGCCATTGTAGCCTGTGTACTTCCAGACGTTAAAGAGGTTGCTCCCTCCACTTATAAGGGGGCCATTTATGGTTCTGAGGCTAAACATTAGGAGGGACCGATGAAGGAAGAAATGTATCCTCTTTTCAAAAATAGAACTCGGGAACTTTCGAAGTTGCTAAAAGGAAAGAAAGTAACCGGTTGCAAATGGGTCTACACTAAGAAACAAGGATTTCTTTATGAGGATATGCTCTTCAAGGCGAGACTTGTAGCCAAGGGCTACGTTCAAAGGGAAGGGATCGATTACAATGTGGTGTTTTCTCCGATAGTAAAACATTCTTCCATACGAATCCTATTGGCCTTGGTAGCACAATTCAATTTGGAGTTGCGATAACTCAATATTAAGATAGCGTTCTTACATGGGAATTTGAAAGAAGAGATCTATATGATTCAGCCGAGTGGGTTTACGGTTCCAAGGAAGGAAGACTATGTGTGTAAGCTGAAAAGGTCTTTATATGGTTTGAAGCAGCCTCCAAGACAATGGTACAAACTGATTGATCAGTTTATGATTGGGTAGAAGTACAAGCGGAGTCATTATGACTATTGTATCTACTTATGCAAGCTACGTGACAGGTCCTTTATTTTACTTACTTTTGTATGTGGATAATATGTTTATCGCATGCAAGCATACAAACGAGATTGATAAGCAAAAAAAGCAAATGGGTAAAGAATTTGAAATGAAGGATCTTGGTAATGCAAAGAAGATTCTTGGTATAGAGATTCATAGAGATAGAGAGAATAGAATGGTGCGTCTCTCTCAGACTTCGTATATGAGGAAGGTACTTCAGAGATTTGGCATTGATGGTAACATAAAATCTATAAGTATACCCCTTGCTCCTCATTTTAAGCTTAAGGCTTCTGTATCTCCAAACATTGATGAGGAACGTGATTATATGAGTCAAGTTCCTTATGCTAGCGCGGTTGGAAGCTTGATACATGCTATGGTATGCATTCTAGATATTTTACAGGCGGTTGGTATGGTTAATCGATACATGCATGATCCGGGTAGAGATCATTGGCGAGTTGTGAAATGAATTCTACGGTATATCAAAGGTACTGTGGATATTGGTTTGGAATTTTGTAAACAAGATTCGATTGATCCTTTTTGTGTGGGTTATGTGGATTCTGACTATATGGGTGATTTAGATAAATGACAGTCTACTACCAAGTATGTATTTTTATTGGGTGGAGGGCCAATTAGTTAAAGATCCACGCTATAGTCAACGGTGGTACTATTTACTACTGAGGCGATAAAGGAATCTATTTGGATGAAAGGCCTTTTGCGCGATTTAGGCATTATGATGGATCATCTTGTTGATTCCTGTGATAGTCAGGGCGCTATCTTCTTGGCCAAAGATCAGGTTCATCATCAACTTACAAAACATATTGATATACGTTATTTTTTTTTTAGAGAAGTCCTGGAAGATGGTGAGATTCTGCTGAAGAATATTTACACCAAAGATAACCTGGCAGATATGTTTATGGAAGTTGTTCCGGGAATTAACTTCAATCATTGTTTGGACTTAGTTTAAATTCTTCATGTTTATTGATTAGATTGTTTATGAACTACGAGCAACTTAATCCATGGAGGTACGTAGGAAATCATTGATTTGGTGCAGTTAATTTTGGTTCCTTTGGACATTTGGTTTGGTTCTAGGTCCTTTGGGACGCTTGGTTTGGATTTGGTCATTTTGGGGACGCTTGGTTTTGGTTAGTTTCATTGGGCCATTTTTATGTTTGGGCCTTTAGGGATATTTGATGGCAGAGAGTGTTTGCTAGGGTCAGTTTGGTTGGTTTCTATGTTCGGCTCAGATTTCGGTTTGTTTAGTTGGGGAAATTTTCACCGAGGTGGAGAATTGTGGGGCTGCCTGTTGCCTTAGTCGTTCGAACGAGGCTGAGAGTTGTTCAAACGACCTTTTTACAACCACCTGGAATTTTGGCCCAGGAGCCCAAGTCATTCGAGCGACTTGATATATCGTTCGAACGACCAATGCTGAATCCCCTGGAATTTTGGTCCAGACACAAATTTCGTTCGAACGACTTTCTATTTCATTCAACCAAAATCAGAGAACTCTATTTTTTATGGCTTTCAAACCTCTTGATTGCCTCGAGATTTGTGCAATTGTAAAGGGTTTCCCTAGTAAATAAAGGGAAACTTGATATTTGTGAGCCATCCTCTTTAGACAATCCTTTGGTGAGAACATTTGGGTGGATTTCTTGAGTGAGAAATTCTAATTGGGCTTGAGTGATTGGAATTGAGATTTTGAATAAACTTTATCTCTCTCTCGCAAAGTTGACGTAGGCAATTTGTCGAACCACTATAAACTTGGTGTTGTGTGTATTTTTTTGATTGTACTTGATTGTAACTAACCCAAATCGACTTGGAGTTTAGGCTTCCAGGCTTGCGACTTAACATCTATTAGTAAGATAACTCAGCTTATTGAAAGCATTAATAGTAGCTCATATACGAACTCAGTAACATATACAAGCTACTCGGTTCATGTTTTCCAATGGAAAAGTTCGGAACTAGATTATGTCCTATAAGATGGAATTTTTTTTGATCTCTTCTAATCAAAACACACCATGTGGCATGAGAGAGAAAAATTCAAAAATATTTTAACCCACTACTTAACACCGTTTGTATCCCTTTTTAACTCCTTTCTTTTAAAAGTTTTAAAAATTCCTCCATCAGTCCCTACACTATTTGGAATCCTTTTTCAACTCCTCTCTTTTATAAAAAAATAAAATAGGTATATTTTCCTCTATTTAACCTTAGTATGATTCCTAATTCCTACTTCCAAGCAAGAGTAAAAAAGAAGAAGGTATCATCATCAATTCAATGCAGTAAGTACACCAAGTATCTTCTAATTAATATTTTAATAGTTATAACATGAGTATTGAATCATAGTTTATTATGTAAGAAATAGTAAATACAATTCCAGCCACAAAAATCCATAACAAGAGTTCTTCTTTATCAATTCAAGCTTCTTACTTATGAGACATTCTTTGATTGTATCCTTTTAATTTTATTTACAACAATCCTCATAAATTGTATTTAGCTAATATTGATATTCTTACATTTTAGGATGGATACGGAAAGCGAAACTCCACCTTTAAGTAATGAAAATTTGCATCCTATACCGGCAATTGCGAAGACTTTTAAATATGAAGATAAAGCTTATAATTTTTACAATCTTTATGGGAGATTTAATGGATTTAATATATCTAGAGGTTCCTCTACTCAGCAATCAGTTTTAGATAAAATAGTTATGAGATGAGTTCTATGTTGTTCAAAAGAAGGTCAATATAAAAAATATCCAAGAGGATCCCCTGCGAATAGATGGTAGATTACAAGAACCAACTGTAATGCGAGACTTGTTTTTAAGTTGTTTCCAGAAAACTTATATCATGTAATAAAACTTCATGAAACCCATAATCATGATCTTGCACTTCCTTCTAAAGTACACCATTTGAGGTCACAACGAAGCATAAGTAACAAACAAAAGGTATTAATGAAGAACATGTATGATTCGGGGATAGGATCGACTGATATGTTCGATCTAATGAGTTTGGAAGTAGGAGGTGCGCAAAATATGAACTTCACACTTCCAGATTATGCAAATGCATTGCAAAGAATGAGACGTAATGAGATATTAGAAAAAAGGGATGCACAACTCCTCTTGGAGTACTTCATGTCCAAGACAAAGGAGAATCCATATTTTTTTTTAATCAATACAGATGGACGAAAATAATATGATTTGTAGTTGTTTATGGGCCGATGCAAAGTCAAGAGCGGATTACAGTTTCTTTGGTGATGTTATGCGTTTTGATACAACTTATCAAACCAATGTATATGAAAAGCCATATGCTCCTTTTATCGGAGTGAATAACCATGGGCAGTCGGTATTTTTTGGGTGTGCTTTGTTGTTGGATGAGACTACTGCGACTTTTAAATAACTTTTTAAACCTTTTTTTGGAAGCAATGAATGGAAAACATCCAATTACTATCTTCACTGATCAAGCAACATCTATTGGGAGTGCAATTAAAGAAGTGTTTCCAACTACTCATCATCATTTGTGCTTATGGCATTTATACCAGAATACTGTGAAGCATTTGTCTCAAGTGTTTGACGACTTTGCCAGTGTTGCACCAGATTTAAAAACTGGTATCTATGAGACAGAGACAGAAGAAAAGTTTTAATCTTGCTGGGATACACTACTATTTAATTATAAATTTGAGTAGAATGTATGGATGCAATGCTTATATCGTTTGCGAGAAAAATGGGCACAAGTATATACTCGACAATATTTTTGTGCAGGTATTTTTTTATTTTTTATTTTTTATAATTTAGATATTTTTTTAATACATTCTTTTTCATTGCACAAATCATTTTGTTGTCTCCAAAATAAATAAATGTGTTCTTCAAAGGAAATGAAAAGGGGATGCTTTAGAGAACTCACTTTGTGCTTACTTGTGATTTTTTGTGAAGGTATGACAACAACCCAACGAAGTAAAGGGATGAATAGGTTTTTGAAGAAGTATTTCAAGAAAAAGCTATCATTACGGGAGTTTACTATTTAGTATGATAGAGCACTTGCAAATTGGCATGAAAAAGAAAAAAAAAACAAAACTTTAACTGTAGACAATCGAAACCTAATGTGAAGACAACGTGGCCAGTAATTCGTCAAACATCTAAAAAGTACACTATAAAAATGTTTTCAAAGTTCCAAGATGAGTATCTTTCCACGTTGGATTTGGTTGCGGAGAGCATTAACGAAGAGGGGTCATTGTTAACATATAAAGTTTCTTGTTTTGTTAGGAGATCATGTTACGTTACATTTGATACAAGAGACAACTCAGTGAAATGTAGTTGCCGAAAATTTGAGTTCATGGGAATTCTTTGTGCGCATGCCATAAGAGTACTCTATAATAAATAGCTACTTGAGCTTTCGGCGTCTTGTTATTCAAATAGATGGACCAAAGATGCAAGGTATGGTGTCGTAGTTGATGACCCGGGAAAAGAAGTACACGTTGATTGTTACCCATCCTTATCTTTCTAGTGTAGTGAGTTATCACATATGGCACTCAATATAACCATGAAAGGTGTTAGTTTTCACAACACTTTTGCATTTGCTAAAGGATTGCTCACTAAAGCCGGGGAAGAGCTAGATAATTTTTTGAAAACTAACTGTGATGAAGGGGAAAATCTTGAAGATAGTGGAATTGATAAAGGGGGTGAAGAAAATAAAGCCTTAGACTTAACTAATGCAAATATCACATTGTGAAATCTACCGCAGAAGAAAGCGCAGGGTGGAAAAGTGGGCAGATTCAAAAGCTCATTAGAGACAGGAAAAAGGAAGATAACAAACCAGCAAACAAAAGATGGTTAGGAAGAAGTACTATTTTTTTATATATATTTCTATCTTTATGCGCCGATTACTATTTTTAAAGTAATTTGCTTTACTTATCGCAGGAGCAAACAATCAAGTGTGAGTTAAAACAACTAAAACTATGTCCAAAAAGCCCACATCAAATGTTAGGAAAGTACATCCTCGATAATCACCCAAAACAAAAGATAAGGTCGCGAACACTAATAGTGAAGAACATGAAATATAGCCAAAGACTACACAACCACGAGTAGGCACTTTATATATGAGAGTATATTAGTTTAAATATTTCAAATGACATGCACTAATGATTGTTATGTCTTGTAGGGATTTGTTGAGCTTCTTAATTTATCAACATCTGATGAAGAAGGGTTAAGTTTACATAAATTTTTTTACTATCAGAAAGGTAGCATATCCACATAATTTTGATTACTTGTATACTATACAACTTGCCCTCCTTTTTTATGTTCCCAACTTTTATTGTTTTTATGTGGCATATTTGATGACCCTAAAATTGGTGGAAGAACTTGAGTAACTGCAGAATTGGTGGCTCACTAAAAAAATAAAATGTTACTAAAGATTTTAACCAACAACTTTGTAGGCTTTTTAATCAAGAATTGTCTTGCTTTTAATTTCATATTGTTAATATATGGGGATCCGAAGTTTTACCTCTTCAGTTAATTGAATATCCTTATTGTTTGTCCTCTTATTTAGTTAATTATTATACTAGATGCAAAAGACAATGTGCTTCGACTGTAGTTTGTTGAGCTTTTTGATATCCCTTAACTAGTGCTCCTGAGACTAAAATTGCCCAGGTACATTTTCTTTTTACAAGCTCTTATTTTCGTCAAGGGAGGCAACTCAGGACTGGAACAACAAACTTTTCATGCCTTTATGCGAGAAAAGTTACCAGAAAAAAATATTGTGCATCTGATGGATAAGAGATTGATGGAGGAAGGGAAGGTTAAGGAGTTGGAAGCATACTCTTTACTACATGTTCGCTTACCAAAAAAATCCACGTGATCGAAGTAGGGAAGCTAGATGGAACTGGAGCTATTGTTGATAGATTTGCTGGACAATGTCGTCTTGCAAAGGCTCCCGAAGAAGCACCTACTGATGGGAGTTTGCTTCCTGAAGGAACATCTTATGGCTAAGGTTTGCATCTTGAAGGAACAATTCTTGTTGGATAGCTTCTAGTTATAGTTCATGAAGGTCAAGATATTGAACTAAGGTATAACACGAAAACACTCTGTCTAGTGGTCCAAAAGTGATCCAAAATGGGAGGAGGAGTTCTCATTTTTACTGAAGGAAGCACCTACAAATGATCTACTGGTTGTAGATGTTTATAATGAGATGTATCGGCCGTTGTTGACGATTGGCATTAACCAAGACCTTCATAAATATGTAGGTTATGCAAGTATAAGCCTCTCGGGTCTTGTCGAAAACAAAAATTCAAATGTGATGTACAAGATGATACACTTAACAAATGGAAAGTTAGATATTCGGGTGCAGTGGCGAACATTGTGATGAGGATAATGTGTGCTACCTTCAATTTTATTTGAGATTTTAGATAGAGGAGTTAAAAAAGGATTCCAAATAGTGTAGGGACTGATGGAGGAATTTTTAAAACTTTTAAAAGAAAGGAGTTAAAAAGGGATATAAACGGTGTTAAGTTGTGGGTTAAAATATTTTTGAAATTTTATCTCTCATGCCACATGGTGTGTTTTGATTAGAAGAGATCAATTTTTGATCTCTTTAGAGAAATCAAAAAAATTTCCTTACTAGATTATGTCCTAGGGCTATTTGTCCACGCTTGTAATGATCTATTGAATGGAAAATCCGGTCTCGAAAAATTTGCGGGAGAATTAAGTTTAGCTTTTGACTGGATCGTAAACCACTATTTTTCTCTTTAAGATGTTTCAAGCATGAGAGATGCAATTACAAAGCATTTTGATTGGGATGAATCTCGAAGTGAAAGTGCAGGTAACACCAATGGAGGAACTGAAATATCAAAATAAAAAACTAAGAGGCGACTTAGCAAAAATGGAATCTTTAAAGATTTTTTTTGAAGAGAAGCTCCAGTCAGTAACTGGTAAGATCGAAGCCTTGATGAATCAACTTCAAGAATCATAGAAAAGTTATGCAAAATTACAAACAGAAATAGAAGCTTTGAACGGGTCTAAGAGGTTAATAGAGGATGAAGTAGAAAAGCGCAAGTTTCTTTATGATGTTCTCCAGACTCAGCTTACTAATGCCAGAGTTAAATTAAATGTGGCTCGCGAAAAGGTTTCATCTCTTGATGTGGAGCTCGAAGATAAAAGTACTTCTTGTCAAGAACTAGAAGCGACATGCCTTGATCTACAACTCCATTTAGAATGGTATGATACCGAGTTCTTTGTCAATGTAAAATAAGCATGAGTAATTCCTCCATTTTTAGATATTTTACATTTCTGGTTATATAATTTATAGTTTGACGAAAAATGAAAATACAGAGAAAACTACAAATCAAGAAGAAAAGAGGCTTCAAACAGTGAGATCCTATCTTTTTAATCCTATTTATTGTTTGGTTTATTTTTATCATTTCATTCTTAAACACATGTAATTGTTAGGAGTTGGGTCCAAGTCCAAGCTAGGAACCCAACAGGGTTGGGGAGTCCTATACAGACTCCTAGCAAACCCATAGGGATTATGGGGAGAGTTAGAGTAGAATAGGGAATCCTTCTGGGTTGTCTATATATATCACTGTACTATGTACAGAAAACACAGTTATGATAATCAATAAATATCTTTCTCTCTTTCTCTCTTGTTCATGCTTTAGTATTATTTTGCTCTAGATTCATCATATCCCAACACGTTATCAGCACGCAAGCTCTAGGAACGAGGAGAGCAGATCTTTCTGTCTAATAAGAGATTTCACGGAAACTAAGCGATCAGGAGAAGAGGTATTTTACATTTTTATACCTATATTCAGATCTATAATATATCATAGATCAACATGTTTCAAAAACCTATTTTTTCCCCTATTTTTTTCGAATTAAAAACTAAGGTTTTTAGTGTTTTTTAAGCTTTATAAAAGGATTTTTTCAAACGTGTATAATTTTCTCTGTGGAGATCAGTTGGAGGAAAAACCTCTTCTGCTGGATAGCCTACACTGAGAGCTTTCCAACGATATATGGCACGTCTTTGGGACATTCCCTAATCGCCAGGAATAGTTCATTGAAACTAGGCAGTTTCACGACCAAAAATGGCGTATTTTTTTTTCCGCTGACGTTATCAATTTAAAAAAAAAATTCTTTTTTTTTAATTTATTTATCAAGTCATCCTTATCCATAGTGACGTCAGCAGTGACACGTGTGTGATGCCAGAATCTCGCTGGAATTTTGGCCAGAATATTAGCCGGACGGTCATCAAAATATTCTTCACCGGCTACCAGAATATTCCCCGGCGGTGACACGTGGCAGTGACGTGTGTGACACGTGTGGTGCACGTGCGGGGCACATGTGACCGAGTCAGACCGGTCCAAACACTAAAATGGCTATTAATTACCCTATTTTTGGTCATATTGAGCCCAATTTTTTTTGATAAATTCCTATTGACTGGACCTACCCCGTGGGGGACCCATTTTGATTTTTTTTTATCTAAAATATTTTTTAAATTTTTTGGTAATAGGTGCCTCGTATAGGAACATTGACTCGCTTATATGTGATATATGTACATGGTGTAATACCTATTTAAGTATATTTACGATAGCTAATAGGATATTACTGGTATGCCCCTAGGATACTAGTTATTTTAATCAGGGATCTCTGATAGTACGAAACCAATACTAATTTAGCATGCGAATGTGAGTCATATCTAAATCATAGTTAATTGTTAATGATAAATAACTAGAGCTCAATTGGGAATTGACTTGGTCTTATTTCTAAAAATTTGGTGTCCAAGGAACTAATTTTTTGTATCTAGGTGCAATTAGATGTTACATACATAACATTTAGAGGTATATATGCATTAATAACAACCTATAGTACCCTAGAATGTTAGTTTAAAGATAGGCTTAATCAACCTATCTTGTGAACCCAGCTGACTTCGGGATGGAACCACTTGTCAGCTAAACATCTAATACCCCTCATATTCGTAGCAAATGGTTCATTTGGTCAAAATATACCTCCCTTTATAGAACTTGAGGGTTTAGAATACCCTAGTTCTTAGAATAAGGAAAATACACATTTAGTGGTTTTGAATAGCTGTCTTGGCTAAGACTCTATTAAATTGCACTTTAAGGTTAAGATCACCATTTTACGGGGTAACTTTATGATTTAACGTTTCATAGGATATGAACAAGGTTCACCTATAAATAATAATTGAGAATGACTGACTTCTATACTATGAATTACCTTTGGTAATGATTGGAGAACATGTACTTCAAAATGATTTCATAAGGAACGCACACATCTGGTGGTTTTGAATAGCAATCTTGGCTAAGATTCTATTAAAACGCACACTTAAGATTAATATCATCATTTTTTCAGGGTAAAATTTAGGATTTAATTATTAGAAAAGAATTTCATGAGTTTTAGAATATGAACAGGGTTCACCTACATTATGATTCAAAATTATTTTTTAGCTTTATTCTAAGTACTATAATCTGCCTTTCATGCAATTGATATGTTTATCAAGAAATATCTCTTATTACAATATATATTTTGCATTATAGATGTCTGCGACACTTACAAATGTTAAATTTCCACCATTGCTGTTAATTGGAGCCAATTACCTTACTTGGTGCATTGACGCTGACTTATTCTTAGGTCACTTGGTCTGTAGAAGACCATTGTCATTGGCAACAAGGACGATCCCATGGACAAAGCAAGGGCTTTGTTTATCCTCTGTCATTATATTCAGAATGACCTGAAGACTGACTACCTCAACAAGGTTGCGCCAACTGACTTATAGGCAAGGTTGCTGAGGCGTTATGGTCCTCATAAGACCATTATGCTCCCAAAAGCACTGTACGAATGGAACACCCTTAGGTTCCAAGATTTTAGGACGGTCGCTGATTACAACTCAGCAGTCCATAAAATCACTTCTATACTTGAGTTGTGTGAGAAGAACGTCACTGATGCTAACATGATAGAGACGACTCTATCAACCTTCTATACTTGTAATATTGCGATTTGATTGCAATATCGGCAAAAGAACTTGAAGACTCATACAGTCTTGATTCAGGCACTGCTCCTCTTTGAGCAAAACGATGAACTTCTGATGAAGAATCATGCTAGGCGGCCTTCTGGGAGTGCGCTGTTGCCTGCATAAAACAATATTCAATTTTGGGGAAACAACTTTGCATGTCGGGGACGAAGATATGGAAGGAGCAGGCAAGGCTACCAGGGATACAAGACGGATGGGAACTAAAAACCCTTTGGCCCTAAGAGAGGTAAAGGATTTAAGAAATCCTAGACACAAGGTAATGCGGAGAAGGAAAAGAAGACTTATCAGGGATCTACTTTTTTTAACTGCGGTGACATAGGACACTGCGCACAGGAATGCCTTGCACCACGGGTGGCTGCAAGTGACAGAATCTGAACCCACCAGACAGTTGTTGAGACTAACTCCGCCCTCTGAAGTTTGCAGCGTCAGACTTCTTCGACGACACGAATGCCGTCATGGATCAACATATGGAGTAATCTGTAATGAAATCTCAGTAGATATGTGATGTCACATTTGAGAGAGTACTAGTAGTTTCTTTTCTAGTATAGACTTGATTTACTATTCTTTTTATTGTTAGTATTTTTGATTTTGTTGGAAACATATCATTTATATTTCAATAACGTGCTCGTGACATACATGAGATTCTCAATATGTTCTAAATTATGATTACTCGAATTTATTGCTTGGGAAGTAGTTAAATTCTATGCATGATAGTTGATCTACTTCATGCAACCTGCTTATGGATCTCTTTGCTCATTGAGCATGATCGATAATCAGATGAGTGACGACATATGTCTCAGAGACATTAGTACCACACACTCAATCTTTTTGAAATATGACTATATTTCTTGTCTAACCTTGTGCATCAGGGATGGCAGGAATATTATTGGCATGACCAACATGATAGAACGCATTGAGTGCGTCACGCTATTACTCTCTCATCGTACGATACAGGGTATCTAGACCATTTTATAAACTAGTACATCCAGCCAGATTTTACTGAGTTTAGGGAGATACATGATAATACTTATCACGTAATGACTATCGAGCAAAATGATAGACAGGGTTCTGTGCATTCACTCCATGTCTAAAGGTTAAAATACGCAATTGGAATGGTTTCTAATACACTCCTCAACGCCCGGATAAAGAGGAAGATTATCGGGATTACATCACAACTTTCCTTATATGGAGAGAAGATCCAGAGAGTGTACGTGTAACGATTGCTTTCAAGGAAAGTCTATTATGACCAAGGTGGAGTGGGATCTCCAGCCTTTGCTCCAACCGCATCCATGGAGACCCATGTAGACCTTTCCATCTACATAGTGGCACACTTAAATATTTATGGTCATAAAAGACGTATCTAGGAGATGGTTCTAAGAATGCAACGTTCGCACGACTTCTCACTTTGATTATTTGATCGCAGGCCCAGTTCTTGGATTAACCGATCAAAGTAGATCGATGCGACTTGACGGGGGCTTGAGAGTGTGACTCACAGGCTTTTGATGATTATTTTACTGCTAAATGGGATAGATGATTGAGCATCGTGAGTACCCCATACCATATCCAACTCGGGATTGGCGGAGAACCTAATCAAGCAATTTTGGATAATTGCTAGGCCATTGTTATTACGATCACAGCTTCCAGCTAGTGTGTGGGATATGCATTTTTGCTCCCGTAATACTGATTAGTGTTCGTCCCTTAACAAATCATCAAATTATTTTTTTCCCACAAACCGACTAATAACTGGGTCGGAGCCCGGTGTCGCCCATCGACGAACATTTGGATGTTCCGTATAGGTGCCAATCGTACCACAATATATGATGATGGGACCCTCAATGTCGGCCTGATATTATGTGGGTTATGATTTGTATTTATCACCGCATATTTGGACCCACTGGCGACGTATATTCTGCAAGGCAGATAATTATCACTTTGACGAGACGACATTCCCAGCATTGGGGGGAGATATGATAGTCAATGCTAAGGATGTTTCCAAGAGGTCTTGGAAAATGCCATCGTTGTCTCATCTAGATCCCTATACATAAGTTAGGTGACAATAAGGTTCAACGGATTACAAACCTCCAATAGGTCGTAAATGAATTGCTAGATACATTCATAGACACTATTAAAGTACCGTAAGTGTATGTACATGTAGTAATACACCTACACAGCAGAACGTTCTGGGGGAACAAATACTGTAGCAGAACGTTTCAGGGGAATTAGTACCGCAAATGAATCTGAGGCTCGCACTTAGTGGGATGCACCATTGGAAGAAAATATTATGAGCTGGGGAGCTGTAGAATAATTGACATATATGACTAATGGTGTAGTCGGTTCATCGAGGATGGAACCGCCCATTTACAATGTATTCATATTCGCTGTTGTACTCGCCATCAAGGATGAGGATTCAAAATCACTTATTGCAAATAATTGTGTGTTGTTATACATTAACAAAAGTTGGTATCTGGAATCCAAGCGAAACTCAGCTTATGCATAATGCGAAATGATACCATTGAACCTATCGATTATAAATGGAAAAGGTACAGAAACATAATTAACTCGGAGAGAAAATATAGTCAAAACAAGACTAGTTTCCCATGAAATCTTTAAGAGATCTGGCATCGAGTGTAGTGTGACCTATTACCCAGTTATGGACGCTATAACGTTTCAGTACTTATCAGTCTGTCAAGTTGTCGGGAACAAGCTAGACATGCGTCTGATGTAAATACCGCATATCTATATGAGAAACTAGATACGAATATCTACATGAAGTAACCTGGGAAGGTATAAGCTTCTGGAAGCAATTAATCCCGACACACGAGGTGTGTACGTAATAAAACTAGAAAAGTTATTGTTGACTTGAAGCAATAGGCCCATGTGACATAGTTGGCTGAGTATTTGAAGGTCAAAGACTTTGTAAATATCCTTATCTGTTTATGCATTCTTATACAAAAATTAGCTTCAGTATTATCATAACAGTGTACTAAGTGATTTGGAAATCATTAGACCTCCGGGGGAGATTGTGAGAGCCACCGAATACCTTGGGAAGGAATTCGAAATACAAGACCTTGGGAAATCAAGAGTGTCCCGATTTACAGATCAAAGATCTCGATAGTGACACTCGTACACCAAATAATATATATCGAAATAGTTATCTAACACTTCGATATGGATGTAATACACGGTGCTAAGTCGTTTATTGCGCGTCCAACACTTGGGTGTGGACAATGATATTTTTCACCATCTTAATAGGGGGAGAAACTCCTAGGTCCATGGTGCTAGCTAGGAGGTACTATACTATAATTAGCTGGGGTATACTAGACCCAATGACTCATTCACAGTGAACTGTTTGGCTTGCCATAGTTCTGTTCCTACCCAAAGGCACTGGAAAGAGATCAAACACATTCTGAGATATCTCATCGGCATGAAAGACTGGGGTCTATTCTATCCACAACTTGGCAAATGGGAAATTATAGGATACGTCGATGCAGGATATTTGTCAGATCCACATAAAAGTCGATCACAATCGGGTTATGTATTCTTGTATGGAGATACTGTGATTTCATGAAGATCAGTGAAGCAGACGATGGTTACTGCATCCTCAAACTACGCAAAGATTCTTTCATTACATGAAGTCGGCAAAGAATGTTTCTGGTTGCGATCTATGATCGACCACATCAACGAGAGTTGCGGTCAGAATTCTATCTAAGATAAACTGATGACACTTTATGAAGACAATGCAGCTTGTATTGTTCAACTCAAAGGCGAATTTATTAAAGGTGACAAAATGAAACATATTTTACCAAAGTTCATCCACATATACGAGTTGTAGAAGATGAATGAGATCGACATTGTTCAAGTCTATTCAGAAGATAACCTGGCCGATCTATTTACGAAGTCTCTTGCATATCTTACGTTCAAGAAATTAGTTCATGGAATCGACATGCGAAGTTTACAAGATTTATTATCTCAGGGAGATCGACATCAGGGGGAGTAGTCCCAGCCTGATGTGGACACATGCGTGTTGTACTGCTTTTTCTGATAACGCAGTTTTTATCCTAAGAGATTTTACTGGCTGGAGGTTTTAATGAGGCAACGTATATGCGTCCACAACCTATGCAAGGAATATGATTGTACTCTTTCCCTCCATAACATTTTGCCTAAAAAGTTTTGCTAGGCAAAAGTTTTAATGAGGCAAGTCGTCATAGTATGGAACACCCCAAGGGGGAGTGTTAGGAGTTGGGTCCAAGCCCAAGCTAGAAACCCAACAGGGTTGGGGTGTCTTATACAGACTCCTAGCAAGCCCATTGGCCCAATAGGGTTATGGGGAGAGTTAGAGTAGAATAGGGAATCCTTCTAGATTGTCTATATATATCACTGTACTATGTACAGAGAACGCAGTTATGATAATCAATAAATCTCTTTCTCTCTTGTTCATGCTTTAGTACTATTCTGCTCTAGATTCATCATATCCCAACAGTAATTAAGTTCGGGACTTCGTGGTAAAGGGTAACCTATATTAGTCAATTTTATTCATGGACCACCATACATAGTATATTGGTGGAGAAAAAATTACATCAACAACATCGGATATTTTCATCAAGGATTTGGTTAATGCACTTGAAGTTGATATATCGATGGCATCTCCAATACACTGCAATCAAAGAATACGCTGTGTTGTTCTTAAATCTACGATACAATAAAATAAGCCACGATGCATCCTTACAGATATCCTAAATCTGGATATATAATATATTGTTAATTTACCACTTTTTGAACTCCGGTGTCAACTTTGCAGGATTTGGAGATCTCAGCAGCTTCCGAAAGGCAAGCAGAGTGTCAGGAAACAATATTCAACTTGGCTAAACAGTTCCAGGCATTGCCTGCACCAAAGGAGTCAGTCATTTTAGATAAGGTTATCCCTATTGAGCCATCCCCTATTAAAAACATGAACCATCGCTCTTCTCTACTTGGACAAATTCTAGTAGATGATGGCGCCAATCTCGAGGATCTCAATCCCTCAAAGATGAAAGAGATTATACGTATGCACCATGGACTCGCAGAAGCATCGCTCAACCTATAGCTCAGATATGTCTAATGCAACAATGAAGTCTCTGGCTATTGTGCCTATTAAGAAGCGTGGAGGAAGTGGACGTTTTCTGAGGAAGTTAATGTCAAGAAGGAAGAGAGGGAATGCTAACAAGATGCTTCTACTACTGGTGGTTGTTTAACTACACATTGCCGATGGCCTTAAAGTAATGTCACCACGACATTACTTTAAAAGAGGAAGACCTGAAACTGATGAGACTTCACTTGATTTACTTAAATGCACAGTTTAATTTACCTAGCAATTCAACTCGGCCTTGGTGATTTTCATGTTTGTTATTTTAGTCTCATTTGTGAGGTGCTTGTAGTCTGTGTATATTTTGTGCAAGTATATAATGATTGGGAATATTTAACTACTAAGAATGAGAGTCCCTTTGTTAGTATATATGTTTATTAAAACTAGTTAAAGAACGGGCGATTTTGAGCGGCAGTAACTTAGTTTGAATCCAATTGTCCTAGTCCCTCATTTTTCTTTTCTGATCTACCATGGCATGGGTCTCTGTATCTGATATTAATTCCAGATCGTTTGGTTTTTCTTTTCGTCATTGAGGCTTCTTTCACTACTTCAAAGCTGGATGACAGTAGTACTTATGTCGTTTTTACTGCTGGGCTGATAAGCAGAAACACAGACCTAATGTGGACCGAATAAATGATATATATGGTGCTGATACAAAGTGTTTACCACAACATCAAAGCATTACTGAATTTTTTTAATTTTTTTTAGGCAAAAAATAAATTATATTCATAGTGAAAGAAAGATATCACAAAACAGATCCGTAGGGCCCCAAACCTAAGTAGACTAGGGTACCTAAGTAGACTGATAGACTGAGGGTAGAGATAGCATCATATAAAATCAAGGAGAGTTTAATGTCATATACTATCAAAAGCCTCTAACAAGTCCTAGGGCGGCTCCTAACAAAATCTTAAGTAAGGGAGGTTACAAATATAGGGGGGCATTACTGAACTTCCAGATCAGGGTCTTAACAGATGTGAGCGGTCAGTAGGACAATCAACAGCAGCTTGGGTAGCGTGGCACTACCTTAATTAAGGATGTTTTTGGTGTATACAAATGTTTGATAGGATGGCCATCTTCTCTTTTATCATTGCTTTTACAACATTTGTCAGCTAAATCCTGGTTATAAAAGCTAGAATCCCCTAAAACAGCTTCATTTAGCAATTCTAACAATATGGATTGCCCAGAGAACTGTTCATTGTGAGGTCAAGCACCACAAACAACTAACACTAACCACTGGTACAAGACCTACATCAAACAAAACTGTGTTACTTCAGATTTGCTTCTTTTTCTTTCATCTGCACAAAGGAAGCTTTCGTATAAAAATAGACATTGCTAAACATTCTGCCACGATTCTTGCTGTAAAATCTTCGAAACCTTGTTTATTGAGTGTTTAACCATCTGTTTGCTCAAAAGAACAGACCAAGGTACAACCAATAAATTAATTCTTTAAATCTCACAAAAATGATATTCGTATTCTGAATATGGCAGATATTCCATGCCAACATATACCTCATATCGTATGTACTCAATCTTTATAGAGGATGAATTTCCCAATGTCATGGAGTCCAGCCGCTTTGTAGCATTCAGCTATTCGTTCTTGGAATTCGGACCAAGTCCCTTCAACAGAGGCTAAATCCAACAAAAAGGCAGCTTCATCCAATGCCACCTATACATGCATGCATGTTAATAACTTGCAGAAAATCCCAAGATCGTTTGTCTTGAAGTTTTTTGGATCAGAAAGTCGAAAGAATGAAGCTTCATAAAACATGTACCTGGGCAGGTTCTTTCCCTTTCTTGAGATCTTCTTGCTTACCCTCCTCTGAGACCTTCTCCTTAATGTATTCAATTTGTTCATCATTCCATTCTGTAATTTCAGCAACTTCCTGAACATAGATAGAGGATTATTAGTTGTCCAGAAGTAGCAACCACATAAATAGAAGATGGAGCATAGTGCTACAAAAATAAGAAATAATATTGTTAATATGGGCCATATCACTGAATTTCGTGATTTAGTAATAAATGATGCTGTTCTTGTATAGAACATATTTCGTGATAAGCCAAAATATTATGCAAGTTCTAGCCAACTATGTGCCATTACTTGACAAAATATTTAGCCTTGCCTGGTACGTGCAACCCAATGTCCACCAAGGTGATTTCAGTGCCCCTCTGGCGGCATCCTTTGCTTCTACCTTATGTCCAACCCTGCAAGAGTTCATACAGAATGTAACAAATTGCTATATCAGTTGGTGAAGCAATATATGCGGATACGTCAAATACATCTTACAAATGCAATCGTACAAAACTTATACGAACTTCAGCAAAACCTCTGCATTAAACACAAAGGGCCGCCCAAATCCTGGAAAATGTTCCTTCTTGGTGTAAAATTCTCCAGTCACTAAAGCTGAAACCTTTAAATCCATAAGAAAAAATTAGTTGAGGGAAGTGACTTTAGCAAACCAATTTTCATGTCGTTCTTTAAGAGCCTCACTTGGTCGCCTTTCTCAAAATGTTGCCTCACTTTTCTTTCCAAGATATCCGGGAATAGTCCCACCTGAAAAAGGAACTATAGACATTGACAATAGATTTGGGAATAGTGGCACTATGTAATTCGATTTTTGGTATCTCTTTGTACCTTTTTCAAAAGATAGACATCGAGATTTGAAATCTGAGATTCGGCAAAGGCACCCCTTGTATAAAGCTTTTTACCAGCGTCCAATGAAGCATCATAGAGCTTGCTGTTATTTTCGTGAGAGTTAGCATCTTCTCCGGCGAGAATTCTATGAATGTACTGATCTACCTGCAATTGGAAAATTCACAACGCAAGTTGACCTTGCTTGATTCCTTTCTTTAAAAAAATGATTTTCAATATTTAGAGAGAAAAAGCTTAGGCGGTATTTGAAACGTCATTTTTTTCAGTTTGCCTTTTTATTGAAAACTGAAGTTTGTCATGCAGCCTTTTGTAGCGCAAATCAACAATTGCAATGCCATTTTTTGTCACAAACTACATTTGAATGTCGTACTTCAGCGTTCACACTAGACATGGGGAAACTCGGGGATAAAGAGCAATTTAGATGCATTAATAGGCTTCTTTCTAGAAAATATTGAACATATAGGTTATTTTTCAATAATTGAGAGATTTTGTGTGTGTGTGTGTGTGTGTTAGATGTCTTACAGTTTTGGCTATAAGCCACACCCGACAGTTCCGGACTTCCACAACTTGCATTTCCATCCTACATGAATAGAAGTAGCATGGAGTAAGTGACGAAATATAAACTTTGGTGAAAAGTATATTGTCAGACCATCAGTGAATAAAATGAAAGAACTAACATATATACGGATCGCCTACCCAGGGGGAGATGTTGGCCATCTCAGCAATGCAGTTACAGTACCTAACAGCAGAAAGAAGGGCATTAGGGAAACAATCTCAGTTTTGACTTGGGATGAGTAGATGACATACTGGTAGTATAATTTATAAATGGTTAGAGTGTATCTGTACCTGACTGGTTTTCTGATAAAGGAATAGCAAGAGGAATCAAGCCCTTCTTTGCACCAGGAGAAACGATTGTTTCACTTATTATAAGAAAAAAATTATAACCGACACCCGTGAAAGGTTTAGTTCACATTGATATAATGTTATAAAGGGATCATACCTTGAAGGTTGAATACACATCATGACTTGTAAGTATTATACATTTTAACTTACTAAACATTTATCCACACTCAAACATTTATCATAATATACAAGTCAGTTATATGCTTACATCCAACCTATTTGCTGGGAAAATCCGAATATTACATTTAGTATCCCACTGGGCAAGGTCAATAGGCTTTTCTTCGGTCAATATTGGCTGTACAGTCATCTTCCTTAGAATTCCTATGGTAGTTCCTATGGAGTTCATGGGCTATCATCAAGTTGTTAGTAATACTTCATCCTTTTCAAATGTAGCCTGATTGGAATTAATAAGAGGTACAAGAAGTGCTTTTGACCTATTTGTAATGATTTTAGATATGACTTTATATGTAACATTACAATAAGACATTGGTCTATAATCCCGAAAGTTACTTGAGTTTTTGACTTTAGTCACAAGAGCCACTGCTGTAGTGTTAAGCTGCTTGAGCATTCTACAATTAATGAAGAAGTTAATTATTCCTGCACAAAACAACTTTCTTAGTCACACCCCATGTTGCCGTAAAGAAGTGAGAGTAAAGCCCATCAGGGCCTTGAACCTTATCCTCACTGATAGAGAACAAAGCCTTTACTATCTTTCCTATAGAAACTTACTTCTCAAGATTTATAGTCTTTAAGCTTAATTCTGCATTTAAAATTCAGGCTTCTAACCTTACTTTCTTCTTCTTTTTTTTGGCTTCTTGACCTAATGTCTTTGAAGTACTTAACAGCTGCTACAACTGTCAGTGCAGGGTCAGTAACAATGTTATCCTCAGTATCCTTAATGCTGAGAATGGCATTTCTAGATCTCCTCCCTCTTAAGGCCTTGTGGAAGTAGCTAGAGTTAGAACCACCCATAGTGATCCAGTCCACTCTAGCTTTGCTTTTTGCCTTCGATAAGATTCTTCTTGGTAAAGATAGTTTCTCAGGTTTTGTATGGCATTTTTCTCTTCCCGGATGAGGATCTCACTAGAGGGATCAAGTTGAAGGCCATCTTGTATCTGGTCCAGAATGCATCTTGCCATCTCAGTTTTGTTAGCCACATTGCCCATTTTTTCTTTGCTCCATTTTCTCATAGCTTCTCTAGCTCTATTCAACTTAGAGTTAAGAGTAAACATGGCATTCCCTGTGGGACTTCCACTAAAAGCATCATGGATCAAGTCTAAGAACCCGTTTTCTCAGCCCAGTAATTAAAGTACTTGAAGCTCTTCTTGTCAAAATTTTAGTCCTCAACCTTGATTACCATTGGGCAGTGGTCTGAGACTCCGGCATCTAGAAAAACTGCCTCAGCTACAGTATAATGGTACCCCAACTGTTCAGAAACTATCGATCTATCCAGTTTGAAGTTAATGTTCTAGCTACCACTATGTTTGTCCAGGTGTAGTAGTTTCCTTTGAAGCTCAGATCACTTAGCTTGTTGTTTAAGAGCTGATCCTGGTACATAGCAACCACTCTATCATTGACCTCCTTACCTCCAATCTTGTCCTGGGAGCTGAAGGGATTGTTAATGTCACCCATAATAATCCAAGGTTTCTGAATATTGTGTTAAGAAGGCTTAGGTCACTTCATAATGTCTCCCTGCCATTTGTTTCATTGAAGGCATAAATTAAGGATAGCACAATTGAGTTGTCAGCCAAGTCCACTGTGCAGTGGATGGCTTGTGGTGTCCTACCTATAATGACAAATGTGTGCTGCTTATTCTATCTCAGTGAATGTGATGTGAATTGTCCTATAATGGTCGTTCTCACCGTCAACAAACTATTTATATTTAAGCTCTTATGATTTAAGCCTCTCCATTGCTGGAGATACTAAGTTGATTTATGGACTTACTTGTTTAACCAACACAAGGTTAAAAATGAAGTTTTCCCAATTTTAGTATAATTCTATTTAGATTAGAATTAGGGTTGCTAATTCTGATCCCCCTTGTGTTCTATAAAAGGGGAGGTCTGGGTTATTTGTTCTTCAATAGTTAGTAGAGTTGTTTTGTTTATGAAAATAGTTGAGTTTTTCTCTTATTAAACTTTAGTTGAGATCTAGTTTAAACTTAGTGTTAATCACATACGAACTAAGCTTCCGCGTTCGTAGATTCACATTAATTGGTACCAGAGCTGCGTTAAGTTCCTGGTATAATAAGTTTCAAGAGCAATATGCCTCGTGGAGGACCTGCGACAAAGAAACCTACATTTGCTCAAGATGTGGCGAGGATATCAGATAAGCTTAATAAGCTTGCCGAGGCTTTTGAAAAGGGAGCTTTTTCCCATCCCCCAACCACCTCCGTTAGGCATACTAGAACACCCCTCTCTTGAAGGAAACGTCGCCGTAAGGAGCAACGATCTTAACAATCCATTTGCAAGTCTGGGTGTCGAAACCGAGGCTTACAATGGTGAGGGAATCGAGATCCAAGCCGTAGCCAAAGGGTTGGCCAAGACAACCAACAACCAAATAAACTACCCGCACGAAGAGACGACCCAACAACAGTAAGAAGTATATTCCGTCAAGATTATAATCCCAGATGATGATTGGTTTCTACAATTTGAACCAATTGATGTATCGATAAGAAGGTTTGAAGAGATTGAGGAGTGGGGCTACAAAGATTCGTTCGGTAGCAAGGACGAACCCACTTCTACGGTTGAAGAAGAGTTCCATATCGAAGATGTGAAATTGCCGACAGTTGCAGGTAAACTCGTCGTGGAAGAAAGAAAAATTGCGAGAGAAACTTAATTAGGGGATAACAAATTTATCAATAAAATGATTGGAGTCGCTGAAAGCTTTTTTTGGGTGTTTGGTCGCCAAAATACGATGTGGTAAACCAGCAATTGCAACGACAAACACAGAGGGTGATCGGGGAAGAAGAAACCTGATAGTATGTGCAAGTCACGCTTGCTGGGCACGAGATTGGCAAGCAGGACACGCCAATAAGCATGCATAATGACATGCTACAGAGCAAATGAGACACGGGCGGAAGCAGGACCAAAGGCACGAATCACACGCTTGGCACACAGCTGGGTTGACCTTTCGTGACTCTACGTGCCTCATACGTGCTTGCTTCTTTAAGCCTAAGCCCAGGAACCAGCTCAGTCCAGGCTATAAATTGAGATGTAAACAGCCCAACCAAGCTGATTAAACCAGGCCCTAGCCCATTCAAGGTAACAATCGAGTCTGCAACAAACCCAACAATGGAGACTACATTGGTTGAGTTTTTGATCACAAATACGACTGCGACATCGACAAAGACGAACACTGGAGTACCCAACGAAGTCCAGGGGACTCTCCTGATCAAAGCTTTGGCCAGAATTTAGGCCGTTATGAAAACCCCAGTCGGAGAAGTTGTTGGCTTTGTGAGAAAGAGCGGGGCTGATGTTGATCTGTGTCGTTTGGGGAGTAAGAAACCCTTGATTGAAGATGATGAGTGTCGTCATAGTCGTGAGGGAGATACAAATTGGGGTACACCCATTCTAAAGGGTCTACCATGCCTCTCACATATCTCCAACAACTCAGTTGTAGTACACATGCTTAAGCACCAATTAACTCCAGCAGCATGCACAATTATCGCGTTCAGACAACTTCGGCAGCCAACAAGCTGTCACCCAAGTACGAGGCACTCGACAAAGGACTTGAATCTTCTACAGGATAGGCTCCACTCAGACCCACAAATTGTTGATCCGTTTTGGGAAAGTTTTGTAACAAGTTTTGAGGAGCAGACCACAGTAATTTTTCAGCTTTTAATTTTAGACGTCAATGGATATAGGGATGTTGGTGACAACATATTACCTTCGTACATGGGTATGACCTTGGTTTATGGTAAATTTTGCGGTAGAATTCGAAGCTTGAAGATGGGTATGCCATATCAGAAAGTTTTAAGTTCCGTGATGTTTCAAAAACTTGCCGATTTTGTGGTCAAAATCTTCGGCAGAGGTAGGGATTTGATGTGAATTGTCCTCTAATGGTTATTTTTATCATCAACAGACTATTTATATTTATGCTCTTATGATTCAAGCCTCTCCATTGTTAGAGATGCTAAGTTGATTTAGGGACTTGCTTGTTTAATAAATACAAGGTAGAATTCTATTTAGATTAGAATTAAGGTTGCTAATTCTAATCCCCCTTGTGTTCTATAAAATGGGAGGTTTTGGTTATTTGTTATTCAGTAGTTAGTAGAGTTATTTTATTTATGAATAGAGTTGAGTTTTTCTCTTATTAAACTTTAGTTGAGATCTAGTTCAAATTTAGTGTTAATCACATACGAATTAAGCTTCTACATTTGTAGATTCACATTATTTGAATAACAACCACTCTATCATTGACCTCCTTACTTCCAATCTTGTCCTCAGAGCTGGAAGGATTGTTAAAGTCACCCATAATAATCCAAGGTTTTTGAATATTGTGTTAAGAAGGCTTAGGTCACTTCATAATGTATCTCTACCATTTGTTTCATTGAAGGCATAAATTAAGGATAACCCAATTAAGTTGTCAGCCCAGTCTACTGTAGTAGATAGCTCGTGGTGTCCTGCCTATAATGATAAATGTATGTTGCTTATTCTATCTCAGTGAATGGTTATGTAGAAGAGTTATTCTAAGGGAAGAAAGGATCGAGGCAGAGCGGTCCTATGTCACCCTGCCTCTTTGTGCTTATTATGGAAACCTATAGGTTGCTTCTACAAGAGCCACTAGACAAGGAATCTCTTACACTTCACAGCAAATGCTCTAAACCATCTCTCACAAATCTAGCTTTTGCTGATGACCTTCTTGTGTTCTTTAAGAATAGCATGAGCCCTGTAAACTCTCTTAAAAATAGTTTTGTCACTCTCAATAAAATTAGTGGCCTTGAAGTCAACATCTCTAAATGGCTAATGACGGCCCTGGCTAAACTCGATACATATTTATTGGACTTGTTTATTTGTGCTACCTAAATAAGCTATGCAGAAAATTGAAGACACCTTCTATAAGTTTCTTTGGTATGGGAAAAAAGAAGAAGAGAAGAGTCCCAACAACTTGGAAAAGTCTTTGTTTCCCTATACATGAAGGAGTGCTAGGCCTTAAAAGCCTTGTGGACTAGAATAAGGCTGCTATATGCAGATATACTTGAAAGGTAGCTTCTAAGAGTTATTCTACTTGGGTGTAATAGGCTGAGAAGTACTTACTGAGAGGGAGAAGCCTTTGGTCTATACACATCCCCAAAGATTGATATTTATTGGTACTTGAAAAAAAAATTTAAAAACAAGGGAAAAAGTTAAACTTATGGTGCTTCACTTGGTAAACAGTGGTGAACACAAGTGTATGATTCTTATCTTGGTTAAACTGGTTTTGGAGAATATCAGGTATGATCACAGGTATGATCCTTATCTTGAATATCAGAGTTAAAGTCTCAACTTTTATTTCTGAAGGGAGGTGGAACATTCCCCAACACATAAAATACACTCTGCGTAAAATAATGAATGATTTACCAAATATTATCTCTATTAATGATAGTGTGGGAGCCCAACTCTGTGGGATAGAATACTGTTAGTCATACTTATGAAAAGCTCATAAACAAATGAATTAAAATCCACTGGGCATTTTGGTAATACGGGATAGAAGGATGCAAAAACATATCCTGAACTAATCCCTTTGTTAAAAAGGATAAGATATATTGTCAAAAAGGCCTAGACATGGTTGACCTCCACTGGAAAAGACAAAGGTTAATATCTAAGATGGTGTATCCCCACTGAATCCTTTTTTTCGATAATCGTCATCCAAAAGTGGTAATAAGTGAATGTTCACAAATCTGTTTGAATGTGTGAAACACATTGGTAATAAAGTCAAGTTACCATAGGAATAGTAGTCTACCATATGAATAGTAGTCCTAGTAGGTAGCATAGTGAGGTAATTTTTGTATTACGGTTGTAGAAGCCAAGTTAGATTTGTGCTCTAATACCTATATAAAGGCTTGCCATATGTTGTAATCAAATCATCTCATCCCAAGTTTGATCAATAAACATTTCTTTTTTAGAGTTTAGAACTCTGTTTTTAGCATCCGGTATCAGAGCGAGAATGGTCTCAGGTTCGACAGCTCGAAGGCAACGACGTAAAAAAAAGTAGAACCTTTTCTAATATTCCGTCGGGATATCGTTCATTCGGTCGAGGTTATTGATTTCGTCTATTTTTCACAAAAAATAATGGAGAGTTATGTTCAAGTGCCAATTCCTAAATTTGATGGTCACTACGACCATTGGAGTTTAATTATGGAGAACTTCTTGAGGTCCAAGGAGTATTGGCACATCGTTGAAGTTGGTATTTCTAACCATTTGGAAGAAATGACGACCGCTCAAATATCCAAGATCGAGGAATTACGATTAAAAGACTTAAAAGTCAAAAATATTTATTTCAACTATTGATCGTAACAACTTGGAGACGATTCAATGCAAGGAGACATCCAAAGATATTTGGGATGCAATGAAAAAGAAATTTCAGGGAACTGCTAAAGTGAAGCGGGCATATCTACAAGCACTTCATGTAGATTTCAAGACTCTTCGCATGCAACTAACATAGTCTGTTTCAGAGTATTTCTCCAAAACCATGGCAATTTCCAATAAGATGAGAACAAATAGAGAAAAGATGGAGGACATTACGATAATCAAAAAGATTTTTCGATCAATGACATCAAAATTCGATTACGTGGTATGTTCGATCGAGGAGTTGAAAGATCTTGATCAACTCTTGATGGATGAACTAATGAATTCATTGATGGTTCACGAGCAATGAATCAACAAATATGTAGCAGTGGAGGAAGCGCTACAATCTCAACTCTCAATCGGCAATCAAGCGACATAGGGAAAAGATACAAGTCGGGAAAGAGGTTACCGCGATAACCGATTCATAAATTATCATGGAAGAGAAAGAGGAAGCAGCAATCAACATAATGGAGGCCAAAAGTCAAAGTCATTTGATAAGTCAACTATCAAATGTTACAAGTGTAATAGGTATGGTCACTTTCGTTCTGAATGTCGCTCTCATTTTTATAAGAAAAAAGGCGAAAAATCTAATTTTTTAGAAAATGAAGATAAAATTTATCTTCTTTTGGTTTGCAAAACGAAAAAAGAATCCCAAACCAAAAAAGATTTTTGTCAAAACATATGGTACTTGGAGACAAGAGCAAGTAACCATATGTGCGGTGAAAAGTCCATATTTTACAAAATTGATGATTATTTTCGTACCTCGGTAAAGTTTAGAGATAGTTCTACAATTAATATCATGAAAAAAGGCGAAATCAAAATTTGGGCCAAAGATAACACTCATCATACTATTTTAAGTGTTTTCTATATCCTAAACTTGAAAAGTAATTTGCTCATCATGGGTTAACTTCAAGAAAAGGGATATGCGATCATCATCAAGAATGGAGTCTGCAGGATTGAAGATCCAAAGAGGGGCTTACAAATTGTATAGGTACATATGATTCCAAACTGAATGTTTCCGCTAAGCGTCACGCATGTCGCTCTTCCTTGTTTTTCAAGTATGGTGAAAGATCAAGGCTGGATATGGCATCTTCGCTATGGGATCTTGAACTTCAACGGCCTAAAGCTCCTTCATCAGAAGAATATAGTGACGGGAATTCCTCAAATTGATTGAAATCTACAAGTATGTGAAGATTGTATTGTTGGCAAACAACACCGAGATTCATTTCCAAAGGGGAAAGCATGGGGAGTTAAATCAACACTGGAGCTGGTCCATACCGATATATGTGGGCCGATTGATCCACGATTTAATAGAAATAAAAAGTATTTTATTACCTTTATTGATGATTACAGTCGAAAAACATTGGTCTATTTTCTACTAGAAAAATCTGAAGCTTTTTCAGTTTTTAAGTCATTCAAAGCCCTTAATGAGAAGGAACTAGGGAGATCTATCAAGATTCTTCGCTCGGATCGTGGTAGAGAATATAATTCTTATGAATTCACAAATTTTTGTGAGAAATTTAGAATCAAAAGACAATTGATGACATCGTACATGCCACTACAAAACGGCGTAGCTGAGAGGAAGAACCACACTATTATGATTATGGTGCGAAGTATGCTGCAAACATCAAATCTTCCTAAGAGATTTTGGCCAAAAATAGTCTTATGGAGCATCTACATCCTCAACAGGAGTCCTACCATAGCTGTGAGGAACATGACACCAGAGGAGGCATGGAGCGGCAAAAAACCAAATGTGGAGCACTTACGAATCTTTGGGTGTATAGCATATGCCCATATTATGAAAGAACGGAGAACAAAACTCGACGATAAAGGTCAGAAATGTGTTTTTCTCCGTTATAGTGATAGTTTAAAAGAATATAAACTCTATCATCCTACAACTGAGAAAATTATCATTAGTCGAGATGTAATTTTTGATGAAGAAAATACATGGAAATGGAATATTAAATATGCGGGAAAGCCAGTACCGGCGGTCTTCGATGATGAAGAGGGTCATTCGTCAGTTTTGGATGGTGAAGCACAATCACCACTCACGCCTGCAGAGAGCTCAGTCAGCCCTTCTTCAACAATGGTAATCTGTACCATCATTCTCAAGGCCTTAAAGAACCCATAGGATACCTGTGTACTTGTAAGATTACGATTTAAGAGTGGTGGATCAATCAGGTGATCCAACTATATACTTTGCTTTATTTGCTGGAAGTGACCCAATTACTTTCAAGGATGTTGTTGAAGAACCAAAGTGGCAAGAGGCCATGAATGAAAAGATCAAGGCAATCGAGAAGAACAATACATGGGAGTTGACTAATCTCCCAAATGGATACAAGTCGATCAATATGAAGTGGGTATACAAGATGAAATTGAATGCTGAAGGAAAAGTCGACAAATACAAGGCAAGGTTGGTGACTAAGGGTTATAAGCAACAACAAGGCATCGACTATGAAGAGGTGTTTGCTCCAGTCGCACGACACAATACTATCAGGATGATAGTTACAATAATAGTACAAAACTCATGACCTATTTTTCAACTGGACGTAAAGTCAGTATTTTTACATGGAGATCTGTAAGAAATTATGTACGTTGATCAACCACCTGGTCACGTACATAAAGGTAGAGATAAGAAGGTGTACCGGTTGAGGAAGGTCTTATATGGACTAAAACAAGCACCAAGTGCTTGGTATAGTCGTATAGAGGCGTATTTTGTGAAAGTGGGGTTCTATAAGTATCCATATGAGCACACACTTTTCATAAAAGTTGGAACCGATAGAAAATTTATGGTAGTGTGCTTATATGTAGACGACTTGATATACACTAGCAACGATCGTACGATGTTCCAGGACATTAAACGATCAATGATGGCAGAGTTTGAGATGTCAGATATTGGAATGATGCACTATTTTCTAGGCATAGAAGTAGTTTAGTCTGATGTGGGTATTTTCATATCATAGAGAAATTATGTTCAAGAGATTTTGGAACGGTTCCAAATGAAGGATTGCAATTCGGTGCGCGCGCCAGTTGAAGTTGGATTGAAACTAATGAAGGATCCCAAAGGAGAGAAGGTTCACAACACATTGTATATGCAGCTCGTGGAAAGTCTCATGTACTTAACTACGACCAGGCCAAATATTCAGTACGCAGTAAGCCTCATCAGTCGATACATGGAGAATCCAACAGAGTTGCATCTAAATGCTGCAAAGAGGATTCTGCAATACTTGAAAGGTACGACTGGATTGGGAATATTTTACAAGAAAGGAAAGGCTATTACTTTAATCGATTATACTGATAGCGATTATGGTAGAGATTCCGATGATAGGAAGAGCACCTCAGGGTATGTTTTTATGTTAGGATCAGGAACAATTTCATGGTCGTCAAAGAAGCAGCCAATTGTTTCTTTATCTACCACAGAAGCAGAGTATATCGTTGTTGCGTCGTGTGCATGTCAAGCAACATGGTTAAAAAAGAATACTGGGTGAAGTAGGGTTTCATCAAAATAGGGAAACTCCTATTTATTGCGATAATAGTTCAACAATCAAATTGTCGAAAAATCTAGTTCAATATGGGAGAACGAAGCACATTGATGTGCATTACCATTTCTTGCAAAATTTAGTGAAAGATGGGGAGATTGATCTTATCGACTGCAGGAGCAAAGATCAAATTGTAGATATTTTCACCAAATCCCTCAAGTTAGGCGCGTTTGAGAAACTTCGAAAGCTACTCAGAGTTTGTTCGCTTAAGGAAGGGAGCTGCAAGGATAACTCAGCATAGCATTTATTTCCTAAACTAGTATTAACACATCTAGTTTAAGGGAGGGTATTAGAATGTGTGAAACACATTGGTAATAAAGTCAAGCTACCATAGGAATAGTAGTCTACCATAGGAATAGTAGTCCTAGTAGGTAGCATAGTGAGGTAATGTTTGTATTACGGCTGTAGAAGTCAGGTTGGATTTGTGCTCTAATGCCTATATATAGGCTTGCCATATGTTGTAATCAAATCATCTCATCCCAAGTTTGATCAATAAACATTTCTTCTTTAGAGTTTAGAACTCTGTTTTTAGCAAAATCAGTTTGATGATAAAGGATATCTAAAGATTCGTGGGGATAACATGAACAACACCATGTCCCCATTTTATCCGCTTTTAGCTACAAAAATATATGATGTGACTACACTTTGAATTATCTTGTTAATAATATGGTGGCTACTAACAACATAAATAATGTACCTCTAGTTTGAAGTATTTTGAGATAATATGGTGGTTCAGTTACCGCAACATCTTTGATAAATGATACATGATACATGATACATGATCTGCATTGTATTTCAGTAGAAAAAAATGTTTCCTAATTTAAGCTTTAATAACACAAAACCAATACAATTTGTAGAGAGAGAGAGAGAGGGAGGGTTGGGATTACCAGAGGTGGAAGAACATCTGATAATGTTAGGTGTAGCGCGTCTGCAGAGAAATAGTTTTGTGACGCATGGTGGAATTCCGACTCCACTCCCTATTACTACTGCTCCGCCAACCTTCATTCTTCTACTTTTTTTTTCTCCCGCGCGCGAGCTCTACAACCACAACAGTTTTTACATCTAATTTATAGCATCTAGTGGCTTCCTCTAGTTAAAATATTAACATAAAGAAGAGAAAATGCTAAAAATAAGTTGAGTTTCGAGAAAGTTAAAACTATTTTTTTAACCTTTTTTTTTCTTACACATCATACTTTTCTTTTTTACATGGAGTAGTTTTTGAAGAGTCTATTTTTTGACTTTTTCAAATATCACTTTCCAACTCATCTTGCTAGCTATACTTTAGCTAGGCTAAGAATGCACAACTATGAGTTTGTGACTTAGTAATTGGTCCACCTTGGGCCTTCCAAATAGGATTGTGGATGATCAACCTTTTGCACTGAGATTCGTATTAGAAAGAAATACTTAGAAAAAAATATATAACATTGCTTCAGTATACTTAACACCAATTCAACGATCCTACTTCATCTTTCTAACTTCCTCTATTACAGCATAGATAAATTATATTAAAAGTGGTTTGAGTCTTTGAGAGAGAGAGAGAGAGAGAGAGACAGACATATTTGAGTTTTGAGGGATGTAAAAGAAAGAAAGAAAGAAGTGTTTACGTGCCCACCTTGCATCTCCCCATTATGTGTTAATTTTTGGGAGTTTTAGTAATTCAAGGGTAAACATAGTTTTTTACATACTCGATCAGACGCAATATTGGCCAACTTGGCTTGAAATTTGGCTCAGAGAAAATTTAAGGGGGTAAGGCTAGTTTTAGTGAATGTGAGAGTCAATGTCAAAACTTGGGGTTTTTTTTTTATCAAATTTTCTCTAAAGACAATTGAGTCATAATGTTTAGGAACATAGAGAGGTGCTTTTCTTTACTCTGAACTCAATTCACATGCTTGAGTGTTGAGTTTAAAATTTAAACATTGAGCCTACTATTAGAATGCCAATTCAAGTTAAATCATACAGTTAGCTTTGGGGCTACTTTTGGATATGGTCTTGTACATTTCATAAGACACAAGTTTATCGAGGTTCATCCCCAATGGTATACATTCCAGTTTCACGCCAACAAAAATCACCATATCTCCGTGAACCAATTACAAATATATAATTAAATATCAACAAACACGGAAAACCTTTTAACCACTTCAGTTCCACCCCATGCCCAGATCCTCTTTACCCAACATTTATTAAAATATTTTCGTATAAATACTCTTTCAAAAAAGTCCTTTCCCACCAACCATTACTTTAGTTTGCTGAGTTTCTCGCTATCTTATTTTTGTATATTTTGTCTCATCTTCCTTATTATTATATTACACCTCGAACGATCTTTCTCCTCTCCTCCCAATATTAGGGTTTCAAAACCCCCAAATCAACACTAAATCAACCTGCATTTCGCCTAATGATCATCAAACCCTAAAATTACATATCTAATGGCCACTTCTTAAGCTCCAGAGTGCAGATCAGGTCCTCCAGTTCTTCAGCAGGTAGATGCATGTTAGGTCAAAAACTATGTCATGCCTCCACTCTAGCCCAACAATATTTTCCCAACTCAACCGCTCCCAAAGAAGGTGTGAAGCATTACTTCAAAAGGCCTCGGTGTCAAGTAGAGTCTGAACCCACAATATGAATCTCATTACGTACGGGAACCTAGTGAATATAAGAATAACAATTGGTGCAACCATAAGTTTTACAAGGTTGAACACCTCTCGAGTATACTTGCTTCAGTCTCTCTCACCCCTAATCTACCACCAATATTCACCAAATTTAACCACCTTATTGGATGTGTGAGGTTTTACCTCAAAATGCCTCAGTGCCAAGTAAAGTATAAACCTACAATATGAATCTCACTATGGATGAGAACTTAGTCGATGTTAGACTAGCCATTGATGCAACCATAACCTCTACATTATGAACCATACACAGTTATACCCATAGGAACTTGTCATCCTTGATGTAAAGTAGAGTGAACTCACATTATGAACCTCACTCTAGACGGGAATCTAGTTGATATTTATAACCATGGATGCAACTCTAACTAACCTCTATAAGACTAGACACCTACTTAGGTATTATAGTTTTCACACCTTGAGGAACAATTTATCTTCAGTTTTGATACCATTTACACCTCCACTTTACCATTAAACCTCATGGAGGTGTACGGTTTTAACTCAAACAACATGGCTTCCTAGATTTCTTTTAAGAGTGTAAAAAACTGATATTAATCTCGCTCCAGAAGGGAACCTAGTTATTATGTGACTAACCATTGGTGTAACTATAACCTCTAGAAATTACACTCGTTCGCTGGATTACAGTTCTTGCAACTTTTAGAATAGACCGCCTTCCGCTCTCGGACGATAACAAACAATTCGTACACCTCGAAAAGTCTCGGTGTTAAGTAGAGTATGAACTCACAATTTGAAATTGCATTTCTTAACAAGAATTTAGCCGATACAAGTTAGGCATCCAATATCTATGCTCATGGAGTCTTAATTAGACCTTATGCTTGCTCATCCTTGACTCTGAAAACATTCTATCATACCCCCACTCTACCCTATCAATGCTATCCATGCTTAACCAAATGTTAAAAAGGTGTGAGGTTTTACCTTAAAAGCCTCGATGTCAAGTAGAGTGTATACCAACATATTAAGTCGATGTGGGATCAAGGTAGTTGGATGCGATAGATGTGCTCACATATGCGATTGGACGTAGATGCGTTGTATTTTATCATATTGCGTCGCATTTTATCATTTTTTTTTCGCATACTACCGCATTTTCCAATGCAATGCAAATGCAATAAAAAAAAATGCCTAGTTACACTAACTACTATAACGCCCAAGGATGTTTACTTGTACCACATGTGTGACTCATATCATAAATCTAGTACAAGTATTGACTCCCATTTTTTGTTTTGAGAAAAAAAAATGTTCTCCTATGAGGAATAACTTTGTATAATCCTGCACAATCTCAGCTAATAGCAAGTTAATGTAAGTAGTTGTACTCCAGATAAGGACTTAGTCACTCAAAAGTCTTACTGCTACAGCTTCTTCGGATAGATATCAACAAATGAGGAAACTTTTTAAAGCTGTTAACTATATATTAGGTAGCGGACGCAAGATTTGCATGACTTTAAATTCTTAGTAGGCCATTTTTTTATATATGCATGCATGAGTCAGATGTGAGTACTGTAGTGGCCTATTCCGGATCTCGAACTTAAGCCTCAGCTTCGACCATCATACATTTACTCGACCTCATCAACATACGGTTACATGGCACACTACAGAACAACTACAAAGAAGAGTTTATTTTTATTCTTGACCTCCACATCAATAGCTCGATTCAGCAAACACTCAGTCATCAAAAGAAGCAGTTACAAAATAGAAGGATTTGACCATAACGCAATAAGTTCAAAGACTCATCAAAATCATATTATAACGTTTGTCATTAGAAGTAATAATGGTCCTCAAACGGTCATATTATAATACCTATAAATAAGACCATAGAACTACAGATGAAGGACAGAGAATTCTACCCAAAAACTCTATATAAAACTACTTAGAGTGTTCTTTGTAATAGCTAGTCAATCAATAACATCTCCTTTTCTAAATACTCAAGAGAGGTCATGGTTTTTATCTATTTAGAGGATTCCATGCTAATTCTTGTATTTGATTAGTTGTTGCTTATTACGTTCTAATCTTACTCAGTGTGAGATACTAAGTTTGAGATACGAAATTAGGCTCTTATATTTGGCACCGTCTGTGGGAATCAAATAATTAGCCACAGCTCTTAGATACTGCTGATACTTACTTTCTTGACAGAATGTCGCTTCCATGCCATAATACACCAGTTGGCCTAGCAGAAGGAAGTGCCGCACTGGCAAAATTATGGGCCAATCTAAACTCTGAGACAGAAAGATGGGCTATTCTGGAATAACTGCTAGTAGATGTACGAGACGCGTTAAAAGTTCTACAGGGACAACAGATGGAAACCTAAAAGAATAAAGACGCGCTGTCAGCCACCTCAAGAGTTTCTGTTTGAGACAGGCTAGGACCTCAAGGTAACATCCTGGGAATTGATGCTCGATCCGATAATAATCAGTTGGGGGCTGAGCTCATATAGATACCAGGAGTCTGACAAGAAGTTAATGATGTTCCTGCCAAAGTCAGGCAAGCAAAGGACCTACCCTGTAGAAGAGTTCACATTCCTATACGTGAACGACTAAGTGAAGGAAGCGGCGAACACATTCCTCGAGAAGGAGCTCGTCAGTTCGTGACCCAGGGGCATGTTAAAAAATTTATCAAAGAATTATTTGAAGCCTAGATTCAAACTGCCAAAGGCATCTATAATAGGCTACTGAAGAGCCCGATAGCTCAAGATCTATTAGACAATAAAATTCCCATTGGTTTTCACACCTCAAAAGTCCAAAACTATAGGGGAACAGATCCCGTGGAACATGTCCAAGAATTCTAAGATGTTTTAGGCTTGTATTCTATATTAAGCCATATTTTATGCCTTCTCTTTCCTACCAATCTCCAGGGCAAACCTTTGCGATGGTTCCACTTGCTGCAAGAAGGGTTCATTCATACATTCAAACAGTTATGAGAACTTTCCATCAAGAACTACTCACACAATAGAGACAAAGAAGAAAATTTCTATTCTCAGTCTTAAATAAATGCCAGGAGAGAAGCTTAAATTGTTCACTAAGAAATTCTTGGAGTTGGTCAGGAAGGTCGATCGACTTAATCAGAAGATTACTATTTCGGCCTTTACGAACACCTTACTCATGGATGGAAGAGCGAAGAAACACCTAATTCTCAACAAACCTGCAATCCTGGAAAACATGATTATAAAGGTAAACGACTATATCGATCTCGAACGGATGTTAACCGAAAGACAGAAGCCCCAGAAGTCGATTCTGACAGCAAGAGATCAATCCACATAATGAGATTTCAATCATACTGCAGATTACAAAGGAGATAAAAAATAGATTAAATCTAATGAAGAACGGCCACGGAGAGGTAGTAACTTACCAAAGCCATGTCTTCCCAAGTTGACTATTGCAATAGCCAACCTATATCCCACACTTTAGAAGGACAAGTCCTTCTAAAATGCACAATACCTCTAACCCATTACAAACAGACCATATTGCATACATAATAAAGTTTGACATCATGACACATAATATTGCTTCACGTTACAATGACTTTTAGAGTACATCTTTGCAGATGGAAGAATGCACGAGTACATTATAGACTTAGAAAGTAACAAAAACGAGAGTTACAAGATCAATACTGAGATCGTACAGATAGAAGGAAAGACTGAGGAAAAACATTTGTACCACATATCCCTTAACCATTTTGTAAAGACTCATACGATCAACAGATCGATCAGGTTCAAAAGACAACGTTTAGGCCAATACCATGATCTAGCCATGGTCGACAAAGAAGCGAGATTACTCCTAGCATCCTGTACACAACGAACAGGGATCTCCTTCAAGGATTATGATATTTGTCACGTTAACTTTCCTCAGCATGACACACTTGTGATCATGTTAAAAATGAGAAATGTCATCCTATGCACAATGATGGTAGATACTGGCAGTAGTATCGAGCTACTCTTCCAAAAAATAATTGATCAGATGGGACTGGTCGATAAAGTTGAGCCTAATGACATCAATGTCAGTGGTTTTAATGGCTCCAAAGAAGAATACGTAGGAATGATCGTACTTCCTATTACTGCAGGACCGACAATGGTTGACGTTATATTTTAGGTTATAAACATAAAATATCTTTATTTAGGAATAATGGGACGTTGCTGGCTGCATAACATAAGAACCATCCCATCGACCTATCATCTGACATTGCAGTTTAATTGGAATAACGGTCTTTATGAAATCAAAGGCTGTCATAAACTAGCTCACGCTTGTGAAATACTATAACCATCGTGACAGAGCCACCAAAAAAACACGCCGCATAACAATTACAAAATACTACAAAGAACACTATAGAGAACCAACTACCAAGTGTGGACGCCACAAAATAAATCGAGATCAGTAGAGACAAGTGGGGTACCTACATTGGGACTCTTTTGCCCTTAACAAAACGAAATACTCTTATTCATTTTCTAAAAGATAACAACGACGTATTCACATGGACATTCCATGAAATGCCAGGCGTCGACCCAACTTTGGCTTGTTACAAGCTTAGCTTAAAAGACAAGGCTGAGGCGGTCAAGCCGAAATAGAGGACATTAGCACCAAGACTACGAGAGGAAGTCAACAAAGAGATCGACAAACTTATTGAAGTTGGTTATATTCGAAAAACTAATTACCCTGAATGGATCTCAAACATCGTAGTAATCCCGAAGAAAAATGGCAAAATCAGGGTATGCGTAGATTTTACAGACTTAAATAAGCATACTCCGAAAGATAACTTTCCCCTTCCTATCATCAACCATCTGCCTGATTTAAATATGGGACATGAACTCTTGCCCATGATGGATGCCGCATCAGGGTACAATCAGATACCCCTTTTGCCCAAAGATCAAGAAAAAATAGTTTTCATCACAGAACATGAATTATATTACTACAAAGTAATACCTTTCGGCCTTAAGAACGCCAGAGCCACTTACCAAAGATTGATGACCCAGATGTTCAAAGACCATCTCGAAAAAATGATAGAAGTTTACATTAGTTATATGTTGTGTAAAAGTCTCAAAAAGGAAAGCCATCTCAGATTTGCACATGACCTTTAAATTTTTTTGATCATATAAAATGAGACTAAATCCTGACAAATGCCAATTCGGAGTCCAATTAAGAAAAATATTAGGATATTTGATAAACAAGCAAGGTATCAAAGCTGACCCAGATCCTATCCATGCCTTGTTATCCATGCCTTCACCAAAGACAAAGAAAGACATCCAAAAGAGAGCTGATAAAATAGCAGCAATTAATCATTTTATTTCTAAGTCTTTAGATCGGTATAGATAATTATTCGACCTTCTACGAGAAAGAACGAATAAAGGCAAAACTCAAAAAGATCTAGAGATCGAGTGGACTACAGAATGTGAAGCAGCATTTTATGAACTGAAATGCTACTTGAGGAAACCACCAGTAATGAGTACGTCCATGGAATGCGATGAGCTTATGGTATACCTTACAGTTACTGATAACTCACTCAGCTCTATTCTCATCTAACTTGACGATAAGACGGAAAGCCCATCTACTTTATCAGTAAGACTCTTACTCCAGCAGAAACACGGTACACTAAAAGTAAAAAACTGCTTTTAGCTCTCATCTATAGATCGTAGGAGTTAAAGCAATATTTCCAAGCTCATTCAGTTCGAGTAATGATAAATTCCCCCCTGCACGATGTTCTATCCAAACGGGATTATCAAGACGAGTCCAACAATGGTTAAGTTACTCTTGACGAGCATGATATACATTTTGAACTATGGTATTCCAAAAAAGGGCAAGCAATAACAAATTTTTTCACAGATTTTCCAGTAGACGACCCTGATTGGGAAAAGGATAGTACCGATATAAACGAAGAACCGCTTGAAGAAAAATTAGATTGAATATCCAAAAATGGCTGGAACCTTTTAACCAACGGTTCTGCTAGACCCGCTAGGTCAGGCATCGGGACAGTTCTTATAAATTTGAAAAGATAATTCAGAAAGGAAAAACACTCAAGAATGAACTTTTATGGAATTTAGCTTCCGATCGATTTGGTTTGGTCTATTTTTTTGGCTCGTGCTCACCCCTAGTTTAAAAAGACTAAAGGCCATATCAAAGTGGCTTTGAGGAAAGTACCCAAGACAAACTTAAAATTGGGACTTCAAAGTGGAACTATGAATCATCCGGTTAAAAGCAAACTGAAGATACGGTAAACTTTCATCCCAAGTTTTAGGATGCTTAGGATGGAATCCCAGTAATAAATGAACCAAAATGCGATTGACTACCTTTGTTTGCCTGTTAGTCTATGGATGATCTTCTATAAATAGGGAAGGGGAGAACTCTCATCCCAACTTTTAAGATGCTTCGGATGGAATCCCCGTAGTAAATAAACCAAAGTGCGATTGACTACCTTTGTTTGTCCGCTAGTCTGCGAATGATCTTCTATAAATAAGGAAGGGGAGCTACCATAAAAAGATTGAAATACTTTGCCCACACAACTTAGAAAAGATCTTTGAGCCTTCGAGCACCATTAGAAGCTTCCAGATTCAGCCTTCTCTAACCAAAATCTGTAATCTCATCCATATATATATCTTTACCTTAAAAATCCTTGCTTGAGATCATGGAAGAATCCCATTCAAGGATTCCATGCAAGTACGTTTATATAGAGTTTCCTTATTTTTATTAAATATACTTGTTAGAACCCCTAGTCGAGCATAAACACTGTGGTGCAAGAGTTTGATCCCCTTCTACGAGATTAAGCCTCTATAAGATTTGAAAACACAATTTAGTTTTCTTATCTTAGTTCAGATTTAGAAACTTGAAAGACAAGTTTATTTAAATAAACCTGTAAAATAAGTTTTATTCATCTTATATAAGTTGAGACTCTTGTAGAATTATATATCAGAGATTGTGTTGCGCATTTTTGTGTATAAATTAGGGTTTCATAAATTCTTGAAGTATTTATAATGCCAGATGTTACGTTTGACCCTTTTGATAAAGATGCAGAGCCTTTTGTGGAGGTTAACTCGAAGAGACGGTACGGGCGCTATAGCGATCTGCTCGGTGTTGGAGTTGCAAAGAAGGTTTACCACACTTTCGATCAAGAAGATGGGATTGAAGTTGCATGGAATCAGGTTCAACTCAGGATGTTTTTTGATGATGAGGCGATGATGGAATGCACTTTCAATGAAACAAAATTATTACGAGCGATGAATTATGAGATCATCTTAGAGTGTTATAATGGGTGGTTAGACGAAGAGTGAGAGACTTTGAATTTTATCACAGAGGTTTGTATGTCGGGGAATTTGAGGAATTATCGGGAAAAGCATCGGCTTATTTTTATGAAAGCATTGAATAATTGGTTGAGGCAGATTTTAAGGGGACTGGAGTCTTTACACACACACGAGCTGTATATCATTCATAGGCATCTCAAGTCGAACAATATATTCATCAATGGCAATATTGGAAGGGTAAAGATTGGGGATTTTGGTTTATCAGCAGTTGTTGATAACAGTCATATGGCGCATACGATGCTTGGTACGCCGATAAATTGTGTGTTATCTTTTGAGTGTATTTACTTGTTTGTTTGTTCATCACTAATCGAATCAAATTAGTGTTTTGTTTCCAATGTGTGGCTCAACATTTGGTATTCGAGCGAGGTTTAATCCTCAGTGTTTCTCATAGTTTATGGTAATATCTTATCTCGAATTAGCTTTGTTTCGATTTGATTAGTGTATGAAAATTAGAGAAACAATGATAAAAGATGAACCAAGTTCATCAACAAGAATAACACAACGGTTATGTTTAATAATGCAAAAATTGAAGTTGAGAAATTTAATGACACAAATAACTTTGGCATGTGGTAATGCAAAGTTATAGATGTGCTTAGACAACAAGATTTAGATGAGGTATTGGAAGACAAACCTGAGGAGATTGAAGAGAGTGTTTGGAAGAAGATAAATAAGCAGGCATGTGGTCAAATTAGGTTATGCCTAGCTCAAGATATAAAGTTCCTTATGATGAATGAAGCCTCGGTGAAAGATATTTGGAAGATTTTTGAAGAGAAGTATTTGGTGAAAAACATCCAAAATCGACTCTTTTTGAAGATGAAGCTTTACTGCTTCACTTCACTATGAGACAAATGATTTCTATGTTAGAGCATTTAAACGATTTCACCAAGTTACTTGCCAACTTGGCGAATCTAGAAGAGGTTATTGGTAATGAGGACAAAACTCTATTGTTCTTGAACTCACTTCTTGAAGACTATGATCACTTCGTAACGACGATTACTTACAAGAAGAAATCTTTGAAATATTCGGATGTGGCGATGGTGGTGGTAAATCATGAGTACAGAAAGATGGATAAACATGAGTCCAACAAGTCAACGTCCGAGGTATTATGATTCAGGAGGATCTGAGCCTTTTTTGACTTTTTAAAAAGTCTATTTGAACAGAGCAAAATAGACTTTTAGTTTGTTCGAATACACCCTTCCTGTTTGAATAAAGTCTTATTCCTATTCGAATAAATAGGTGTCTGAGTGTTCTGTTCAGAAAGACTTTTGGTCTGTTCGAATACACTTCTTTTTTATTCAAATAGACCTTTATTTTTATTCGAATAAACATTTGTCTGAGTGTTCTGTTCAAACAGACTTTTAGTTAGGTCAAATTCACTTTTTCTATTCGAATTAAGGCTTGTTCTGTTTGAACAGAGGCCCGATTCAGCCTATAGTTTTAGGTATTTAAGGGGAAATTTGTCTTATTTTATAACTAGGAACTTGTAACCCTTATAAAGGGGCAAGGCTAGGCAAGATTAGATCATGTTAGAAATTCTAAGAGAGAGACTTTAGGTTTGAGAGGAATTTGATTCTAATTTATTTTGATTAAGCAATTGAAGCTCTAAAAAGGAATTTTCCCACCAATTGTGTGTTCTTTGTAATATTTCTTCTATTTAGGGTTTCTCAATTCACATTATGGATTAAGTGGTATTAGCTTTTTAGTTATGATTTTTGGGGGTGATTACAGTTTATGGTCTCTACACGTGACCGTCTTAAACAAATGAAGGAGAAGCTAGTGAGTCTATTAAAGATTCACCAAAAACCTAACTCAAAGAAAAAGTATAATTTAGAGATGGGCAATTCCGAAGGTCGACTCACGACTTTGGAAACGAAAGTTTCTGACCTAACTACTACTATAGGGGAGTTGGCAGAACAATTACATCTCACGAACCTCTAGAAAACTTTTGCTTTAGTAAAATGAGGAGGCCGCTCAAAGAAGAAAAGGGTTGTGGAGGAGGATAGAGACGAGGGTACTGAGGAGATAGATTGTAATTCTAGTGATGCCAAATCCGTCAAGAAGCGATTTGGTATTGGTAAGTCAACGAATCCTATGCGTAATCTTCGTATTAATTTTAAAATTAAAATTCTAGAATTCAATGGTTCAATCGATGCCGAGATGTTGGATAATTAGTTAAATAGTCTAGAGACCTATTTTTCTGTTTATGAATACTCCAATGCTCAAAAATTTTATTTCTCTATATTGAAATTCGTAGGTCATTCATTCACATGGTAGAAATCCTATCAAAAATGTCACGAAGTAGGAAGTTTGAGTTAGAAAGAATTTAAGGTATTAGTGCGTAAACAATTTTATTCGATTGGGTATGAGCAAGAGAGATGGTTCATATGGTATAATTTTTGCTAAAAGTCTGAGCAATCTGCATAAGAGTGCACTACGGCATTTCATAACAAAGCGTTGGTTTTGGACATTAATGTAGATGAGTATAAGGTGTTCATGAAGTATACGGGGGTTTATTGGAGTCCATTAGAAGAAAGTTAAAGCTATTTACTGTGGCCAATATCGAAGATGCTACCGTGAAGGTAATTCCTATTGAAGGTAATTACTTGAAGAGTGACAGAGAAGATGACAAGAACAAGTCGGGGTACAAGTCTAGTTGGAAAAATAAGTATAAAGGAGAGTCCAAAGAAGAAGGATCTACGTCCAAGGATAATTATTGCAATTATTATAAGGCGAGTGGGCATATTTTAGATAAATGTTGGAAACTTCATCCGGAGCTTAGGCTGAAGGAGGAGGAGGGCAAGAAAGAAAGATATGCAATAGGCGCAGAGGTTGTTGACATCCTGAATTTAGATAAACCGAATCCTAAGCTTACACTTATGTTTTAGTAGTATTTGGCTTCTGAGGAGGAGGGTCGGGTAGAACCTATTCACGTCAGTATTCAAGTAAAGCAGAGCTTAGTTGAAGCCATTGTTGATCCGGGTAGTCAGAAAAATTTGATTTCTGAAGCGTTAGTAAAGAAGATGAAGTTTGATTACTATAATGGCCAAATTTTTTAGCTCGATACGATTAGGAATTGGCTATCACACTAATGATCCTGTAAAAATATGATAATGGAAAACAAGAAATTGAAATAGGTGTTTTTAGCGTGGAAAATCTCTGAATAGGTAAAAATCCATGACCTTTTATGGAGGATTTTTATAAAAATATCTTTATAGTTTTGAGTGGAAATCCTTATTACAAGTGATCACTAAAATATATAAATTCCTTTGATCTCGCAAATAAGAAGTTTGAGTAATTTTTATGGTCCCTGTCTCTTCTGGAACTTCTCCTTTTTATAGGCTTTCCCCACCGCTCTTCATCGTGTTGGAGTACGTCTTCCGAATATTGTGGTTAGTGGCGGTTAACTGAATAACTAACGAGTTCATAGGAGATAGGTGACTTTGACTGAATAATGTTTTCTGTGTTTAGCTCGGTGTCGCTTCTTAAGTAGTTTGTGAGGTTGGTTGGAATGTTTGACTGGAGTATTATGTACTTAAATTACATGAGCATGAGATGGAAGTTAATCGAACTGAGTGAGGTCGAGGAATAAGTCCTTATAATTGCCCCCTCGCAACCGAAGTTACGAGTGGCTTTTGTTGAGATAGAATATGTAACAAATTGTAATTTTGAAATGGAGCAATGAAGGCATTTGACTGGGTGGAAGTTACGTGATATTGGGATGTGATGGGTATTAAATGATGATGCGGATGTATATAACGGTTTACGTTTGAATAGCCACGTCCGTAATAAATGATGACGCTTGTGAAAATATACCTGTACAATAAAGTTAGGGTTATATAAAGAGTACCTTGGTCACCTTTTTCTTGCATGATTTATGCTCTCTTAAATGGTGAAAACACAGAGTATGGTTCTTGTAGAGAGAATTGCATATGAAGCGCAGCGATTAAAGTTGAAGTACTTTGGTGACCAGTCCTTGGAAATGGCGATTCTAGTGCCTGTTCCCCCGACGTATCGAGGCTTGTCGGGAGAGGAAGCTGTTGAAGTTGAGGAAGATTTCTACTGTATGTGGATATTTTATGTCTTCATCATGACAGGCGTGGAATGTTAGACCTGTCTCCGCACCCTTGCGGATGATAGGGTTTGGGGTTCATATGCAGGGAAAGATGCATCTGCGAGGCAGATGCGCTAATTTTCTGTGGAGCCAGGGATTCAAAGGTTGGTCCCTCTTCATCTCTACCAACTCTACGATGGTGGTGGTTATAAAAGACGCGGTGGTGGCAGTGGTGGAGAAAAACTGGTAGGAAGGTTCTGCTGAGGCATTTCCATCGTGGTTTTGTGCCCTGATGATCTTCCATCTTGTTTTTGGGAGCTACACTGAGTCAACTGCTTACATAATTTTTTGGTTGAAGTTCAACTGTGCTTCAACTGAGCTATGTGTTGAGGGCTCTCTGTTGGTTCTACTATTTTCTTTGCGTCTGGGTGAAACAACACTGAAGTAAGAAGAACTAGAAAATTTGATGCCTTGCCATGCCTTGTTGACCTGTAGCTTTGAACAAATAGGGAAAACTTGTTATCTGTAAAGTACCTGATGTTCGGTGTTGGACAGGTAACATGCTGTTGTATTCCTGTATGAAAACTTATCATCTATAAATCGTGCTATGAGTAATATGAATATAAATTGATTCTCACAAATTTTGTGTATAGAATTTTCTTGAATCTACCTGAAATGTGTTAGTTGAATAATTGTTTGATAAGTGCTGAAACAACGTTCGAACTGAGATGAATATTTGATATAAAAGATCTATGTTTTAATAGGAAATGAAATAGAAATCGTAGAAATATGTAAATTCGAGCTATTTTAAGGTCGACAGAGATATTACTCATAAGGTCGATCATAGTAACTAGTAAGTGTACTAATGAAGGGATAAGTTATAATAAGCGAGTCCGAGATCTTGGGTTTCTGTTACGCGATACTTGGTAAAAATTGAGTGAAAGGAGGAAGTGATTGGGAAATCTTATAAATATTGATAGGATGACCTGCAAAAGCTCAGGGGAAGGTTAGGATGGTGCGAACTCGATCATAGAGGATTCGTCATGCTGCAGAAGGTCGATTAGCTATAAAAACTGCTTAGGTGTAGGAGAGAATTTTTGATTCACTCGGTTATGATGCCGAGTTACCGATCAGGGTTTGCCAGCTTGGGGGGTTAGATATCAAGAGTAGAGAACTTGAGTATACTCGTTACTTTTATGAGTCATTCTTTCATGTATTCATGTGGAATTCGATAGAACGGGAAAGGGTGGTGGGTTTGATCACTGAAGCAGAGATCGATTTTGAAGATATGAGGATTGGTGAATGATATGATCAAATGCAGGTTGCTAAAGTTTTCCAAGGCTGTGATGGATACTGTTTAGATATTCTTATGAATAAGATAAATGTTGGAATGTAACAGAAATAATATCAGTCAATTGGATCCTCAATAGGGGGAATTTGTTTTGAGATTGTTCAGTAATCAATTTGAATAAATTTGAATATTTGCACGACTTTGAAATTGACGTTAATTACTATAAGTATGATAAACAAGTACTGTAAAACAAAAATATGTGAGTGCAAAAGCTTCTAGTTTTGTTTGATAGAAAATGAAATAGAGCTCTGACATCCCGCAATGCGAGTCATCATGAGTGAGGGGACATTAAGAAAAGATATGGAAAGAGGGCAGCAAAACATATTAATAAATGAGGAGAGTTGTTATGATGGAAAGGGGGTTTTATCAAAAAAGTACAAGGCGTCTGACATGGAGAGTAGAAAGGGCACCTCGGTTCTGGAATCGAGGATAGTTTGTGCGAGGGGCAATAAATGCCAGCCTCATGAGAGAGAAAAGATAAACAGTTATTCTTCATCTCTAAACAATCATTTTACCATAAAAGACTTGGAGAGCGATCAGAGAGAAAGGCGAAAGATCAGGGGAATAAATCAAGAGTTTTCTAATGACGATAAACGGTTAAAGAGGGCAAAAGGTTCAAGATCTCGTAGGTGGGAATATAGCAGTGTAGTGAGGAGAAAGCTTGACTCTTCTACCGATTCGTATCTGGATATTGAAGGTGAGCAGAAATATATATGTAATATACTTTGATATTCTATAGTATAAATATATGTATTATGTTTGACTTACTTATCAGAGATATATGTTGAATATATAGATATATTCGTAAACATAGATGGAAGAATGAAAAATACTTTAGCCTGTATGTAGATCGAGCGTGAGAGGCGTCGGTGTAGGTAAAAAAAGTCCTGTAGAGTTCGTTTTTAAGATGGGTAGGTCACCTGTTAATGAAATTTCACCCTCTGGTAGGACGAATGAGTCTGATAGCGAAGGGGAAGGTGGATTTAAACAATTTTTGAGTTTCCCTGGTTAGTTGGTATCTTATCCTCTAGGTTCTGATACTTTCAGAAAATTTTATAAAGCCAAGAGGGCTATTGGTGATAAGTGGGGTAAATGTGTAAAGTTTGTCGGCGGGCAGTTTAGAGGTTATACGGTAGTGGAGGGGGAGGAGTACTTTTATCTTTTGGCAGATTTGGAAGCAGAAAAACAGGATAGGGGTATAGACGAATCGATCTTGTTAGAGTATTTCGATGGAGATGTCTGGAGTGAACTTTCAGAGGGATTTCTGTGTTACCTATCTTAATTAGAGTATTGATTGTGCCACAACCTCACCAATTTTCGAAGGGGGTAATGAATGCAATTGGGGAATATCCCGTTCAAATGAACGGGAATATGTGGGAGGTCATAACTGTATGTGACCATCTGAATGATAGGTGGGAAAGAGAGAATAAAGTGAGGAGGATAAACCCCGAGGACATTTTGTAGTTTTATGGGGTAAAGAATTTTAAAGCCAGTGGGGGATCGTACATGTGTGCGAGCGTTACTTGGCGTCGCTTTTTTGATCTGAATTCTGCAGGTCAAACATGGAATGACAACATCATATGGGTGAAGGGTAATTTCCTTTAAAAAGATGACAAAGAACTTTTGGACCTCCAATTTAGATCTATAAAGCAAAGTAAGTATAGACATGCATAGATAAAATTATTGTTATGTTTCTTTGACAAGTGTAGTTGATAGAAAAATATGCTTATTGCAGGTGCGAAGTCTATAGTGAAAAGGAAATAGTCTTTGTTGGACGAGGCCGCAGAGGAGGAGACTGAACTCGAACTGGTCTTGGGGGAACTCGGCCTGAGTAGAAAGAAAAGAGTTAAAAGTAGGTCGAAAAAGGTTGTAAAGGCCAAGTCTACTAGGTTGATGACGGGTGTCGATGAAGGAACAAGGCAAACAAGGTGGGATGAGGTTCGAGCTAAGACTCCTTGGTCGGGCAGTTCAGCCCAACCAAACCTTACAACCAGCAAGATAGTCTATAAGTTTCTAAAGAAACAGATAAAAAAAGTTTTGCCGGCCTCTGGTACCACAGTCAGTGGTAAGGTTGCGCAAGGGAAGATGAGGAGGGTTGAGCCTTTGAGGGGCTCAGGAGAGAAGGTCACTGAGGGGCGATCTATTTTGGGGGATGACCTCAAAGGGGTCGAGGAAAGGGCTAGGCTAGCGATTCTACAAGGAAAGGAAGACACGAACCATATGGTAAGTTTATATTATCAGATAAAAATGTTTAATATACTCCAATCTAATAACTGAGGTCGATATAATTTTTTTAGGTTTCTCGCCTTGTCAAGGGGATTTGGCTCGGTATAGAAGAACAGTAATCCGAGCTAAAAAAGGTAAAAAGCGAGCTAGAAAAAAACCTAGCTCGAGTCAAGACTGATGCCCTGAAAGAAGTTGAGCAGCTGAAGGCTGCTCATGCCGTGGTGATTGGCCAGTTACAGGTCGAGGCAAAGACTAATTTAGACGAGATGGCTGAGGAGCGTGATAGACTAGGTCTTCACCTGTTGTTGAAGGGCAACTCTCAGGAGGAGGTGGATGCCATTAAAGCCGAAACCTATGCCGAGGATGAAGAGAAGGAAGCAGAAGTACTGGGAGTTATGGACGGTTTGGATGGTATCTCCCCCCAAACAGTGCTTGATAACCAAGGGGACAATGTTGAGCTTCCCGTAGATGGGAGTGAGAAGGTAGGGTAGACATGTTTTTATGAATATAAGTTGTAATCTATTGTGCGGGGAAGGAACTACTTTATGTTGACTTTGTTTATAAATCTTTTGTAGGTAGTTAAAGAGATGAGTTTCAGGATAAATGACCTAGAGTCTGGACTTGCCAAGGAAATAGAGACCTCAAAGGCCCTGTTGTGTGCGCAAGCGGAGTTGTAGGTTAGTTTTGAAATAGGTTGCTTAACCTTCGTGTTATACCAATGCTAAGTTAAGTAAATAGGATAGAAATGCATAACAAAAATCTAACGCTATTAATACTGAGTAGCATATCGAAAGTGTGTACCTTGTATGCCGAAAGAATATTAGTGAAGTGTTCATCTGAGAATGGACTCTAAACTTTTAATCTAAATGTATTTGGAAACAGATGCTTAGAAACCACGTAGTCTCTTAAAATATTGTATGTATATGTAGAAATGATACTTTCTGAATCGAATTGTACTAAATCATCGTTATATGTCTCAGGTCTAATTAGATGCATCTCGCGTATGTGAGGATCACACACTCATTTGCAATCAGGAATTTGTAGAGCAGTTCGATATGATGAAGGAGGTAAATGAGAACCGGGAGGATCAGTACGTAAAAGCACACTTCAGACTAGAGAAGTTGAATCCGGTCGTCTTTAACCTTACTCGTCAAGTCGAGGAGAAAGATTTTGTGATTAAGAAGGGATTAGAAGATTTATCCGAGGCAACAGAGCATGCTGAGAATCTTCAACATCAGGTTGATACGTTAACTGTAAAGGGTAAGCAGGCAGATATGGCTTAATACCGTATTCAGGCGTTGGAACAAACTGATAAATTATGTCGATCTGATCTCAATAGCTGTAGGATCGAGCTGGAGCGAATGAGAAAAAAAATCATTGGAAAAGATGACGAGTTGAGGGTAGCTCGAGAAAACCTATCGACGTCGGAGGCCGCAGCTGAACATCTACAAACAGCCCTCCCCGCCAATGATACGGAATTCCAAGAAATGCAGTGCATGTGTGATGGCTGAAATGAGAAAGTTGCTCAACTTAAAGCCGTAAGGGATCAAGCCATTGCTCGTGCCAAGAAAGCTGAGGCTAGAGAGTTCTCTGGGGGAAGTACAACTGTAATTAAGGCTCATCTTGTTCCAGGGGATGTCGTTAGTCTCTCAAGTCGCATTAGAGTGCTAGAAAGTGATGTATCTCGAATTCAGGGGAATGTTAAGAGGGAAAATATGGATTTGAAGGAATGTCAACATAAACTGGACGCTGCTCTTATCAGGGAGAAATTTTTTGAGGGGGGAGATAAGAGCTATGGATTTGCTAGTGAAGAGAAATGATGATTTATTGAAGGATCTGCCTGCGAGAGAGGAGTTGAACGTTGAACTTGGGATGCTTCGTGCTCGGGTAGTAGAATTACAAGCCATGAATTTGGCTGTGTCAAATCAGTATATTGCCCGAAAGGAGATGCCATTCGCCACGATAGGATTGATGCGGATAGAAACGCTTGGAAGGATACTTATGTTAGTGTAAAGGTACGTCACGAGAGGTTGAAGGCTAGGTTCGCAAAAGCGGTAGTACCTGATGTGGCTCGATCTGACTTGCTAAAGTTGATTACTACATATTTTGTAGAGGAAGTTAAAAGGCTTGAGTCAGAATGAGATACCTTGCTCAAAACTCTGTCAGATAAGGAATACACCTGTGGAGCTGAGATAGATCGAGGCAACTATCTGGGCGTCATAGAGACCCAATTGGGCCCTCGAACTGCTGACCTAGTAGAACGAGGTAGGGCTGCTGTGGCCCGCAAACTGAAAGATAGACCTCTTAATGATATGGGGGAAAGCATTGCTGATACTGTATCAGTAGGGAAGAATCTTCTGTAATATGATTTTTTCCTAAAAATAAGTAGAATTGTTGTAGACACATTGTTATAGATGAAAGCTAGTATGACCTTTGCCTTATCTTGCATCTGGTGGGATCCTTGATATAAAACAAATTTTTATATTTGTTATAATCGTAAAAATATAGAGGGGCTGCTAGACCAAGTACTATCCTTGACCTAGGTTTATAAAAATGTCGCAAACATATTGAAAGAGATGAAACCTAGTATGACCTTTGCTTTTTCTTATGCCTGGTTGTGTCTTTGATGTGAGGCGAGCTTTTACACTTGTCACAATCACAGAGCTGCATAGATTAAACTTAACCAAGTTGTATGCTCGATCCAGCCTACTGGTGTAGACCAAACAAGTTGTAAAAGATAAAGACTAGTATTACCTATGTCTTATCTCTTGCTTGGCTCTTTGAAGTTGAACAAGTTTTCACACTTGCCACCCTCGCAGATATGTATAGATTCAGCTGAGCCTAGTTGTATGCTCAATCCAGCCTACTGGGGTAGACCAAACAAGTTATAAAAGATGAAGACTAGTATTACCTATGTCTTATCTCTTGCATGGCTCTTTGAAGTTAAACAAGTTTTTACACTTGCCATCCTCACAGATATGTATAGATTTAGCTGAATCAAGTTGTATGCACGATCCAGCCTACTGGTGTAGACCAAACAAGTTGTAAAAGATGAAGATTAGTATTACCTATGTCTTATCTCTTGCTTGGCTCGTTGAAGTTGACCAAGTTTTCACGCTTGCTACCCTTGTAGATATGTAGTGGCAGAAGCCAATGAAGTTCCTCGATCGAACTTATGGAATGTGGATTGTAAGCTTGTATATCAATGCTTGAATCTGTAGAATGTGAACGACTGTTTCGTGAAGAGATTGACATTATGTAAAAAAAAAATTCATTGATAAGTTCAGAATTTGCATTGGATGGAGATAAGAATCTTACTTTTGGAATTGATAACAAATAATAAAACATGGAAATGGAGTAGTGAGACGACTAACGATAGTATCGTTTCAGTCATCTAGTATTCTAAGGATTTGAAATGGGGATACCCTCTTCTGTCATGAGATAGTATGATCCTAGGCTTAAGAGACCTGTGATAATGAATGAACCCTCCCAATTGTCGGTTAATTTTCTAGCGTGAGGCTCTTTGCGATGTTGAGGATTTTTTCATAGGACAAGATCTTTGATTTGGAAGGTGCGGCTCTTGACTCGATTATTGTAAGACCTGGCCAACATATGATGGTATCGACCTAGGTTAGCGATGGCGCGTTCCCTGGTTTCATGTATCATATTCAGGTTGCAAGCCAATTTGAACTTATTTTCCTTGTCTGTTAGCGCGTGATCCCGAACTGGATGATGATAATCAAAAAGAATGACTGCCTCAGTACCATAAGCAAGGAAGAATGGAGTATACCCAGTGGACTATCGGGGAGTAGTTTGATATGCCCACAGGATGTGAGGTAGCTCATGGACCCAATTGTCTTTTTTCTGTGAGTGAAGCCTTTTTTTGAGTCCATCCACGATAGTTTTGTTGGAGATTTTGGCTTGGCCATTGCCTTGGGGATAGTATGGATTTGATGGTGAATGGATGATATTGTGGTAATTTAGAAAGGTTAGGACCTTTTCTCCCATGAATTAAGGACCGTTATTGATACGAATTAGGTGGGGGCACCCGAATCGAGTGATTATGTGGTTCCAGATAAAATAGATGACCTCTTCTTCTCTGGTTTGACATAGCGGAATTGCTTCTACCCATTTTGTAAAGTAATCGGTAGCTACGAGTAGGTGGCGACAATGTTGGATATCCAGTCTGGATACTTGGCTTCTCGAATGAATCCCACTTTGATCAATTTCTCCATCTCGGTGTTTACTTCATCTCGAAGACGTGGTGAGAGTTGTCGCCATTTTTTTTTTACCGCTGGGGCATTGACGTTGATGGCTAGCTTATGGCAGGCCATTGCTGGATCGACTCCGGGCATTTCTTCGAAAGACCATGCAAAAACATCTCGATTGAGTTGCAGGAACTGGATGAGAACATCTTTTTCGTGTTGAACCAACTTAGTTCTGTTGAATATTCATCTGCTAGGTCCATCAATGTTGATGCATTCTCTGGGTTCCTCTGTAGGTGATTGGTCATCGTGGTGATCCTTTTTCTGTAATTGCTATGCGGCAAATTTTTCTGAAGTATCAAGGATGGCTGAGACAGTATTTTTACAAGCTCGAGAAATTTTATGGCTACCTCGGATCTCGTAAATACTGTTGTTGTGCTTGAAGCGGAGTGCTTGATGATAAGTGGAAACGATTGCTTCCATGTTGTGTATCCAACAGCGGCCCATAATTCTAATATAGTGAGACTTAGCATTGATGACATAAAAAATAACATTGATAGTGGCTGGTCCTGCGGTAATAGGTAAGTTAATCTTGCATACTCATTCTTCTCGGGAGCCGTTGAAGTCCGTGTCGCTCTGAATGACTTCGTTAGCTAACCCCATCTGGTCGATCGTACTGTGAAAAATAATTTCAATACCACTTCCAGTATCGATCATCATTGTGTGCATGACAAACTGCTTCATCTTGGGCATAATGACCAGCGCATCATGATGTAGAAATTGGATATGACTAGTATCACAATCCTCAAAAGAGATTCCTAGCCAGCGATTGCATGACTCAGAAAGAAGTTTGGCTTCTTTTTCTTGAGGTGTAAGATCACAACATTTGGAGATCCTCCTGCGCTTTGATTGGTTGGAATTGTTGATCTGTTTGATTTCGATCATGATGCTGAGGTGCATGTAGCAAGTATATTTCTCCTCAGCCTTGTCGTTGACCTGAAAAACTTTGAGTTGCTTCTTATGGTTGCCATCCTGGTATGACTTCAGGTCGATAATGTATTCGAGCATCCATCCATCCTTAAAAATGAGCTAAAATGAGCTCGAGTATCCGCTGTTTAGCATAGCAATTGTTAGCAGAATGGTGATTTGCCTTATGGTGCAGGCAAAATGGCCGACCCTCAATGGGCTCCAGTGGTCAAGAGACGTGGTAGAGCAGGTCCTTTAACAGTAGTAGAAAAATTGTGGAAACTTGGACGTTCAATTCTGGGAGTACGGGTTTGTTTTGCGGACCACTTCTCTGAGGGTACTCAATATTTCCCTTGGTGTGTTTATGATCCCCTTGTTCCTCCTTAGGCTTGCTGGTCCGTTCGGCAGGTGGGGACTTGGTAGAGAGGACAGACTTAGTGGACTTTTTGTTGCTTAGACATCATCTTCTCTAAGTCGACGTAACCGTTAACCTTTGTGATCATCTCCTCCAACGTCGTAGGTTTATTAAGGAATAGGAACTCCTTGGCTTTGTAATTGAGACGGAGAGCATTGGTGAACGCGGTCACAGCTGTCTTTTGGTCGTGGTTATCTACCTTTCTTGCGAGCTCTAGGAATTTCCTTGAAAAATCTTTGAGCTTCTCTCCTTATGACTGCTTAAGACCTATTAGAGAATACAAGTTCTCCTCTTTGTCTATGTTATGGGTATATGTTTTCATGAACTGTTTCTGCAGCTAATCAAATGTGCAGATAGATTCCTCAGGGAGAGAGCGGAACCATCGGAGTGGTTCTTCCAGTAAACTTATGGTGTACAGTCGGCAGAGAATGCAGTTGAGATTGAAGTACAACCCCAATGAATCGCGGTATTGCTGGATATACTCCATCAGGCTGGTACATTTGTACTTGTGAATTTGGGAAGTATGGAAACCTTTCGGCATTTCCATATCGAATAGTTCTTTAGAAATCGGACTTCCTTGCAACATCGTGGTATCACCGGTATCTCCTAGAACTTGTGCCTCGATCAACTCCTTAATTCGTTGATCCATATGCTTTTTTATGACATAATGACGTGTTGGTTGGATTATTAGATGTGCTGGCAGAGGATGATGAGTCCCCGTACCTTCACTCAAACGGTCTTGTACTGGAATCTGACGGAGAGGTCGCTAGTCTTCCCCCTGATGAATGGGAATCTGGTGTCCTCGACTGATTTTTGATTAGACTTCTCCTCCCAAATGGATGGAGAGTTACAGCCCATGTGGTAGAATTCTGGGGATTGCTTTACTGGTGACTTCCCTAGGTCCCAACCTTTCCCTTGCCGAGATGCAAAAGGTCTCTAGATGTTGATCATAACCTCTGGCAGGAAGGGCCCGCTGAGTATTTTGACGAGCCACAAGTGCAGTCTGCATCGCTGTCATCTGATCTTTGTATCGTTTGAGCACTGTCAAACGAGCCTGTCATTCTGCATCGAGCTCTTCCTCTTGGAGATTCACTGTAACTCGGTGAGTTGTCCCGGATCCACAGAAATTTCAAGCTAAGTTCCTACGGCCTGTCGTCTGGAAGAAACCATAGTTGAAAATTGTAATGAAAGACTGCCTTAGGATATCGTGGATATGCAATCTTGCCTACAGACGGTGCCAAATGTAATGGCCAAATTCTGTAGCTCGATACTATTAGGAATTTGCTATCACACCAATGATCCTGTAACAATATGATAATGAAAAACAAGAAATTGAAACAAGTGTTTTTAGCGTGGAAAACCTCTGAATATGTAAAAAACCACGACCTCGTATGGAAGATTTTTGTAAAAGTATCTTTATAGCTTTGAGTGGAAATCTTTATTACAAGTAATCTCTAGAATATAAAAATGCCTTTGATCTCGTAAATAAGAAGTTTGAGTAATTTTTCTGGTCACTGTCTCTTCTGTAACTTCTCCTTTTTATAGGCTTTCCCCACAGCTCTTCATCGTGCTAGAGTACGTCTTCTGAATAATGTGGTTAGTGGTGACTGACTGAATAACTGACGAGTTCGTGGGAAACAGGTGTCTTTGACTGAATAACGTTTTCTGGGTTCAGCTCGATGTCATTTCTTAAGTAGTTCGTAAGTTTGGTTAGAATGCTTGACTGAAGTGTTGTGTGCTTAAATTGCATGAGCCTGAGATGGAAGTAAATTAAACTGAGTGAGCCCGATTATGAGTGAGGTCGAGGAATAAGTCCTTATAATTACTACAGCTTATCCTAAGCTGTATGGTTTGGGGTAGATTAATAAAGATGTAGATTTGATGATCACGACGCAGTGTACATTCAAGTTTGCGATCACTGAAAGGTTTATTATTGAGGTAACGAGTAAGGTGGATCCTTTAGATGTGTGTCAGGTCATCTTGGGTAGCCCTTATCTTTGGGACCGAGATGCGATTCATTACCGTAGAGCTCGCAAGTATCGTCTTGTGAAGGAGGGAAAGGAGTTCCATATCAATACTTGTAAGGAGCATGTCACCATATGTAATTTAGTAACGGCGACTCAGGTGATGCGGTAGGTTAATGCGAGCGGCAAGTTTGTGTTATTGGTACGACCGGCTCAGGAGGGTACGTCGGCTAGCGTGTTGTCTATAATGACAATGTCCTATAAGTAACATACCGACATGGAGAAGTTGCATGAGGAGGTTGTGGTACATTCTGATCACAGACCGTTCTAGTTTTTAGCTATACAGTCCAAGCTACAGCAAGCTTGCCAGATGAAAGGGATGTCGTATCTCCCATAATTCCTCTTGATTATCAAGTATAAGAAGGGAGTGGACAACAAAATGGATGATAGGTTATCTCGACCCCCATTACCAACTACTTCCACTATGTTGGTTGCCATGCAGATACAACCAATTATTATGTCAGAGTATGTTGCAATATGTGATGATCCTAAGAGGCGTAGTGTAGTTCTCCAAAATTTGTTGCAAGGCTGGACATGTGAGTATGAATTGAATTTTCCACCTTTCATGAAGATGTATTCAGCAATTAATACCGAGTATTTGAAGCTGTTTGAGCCATCTCTTTTAGATGAAGACTCTACAATCGACACTCGCCTACCGTCAGTTGATAACTTATGGATGGAATGAGAAGATCTATTGCAATGGGATGGTATTCTAGAGATGAAAGTTCATGCTACAAGACGGGGTAGTATTGAGTCATTCCGAGTTGGGAAGAAGGGTCAACTACTTAGTAAGTCGAAGTGGTATAGAAGGGAAATGATCCAGAAGGAACTCAAGGCTTCTAAAGGGGAGAGCCATGATTCAGAAGGATCTGAGCCCTTTTTTGACTTTTTAAAAAGTCAAGTCTGTTCGAATACACTATTTTCTATTCGAATAAAATCTTATTTCTATTCGAATAAAAAGGTGCCTAAGTGTTCTGTTCAAAAAGTCTTTTGGTATGTTTGAATACACTTCATTTCTATTCGAATAGACCTTTATTTTTATTTGAATAAACACCTGTCTGAGTATTCTATTTAAACAGACTTTTAGTCTGTTCGAATGCATTTTTTCTATTCGAACAGAGGTGCAATTCAGCCTATAGTTTTAGGCGTTTAAGGGAATATTTGTCCTATTTTGTAACTAGGAACTTGTAACCCTTATAAAGCGGCAAGGCTAGGCAATATTAGATCATGTTAGATCAATATAAATTCTAAGAGAGAGACTTAGGATTTAAGAGGAATTCAATTATAATTGATTTTGATTAAGCAATTGAAGCTCTAAAAGGGAATTCTCCCACCAATTGTGTGTTCTTCATACTATTTCTTTTATTTAGGTTTTCTCAATTCATATTGTGGATTATATTGATGGAAAGAGAGGGGGGGGGGGTCTAAGGATAAGAAGAAGTCTAGTGGTAATAACTCTCGATCAAAGTTGAGTAGTCGCGGTATTAATCCCAATAATTTGGGTAAAGACGAATGCACGTTCTGTTATGAGACAGGACATTGGAAGAATAAGTGTCTTGTAGTTCTAAAGAAGAATGACGGGAAAGTTGGATCTTCAGTTAATGTTGCTTAAGACCGTGGGGTGAATGATGGTAATAATTCAGACTTTTCGTTAAGTGCATGTATTATTGATTATAAAGAATGGATTATGGATTTGGGTGCTACCTATCATATTTGTCTCAAAATGGGTTGTTTTTCTAGTTTTAAAAGGCTAGAAGGTGGAGTTGTGTTAATAGGAAATGATAATTCCTATCTTATAATGGGGATATGTATTATTCATCTTAATTTACATAATGGTTTGGTTTAAGAAATTGAAGAAGTTCGGTATATTTTGACTATGAAGAAGAATATTATCTCAACTGGTTTACTTGAGTCAAAAGGCTATAAGGTTATTTCTGAAAATGGGGTTCAGAAGGTTCTTAAGGGAGCAATGGTACTTTAAAAGGGTCAAAGGAAAAGTAACAACTTGTATTATTTAGAAGGTATAGCTATTTTAAGGGATGTTGCTACTGTGGGAAGTATGAAGACTACTTCCTGAGATACTACTAGACTATGGCATATGCGTTTAGTACATATGGGTGAGAAATCCTTGAGAGTTCTTGCGAATTAAGGGTTATTGAAACGTGTTAAGGCGTGCAAGTTGGATTTCTATGAGCATTGTGTTATAGGCAAGCAAACAAGGGTGAAGTTTGGTACAACTATCCATTATACTTGTTGAATCTTTGACTACGTTCATTCAGATGTATGGGAACGCTCTAGGTTTGCATCACTTGGAGGTAAACATTATTGTATGTCGTTTCTTGATGATTTTTCTAGGTGTATGTGGGTATATATTATGATAAGGAAGGATGAAGTCCTAGAAATATTTATGAGGTGGAAGAAGTTGATAGAAATTTAAACTGGCAGAAATATTAAATTGCTCCATTCAGATAATGGTAGAGAGTATACAAGTGATCCGTTTGCAAGTATACCAGAATGAGATAATTGTTAGACGATTCACTATTAGGGAGACACCATAACAAAATGGGATGGCAGAGCGAATGAATCGTACTTATAAAATGTATGTTATCTAATTCTGGGTTGGGGAAAAAGTATTGGGTTGAAGCTTTGAAATATGAATTCTACCTTATTAATAGGTTGCCTTCAGCTATAATTAAATGTAAAATAACAATGGAAGCTTGGTCGGGAGAACCTTTTACACTTTATAATACTATTTATATTTTTGGGTGTCTAACATACTATTATGTCAAAGATGGTAAGTTGGATCCTCGAGCAAGGAAAGTTATTTTTCTGAGTAGGAAGAAAGGGGTTAAAGGTTACAAGTTATGGGATACAAAAAATTGAAAGATTATTCTTAGCAGGATTGTCACTTATGATGAGAATTTTATAATGAGCTCACATGTCTCTGAGCACGAAGAGAAAAGGATAAATGATATTTTATAGTGGGTGAAGATTGATACATCTTCACATGATCTAGATAGTTCTATACCAAAGGGGGTACCATCTACTAGCATGACAATGGTTGATGAGGCATTAGTTCATATTCCAGATGATGAAGACACATTCAAAAGTAGAACATTTGATAGTATAGATGAGGAGACTCTGGTTGTGGAGTCAATTGAAACTAGTAAACCACCAAGGAATGTAAGTAAGCCAGGATAGCTTACAAACGATATGGTACTTCCAAAGGTGAACGCAATGGTAGCCTACGCACTACCGGTCATTGAAGAAGATGTTCCTTTCACTTATAAATAAGATATTTATGGTTCCGAAGCAAACAAATGGGAAAGAGTGATGAAGAAAGAGATGCATTATCTTCTTAAGAATGAAACTTGGGAACTTTCAAAGTTACCTAAGGGAAAGAAGATGATTGGCTACAAGTGGGTCTACACATAGAAGACGATTGGGAACTTTCAAAATGATGATATACGCTTCAAGGCAAGAATCGTAGCCAATACTATACTCAGCGAGAGGGAATTGATTATAATGAAGCTTTTTCTCCAGTGGTGAAATACTCCTCCATTCGTATCCTTTTGGCCATGCTAGCACAATTTGATTTGGAGTTACAACAACTCCATATAATGATGGCGTTCTTACATGTGAATTTGAAAAAAAATATATATATGACTAAGCCGCGTGGGTTTAAAGTTGTTGGAAAGGAAGATTAAGTGTGTAAATTGAAGAGATCATTGTATGGTTTGAAATAGTCTCCAAGACAATGGTACAAACGGTTTGATAAGTTTATGATTGGGCAAAAATACAAACAGAGTCATTATGACCACTGTGCCTACTTATGCATGCTATATGACGGGTCCTTTATTTACTTGCTTTTGTATGTGGATGATATGTTTATTGCGTGTAGGCATAAAAGCGAGATTGGTAAGTTAACAAAACAAATGGGTGAAGAATTTGAAATTAAGAATTTGGGTGACACAAAGAAAAAAAAATTGGTATAGAGATTCATAGAGATAGAGATAAATAAATGATGCATCTTTCTTAAATGATATACATGAGGAAGGTACTTCAAAATTTTTGTATTGATAGGAACACGAAATCTGTAAGTATGCTCCTTGCCCCACAATTTAAGCTTAAAGCTACTATGTATCCAAAAATTGATGAGGAACGTAATTATATGAGTCAAGTTCCTTATGCTAGCACAGCTGGTAGCTTGACGTATGCAATGGTATATACATGACCAAATATTTTACAGGTCGTTGCTATGGTTAGCAGATATATGCATGATCTGGGAAGATATCATTGGCTAGTTGTGAAATGTATTTAACGGTATATCAAAGGTACTGTAGATATTAGTTTAGAATTTCATAAGTTGGATTCGATTGATCATTTTTGTCTGGGTTAAGTGGATTCGGACTATATGGGTGATTTGGATAAACGAAGGTCTACTACATGGTATGTTTTAACATTTGGTAGAGGACCGGTTAGTCGGAGAACTACGCTACAGTTTACGGTGGCCTTATCTACCACAGAAGCAAAGTATATTGTGGTTATTAAAGCATCTTTATTGGGCATCTTCATTATTAGAGTGCTATTTTTTGGCAAAAAATTAAGTTCATCATCAACGCACGAAGTACATTGATGTGTGTTACCATTTTTTCATAGAGGTACTTGAGGAAGGTGAGATTCAGTTGAAGAAGATTCACACAAATGATAACCCCGTTGATATGTTTACGAAAGTTGTTTCCTTGATTAAGTTTAATTATTGTTTGGACTTGGTCAAAATCCAACATACGAATTGATTTGGCCCCTAACAGGGATATTGGGAACTACAATCGACTTGATCCATGGTAGGTAGATAACCATTATTTTAGTGCAGTCGATTTAGTCCTTTGGGACGTTTATTTTTTGGGTCTTTGAGGGTATTTGTGAGAGAGGGTTCAATTTATTTGGTTGGCAAAGTTTGGCTCAGATTTGAAGAAATCTTCACCGAGGTGGAAAATTGTTGGGTATAAAGGAGGAATTCAGATGGAAGTCGGGTGATAAGAAAATCCGGATTTCCATCCTAATTTAGATGTATAGATGGCAGTCAAATATGGATGCAATCCGTATGGCCTTATAATCCAGATTTGCATTCGGATACAAATACTTGTAGCAACATGGTTTTGCTCGTGATACGGGTATTTGATTTTAGGAACTCTTCTTCTTCTATATCTATTGTTAGGCTTTTATTGAGTTTCTACTTGAAAGGAGAAAACCTAAGAGTGGCCTTAATTTGTTTTATGAGTGATTGTAACCTCAAATCATCGAATACTACTCTCTCTCTTTCTCTTTATTGGTGTGGGTGTAAGCAATATGTCAAACCACGATAAATTATGTGTTTTCTTTTGAGTGTGTTTACTTGTTCGTTTGTTCATCTCTAATCGAATTGAACTGGTATTTTGGTTTCCGCTATGTAGCTCAATAGGATGGGCCTGTCATATGCAGAAAATCTTGAAGAGCAGCGGTCAAGTGTACTGCAAGTGCTGCAACAAATTTGGGTATTTGAGGAGAAGCTTCAGAATATGATTGAAGTTTGGAATAAAGTATTATTTTTACTCTTTTTGTCAAAAAAGCATCACTTCGCAAAATATTATTTTATGAGTGTGCGACATTTGGTAGCCATTAATTTGTCATACTATATTTCACCACCCATGATAAATATGTTAGGAATATGGCTCAAAAAATGGGAAAGTCATTCGAATGAGTGGGGAAGTCATTCAAACGATAGAGTTTCCATTGAAGTCGTTCGAACAACTTCTGAGGTCATTCGAACAAAAATAGCTCTTGGGCCAAAATTCCAGTGGATAGTCAAATTGTCGTTCGAATGACCTAATGACTTATTCGAAAGAAATTGACTCTATTTGTTTGTTTCTAAGTTCATTTTGAAGGGGATTTGATCCAAAGCGATAGATTATCTCGTGATGCGTATTTTGGAGATGACCTAATGGAAACCCTATAAATAGAAAGTATATGTTAAAGGCCTCTGTACAGGATAAAAGAGTTAGAGAGAAAAAATGGGGAAATCTAGGGTTTAGCTCTGGAGAGGTTTCTTGGGTTTTCTTTCTAGTATTTCTTGCTGGGATTATCTGTAAGGGCAAAGGTGAGATTTGAGTGATCTTTAAAACTTCTTGTAACCCTAGTGCGATAATATATTCATCGTGCTTGTCAGGGGTAGTTTTGATCATGTTTAGGGTTTCCACCTAATTTAAACCTTGTGTATGTGTTTTATTGCCTTTGATTGAATTTTCTTTAGTTTGAGTTAGTTCTTCGAGTTCATATTAATCGTATTGTGCTTCCGCGTTGCAATTTTCCCCCTCTGCTTCCTAATAATTGGTATCAGAGCAAGGTTTGGGGTAAGAAGAGTAGCAAGATAGGAAGATCTAAGTATTCTATCGTTGTCATGTTTGATGTGGAGAAGTTTGAAGGGAAGATCAATTTTGGATTGTGGTAAATACAACTCCAAGATCTCTTAACTCAAGGCGGGTTACGCAAGGCACTGAAATAGAAGCCTATACCTAAAACTCTGATTAAAGGTATAGCAGCCCAGAGAGCGGACAACGATGAAGAAGAGGACTGGGAAGATCTAGATTCAAGGGCTGCGAGCGGGATACGCCTTTGTCTCTCTAAGAACGTTTTGCCAAGCATGGCTGGAGAGAAGACCGCAAAGGGTCTTTGGGAAAATCTTAAAAGTTTGTATCAAACGAAGAGTCTTTTGAATCGCTTATACCTCAAGGAGCGGCACCTAGGTTCTTTGAACGGGATAATTTCATAATTGGATTCGATCGGAGTTAAAATTGAGGATGAAGATAAGGCGCTTCAACTCATATGGTCTCTTCCGTCTTCCTTCAAACATCTTCAACCTACGTTGATGTATGGCAAGGAAACCTTGAATTTTGAGGAGGCTACAAGTACGCTTCTTTCCGAGGAGAAAAGGCTTAAGGGTAGCGAATCCTCAGGGGAAAACTCTGCAATGGTGGTTAGTGAGAAGATAAACTTCAATAGGTTCAGAAAAGGAACTTGTTGGAGCTGTGGTCAATCGGGTCATTATTGATCGGATTGCAAAGCGGGGAAAGGTAATAGAGCAAGTTCGGCAAGAGGCTCCGAAAGTGACACTAACAAACTGACAACGATTATTAGTAATGATGGTGACGAGGCAATCCTCGTGGTCATCTCTGATGGTTCTCGCCACGTTAGAGGATGGGTGTTTTATAGTGGGGCTGTAATGCATATATGCACACATTAGGCATGGTTCGACAATTATGTAAGGTGTGAGGGTAACAAGTTTGTGTTAACGAGTGATGGCTCTCGAAGGTTGATTTTGGGAGTGGTGATATTCACGTGAGGATGTTTGATGGATGCATCATAGTTCTTCATGATGTTTAACATGTGTCGAGTATAACTCATAATCTAATTTCACTTTCCAAGTTAGATAATGAGGGTTACAATTACTTCGGGAGAGGTGGAGTAATGAAATTTTATTGAAAATCTTCTTTTATCATGAAAGGAGTTCTAAGCAGGAACTTGTATGCATTGGTTGGTAAATCAATGGGTGGAGATGTCAAGGCTGCATGTACCGATAGAGCTATAGAGATTTATCGAAAGGGGAATTTAGTTCAAGGTGGAGCAATGGCACGGTCTATAAAGATGATCAAAAAGTGGGTTTTGATTGATGGGTCAAGGAAAAGCCTAAACTCGGGTAATTATCTTAATTAAGAAGCGACAAGGATACACGACGAATGCAATAGAAGAAATAGTTTTATCGTCGAGGTGGAGATTGTTAGAAATACGGCTCAAAAATAAGGAAAGTCGTTCGAACGAGTGGGGAAGTCATTCGAATGACAGAGTTTCCGTTAAAGTCGTTTGAACGACTTTTGAGGTCGTTCGACCGAAAATAGCTCTTGGGCCAAAATTCCAGTGGATAGTCAAATGGTCGTTCGAACGACCTAATGACTCGTTCGAACGAAATTAACTTTGTTTGTTTGTTTCTAAGTTCATTTTGAAGGGGATTTGATCCAAAGCGATGGATTATCTCATGATGCATATTTTGGAGACGACCTAATGGAAAGCCTATAAATAGAGAGTATATGTTAAAGGCCTCTATACATAAGAAAAGAGTTAGAGAGAAAAAAGGGAGAAATACAGGGTTTAGCTCTGGAGAAGTTTATTGGGTTTTCATTTTAGTGTTTCTTATTAAGATTATCTTTAAGGGTAGATGTGAGGTTTGAGTGATCTCTGGAACTTCTTATAACCCTAGTGTGATAATATATTCGTCGTGCTTGTCGGGGGTGGTTTTGATCCTATTTAGGGTTTTCACCTAATTTAAACCTTGTGTATGTGTTTTATTGCCTTTGTTGAAATTTTCTTTGGTTAGAGTTAGTTCTTCGTGTTTTTGTTAATCGTATTGTGCTTCCGCGTTACGATTTTCCTCCTTGGTTTCTCAACAAAATACATATGCTCCACCATCTAAACCTCATAATGTTATACATGTGCAAACATCTACCCTAAAGGGAGTTTGTTTGCAGCAGTTGTTGAGCTACATAGATGATAAACTAAGCACACATAAGGTGATTGAAAGGACAAGCTTCAATTGCTTCAACCGTAAATGAAGACCTTCACAAATTGCTGATGTTGGTACAACAACATAACAGTAAGGCATACCTTATTCTCTTGATCGAAGTTGATGCTTTGTTTTACAGAAACTGTTCGTAGTATGCATAGCTGAAACTTGGACCAAGGACACTTTGATAATCAAAAGTCTCAAGCATTACTTACTTCCAAGACTCAGTGGCTTAACCGCACATGCACAGTATATGGAGTCATAACCAACGATCACGTGGTAACAATTAGCATGATTGGTGAAATTAAGTTAATCTCTTATAAATAGTATTTCAATAGTGTGTGCTTTTAACTGATTATATTTGTTTTACGCAAATTTTATTAATTTGAGAAGGTAGAGGATCAACTATGTTATACTTTTGTATAAATGTATATGTATGTATTGAATAATGTATGTTGAAAGAAATTCTTTGAAACTCGTTTATAGTAGTTTTAGGAACATATATCTGTAATACTAAAGAAACAACCATGCCATAAGAATTAATCTCGGCTGTTGATCACACTACCCTATACATGTTGAGGAAAATTTATGGTTTAAGTTATAATAATAAATACATGGAATTGCAACTGCCGCTAGATCATAAAGATTATTTCGTCTATTATCGTAATTTATTTATTACTAAAATACCTCCATTTCATCTATACCAAATCCCTCAAAAATAGGCATCTCAATCGTAATTACCTTACGAAATGGTGGGTATAAATGGAAGTCCAACCAATAACTTTTCTCCACTACGAAATCAGGGTTACGGGTATTTTGCTATGACTAATTCCAACATTTCGTCTAAACCAAACCTCTTTACTTCCCCACCTATGTGATACCTAAATTCCTTTCTCACAATTGCCTAAATTCCTTCCTCATCTTCCAAACCTCCTCATATATGATTTTAGTGTTTTCGGGTTTCAATTTCACCTTCATTTGACCCTAGATATACTTAGTGAAATCGAAGTTCTCGTCTCTGATAAGCTTCAAGTGGTAATTATCATAAACCCTCTCATCTATGTTTAATTCGTATATTTAGGTCACTATGATTGCTTAGCTTGTCTGAAATTGTAATTTGGAAATGTTGATTTTGTAGAAATTTGAAATTATGGGTAACGTAATAGGGTTTCACTGTGTGTAAATTTTAAGGTAAGGATTTTAAAGATATTATTTGATGAGGGGTCTTAACTAAGAGATCTTAAAAATGAAAAAAACTCAATTGTATGATCATAACACTAGTAATCTTATGATGTTGATGGTTAACATTTCAAAATAATTATTGAAAAATATGAGTTATGGTGGCTATAGTTTTGATCCCCTTCAATTCCCTTAGTTTATTTAGGGTCTCACCCAAATTGATTAGTATATGAAATATAGAAGAGCTAAATGGGAGATGATGCTAATGGAAGTTTCTTAGTCTCTAGGACTCTCTCATGCAAGTGACAATAGAACAGGTTGAGATTGTCTTGGTTGCAACTTTATCAACAGCTATGTTTCCTTCTCTGTAAGTTTGGGAGGCTTTGTAATGGATGTGCTCAAGTATTGAAGGCAGTTTAACCATTTAGTGTGAATCTTCCAAGGGACACTTGTATACTTCAAATGAGTCATTGTGATAATAGCCGTGGAGTCCTGCTCGAGTCAGAGGTGAGTAAAGTTTATGCCCGAGCTCTCTCTCTCTCTCTCTCAAGAGAGACAATAGCACCAATGAACTCTTTTTAGAAGGCATATTGGTGGCATGTAGAAAGAGTACACACTCCAATAAAACTACCATTAGAATCTCTATATACTCCTTCACAACCAGATTGGTTTCACTCTTTATTTCTGATAAATTCCTGAACTTCAGATATTAACAACTTGAGAATGTCTGGAGAGATACAGATTGGTCTAAAAAGCCAATCATCGGTTCAAAAGTTGACTTTAGAACGATTACTGAGGAACTATTTACTGTGAGCAAGGATAGAAGAGAGCACATCTTTAAGACCACCACAGAGCGAGGACTTCTTATAGTAAGGGTGATTTTTGGTGAGTCAAGTATGGTTGGAGATACCCTTTGATCGTAAACAAGAAAACAAACAAACAAAAAACAATAACACAATTTTTATAATTTTTGGTGTTTGGAAATTATGGAGTTAGTGGGAAATCAGAGTTTTCTAGAAATATTTTGATTTAATTTTATTTCCATAACCCAATTATGATTTTTGTTTACAATTGCTTCTTTAGTAGGGGATAGTAAGCTTACTCTGTTACTCTCAATCGCGAACAAAAGAAACCTCCATTTAAATGGTTTGTGTGTTGCAAACTATGAAGCTTAAATCTTTTTTTCACTCGATGAGAGTATAAATTATTTTAGCTTAAGGGGGTGTTTATGTTAAAGCAGTGTTATTTTGCATCTAACAATATTTTATATATTATATAATTTGCTTTATCTTTGCATTAGAACTGAGTCTGACTAAATATACAGTTTTTCTATCTTCTGATTTTTTTTGGTTATGTATGACTGTTTTGTAGGCAACACTGAATGTGGTAATGGAGAACAAAGGTGGCAAGAAGTCTAGTAAAAGTTCCTTATTCTACGAAGCTCCTCTCGGGTAGAGCATTGAAGACGTTCGCCCTTATGGTGGAATCGAGAAATTCAACATTTAATGGGTGATAGCATTTTCCCCATCGTACGAGGTCTTCATATATCGAGAAGAACAACATTTCCCCCATCGTAGTTTCACAGAGGAGATTTCTGTCCCAGACTGTTACTTCGGGAAGATTGGGTCCAGTTGTTGTGTATATGTAATGGGTGATACACAGAAGTGGAACATTTACTCTGCTTGCGTTGCTTCTATGGTGGATGATTACGTAAACCCAATTTACACATTAGAGATGTGCATGACCAGTTTGGATAAGGACCAAACGTCGATCTTCTACAAGTCTAAAACAAGCTCTGCAGCTAAGATGACTTTTGAATCAGGCATAGGTAATATTCTGATGAGTTATGAGATTAACGATTTTGAGTTTGATCCATGTGGCTACTCAATGAATGCCATTAAAGTTGGTTCAATTTCAAAGTTTTTGGAGTGGATTTGCCTAGCTCGCGTGAATGACAGTGGTTATCGCTGTGTTATCCAAGTATGTTGTAGGTATAATTAAGGATGTATCAAAAACTTGGATTGTATGTTAGCTTCATTGGTATAATTTTGTTAACCATTGTTGGAAACACTGCTGAACACTATTTTTATTCTCTCTTAAATTTGATTTCAGATTCCATTAACTGTTATTGTATCGTGGATAATGGGTATTAACATGAGTTTGGATTTTAAACTCCTTGAGATGGGTTCTCTAGCTTTATCGATATTGGTCACAACCTTTACTTTACATGATGGGACTTCACACTATATGAAAGGATTGGTTCTCTTGCTAAGTTATGTTGTCATCGGTGCTTGTTTTTTCATCCTTAACACTCTGACAGGTTTAAGTATTCTTTCGTTTTCTTAAAGGTTGTATAGCTATTAAAAATCGCTGCATTTTCACTTTCTACTTCTTTCGTATATGAATGGTTACTTTTATGTTTTTATTCAATTATGTTGATAAACCTTCATTATCTTTAATCATATTTACCTTCTATGTATGTCAATTAAAAATAGTTTATCAAGTCCTCTGCAGTGATCATTGTAACCTGCTTAGATTCATTATTTTTATCTGAAAAGAGAATATGTTTTCTCTTATGGCCAATTTTTTGTTTATTCACTCTTCTGGGCGAGTATGCATTTTTCCCCATCCAAAGTCTGTGTCATACACTTTTAGATTAGGCGACCCAGCAACGGTATGAATTCTCTCAGATCCAACCGATTGAATAAATGTAAAATAATTTGTTGCTCTTTTACGTAGTCCGTCGTCATCTTTCATTCCTTGAATCCCATTTATGATCACCTCTACTGTCACAACAATCCCATCTTTTCCTACTAAGTCATTCTTAGTAGTGAAGTTAAAACAAACAAGGATACAGTTACCAAAATATGTTATGAGTAATATAAGTTCAAAGCAAGCCCTACAATCTACCGCAAAAAGAAAATGTTCCCTTCCATGACCTCCTAAAGCTCTTTGATCAAACAAACCTAAACATAGGCACATGTTACTTTAAACGTTGAATAAATATTCTCCTTGAGGTTCTGAGCTAATACCCATTTCGTGAGTTTTTTTATCTCAGATTTACCCATAACAAATGTTGCTAGCACATTTTCACTTTGAACTTCAGGCACCAAAATTACAAGGCATAACATATAGTGGTATCCTCCGTGACCTGACTCTTGTAAATAATGTGTTTTAAATAATATTTTAAAGCATGCATGACAGCACGTGCCCGTCTACTAGTAAAAATGAAAGGAGATAGATAGGCATTAAGTTGAAAGGGCTAACCTATGAATACATTGCATGAGTAGTAGACTGTCTTTAGGGAAAGCTTAATTTACTGTACATGGGTTGTCTTTGGGTAAAGGGATACAAGAAGACGGTAATAGGACTGTTGCAGTTTCACGCTGTGTGTCTTCCAATGCCATACATGCACACAATCATGATGTATTCAGTTGAATGTGTAGTACAATGTCTCACTCATATAACCAAGTTGTATATTTGATAGGAAAACATAAAAGAAAAAAATATTTGGTTAACTGAGGAACAATGACCTCTATAGCAACAACTCATGTCGGATTACAAAATTATTCTCCTTTTGATAATGGTTACTCCTTCCTTTAATAGGAGTTTGATTATTACTTAACTACCACACAAATAGGAAACTTATTATCCACTTCCAAACACTTACCCATGTTTAACCACCCAACACCCCCACTATCTCCTGTACTTGGTAATTCCAGCTATTTAGGCCTCAACTAGCAACTAAGACTCCATTAATTACTCCTACTTATTAGGACACTCTAGACTCAATCCTAGAATTAAAAATATGTAACAACTCCTTTCCCTTTGAAAACAGCCTTGTCCTCAAGGTTGTAGTATATATGCATCGGATGCCATATAAAAGCACATTGTTCCATTTCCAAGATAATTGTTGTCTCGATATGTCGAAGAAGGTATAATGGAAGGGTTTGGAATAGCCGGTGATGCACATTCACATGCAAAAGGACGCTAGATAAATTCTTATCATCGTATTACCCTTTATTGCACTAATCCATCTGGTTGAATTAAAAATGCAAAGATGAGAGAGAATAAGAGAGGGGCCAATTTGAGAAATTAACGATGATGGCAGCAAGAATCAAATGGCTCTGGATACTACTTGATACAACCAAGTTGTATATTTGATAGGAAACATGAAAGAGATAAATATTTGGTTAACTGAAGAACCAATGACCACTATAATAACAACTAATGTTGGATTACAAAATTAGTCCCCCTTTGATAATGGTTACTCCCTCCCTTAATAGGAGTTTGATTACAACTTAACTACCACAAAAATAGGAAACTTATTACCCCTTTTTAAACACTTACCTATGTTTAACCACCCAACACCCCCAACTTTCCCGTACTTGGTAATTTTTGTTATTTAGGCCTCAACTAACAACTAAGACTCTGTATACTCCTACTTATTAGGACACTCTAGACTCAATCCTAGAATTAAAAATATGTAATGCTCATAGACTCACACCACACTCGGTCTGATAGTAGGCGACTCCGAGTTGACCTGCCGGGTACAGAAGTGTTAGGAAATCGTTGCTCCATTTCTTCAATGTATTTCCAATCTACTTGATTTTATAAGCATTAAGCATAAGATGAGAGACACTATCATTAGGGCATTGTTATTGAATACAGTCGTAGAAACCCATACCAATACTACCTTTCCAAGTAACTTAAAATCTATATGACCTTTTATAGTGTTCTTTTCATAATGAAGGCGCTGTAAGATCCTAAATACGAAGCTCGAGCTTAGTTTCTCACGCCGAAGATGAACAGAACACCTGTAATAACAAATAATCCCTAATACACAAGGGATATCATGGAAACCTTTGAATAGGAAAAAACCATAACCTCTTTGGAGGGTTTAGAAATGATGATGGTATTCGATTGAGTAATTGCCTATTACAACAAGTATTCTTGGTAACTTAGTATAAACTTTTTAGACATAATTTTTTTTCTTTAATCCGATCTTCCTTGGTCATATTTATAGGTCTCATATTATGACCATTTTATGGCCATTATCTCTTTTAATGATGAACGTTAAAACGTAGTTTTGATGAGTCATTATAATGGTTGTGTAACGGCCTGATCCTTCTATTTTGTAACAACTTCATTAATGACGTCAAATGATTATGGAGTCGAACTGGTTGTACGGATGTCGATATCAAAACTTTTATGAGGTCGAGGGCGGAAATAAGTTCGTACAATCGCCCCCTTTCAATCAAGAGCATGAGTGGTGTTGGTTGAGAAAACTCATCTATGATGCATTAAATGTGGTAGAATTATTTCTGATGTTTATTCTCGAATACTTTTCTTGACTTGACTTGTCTTTCAGAGTTCTAAGGTGTATTGATGATATTCCTTTTGACTGTTAGGATTTGCGACATAAGTTTTTTAGGCTATAAATAACACCTTCTCTATAAACACCTTGCTTACTAATTCATCATATCCGCATTATGGTGAAGACAAGATTTCAGACTCGTAGTGGGGAGTTTGTACGGCGTGTGCAAGCCAGGTTTGTAAAGTTTTAAACACGATACTTCGGGCAACAATCTTTGGCAGACCCTACTCCCATACATGTAGAACCTACGTACCAGGGGATGTGTGATGATGAAGTAGAATTTATCGAAGAGGACCTTTTCAGGCTCTGTTAATTACACTGCGTTCTTTTATCAGAAGTGGAGTGTAGGGATAGTCTTCGTAGCTTGGCCGAAGAGACTGTAAAAGATGAAGACAATGCTTCTGCTGTGGATTTGAAGAAGGCTTGTTCTTATGGCTATATAGGTTATAAATAGGTTTTCTTTAAAAAACACTTATTTGTAACCTTTGCGCTCTGAAATAAAGATGTCCTTTTATTTCCTATTTTGTACAAGTATTTTATGTATTTTTTGTTTTAAGTATGTCGACCTTGTATGCATAATTTCATGCGAACTGTTAATGTGCGAAGATATAGAAGATTCTCTCGAACTGTGTGGGTAATCGTGACATGTTATTTGGTTAAATATTCTCTCTTTTTATGGTAAGTATATGCTGACCTAGTCAAATATTTTTCCTCCTTTTATGGCAAATATACGCTGGTATTAATGCATATCTGTGTTCGCATGCTAGGATTGGTAGAAAAGATATTCTGTTTCCCAAAAGAGGTTGGTTTCCCAAAAAATTTGATTCCCAAAAATATGCAGTCCCTAAAAAATATTTTCCAGAAGATTTGATGGATCAAAAAATCTTCTTCTCCTTGGCTAAATAAATGACTTGGTCCTTAGCTATATTTCATCTTGCTCTTCTTCAGAAAACTTCTTCTTCACTGCCTGTAAGTTTTTATGGTAAGGACACAGTCTTAACGTATGCAACATGCAGTGGAAGGTAGATTAGCCATCAAGGTGGTCGAACTATGCGAGTGGTACTTTCGGTTGTTATCCTATAATATTATTTTACTGGATTGGCCGTTACAGTTGGAGGGCCTGAATGATGAAGAAAAATGCATAGAACTGGACCATCACTTTTGGTATGATATTTTTTGTACTCTTATTCTTGATGTGGCAGTATGAGAAACTGTTATGCGGGAGATCATGCTGGACAAACTTGCAGAAGAGGACGAAAGAGTAGCAAGTGGGAAAATAATTCCGTCTGGCGACCCGAATCACCCTGGCGGTTTTAAATGTAATTATCTTTGAATGTAAGCACTCATGTTGTCAGTTTGATTTGAATAAAAAAGGACTTTCTACAGAATTCTGTAATTGCCAAAAAAAAAATAGTTTTGATAAGTACGAGTTTAGCTTTGAACTGTCTGGTATAAATGGTACTTGATTCGTGCCACTTATAAGGGTATGTTTTATGTGTGATAGTTATTTTTATCACAAACAACTGTTGAATATTTCAAATTTTAAACTGTTACTAGTTTTAGTGATTAAGGTCTAGAGTAGTATGAATGCTTTGAGGAAAAAAATAGTGAATAGTTGTTCTGAGTGTATGATACTCAGGCTTTCTTGGGAAGGAGGAGTAGAAATAATTAATGGCTGGCGTGAGAAAGAGTCGCCATGACAGAACTCGCAACTCAAAAATTAATGAAGATGCTGGGTGGCGAAAAGACATTTCTCCACAGAAGGCTGGGGTGACTGACACGTGTATGAGAGAGCCATCATTTCAAAACTGACAAAAAGTATAAAAACTCGTCTCTTTCTTCCTCATGAGTTTTTTGCAATTTTAGATAAAGAAAAAGTCTTAGAGAATGGGGCATCTAGAGAGAGAAAATGTCAAAACACTGAAGATTTTCCACCATTATTGACAAAAAACTTTTTTGATAGTAGGACTGCTCTTGTAGGTAAGTGCAAATGAAGGATTTCTTTAAAAATTGCTGGCAAAGCAGATGATTGTGGATCTTCTAGTAAAGGTTAGTGTGAATTTCTGATTCTGTATTATGTATTTGCAACTATAATTTTATGTTTTAAGAATTTTTAAGTTTTGTTATGAGTTTGTATTTGGGAGTAATTTGGGATTTTTTGTTCCCCAACTATTATGTTGAATGATTTTATGTTTGGGGAAATTATAGAGTAGATTATTGTAGATTTAGGGGTATTAATTCCCAATTTTCTTTATAATCTCATTTGTGTTTTGTAACTATTGTGGGAGAAAGGGAAAGTTTGAACATTTCCTTTAAAGTTTGAAATAAGGAAAAGTTTATTGTAGGGGTAATTAAGAAAAATAAAATATGTGGGATTATGCCATATGTGTCGAAGATCTTTGCCCAATCTATTAGAATAAATCATAGAGATAGATTTAACAAATGCCTATTTCTTTAAATTGTAGGTTGAGTATACGTACTAATAATTTAAGTCCTCAGAGTAAGTTTGTAGTTTCGACAAGTTCGGAAGAAACATCATTGTCTGGTAGAGAGGGTAATTGTGATAGCATGAAGGAGGTCGCAAATAGTAGGGAAGTATTAATAGGTGTGGTAGAAAATGTGCCTATTCAGGTCGATCATAGAATAGTGGAGAACGCTGAAAGGGAGACAAGGGTTGATGATGTGGAACTTTGTATATACTCGGAGAGGGTGGATGTAGGAAAAGAGTTTCTAAAATACAAGAAGAAACTGAAAGGGGCATTGGGGGGGATATGTAATGGAAAAAGGTTTGTGGTTTAGGGTGTTTTCCCCAATAGAATGGGAGGAAATGTGTTACCAAGTTCATAGCCTAGAACTCTTGTAGTTGGATGGGGTAATTCAGAACAATGTGATGATAGTGTATATAATAGATCTGTGGAGTTAGTCCCGGATGATAGTTTCTTATGCTATACTAACCAGTTGTCATATAACCTTAGAGTACCTTTAACCTACTTCTAAAAAGGGATCACGAATCTTTTACACTAATGCCTAACACAGCTGAATGGGAATACATACAAGATGATGAAGGTTTGTGAGGCTTTAAATGAGAGGTGGAGAGTGAGTGGTGTTGCAAAGCAGTTTGTTGCTGCTGATATGATAAAGTATTATAAGATAAATTATCTGAAAGCCAGTAAAGGTTGTTACCTGTATAGTGATTCATTGAGACCAAAGTTTTTCAATTTTGATTCTGTTGGTCGACCATGGAATGATCATCTTGTGTTGGTTAGGGGTAACTGTATGCCGGTCCCAGATGAACCAACGCTCGAGCTAGAATATAAATATTTTAATCCGAGTAAGTGTCAATTGCTATCTTAAGTAAATGTCATGGCCTATTCGGGCTCCTTATCATTTCTTGTACTAGTCTTTTTTAGGTCCCCAAGCCATCGCCACTCCTAATGAGTCGAGCTTATTTGACCATGCGCCGCGCGAACAAAATGAGCAGAAAAAAGGTTTTGGGGATTTGAATATCCCGAGGGACAAAAGCGTAAACTCATAGATTCCCAAAGTCTAACGCGTTAACCAGAGGCGGGCTATGGTTGATAAAGGCGAGATTGTCAATAAAAAGGGCTCTTCAGGGAACACTGGGGATTTTGGCCTCCCTCTTGTACATGACTTTACAGATATCCCTCTTCCAAAGACTTTAAGTGGTGCTCGTAAATTTTGTAGGTTGAGAAAGTTAAATTAGGAGCTTTCACGGTCAACTATAGAGGTTCCATGAGTAGTTAAAGGTGTTACCTTGCTTGTTCGGGATACCTCCAAAGTTGGGGTTCCAAAAAAATGAAAGGCTGGCGATACGGTCACTTAGGAGAAAGATGGCTCTGTGCTGACAAAGTGAAAAATTCATGAGATCGAAGAAGGTGACCCAACTCGGTTTGACATGGTAACGAAGCTTAGGGCAGTGAAGAATCGCTTCTTTCGTCTTGCTGAGAATAATCTAGAGAAGCTCGAGGAGATCTTTCAATAACATGTTACACAGGTAAATTTTCATTACGACCTGATTCTGTGGTTTGATTTTGTTTAGTATTACTATTCCTGAATTGAATAGTGTCTTGCAGCCTGTCTATATTGGTGAAGGTTTCTTCGCAATTTCTCCTGAAGAGGAACAAAGAACATTTGGATCTCTCTCACAAGGTCGAGGCTCAAATGGAAGAAAATGTATAGTTAAAAGCTCAATTGAGTGGATTGACAGCTAATTCGAGAGAGAGAAGGAGAGAGCGGTGGAAGATACTAAAGTTGTCATTGGTTGGAGCTCCAGACGCAGTTATCAAAGCTCCAATTTTTTTTGGAGAAGGTGGTGAAGACGATTAAGGTTTGGTAGAACAACCTGATCCAATCATATCGTTTCTTTGGTCTATTGGAGAACGATATCTCTCTCGGGCACGCTAGCAAGTATGAAGATATTATCTTTACTTCTGACGTTAAAGATGAGCAGGTCAAGGATGATCGGCCAGATGGTGATTCTATCCATGTAAAAGTGGCGAATGTTCTCCCTCCCAAAAATATTGACAAAGCTCAGGATACTGCTGTTAGGGCAAAGTCACCCCATGAAGTAGAGTCTCTCAAAGGTTATTAGGCATATCCTTATCTATTTTGTTACCATTTTTGAACTGTATGGCTCTCCTGCTTTAATTAAAGATGTTTCATAAGAATGTAAATGTCTATTTGGGGAAACTGTAGGTTCTTGATGGACATAATTGATTTTGGTATGTGAGTTTTGTTGGAAAAAACTCGACAAGTTTTCTTTGATTTGAATGTTAAACTTAGTGTAATGGCCTGATTCTGTGAGCTCAAAGTGGCCTGGAATTAGCTCTTACACCAATGTATCTGTGACAAAATCTAATTAAAACTAAGAAATGGCATAGTTGTTTAGCGTGAAAAACCTATGAATAGGTTAAAAACCATGACCTCCAGTTGAGGATTTTTGTAATAGTGTCATTTATTGTTTGAGGCTCATATCTAATTACAAGTGATCTCTTGACTTAGAAATGCTTGATCTTGTGAATAAGAAGTTTGAAGTTTTTGAGAATCTTGAAAATATAGTTTTCCAGGTATTTTCTCCTATAATTTTCTGGTCCTTGTCTCTTTTGGAACTTTTTTCTTTATATAGGCCTCTTCCGTAGTTCTTTACCGTGTTAGAGCACATTCTCCAAACAATGTGACTAGTGGCGGTTGACTGAGTAACTGTTGAGTTTAAGAGAGACAAGTGGCTTTGACTTGTTCAGGTTTATTGGTTTGAGCTCGACCCACATTTATTATCAGTTCATGGAGTATGTGACAATATTTACTGGAGAAGTCATGTGGAGAATGCGTGAGTTTGACATGGAGGTAGTTCGAACTAGAGATAGCTCAATTTATGTAAGATCGAGGGGTAGGCCCCTACAATCGCCCCTCACAACCGAAGTCACAAGTGGCTTGGGTTGAGAAATAATTTTTAGGTATATGGGTTAGAAAATTGAATGAGGAAGGAAGTATTGATGGTGTTTGACTGCATGAAAAATGTGCGAGTCAAGGGAAAAGTACGTGTATTAAATATTGAAGGGAATATTGATGTATGTGATGGTTATGGCTGAAGAGTTTTGTCCGCATTGAATGATGACGCTTGGGAAAATGTACCTATACAATAAATGTAGGGTTAGGTAAATAGTACCTATACCGAGGTTGGTGGCCAAGTAAGTTTGTTTTGCTGATTTATTCTTGAAAGTTGTTAAAGATGGTGAAGACCCGTAGGATGGCTCTTGAAGATAGATTTTTCTTCTGAAATGCAGAGGTTAAAGTTGAAGTATTTTGAAGATAAGTCCATGGAAAATCTGACTCCTATTCCTGTTCCTCCGACGTATCAAGGAATGCTAGAAAATGAAATGGCTGAAGCTGAGGAGGAGTTTAACTGTAGATAGAGGCTTCACCACATTATCTTGGCAGGCGAGCAACGTTGGGCTTATTTTCGTATTCTTGTAGAAGATAAGGTTGGGGAGGCAGATGCAAGGATAGGCGTAACTGCGAGGCAGTTGTACTAAAATCTTACGCTCGAATGAATTCTAAGGTCGGGCTCTCTTCATCTCTGCCAACTCTGAGGGGGTGGTGGTTATAAGAGAGGCAGTGGTGATAGTGTTGGATGAAGATGGAGAATGGAAGTCTGCTTTTGTACTTCCATTGACACTCTGCGCTGAGAAGACCTTCAATTTGAAGACTTGGTTCAAGCACTGAGTTTCCTGCTCCCATAGTTTCTATTGGAAGTTCGTCGAGACTTCGAAAAAAATTATGGGAGGGAGGATATTCATTATTTCCAATGTCTACTTTGCATCAGGGTGAAAGATCACTAAAGTAGAACAAACTGAAGGATTTGACGCTTTGGAGTGCCTAAAAGACTTGTTAACTGTAAAAGTACTTGATAAACATGGAATTGTAAAGAACCTAATGTTGAGTTCGTGAAAAACTTCTTATCTGTAAAAGCACTTATAACATGTTTCGAGATGAACAAAAATTTGTTATCCAAATTTTGTGCTGATATTGATATAGAATAACTCTAGAAATTGAGCTGTATGATCCGAAAGCTGTCAAATATTATATGAAAAGAAATGTATGACGGCAGAAAATATATTATTTATAGTAATCGAACTGTGATACATTTTGCTTGTAAAAATGAAGAAATGTGTGTAACTGTTAAACGTAATTCGACCTATGTGCTCAAAAATTGGGAGAGAGAAAAAAATTTATAGGAGTTTTAGAATGAAGAATCGATCTCATAGAGTTTGTTTTAGAAAATTAGATCTGTAAGAATAAGTTTGATCTGTAACAGTCTGGAATGGCTGAGTTCGATATGAAGAAATATCACAAGTTACGAGATATGGGGTTTCAGTTACGAGATAAAAGAATAATATCACAAGTTGTGAGGAATTGGTAGTAAAAATGTATAAATAAGGGTAGAATGAATTTTGAATCTGGGGGAAGAGATAAGAATGGTGTGGACTCGATCCGAGAGAATCTATTATGTCAATAAAGGACGATTGGTGATAAAGATTGTTGAAGTGCGGGAGAGAATTTTTAGACTGTTGGATTATGATGCTAAATTGTCAGTGAGGGAGTGTTAGTTTGAAGGTTTAGATTCAATGGGCAGGGAACTTAAGTATGCACATTTTTTTTATGTGTGTTTTTTTCATGAACTGGTAGTAGATCCTTCAGATTTAGAAGAGGTGGTGTTATTGATTGCTGAAGAAGAGATAAATTTTAAGGATATGAGGATCCCTGTAGGTTTACTTATTGGATGTGGTTCCCCAGGTCATCAAGACTATTTTAGATGTAACTATATGTGAGGTGAACAGAGTGGATATAAAAATAGGAGTGACAGAATGTATGCAACTTCTTGAATTTGAATAATATGGAAGAAATTATTGTTGAATAGATCTTCTATTTTTGTGAATGCTGTTTGTGACTATTGTGAAAAATGGATTTGAAAATAAACATTTTGAAATTTTGTTATGGGAGCTTTGGAAATGACGTCATTGCTACTATAAGAGTAGAAGAAGAAGCACGTACAGAAAAAGTAGAGAGTTTCTGATTTTGTCCCTTGTGCAAAAGTTGTGAAAAATTGATTGCGTGTAAGAGTGAGTCATCATGAGTGTGGTGAGGTCAAAGGGAAATATAGAAAATAGAGATACAAATAGATTAAAATATAAGGAATGGGCAATGATGGGAATGCATTTTTACCGAAAAGGTGCAAGACGTTTGACATGGATAGTGAAAGGGATGCCTCGGTTCCAAAACTGAGGATGGCTCGTACGAGGCTTAATAACTGCCTGCAGTTAGAGAGAGAACATATAGATACTACTTCATCTTCATCAATCAAACATTTTTCAACTTCTAAAAATTTGAAGAGCAGTGAGAGATAATAGAAGAAGAGAGGCAAAAATAGCAAAGAAACTCGTGAAGATTTAAGTGAAAGGAATCACAAGTCAAGGGAAGGATTCGACGCTACCTCAGATTTACACTCTGACATAGAAGGTTAGTAGAGGATTTGTGATACGTGTATGTGTTTTTGAAGATCATTTTGTATTGCTAAGAAAAGTGATAAATTACTATTTATAGTAATCAATGAAAATTTGCTTGTTATATGATATATGAAAGATATTTGAATGTGGTTGGCGTATATTAAAAGATAATGATTGATTCCTGGACCTGTGTCTAGGTCGAATGTGAGGAGTGTTGTGTAGTATAAAATCATTTCCTGCAGTTGATATGAGGAGATCCCCTGTAAGTGAACCATCGACCTCTGGTTGGTCGGTTGAGTCTGAGATTAGAACATCCGGAAGTGAGGAAGAAGTAGGTGTTGATTAATTTCTAGATTTCCCTGGAAGATTGGTATCCTATCCTCTTCGTTTGGATTCATTCAAAGAGTTTTGTAAAGCCATGGGTTCTATAGGAGGTAGATGGGGTAACTGTATAGATTATGCCAGTAGGCAATTTAGGGGTTGCACTGTAGCAACGGGGGAGGAATATTTTTATTTATTGGCTGATTTGGCGAAAGACAAAAGGGATAGGGGCATTGAGGAATTGATCTCTTTGGATTACTTCGATGAGGATGTTCAGACTGAACTTTCAGAGGATTTTTTATGTTACCTATCTCAGTTGGAGTATGGGTTGAGTCTTCCCCTTAGAAATCCGGCGAAAGGGATTATGAATCTCATCGGGGCATGTCCCATTCAAATGAACGAGAACATATAAGAGGTGATAAGTGTTTGTGATTCTTTGAATACAAGGTGGGAAGGGGATGGGAGAAGGAGAAGGATATCCTCTGAGGATGTATTGTATTTTTATGGTATAAAAAACTATTCTGCAAGTGGAGGGGCATATTCTTGTACGAGCTCAACTCGACCACACTTCTTCGATCTAAACTCAGCAGGTCGACCGTGGACTGATAATATAATTTGGTTAAGGGTGATTACCTTCAGAGAAATGATGAAAAACCTATGGAACTTCTATTTAGAACTATAAAATAATGTAAGTATAACAATGTAAAATATATGAGATTGATAGTTAAAATTGTGCGATGCTCATTGATGTTAATGTTTTGTGTATGACAGGTCCTAAATCACAAGTTACAAGGAAAGAGTCATTGTTGGATACAGTTGCTCAAGAGGAAACAAAGCTCGAGGCTATACTGGAAGATCTTGGCATTAGCAGTAAAAAACATGTTAATAGCCGAGTTGAAAAAGTTCTAAAATCTCACTCGACAAGGCTAATGACGAGTACCGACGGCAGCAAGAAGAAGGGGATTGATGGGGAAAGGCGAGTAAACTTGCCTAAGGCCCCTGGAGTGGACTACACAGGGTTACCTGAGTCTATTATGTCTAGAAAATTAGCTTAAACCTTCCCCAAAAAGAAAATGCTGAAGCGTCCTTCAGCTTCTGGGACCACGGGAAGTGGTGAGGCCATAGAAAGGGTGAAAAAGAGAAGGGTTAAACCTTCTAAAATTTTAGGGGTGAAGGTCGTAGAAGACTGACCTGTAGTGGAAGATGATTGGAAAGAGGTGGAGGAAAAAGCTAGGTTAGCAGCTCTCCACGGGGAGGAAGAGTTGAGCAGAATGGTATGTTCATATGCTCGAACACGTATTGTGATCAATTTTGTATTATGATTTGAGCTAATCAATAAGGTAGATTTTGTTTGACTTTTACAGGCTGCTTGGCTGATGAAGGGAATATGCCTCGGGGTTGAGGAGGAGAAAGCTGAGCTGAAGAGGAAGAAGGTCGAGCTCGAAAGGAACGTTGCTCGATTGAAATCTGATTTGAGTAAAAAGGGAAAGCAGCTGAAGGCCCTGAAGGCTTCCCAAGTCGTAGAGATCAATAAGCTTTAGGCGAAGGTGAAAGTGGACTTGGAGGAGGTGGTAGCCGAGCGTGACAGGCTTGGGCATCACCTTATGTCCAAAGGATATTCTAAAGATAAGGTGGATGCCATTAGGGCCGACACCTATGTGGAGAGGAGGATGATAAAGAGAGTAAAGGTATTGCTGTTGGCATTGCGGATGTGGTAGATGGTGTATCTCTTTAGATGGTGAAAGACAAGCAAGGGGATGACAATGAACGCCCAAAGTTAGAAAATGAGAAGGTAGGATAGTGTGATAGTATTGTGATTGTATGAATAATTGGGAATGTTTGTAAACTGATTTGATATATTTTGTTGGGTAAAATTCTGTAGGTTAAGCTGCTTTCGTAGACCTTGTGTTAGAACTTAATGACATATGCCTCAGAATAAAAGATTTAGAGGTTGATCTTGCTACGGAGAGAGAGACCTTAGCATCCCTGTTGTCTTCGCAAGCAAAGCTACAGGTTAGAACAGAGTAAGAAAAATTTGACTTGTATGCTTCATTAGTATAGAGCTACAAAGTAATAAATAGAATGTAGAGATGGACCGAAAAACCATTATCGATTTAGGGGAAAATGGCATTGGAATGGTACGCACATGGATATTTACTTTTTTTGACAAACTAAAATATAGAGAAAGTGTACCTTAGACTTGGCACTATGTTTTATGAAGCATCCACCCGGGATTGTACTTTGACCTTAAGTTCAGAAGTTGTTTTAGTAGATGTCAAAAAATAGATATCTTGTTAGTAATGAGACATATGTAGTGATTGAGTATTCTGAATCAAATTTGATATAATGTCACTGTCATATGCAGGTCGAATTGGAGTTAGCTCGCTTGCGCGAAGATGACGCTAGCGAATGTAACCAACAATTTACAGAGGAGTTTGATAGAATAAGAGAGGTGAATGAAGACTGATAAGATTAATATGTGAAGGTGCACTTCAAGTTTGTTGAGGCAACACAGACTATTGTCGACCTAACTCGGCAAATTGAGGTGAAGGATGCTGAAATTGAGAAAGGAAAAAAAGAGCTCGAAGAATTAAAAGAACATGCCGCGAAACTTAACTTCTCATGTGCAAAAGGGGAATGAGAAGTTAAGGGAGTGTGAAAAGAAGTTGGATGCTGTTATTTCCAGGGAACAAGCGCTAGGGCGGACTATCAGAGGGAATGATATTTTGATACAACAGATAGACGAATTGTAACGGAAGACTCTGAATGTTGGAGAACTGAACAGGGAAATTAATGTACTTCGCGCTCTGGTGGTTGATTTGGAGGCGACTAATCGAGTTGATTCAGCTAAAGCTGCAAAAAAAAATTGTAGAGAAAATTGTTTTTACAGATCGAATAGCCAGAGAAATGGAGAATCAAAAAGCACGATATAAGAGGTTAGAAGATCTCCTTCAGAGGTCGAGGACAATTTTCTCTCACTCAGTTGTAACTCAGGCCTCACATTCATAATTCCTAAGGGCGATGATTGTTTATTTTATAGAAGAGGTAAAAAAACTTGAGTTAGAGAGAGATACCTTGTTTGACTGTATGTCAGAAACGGGATATATCTCCAAGGTTAATATAGATCCAGGAGATTGCACGAGTTCCATGGGGACGGATCTAGGCCCTCGACCTATTAAATTGATAGAGCAGGGCAGGATTATTGTGACTGCTAGAGCTCAAGAATTTATGGCTAGTCGACCTCATGTTGTAGGGGAAAGCGTAACTGACATCCCAAAAACAGAATAGAATCCATTATAGTGGTTGTATGTAAATCTGAAAAGAAATAATATGTTTCGTAGACATGTTGAGAGATGAAAGCTAGTTTTTCCTTTGCTTTTTCTTATGTCTTGTTGAGCTCTTCGATTAAAAACTAGTATCATCTTTGTTTCACTCTTGGAGTTGAGTAGAGTTAGTCAAACCAGGTATAACCTTAATTTAACTTATAGAGTATCGCAGACATATTGAAAGAGATGAAAGCTAGTTTTACCTTTGCTTTATCTTATGTCTGGTAGAGTCCCTCAATTGAAAACAAGTGTTAGCTTGTTTTAATCTCAGAAGATTTAGTAGAGTCAGCCAAACTAAGTATTTTCCTTGATTTAACTGGTATGATATCGCAGACATATTGAAATAGATGAAAACTAGCTTTACCTTTGTTTTATCTTATGTCTGGTAGAGTCCCTTAATTAAAAATAAGTGCTACCTTTGTTTTAATCTCAAAAGATCTTGTAGAGTCGGGCAAACCAAGTGTTATCCTTGATTTAACTTATAGAGTGTCGCAGACATATTGAAAGAGATGAAGGTTAGTTTTACCTTTGCTTTATCTTATGTCTGGTAGAGTCCCTAAATTAAAAACAAGTGCTACCTTGTTTTAATCTCAAAAGATTTAGTAGAGTCAGCCAAACCAAGTGTTATCCTTGATTTAACTTATATGATGTCACATACATAGTGAAAGAGATGAAAGCTAGTTTTACCTTTGTTTTATCTTATGTCTAGTAAAGTCCCTCAATTGAAAACAAGTGCTACCTTTGTTTTAATCTCAAAAAATTTAGTAGAGTTGGCCAAACCAAGTGTTATCCATGATTTAACTTGTATGATGTCACAGACATATTGAAAGAGATGAAAGCTAGTTTTATCTTTGCTTTATCTTATGTCTGGCAGAGTCCCTTGATTGAAAACAAGTGTTACCTTTGTTTTAATCTCAGAAGATTTAGTAGAGTCAGCCAAACCAACTGCTGTCCTTGATTTAACTAGTATAATGTCAATTAAAGGCTAGTATCGTCTATACTTTAATTTATGTAATGCCTATGAAGTAGAGATATGTATGGGAGAAAAACTTGTAAGTTTCATTGAATTCCGAAAAGGAATGTACATTGAATGGAGATGGAAATCTTACTTCTGGAATGAATTGGGGAGAAACTGAAATAGAGTAGTGATGGACTTAACGATAGTATCGTTTCAGTCACCTAGTGTTCCAAGGACTTAAAATGTGGACTCCCTCTTATATTATGAGGTAATATAATCCCAGGCCTGAGATACATGTGATAAGGAATGGGCCCTCCCAATTGTCTACTAGTTTCCCAGTACGAGGTTCTTTGTGGTGTTGAGGTATTTCTTTGAGGATGAGATTATTGATTTGGAAGGTACGGCTTCTGACTCGTTTCTTGTACGAACTGGCCAGCATATGGTGATATCGACCTAGGTTAGTGATGGCACGTTCCCTGGTTTTATCAATCCAATTGAGGATACAAGCCAATTCAAACTTATTTTCCTCGTTAGTTAGCATGTGATCTTTGACTGGATGATGGTATTTGGAGGGAATGATGGCCTCAGTGCCATAAGTAAGGAGGAAAGGAGTGCAGCCTATCGACTGACGTGAAGTGGAACGATATGCTCATAAGACATGAGGAAGTTCCTGAACCAAATTCCCTTTTTTTAGGAGTGTAGCTTTTTCTTGTATCTATCCACAATGGTTTTGTTAGTAATTTCAGATTGGCCATTGCCTTGAGGGTAGTAGGGATTAGATTGTGAGTGAATGATATTGTGTTGGTTGAGAAAAGTTGTAACTTTTTCTCCAACAAATTGGGGCCCGTTATAGATACGAATTAAGTGGGGGTACCCAAATCGAGTAATGATGTGCTCCCAGATAAAAGAGATGACCTATTCTTCTCTGGTTCGACAGAGTGGAACATCTTCTACCCATTTTGTAAATTAATTGGTAGCCACGAGTAGCTGATGGTGGTTACCTGGAGAATTGGGAAATTCGCTGACAAGATTGAGTGCCCATCTTTTAAATGGCCAAAACACCTTACTTTCATGGAGCTCGAGCACATGAGCGTGGATTATCTTTCCATGTCGCTGACACGCGTCATATTTGTGCGAGCACTTTTCTGCTTACTTGTGCATGTCAGGCCAAAATATTCCTTGTATAATGGCTTTGTTTTCTAGTGACGACCTGCGGCATGGAAGCCACAAGTCCCTTAATGTATATTGTGGAGCATCTCTTTCGCTTTATGCTTGAATAGGCAATTAAGGTAAGTCCCCGTGACTGAACTGTGGTATAAGGTATTGTTTTGATTGGTGTAGCGCTTTAAGTTGTCCATCAGCTATCGGCGCTCCTTCAGATCTGCTAGATGTAGTCCTTTGCATTTGTTATTCATACCGAGATAAACTAAGAAAGGCTTTCGCCAATTGCTGTCTCCCCCTTTATCGCCCTCTGTGTTAATCGTGCATGCAAAAATGCAATCAATGTTACCGAGCTTTTGTACCTAAAACCCCAGCTAGAAATACCAAGGAATCGGCATGTCTGTTTTTTCCTCGAGGAAGATAATCGAGAGTTTCTTGCGTGAACTTGCTCATCCTATCTGCAACAAGGGTTGCGTATTCGATCATCTTGACATTTTTCTTGTATTGCTCAGAGTAATGGTGAATGATGAGTATTAAATCTGTGTAAACTAAGAGTTCGGGAATGCCAAGCTCGAGAGCGAGATCGAGTCCATGAATAAGAGTTTTATACTCGGTGACATTGTTTGAGGCCTCAAAATCTAAGCGGATTGATTTTTCAATTCTGCCGTTAGAAGGGGTAATCAGTACTATTCCAATTCCTGATCCTGCGGGTCTTGCTGATCCATCTGTAAGAGGTCTTCACCCTTTCCTCGTAACCCATTCAGCTCGCCCGTCAAATGCTTTGGGGGGTAGATCTTCTGCAGCTTCCTCTGAAAGGTCAGGATCGTGCTCCTCCCACTCGGGATCTTCCACTGAAAAATCCGTAAGGAAATCGGAGATGGTCTATCTCTTATTGGAATAACGTTGTTCAAACTTGATATCATGTTCTCCCAAACTGACTGACCATTGTTATACTCTCCTTGATTTTTCTTTCTTGGACAGAACCTCCCGAAGTAGGTAGTTCGTCATGAGTTTGACTAAATGAGCTCGGAAGTAGTTCTTGAGTTTCTGTGAAGTATAAACAAGAGTGAGAAAAAGTTTCTTAATTTTAGAGTATCCCGTTTCTGCTAGAGTGAGGGTTTTGCTGATGAAGTAGACTGGCTTCTTGATTTTTCCTTCAAGTCGAATGCAGGTAATCAGATTGTATCATGAAGATTAAGTGGTCCTTTCTTATTCTTCATACAAGAAGTAATCTGATTGTATCATGAAGCAGCGTCTATCATATATATGATTTTATGACCTACTGTGGAATCAGGGATCTGATGAATATTGGGAAGAGGGAAACTGTCCTTTAGAGTAAGTTTTTTGAGATCGGTAAAATCTACACAAACTTAGACTTTTCCATTCTTATTTGGGACAACGACGATGTTGAATATCCAATCTGGATACTTGGCTTCCCGAATGAATCTCACTTTCATCAATTTCTCAATCTCCATGTTAACTTCATCTCGAAGTCACGGTGATAGGCGTCGCTGTTTCTGTTTGACTGTTGTGGCATTGATGTTGATGGCAAATTTGTGACATGCCTTGGCCGGATCGACCCCAGGCATATCTTCGAAAGACCACACAAAAATGTCTTGATTTAGTCATAAAAACTAATATCAATGAAAATATCATAAATAATTGTAAGAGCATCATTTTCGTGTTGAGCCATCTTAGTACCAATGAAAATATATCTGCTAGGTCCATCAATGTTAATGTATTATGTTAGAAGTATTTAGAATTGCAGATATGGTACTTTTACAAGCTCAAGAAAGCTTTTGACTACCCCTGATCTCATAGATACCATCGTTGGGTTTGAAGCAGAGTGTTTGATGATAGGTGGAAGCGATTGTTTCTATGTTATGAATCCAGCAACGGCCCATAATTCTGAGATAACGAGATTTGGCTTTGATCAATAGAAGATGACGTCGATTGTGGCTGGTCCTGCGGTAATAGGTAAGATGATCTTCCCTACTCACTCTTCTTTAGAACCATTGAATCCACTGATATCAGTATCATTTTGAATGATTTGATCGGCTAAACCCATTTGGTCGATTGTCCTCTAAAAGAGAATCTCAATACCGCTACAAGTATCGATCATCATCATGTGCATGACAAACTTCTTCATCTTGAGAATTATGACTAATGCATTATGATATGGAAATTTGACATGGCTAGTATCGCAATCTTCGAATGATATCCTGAGCTGGCGATTGCTAGACTCAGGCAAAAGTTTGGCTTCTTTGTCTTGAGGTGTGAGATCGTAACATTCGGACAGCCTCCTGCGCTTGAATCTATTGGAGTTGGTGATCAGATTGAACTCGATCATGTTGTTGTGGTGTATATGGTAGAGGTGTTTCTCCTCAGCTTGATCTTCGACCTGGATTACTTCAAGCTACTTCTTATAGCTTCCATCATTGTATGATTTCAGGTCGAAAATAAATTCAAACATCCGTCCCTCCTTAAAAATGTACTCTAGCAACCTCTGTAAAGTATAGCAATTGTCTATAGAATGATGGTTTACCTTGTGATGCATACTGTACGGTCGGCTCTCGATTGGTTCCAATGCTTGGGATAGATGGTAGAGCTTATCCTTTGAGAGAATTGGAAAAATTATAGAGATTCGAACATTCACTTTAGGGAGGACGGGTTTGATTTGTGATCCGCCTTTCTGAGGGTTGTCGGTGTTTCCCTTGGCACGCTTCTGATCACCCTGATCCTCCTTCGGTTCAGTGTTTCGATTTATAGATGGACCCTTCATGGCTAGGACGGATTTAGTATATTGATGTCTTTAAGATATCATCCTTTCCAGGTCGATATAGCTATTGACCTTGGTGATCATATTCTCTAAGTTCGCAGGTTTGTTGTAGAAGAGGTGCTCTTTGGCTTTGTAGTCGAGTTGGAGCGCGTTGGTAAAAGTAGTAACAGCTATTTTATGATCGAAATTGTCCACTTTACGCGGGAGCTCTAAGAACTTCTTTGCAAATGCCTCGAGCTTCTCTCCGTGCGACTGTTTGAGACTGATAAAAGAATATAAATTTTCTTCAATGTCTCTGTTGTGAGCATACGCCTTGATGAATTGTTTCTACAGTTTGTCGAATGTGTATATGGAGTCTTCAGGTAGAGAGTGGAACCATCAGAGCGGTTCTTCCTGCAGACTTGTGGTGAACAGATGAAAGAGAATGTGGTTTTGATTGGAGTACAACCCCAATGAATCACGGTATTGTTAAATGTGCTCCTTTGGATCGGTACCCTTGTATTTACAAATATTTGGAGTGTAAAAATCTTTTAGAATATCCATATCGATTAGTTTTTTGGCAATTAGAATTCCTTGCAACTTGGTAAGGTCGTCGGTAGTACCCAAAACTTGCGCTTTGATCAGCTCCTTAATACGCCGGTCTATATGCTCTTGTGTGACATAGTGACGGGACGGCTGAGTGGCTTGACGAGGAGGATGTAGATTATGAGTATTGGTAACTTCACTTAAACGATCTCGTAATAGAACTCGAGGCTGTAATCTCTGTTCTTCCTCTTAACAAATGAAACATCGATGACCTTAGCTGATCTCAGACTGAACCTCTCCCCCCAAATGAATTGAAGGTTGAGGTTCATTCCAAATATTTCTGGAAATATCTTTGCTGGTGGCTCCTTGAGGTCCCAATCTTTCCTGAGCCGAGACCAGAGAGGCTTTTGGTACCTAATCGCGATCTCGTATTGGAGGAGCCTGCTGAGTATTCTACAGAGCTTGCAAGGTAGTATGTATTGTTGTCATTTGATCTTAATGTCCTTTGAGTACTACCAAACAAGATTGTTGTTCGGCATTGAGCTCCTTCTCACGGAGCTCTCGGTCGAGAGTTAATTGTCGTTTGAGCTCGTTTTGTTTCTCCATTTCATTGCTGAGATCCGTCCATAGCTCTGTAAGTTGTTTTGGCTCATCTGAGAGATCGAGCTGGATTCTGGTAGCTGGTCGCCTGGATGTGACCATGATTGAAATTTCTAGTAGAGTGACTGAATGCCTTAGGATATTGCAGAAATGATTTCTTTCCCACAGACAGTGCCAGATATAATGGCCTAATTCCATGAGCTCGAAGTGGCATGGAATTAGCTCTTACACAAATGTATCTATAATAAAATCTAATTAAAAATAAGAAATGACACAGGTGTTTAGCGTAGAAAACCTATGAATAGGTTAAAAACTAGTACCTCGGGTTGAGGATTTTTGTAATAGTGACGTTTATTGCTTGAGGCTGATATCTTATTACAAGTGATCTCTAGACTTAGAAATGCTTGATCTTGTGAATAATAAGTTTGAATTTTTTGAGAATCTTGAAAATATAGTTTTCCTAGTGATTTCTCCTATAATTATCTGGTCCCTATCTCTTCTGGAACTTTTCCTTTATATAGGTATCCTCCACAATTCTTTATCGTGCTGGAGTACGTTCTCCAAACAATCGAGGGGTAGGCCCCTACACTTAGTGCTTATAATTAGTCTCATATTGGATAAGTGAAAAGATGATTTTCATTTTATAACAGGTTGCACACTGTTATCATGTGTGGCATGTGTAAGTAGATTGTATCCTCACGCGTATGTGGGGCGGGTGTCTGAAGGATTTCTATATGGGGACGTCCATGGGCTTGCTTGCATGACCCGACCCATGACCCACCTAGACTATTTATAAGTTTATGATTTGGCCTTGGGGTATGGGCTCATGGGAATTTCTTGTTTACGTAGTCATTTTTCGTGCGTATTTTTGGGGTATTTATTCAGGAGTTGTTTACTCCCTCCAAGTGTTACAACTCTTAATAGAGGTGTTTTTTAGGGCATAACCTTGCCAGCATGTACTTCGATAAGTAACATTCTCCTCTATAAATAACTCATTTCTACCTTGATTGAAATACATAAGAAAAAAAACTCCCAAATCTCTTCATTTTCTCATTGCTCCCTTCTTGAGAATAATATCACATATAGTTCGATAGGCATATCGACTTGAGTGTTTCAAGTCTATACGATTCGATCATTGTATCCTGGGAGACATGCACAATTAACTGTGAAGCGCCATACGTAGGGTGACATTTATCTTAAGAAAATTACAGTGACTGCAAGCCTCGATCATCGGTTTTCAATTTCCTTTTCGTTCATTTTCATTTCATTTCTTAACACATGTTCAACAAGTTTTAATTGGGTTAATAATATAAAATTTATATTCTGTGTAGGACGAAGAGCAGTTGAGGTAAACTGTTAATGATCTATAGAGAACGTTGACTAGCGCTAAAAACTCCATAAGTCATACTCAGCAGATAATAAATAAAACTGAATATGAGATAAGGCATTTTAAATCACTGTTAGAGAAGAAATTTAGTGAATTGTATGAAATTCAAGGTGGATATGCTAAAATGAAAATAAAGAGGGATGACTTAAGGAGGACAGAGGATGATAGGTTTAAATTACTAGGAAAAATCTTAAATGATGCTTCTTTTACAAACAAGGGTAAAAAGGCTAAGCATCAAAAAATGTTACTATCTTTGACACTGTATTTTGAGGCCGAAGTGGATAGTAAGCGAGGTTTAAAGGATGCTTATATGCATATTTTAAAAGAGAGGGGTGTGATACCTGATCTACCTCGGGTACAATCTTTGGCGTAAGAAGCAAGGAATTGTTATAGTGTAGAAGCCAAACATTGTTCATCTAGAGTTGGTGTATCTCTAATATATAGAACTTAATGATATGGGGTTGGTTAAGTCTGAATCGAGGTCTTCGGTCTTGTGTAGGGTCAGAGGGTGATGAGGATTTTGTTTTTCAATGTCAATAAAGAACAAAGGATGATATGAGCCAATTTAGAAAGTGAGTTGAACAAATCTCAAGAAAAGTTAAATCAGTGTACTGAGCAAAATGTTCGGCTTGAGCTCGAGTGACAGAGGAGATATCACTGAGAAATAAAGTGGAAGAGAAACTGAAGGCCTTAGAAGTGGCTCAAAAAGAAACTTGTGATCGTTTATATGATTTGAATAAGTGGATGAGAGAATATTTATATCCTACGCGAGAATTGGTTATTGCTAAGACTGACCATGAGTGTCATATAGAGTCGGTGATTGGCTTTTACAGTAGTAAGTTGGACAAAGTGGGGAATGTATAGTAGCCTACTCATAACCTTCTAGATCCAATCGAATACTCGAAGGCTACTTCGAAGCCTACATGATGACTCAAAGCCTAGCAAGTCAATAATTAAGCCCTCGAAACCTTCCAAGACTATTCGAACACTCGAAGGAACCGTCGAAGCAAAAATACTTTGACCATGATCGTACATGGTCGAAGGGAAACATGTCATGTGGCCATCTCACCAGAATAAATAGTGGAGCATGCCGCTCGACAGCTGCGATGCCAGATCCAACAACTAACGTGTCAGAACCAATAGTTATAGTGTCAGGAACAATAGTTACAGTATCAGACTCAACAATTGTAGCGTCAGAACCGACTCTGGGTACAAGTCAGTTGACCCCGAAGGATACACATGCAACTTAACCTCCCATGGTAACTCAACCCTTCATATGTTTTATAAATAGAAGGGATGAGGAACTATGAAGGGGTTAGAAAACCTCTCCCAACAGACCCTACAAGATAACCTTTGAATACCCTGTAATCATTCTGAAGATCCAGATCTTGTACCTGTATAAAATTGGTCAGAGGAAGATCTAGTACCTCGTTCTCAATGGATATCTCATAGGCAAGATATCGTAGGATTCTGTTCCTCTGATATTGATCATGTAGGTAGCTCACAGAGAGGAGGGACGAAAAAAAACTGTCTTCACACCATTCGACAAAGGAGCGAAATAAATAAATTGCCCATGTGTCTAGTTTTGTTATTTTGGTAAGATGTGATGTGTAATGTTTATAGTAGAATGGTCGACAAACAAATTCGAGCAAACTAGAGGGGCATGAATGGTCGACAGAACGGACCCTCGGGAATGGATTGGGGGTGACCACGTTATGCTTCATTTAGGCTCAGGCCTTTGAAGTCCAGTGAATTTCTTTGCCAAACCTAAGTATCATGTCTACCCTTCGACCAGACTAATACTTGGGGGCGACCACGAAGTTTTTCAAGTCTTCAAATTCGAGCAAACTCGAGGGGCATGAATGGTCAACAGACCAGACCCTCGGGAATGCATTGGGGGAGATCACATTATGCTTCGCTTAGCCTCAATCCCACGGACAGACCCGGGGGCGACCTTTGAAGTCTAGTAAATTCTTGGCCTAACCTTAGCATCATGTCTATCCTTTGACTAGACTGATACTCCCTCGAAGCTCCTCAAGGTTCTAGTTCAAGAATATCAGCAAATACAAGTATACAGAAATATCAACAATTCAACTGTAGGCAACTCAAGTTCATTATATTGGTGAAATTCAAACCAAACACAAACAGACAGTTCAAGCTCAAATAAGTTACAAAATGTTCAAATGCAAACCATTACTCAAAATATTCCAATCCCACAACGAGATCAGATAAAAGAGTTTTGTTACAGCAAGATGACAGCTATAGTACCTCATACAGGAGTGGCCATATTACCTCCTCCCACAGTCTCTTCCACAGCAACACCTCCAATACCTTCGATAGTAAGATTCGGCCCCAAAGCGTCGGCCGCCCCATCCATCACCACACCAACAACAACATCTTCGGGCACAGGAGCTTCCACATCATCTCCCACACCTCCACCCGCAAGATCCATGTCCATCCTTTCTGTCTACACAACACCTTTGACAGGAGGCCCATCGGGCACAGGAAAGGGTTTCAGAGTTATGGGATCATACCCCAAACTCTTGATAAAGATCTTCAAATTGGTAGATATCTGGCACTCATCATCGAATTTCTCCTGGAAGGTTTCCCTCTATGCCTCCATTTCCTTCCCCTTCTCAACAAGCTTCAACTCCAATACCTTCTGTATTTGCGTATAGTTGTCACGCTGAGCTTCGAGTTCTCTTGCACAATCTGCTCTAATATTCAACTGCTCACGCTTTAGCGTGTTAACCTCGAACACCAGCGACATCTCGGCCCCTTGAGTAAGCTTTAGATTTTCAACCGCCAGTCTCAGCTGCCTTGTTGTAACCTTCTAGGCCTTGATAAAAGCTTGAGACCAAGCATGCACCTACTAGAATACTCGAACCATCAGTACTTCTCGAAGAATGGTAGATTTTAGCATAATTTCAAAATTTCATAAAACAGTTACCTTATACAGAGACTTAATCATCTGCTTCCGAGCCTCTTCTGGGTCATTTTTACAGAGTGTGGCCATCAATGCGGCTGTGGCTTGAGCCTTCTCATCTAGCTCGATTTCTTGTCGCGCTTCATTTGTCTCTTCCATATCATCATCTCCTAGCTCCCTATATCTCTTATGTCGAATAGTCTTCGGCTGTTGGACTTTTGAAGGTTTGGGAATGGCCTTGCCCTTCCCTTTGTCAGCCAGTTTCAAAGCCTGCTTTAATACCCCAGGAACTACTTTGGTAACTGGCGCTGCTTGCTGTCCCTTTGGAACATAATTCACCTTTCGAGTCAATCATACTTTTTCCATTTCTTTGACCCCTCTCGAAGAGCCTTCTTCTCCCCTCTTCTTTGCTGGCCTAGATACGACAGGAACATTTTAAAGTAATGAATTTGTCCTCTTCTGCCTCTTCCTTTTGATACCTAGCTTCTTGAATTTCTGGTATATCTACTCCTCGTCAAAGTCAATAAGCTACTCAATTTACCTCCTTGGATTCATCAAAGTTTGATTACCAAGTTCTGTAAAAAAACAAAAAACATGTTTACCAATCTATTCAATCAATATTTCAAAACCAAACCTTCGACCGTCAACTTACTTGGATTGTAGACCCTATGCTGCAGCTTATAAATGTCCTCCCCTTTGGCATTCAAATAATTGCCTCACACCACAACCAAGTCCTTATCCCACCCTCGTCCCGTCAAGCACAAATCAAATAACTATGGTCTATCTGCATAACAATGAGATTGGTACAAGTCCACTTTATTGTTGGCTTTCCTCGAGTAGAATGATACAATATTTAACCACTCAATCAAACCCCTCTTCTCACGTCTCAGTTCTACATTCATACCCTCTACCACCTTCATTATTTCATTGAAGTTACCATTCATCTGGCACATGGCAACTTTCCAAAAGTTTAATACCTCCTTCATCAGCCTTCGAAGAGGTAGTTGCATCCCTAGCCAAATCTGGCCTCTAAATTCCATAAAACCCTCTCTAGGGGTAGCCTTGAACGTATACTCAGATCTTATTGCATATAATATCACCCCTACCTTCGAAAACTCCAGCTTAGCCATAAATCGATCAAGTCTCAGCTTCTCTTGAGCCGAGACTGACCCCGCAGTTCCCCTCGAACCAATCGAACTCTCACTACTATCACTCTGCTCCCCCTCTTCTCTTTCATCCTCCGAAGGCTCAATACCACCTTCGTGTCCCCTTCTCTCTCCTCCCTCCATCTCCTCTCCATCCCATTCCCCGGTCACTCGAGCCTTACGATATTTACTACTCGAAGCCTCACCATCGGATACTACCACAGCTAGAGGGACATATGTTGCAACATCTAACACCTTTACGTCGCTACTCACACCCCTTGAGCCACGACCAAATATACTCGGCTCATTTACGTCGACCTCTTCATCTATCAGCCTCAGCCTCGAAGATTGACGGGTACACATTATACCCTACAAAAGAAGATGTACACAATTAGATCAATATATTCGACTATTACGTTTTAATAACTCATTTTGATTTACCCTCTCCAACTCACCCAACCCATAGTCGAAGGTTCGATTATAGCTCTAGTAACCACATAAATATCCCTAATTTTCTATTGGGCTGAACTTCCAACCACTTGGATTACCCTCTCCCTCGACCAGGCCTTCGCCACCATAAACCCTAACATAATCTACCTCTCAATACATTTATATAGCAGACGAAACTACACAGGCGAACTACAAATAACCTATCTATAAAGAAAGTCAGAAGAGTACCTGTATGATTGATTAAGGCAGCAACAACGACGGTTCTTTCTCTCCTCTCTAGCAAGTCATACCTCAACAATGGAGTATATTTTCCTCTCCGACTCTCTATTTTTCTTTGTGACTGGGTAATTGGGAGCAGTAATTTCTTTCTCCCTCTATAAATACCTCCTCAAAATAATAATAAACTGCCTCGTGCTGTGTTTTGATGCCTTTACCTTCAACTACTCCCACGTGCTCATCCCACGCCCACATTTAACAATTTTATATTAACCAAGTCGAACCTTCTGGTACCCTACCCAAAGTTGTCAAGTCAAACTTATACGTTATATCAACCTTTTTCCCGTAACCCAAGGAAATACAATGATGACCTACAAGGCACTCTGCCCTAGGAACAATACTGCTTCTGACATGCCAGCTGTTTCGGCTGTCAGGTTTTGTAGTCGAAGCCCATTTACCTTCGATACAAGGAAATTTCCAAACCGCTCCTGATCCTGCCTTTGAACCGTCGTCTATACTTTACGCCGAACATTCATCCATACATACTTGATATTCGATACGTCGGCCTAAATTTTTCAGTTGTTCAATTTTATCTCAGTTGCTTACATTTTCTAATACTCATACCTACAAGCTCGACATTCAAAAAATTGTTACCACACCTAAATTACCATCATCTACTGTGTTTATCATTCTTACACACAAACAGTTCAATATCACAACTCGACAATTGTTTCAATTCATTCCATTTCATTCGAGGAACTGTCCTTACACAATTTGAAAAAAAAGCAACAAAAACAAACATCATCAACAGAAGACTAAAAACCTTCTTGACCATCACCATCTCACGCCTGTACTTTTACCATAACCAATAAGCCCCTATTTGTAGATGGGGCAATTCTTGCAGGGCCTAGCCTCCTCGTTATCAACTCGGTCTTTATCACTTGTCATATCTTCCACCATATACTGAAAGAAGGAGAACTAGTTACTGGCAAGTGGATTTATCCATTGCAGCACCCTCCACCAGTGAGCATGCGGCATCCTAGAGATTGGCTAATCAAGCTCAAGTTCCCCCAAGTCGGGCATAACCAAGTCTAACTCATGGTCCCTAAAGAATTTCTCAATCAACTCATGCATCTTCTCCTCTATTCCACGATCTCTAGATTCCATTCTCTTATGATATCTTGTATTAGGAGTTCTATCCATAGTTAGACTATTCGGGGAAGAAGATGCAGACATTTTACTCATAGAAGACAGTGAAGATGTTTGAAGCTCTCCTAACACCCTTAATTTATACTTCAAGGCAGCTACATCAAAACCATCCATAATCACAACCCACATTAATCACAATCTTTAATTACCTTCCTCGGAATTGCAGCAGTCAAACTTTTCAACTTCCCAGACTCAACCATTTTCTCAGCACGCGCACTCTGCACCAATTTTCAAGGTCTTGCAGTTGATACATCTCTATTCTCAAACCATCGACACCTTTCTATATTCTGTCACAACATTTTCTACATATACATAGTGCTTCAAGAATTTAGGGTAACTTATTCATTCAAAGTCGAATGTTAATCTATGTCTTCGTTCACTACATTATCATTCAAAGTACCCTTTCCCAATTGGGTTATTATCTCCACTCTTTACTCCTCATTCGAAGGAGGAGTTTTCAGATCCGCGCCTAGATACTATTCATTTACAACACTTGTCAGATACATAACACATTACTTCATTAAACAACTGCTTAATTCCAAAACTTTGATAATACAAAAAAAAAGAAACATGCAAAAACCAACAAAATAGAAAAATAGAAAAACAACACCACCACATTTGTGAAGAACCCCCCTATTTACAGATGGGGTAGTTCTTCTTGCATAACCCTGGTTTCTCTTCCAATAATTGGTCCTCCTCTTCCACTATCCGCTCGACCAAGCTCTGTAGGACGTAGTACTGGTTGTCGGCAGCTGGGAATGTCCGCTGTAGCACCCCCCACCAGTATGCGTACGGCTTCCCATTGATCTACTCCTTGAGGCTAGGCCAGGTCTGGCATGACCTAGTATAGCCCTTCATCGCCAAAAAAAATTACCTTCAACTCCGTAGTCTTTCATCTTATTTGACGGTCCCATTCAGCCATCTTCCTTTAGTTTTGGGTGTTTGGTGTGGTCTCTATGTTGTGTGTTACTTAACGAAGAAGAAGAAGAAGAAGAAGAAGAAGATTGTGGTGCATTGCCCACTGATAACCCCTATTTTATACCACTATTAAGGTATTTACTACGCAGTAATCGCCAATCAAACTCAATTACCCACATTAATTACCTCCCTCGGAACTGCCACATTAAACAGTCAACCCTTCAACTTCTAACGCCTAACTACTTTTCTCAGCACGCGCCCTCTACACTAATTTCTGAGGCCCCTGCTGAGAGGGGGCGAATGTAGTAGCCTACTCGCAGCCTTCCAGCTCCAATCAAATACTCAAAGGCCACTTCGAAGCCTACCTGATGACTCAAAGCCTAGTAAGTCAATAATCAAGTCCACGAAACCTTCTGAGACTATTTGAATACTCGAAGGAACTGTCGAAGCAGAAATACTTTGACCATGGTCGTACATGGCTGAAGGGAAACATGTTAGGCGGCCAGCTCACCAGACAGAACAGTGGAGCACGCCACTCGACAGCTGTGGTACCAGATCCAACAACTGCCATGTCAGAACCAACAGCTACAGTGTCAGGAATAATAACTACAGTGCCAGACTCGACAATTGCAGCGTCAGAACTGACTCCGGGTATAAGTCAGTTGTCCCCGGAGGATACAAATGTAACTTAACCTCCCATGGTGACTCAACCCTTCCTATGTTCTATAAATAGGAGGGAAGAGGAACTATGAAGGGGTTAGAAAATCTCTCCCAACAGACCCTACAAGATAACCATCAAAATACCCTGTAATCACCCAGTTCTCGATACTTCGACTACTCTCCATATATAACATAAATCTTAAAAATCCTCACCCGAGGTCGTGAAGTGACCCATTCTAGGCCTCCACGCAAGTGTATCGTCTGTATATTAGGTCTTATTATTATTGATTATATGCTTCAACCCCCCTGGCCGAGGATAAAACTTACAGTGTAAGAGTCAACTTCCCCTCGCGCGAAGTTAGGCCCCTACAGAATGAATTTTGAAAGTATATTACTGAGTGTGAAAAAGATTTTTACGTGGAAAATGTGAAGGATGAGAATCTTTGGTTTGTAAAAGATAAAAATGGAAAATGTTTTAATCATTCTGAAGATCCAGATCATGTACCTGTATAAAATTGGTTAGAGGACGAGGTAGAGGAAGATCTAGTGCCTCATTCTAAATGGATATCTCATGGGCAAGATATTGTAAGATTCTGTTCCTCTAATATTGATCATGTAGATTGCTCGCAGAGAGGAGGGGCGAAAAAATTATCTTTGCACCATTCGACAAAGGAGCGAAAGGAATAAATTGCCCATGTGTCTAGTTTTTTTGTTTTGATAAGAGGTGATGTGTAATGTTTATAGTAGAATGAGTTATCTTCATAAATTTATAGTAGACCTGTACTACTTGTATAGTAGATATTTTGTATGTTTACTAGATGTGTACGTCGACCAAGCATACAAGAGTAACGTACATAAAAATTGAAAATAATTCCCATTAAAGAGATAAAAATCTGAACTGTGAAACATTCTTATCAGCGATATGTTTTCAACCTCCATGTATTCAAGGATTTAGAACTCAAACTCTTTCTTTTGTGATCAGATCGTAAGAACCGAGGTCACTTTTGCCGACTACAATGAAATGCCCTTCCCAATTATCTACAAGCTTCCATGCATTTAATTCATTTTTGTGTTTTGGTATTTCCCATAGTACAAGGTGTTGAATGTCAAATTCTTTGTTACGAACTCGTTTGTCGTCTGATTTGGCCAACGCTTGATGGCATCGTTTAAGATTCATAATTATTTGATCTCTTGTTTCTTCAATCCAGTTCATATTGCATGCTAATTGAAATTCATTCTCTTCATCTGTCATTTTGTGGTCACATACAGGGTAATAATATTAAGTTAGGATAACAACATTAGTTTCATAAGCTAAGATGAAAAGGGTACAACCCATAGATATCTGTGGGGCTTGTCGATATGCCCATAGTACATGTGGTAATTCCTAAATCCAATTTCCTTTCTTCTCTTTTAAACATTTTTTTATTCCATCAATTATAGTTCAGTTGGTTATTTTTGCTTGAACGTTCCCTTGTGGGTAGTAAGGATTTGAAGGAGAGTAAATGATGTTAAATTTGTTAAATAATACGACCACCTTTTCACCAACGAACTGTGGTCCATTATCAATTCTGATAAGACGTGGGCAACCGAACCTTGTGATGATGTTCTCCCATATGAACTGGATGACCTCTTATTCTTGTGTTCGACACAAAAGGACTGCTTCTACCCATTTGGTGAAGTAATCGGTCACTACCAAAAGATGTCTACATTTCTCAGGGGTGTTTGTAATTTTCCCACTAGGTCGAGGGTCCATCTTTTAAATGACAAATATACTTTGCTAGAGAAAAGTTCTAGGGGTAGAGCTTAAATTTTGGGTCCATGTCGCTGACATACGTCACATTTTTTTGCATACTCGATGGTCTGTGCTCTCATTTTAGGCCAAAACACTCCCTAAGTTACAACGTGATTTGCCAAGGATCGTCTTGCCGCATGCAATCCACAAGTGCCTTCAAGTAATTCTCGTAAAAAGGCAAGGGATTCTGTGTCGGATAGATATTTGAAATAAGGCCCTATAACTGATCTTTTGTAAAGGACGTTGTCAATAACAGTGTATCGTTTAAAATTGTTTATCAGTCTTCTTCTTTTATTGACATCTTCAGGGAGTTCACTAGTAAAATTGTTCTTTGGTCCAATATATTTGAGGAAAGGCCATCTCCAATTGTCCTCCTTCTCTTTATCGCCCCTAGTGTTAATAACATTCGATCTAATGACATTAATGCTCGGGGTAAATATGATTTCAATCTTTAAATATCGAGCTTCTGTTCCAAGAATTCTGGCACGATAAGCAAGGGAATCTAAATGTTTGTCTTCCCCTCGAGTAAATATTCAATTGTAGCTTTTTGGAATCTGCTCATTCCGGCAGCTACTACCACGGCGTAATACACCATTTTTCCATTTTTCTAATATCGCTTTACATAATGGTTTACGATTAACAAGAAATCTGTTTATATAGATAGTTCGGGTACTCCAAGTTCTAGTGCCATATCAGTTCTATAGGTCAATGCCTCATACTTTGTTTTATTGTTGGTGGCCTTAAAATTGAGTCGGATTGATTTCTCTATCCTATCATTTGAGGGTATGATGAAAACGATGCCGATTCCTGAGCTTGCCGGTCTAGTCCACTTTTTATTTAAATTATTCTTCCACGAGGTCGGTGTTATCCTCTTCTCAATCGGGGTCTTTGATTAGAAAATCTACCAAGAAATTTGCTAATACTTGACCCTCTTTTGAATGTCTTTATTCAAAATGAATATCATGCTCCCCCAAACTGACTAACCACTGTTGTACTCGTCTGGATTAATCCTTTTTGGACAAGACCTCTCGTAGGGGGTAATTTTTCATTATGCGAATTAAATGAGCTTGAAAATATTATTTTAATTTCTGTGAGGTGTACATGACTGTTAGGAGTAGCTTATTGATTTTAGTGTATCGTGTTCCCACTAGAGTAAGAGTTTTACTGATGAAATAGACGGGTTATTCTATTATTTTTGTCAAGTCGAATGAGAACCGAACTTAGTGAGTTCTCTATAACGGCAAGGTATACTGTAAGTTTTTAACCTTCTGTGGGGGTACTCATTATGGAAAGTTTTCCCAAAAAACTCTTCAACTCCAAAAATACTGCTTCACATTCATTATTCCACCCGATCTCCATATCCTTTTTAGTTTTCCTTTTCGTGTCTCTTCACGTAGAAGGTTAAATAACCATTTACATTGATTTGATGATTTTGGTATAAATTGGTTAATCGCTACAATTTTACTGGACAATTTTTATACATCTTTCTTCATTTTTGGTAAAGGCATAGATAGTAGAGCACGAATGTGATCGGGGTCAGCTTCGATTCCCTTCTTGCTAATCAAATTATCCAAGAACTTTTTTGATTGGACGTCGAACTGACATTTATTAGGGTTGAGTTTCATTTTGTATAACCAAAGAATTTTAAAAGCTATGTGAAAATCTGTAAGATAATTTTCTTTTTTTAGACTTTTACACAGCATGTCATCGATGTAGACTTCCATTGTTTTCCTGAGATGGTCTTTAAACATTTGGGTCATCAATTATTGATTAGTAGCTCCCACATTTTAAAGTTCGAAAGGCATAACTTTGGAACAGTATAGTCTATGCGTTGTGATGAAAGTTGTTTTTTCATGGCCGTCAGGTAAGAGTGGGATTTGATTGTATCCTGATGCAGAAGTTTGTGTCCCGCTATAGAATCTAGCAAATGATTGATTATAGGAAGAGGGAAACTATCTTTTGGAGTATGTTTATTTAGGTTTCTAAAATCTACACAAAATCTAATCTTACCATTTTTCTTTGGGACTATTACAATGTTTGAAATCCTGTCGGGATAGTTTGCCTTTAAAAAACTGACTTCAATAAGTTTGTCTGTCTCCTTATTTACTTTCTCTCGGAGTTTAGGTGTCAACATCCTCTATTTTATTTAATCGCCACGACCTTGTCTTTTAAACAGAGTTTATTGCAAGCTAAACTGGGATTGACGTACTCCTGGCATTTCGCAGAATGCTCATGCAAACACATCACTATTTTTCTTTAAAAGTTAAACAAGAACGTCACGTTCCATTAATGATAGGCAAGTCCCTATATACGTGCCTTGCTTTTCTTCATTTATCTTGACATATTTTGTGATTTCGATGCTTAGTGGTTGGCTCTCTATAGGTTTAGCGTTTTATAATTGCTATGTTTTGTATTCCTCCAAAGGTTATATTACGATAGTCATGCTGTTTTTGCAAGCTAGAGCTAACATTTTACTACCTTTGATTTCATAAATCTCCTTCCATTCAAATAGAAGCACAATGCTAAATGAAACGTCGAGGGAATGGCGTTCATGTTATGCAGCCAATATCGCCCCATGATTCCCAGATAACGTGATTTTTCATTTACTATGTAAAATGTTACGTCTATTGCTATTGGTCTTACTATAATGGGAAATACGATATTGCCTACTCATTCTTCTTTAGATCCATTGAAATCAATGATGTCTATATCACTAGCCTCAACTTGATCTGTTAAGCCCATTTGATCGATTATACTTTGAAAAAATACTTCAATACCCCTCCCAGTTTCTATCATCATTGTATGCATGACAATATTCTACATTTTTAACATGACAACGAACGTGTCATGATGAGGGAATTTGACATGGCTGACATCACAATCTTCAAAGGAGAATCCCACTCTCCTATTACTGGATTTTAGAAGCAACCGGGCTTCTTTTCTCCCCAAGGATAGGGCGTGACATTGCATGAGATGATGTATTTTAAATCTAACTCATTTGTTGATCTTGTGCATCTCAATGAAGTGGTTGAGACTGGTTTAGATGTTTCTTCTTTGTTCCTCCTTCGATCTGAACGACCTCATTATCAAGTTTATAGCTCTTATTTTTGTAACTCTCTAGATCGACAATGTATTCATGCAATCTTTCATATTTAAATATGTACTCCATGAGTCTTTGTAGTGCATAGTAGCATTTTGTATCATGATGTCAGAATTTGTGGGGTTTGCAGTATGGCTTACCCTCGATGGGCTGGAGGGGTTGGGCATTTCTAAAGAAGATGTCTTTATGAAGTGTGGGGTAAATATCGACCAGTTTAGCGGCTAATCTTCGAAGGCATGGATTTGGAAGGTTGCTACCCTTTTGAGGCCGATCTTAATCGAATTTAGTTTGTTTCCTATATCCTCTGGTATCTGTAGTGCGCTCAAATTCTTGCTCTGTGGCTTATCCTTTTGTTGTCAGGATCGATTTTTATGGCTTTTGTCTCTCGGGCATCATCCTTTGGAGATCGATGTAATTTTACAGATTTCGATCATGTCTTCCAGAGTTGTAGGTTTGTTCAAGATGAGGCATTATTTTACTCGGCTTTCCATGAGTAGAGCATTGGTGAAGACTGAAACTGTAATTTTTTAGTCAAGACTATCCACCCTTCTTGACAAATCTAGGAATTTTTTGGTGAATGTTTTAAGCTTCTATCCCGGCATTTGTTTAAGACTGATCAGGGAGTAAAGGTTATCCTCTTTGTCTTTACTATGCGAATATTTTTTAATAAAAAGTTTGCGCAACTGCTCAAAAGTATGAATCGACCCTTCCTCTCATGAATCTAACCATCGTAGAGGCTCGCCCTGGAGACTGGTAGGAATAAGTCAATACAAAATGTGATTTGACATAGAATGCAAACCCAAAGAGTCTTGGAACTCTTGAATGTGTGACGGGGATAGTCCCTTTGTATTTTTGAATTTTTGGCATGGGAAAACTAGTCGGTTCTTCAGTATCTAAAAGCTCATGTGCAATCGGGCTCTTCTGTAGTTTGTTGAAGATGATCTTGCCTGCACGTGTTTGGGCTTCAAATAGCTCTTTGATGCGTTTATCCATGTGTTCCAAAGTAACGAACTGTCGAGCTGTGATTGTGTGACGCTGGAGACACCACTCTTTAGGATTATGATCTCCACTCCCTTCACTGAGCCTTTCGCGTACAGGGTCCTGAGTCCTTCCCCTTTGTAGTTCTTCTTCTTGTCCGAGGTCAGTGGGGGTTTTATCAACTTCTTGTGGAACAGTGGGTATCAGTATGATTTCAGGTCCTAGCTGATTATGATCAGGTTGGCCATCAGCTCCCTGGCTAACACCTCTTGGAGGTCCTAAAATGTTACGAGCTAAAATTCTTGATGTAGCCGAATGTGCCTCTTTTTTCTTTTGTGTTGCCATATGCTGTCCTTGAAGAATTTTTAACGCTTATCATACTTCTGTCAATTGCAATTCCAGAATAGTTCACCTTTAATTTTGTCTCGTAGTTTAGAGTAGCGCGTAATTCTGCCATTTGATTCGCTCCCGTGCCAGTTCCTTTTGTCTGTCCAACTAGGAGATTTTGACTTGGGCTTGACATTTTGTGAAGATGATAAATATCTATTATATTCGAGAATTGTGGCTAATTGTCCCAATTCCCACAGAAGGCGCCAAATATAAGGGCCTAAATTTGGAGATCGAACTTAGTTTCTTATAATAAAGATGAGCAGAGCACCTATAGTAACAAATAATCACTAATACACAAGGAATAACGTGGAAACCTTTGAATAGGTAAGAACCACAACCTTTTTGGAGGATTTAGAAATCATGACGGAATTCGATTGAGTGATTGCCTATTACAACAACTATTCTTGGTAACTTAGTATAAATTTTTTAGATAGTCCTTAATCCATTTTTCCTTGGTCCTATTCATAGGTCTCATATTATGACCATTTTATGACCATTGTCTCTTTTAATGACAAACGTTACAACATAGTTTTGATGAGTCTTCATAATGGTTGAGTAACGGTCTGATCTTTCTATTATGTAACGACTTCTTTAATGACATCGAACGATTATGGAGTTGAACCGTTTGTATGGAAGTCGATATCAAAACTTCTACGAGGTTGAGGGAGGGAATAACCCCTTATAGACACCATGGCCGGAGTATGATTTGAAGCAATTGTTTTTACAGCGTATTGATTTTTAAGTAGGGGCAACATTAGAACACAAAATCCATGCTCTTGTGCTTTTGGCTCTTCTTGTAAGGTAACAAAGGATGCAGAACTTTTCTATTTCAATTTAATGCATGATTTAGAATTTTTGTACATAGTCATGTCACTTTCCAAATGATAATGGTACGCAACCACTTATAGTTTCTGGTGAACAATGAAAATATGTTGTGCTATTTTTCATAAGCAACGAATATATACATATGTATAATTGAGATAATTTGTAAACCATGATTGAACATACACATAAATACTATTTTGATTTTTGTTCCTATGTCTATCAAGACTTACAGCAGTAGCAGCCAATAGAATAGATTGAAAGTGTATCAACCTTCATATTAGATGTGTCATGGTCTAACCTACATGCCATTGTAGCCATCCAGTTCTCCCTTCATTATTCACATAGCTACTATTCGACAACCCTCTTAGTTTCCTCCATTATCTTCACAAAACATTGAAAATACAGAACATTAGTGACTTGGTGTAATTATAAAGCCTATAACCATCTGTAGTCTTTCTCAGTAGGAGAGTTCCTTATAACATTATAAGCTTACCTTGAGAGAATTTAAGGCAAATCAATTGTACACGAACTGTGTGACTAACCAATCTCTATCTGCAAATAGGAAATGAGTGAAGCACCTTTGGGCCATACCAAACTATCTTCTTCCAACAATTCAAGGGAAGTATAGTTTTGTAAAATGGATTCCATTTCACTGTTAACAGCTTCCTTCCAAAATGGAGCTTCAAGCAAAGACAAGGCCTTGCTTAAGGTTTGAGGTTCACTCTTGGCCAAAAAGGAAATAAAATCGGGTTCAAAACTGGACTCTATCCTAGCTCTTTTACTCCTCCTGGATTCGATATCCTCACATCTGTCGTTAGTCTTACTACTAGATCTAACATCTAAAAGATGCTCTAAATTTCTCAAGGTTGTAGATGTCTCGGAAGCAATTTTCAAAGAACTCAGCGTCTCTAGACTCAATAATATTGTTTACATCAATACTAGAAATGTCAGATCTAATAACTAAAAATTTGTAGGCATTTATTCAATGTATTAACAATGAAAACACAATCAACAGTTTTAGGCCTAATGTGGTTCACTTTGGATTTGGCAAAGCTACCTTTGCTAAACACCCCCACATTTAGAGGTATTTATAAGAAGGTTTTCTGCTTTTCCAAAGTTCGCAAGGAGATTGTGTTAAGAATTGAGGTAGCTATTCTCTCTTCTCTAATAAGACGATTCGCATAATAAGCCCTAACAGAAGAAATAATCAAGCAAGAGCAGCAAGGACACAAGAATTTCCAGAGGGAAGTGGAAAACCCTTGCGGATAAAAAATCACTCCCCGAACAATCTACTATGATAATCAAACAGGTTACAATGACCTCTCTAAGCTACTCAAGCTTTAATGGAGTCTCTCAAATTCAAGGTCTCTAGAATTAAACTCACAGAGGAAAAGATAGCTAATTAACTAAATAACTAAGTCCCCGTTATATACTAGGGAACTAAAATATAAGTAGAACAGATCTCGAAGCAAACCCAACGTCTTAGAATAACATCCAAAGCAAACCTAAGCATAGCTCGTTCGAATGACTTTACGATAATTGGTCTCCAGCCCTAGAAATGACAGCATACGAATGACAACTCATTCGAATGACATCCAAGCTCGTTCGAATGACTTCGATGAACAAAGTTCTAAACCACAAAAAAACATATAATCTCGTTCGAACGACGACTCATTCGAACAACTTCCATTTTGATTCGAACGACTTTGACAATTTCTTCTTCACATTTGAGTTTACACTCAACAATCTCCCACTTGAAATCGAATCCCGTAACCCATCTCCAGATCTCCAAATGAATTGCTCGCACTACCCGAACCTTCAATCTTCAAGACCCACAGAAGTTGTACATGAAGTCAACTTCTAAAAAGTTACCACCTTCGTAAACATATCGGCCAGATTCACATCAGTGTGAATCTTTACAAGCTTTAACACACCGTCCTCGAGGAGCTAGCGAATATAGTGATACCGAATATCAATATGCTTGGTCCTAGAGTGAAAAGCCGAATTCTTTGCTAAGTGTATAGAACTTTGACTATCACTATACAACTTAGGAGAAAATTATTCTCTGCCAAGCTCTTTCATCAACCCCTTCAGCCAAACCATATCCTTACAAGCTTTTGTAGCTGCAACATATTTTGCCTCCGTCGTAGACATAGCTACAATCTTCTGTAGCCTAGAAAGCCATGTAATCGTACTGCTTCCCAATATAAAAATGAAACCACTAGTGTTCTTCTACCGATCAATGTCGCCCACTATATCAGAATCAACAAAACCCTGTAAGTACATCTGAGAACCCCCATAACTTAATACCATATCTTGAGTCCCCTTTAGATACCACAGTATCTATTTCACAGCTCTTCAATTCTTATTGCCTGGATTATTCATACACCTGCTAACAACTCCCACTGTTTAGGCAATATCTGGTCTCGTACAAATTATTGCGTACATTAGGCTACCAACCGCAGTTTAATAAGGAACCTTCCGCATCTCATCGCGATATTTCTAAGTCTTTAGACAATAATCCTTTAAAAATTTAAAGTAACCTCCCAATGGAGAACTAAGAACTTTAGAACCATCCATATTAAACCGCTTCAGTACTCTGCCGATGTACTCAGCTTGAGATAACTTCAATTCTCATCGCTTTCTATCCTTTGTAACACGCATAACACGAACTTGTTTTGTTGCACCCAAGTCCTTTATAGAAAACTCTCGGGATAACTGTTCCTTCAACTTGACAATTTCTTCCATGTCAGCACTTGCTACCGACATATCGTCTACATGCAGAAGTCGAATAATTTACGAGTTCCCCGTATTTTTGATAAAACAATAGTGATCTGCATTGCTCTTCTAATAACCATTTCTAGACATGAATGGTTCGAACTTTAAATACAACTGTCTCGGCGCTTGTTTCAAACCATATAAGCTCTTCGTGAGCCTACACACAAGATCTTTTTTCCTTTAACCGAATACCCTTCTGGCTACTTCATATAAATTTCTTCATCAAGGTTACCGTGAAGAAAAGTTATTTTGACATCAAGCTGCTCAAGATGCAAATCTTCAACTGCAACTATATTCATCACAACTCGAATAGTGGACATCTTCACAACAGGAGTAAAAATCTCACCAAAATCAACACCTTCTTTCTGCTGAAAACCCTTCACCACAAGTCTAGCCTTGAATCTCTTTAAACTACCAGATTCCTGCTTTACTCTGTATACCCACTTGATGTGCAATGCTCTCTTCCCTTTCGGTAACTAAACTAAATCCCAAGTTCGATTAACTGATAATGACTGCATCTCATCGTCCATAGCAAGCTCCCACTTACTCTTGGCTTCCACATCTAAAACCTCCTTGTATCTTTTAGGTTTACCACCATCTGTAAGTAACAAGTAATTTAGGGAGTTAAGGTACCTAGCCAGAATTCTTGCAACTCTCAGCTCCTTTCGAAGTGCTATTGGAATGTCTAGATCATTAGGTTTCTCATTTTGATTCGGTGCATCGGACTCAACAATGACTTCTTCATCAACCTCTCGGGAGGGTTCCAATTCAATTTCGAAACTTTCCGCTGCTTCACTTATGTTTCTTTCACTAGGTACTTTGAAGTCTTTATACAGGACTTCCTCATTGAATGTAACGTTACGTCTCTGGATAACTTTTTGATTCTTCGCATCTCAAAATCGGTACCCAAACTCATCACCACCATATCCAATGAATATGCACTTCATCAACTTTGCATCTAGTTTTGTCCTTATATCTGAATTATCAAACACATATGAGGTACAACCAAAAATACGCAAGCTATTTAGGTTTACCTCTTACTGGTCTATGCTTCTTCAGGAAGTCCAAAGTCCAAAGCCATTGAAGGCCATCTGTTAATCAAGTATGCCACCGTACTAACTGCATCCGCACAAAAACATTTTATCAATCCAGCATAGAATCTCATACTCCTCGCTCTTTCCATTATTGTTTGGTTCATGTGTTCTGCGACACCATTTTGTAGCGGTGTTCCAGAAATAGTCTTTTATTTCCTAATCCCATTTGTTGTGCAAAAGTCTTTAAACTTGCCACTACAGTTTTCGTGCCCATTATCCAACCTAAGATACTTCAGTTTCAAATCGGTTTCATTTTCAGCTAGAACCCTCCACCTCTAGAATTTATCGAACACATCTGATTTGTTCTTCACGAAGTAGACCCACAGTTTACGAGTAACATCATTGATAAAAGTAACGTAATAATGAGAACCACCATGAGAAGACACCTTGGATGGCCCCAAACATCCGCGTGTACAAGATCCAGCTTTCCAACTTTCCTTAATCTTCCAGATATTTTAAAGCTGACCTTCTTCTGCTTTCCAAGAATACACTCTACACAAAACTTGAGATCAACCTCAGCAAGACCCTCTAGCTTTCCCATTGTTACCATTATCTTCATCCCTTTTTTACTCATGTGACCGAGCCGTTTGTGCCATGTACTTGTATCAATCCCCGGAGTGGCCACACAAATAGTAAAAATTGTGTTTTGTGCTGGATACAACGTTCCTTATCATAAGCCTCGAGCTACTACCATAGATCCCTTTGTAACCTTCCAGAAGGTATCACCAAAGGTACTCACATATCTGCCATCATTCAGCAGTTTGTTAACCGATATAAGGTTTCGCCTCAATTATGGTATAAGTCGCATATTTTATAAAACCAACGTTCCCCCTGAAGGCAACAATAGCCTAGCATTTCCCTTTCCAGTATAATTACGTGCACTCTTATCTGCAAGAAAAACCATACCAATGTCGCCTTTAACAATATTGGTTAGGAAACCTACGTTTGCAGTAGTATGGAAAGAGGTACCCGAATCAACTATCCAAGATTAATTAACATAATCACATGATAGTAGTAGAACCTCATTAGAACTAACCTCTTCAATAAGGTTCATTGAATCTTTCTCCTCATCATTATATTTCTTTGAAGAAGAGTTACAATCTTGTGTGAAGTGACCCTTCTTTCCACAAGTACAACGCGCACCAGGCAGCTTAGACTTTCTTCTTAACTGTGATCAACCCCTTCCAAATTTCAGCCCTTTTCAGTAAGACCTCCCTCTTTCCTCGACATTCAACACACTACCATTTGAACTTGAAGATGGTTCAGATGTTTTATGCCTATTATCTTCACTCATAATCAAAGAGACTATAGTATCAAATTTAATGTCTTCCTTACCCGATGAGTTGCTCATAGCTGTAATGAACCCTTCCAAGATCAAAAGCATCTGCCCTAAAAGAGCCCACACTCTCTCCTCCCCGATAAAAGTAATTTTAATGGATTCCAGTTGAACATGAATGGTATTAAACTCACTGATATAAGCTTGCATACTACCATTATCCTTCATCTTCAATGTAAACAAACACCGTAAAAAGTGTACCTTGTTTACCCCAGACAGTTTCAAGTACATAGTGGACAACGTCTCCATCAAACCCTTTATTGTGATAACTTTGGAGATCATGTGCAGAACCTGAGATGACAGCGCTAACCTAACGGATCCAAGCACCTTGCGATCCAATCGTGCCTACTAAGCAGCATTGTATTCTGCCGGCATTATCTCAACTCTACCCAGTGGTAAATCAAGATCCTTCTAATAGAGGTAATCTTCTATCTACATCTTCCACACTTTAAAATTTGATCCATTGAACTTCGAGATCTTCAACTTCTCCTGATCGGCCATCACTCTTCACCATACAAGCCTTGTAATACTTTCTCTAACACCAATTGTTGAGAATTGAGGTAGCTACTCTCTCTTCTTTGACAAGAATGATTCGTGGAATAAGCCCTAACAGAAGAAACAATCAAGCAAGAACAATAATTACACAAGAATTCTAAGAGGATGGAAGTGGAAAACCTGTACAGATAAAAAACCACTCCCCAAAAAATCAACTATGATAGTCAAACAAGTTAAAATGATCTCTCTAAGCTTCTCAAGCTTTAATGGAGTCTCTCAAATTCAAGGTCTCTTGAATTAAACTCACAAAGGAAAGGATAGTTAACTAAATAACTAAGTGCCCATTATATACTAGGGAACTAAAATAAAGTAGAACGGATCTCGAGGCAAACCTAACGTCTCAGAATAACATCTAAAGCAAGCCTACGCATAGCTCGTTCGAACGACTTTACGATAATTGGTCTCCAGCCCTAGAAACGGTAGCATACGAATGACAACTCGTTCGAACGACATTCAAGCTCGTTCGAACGACTTAGATGAACAAAGTTCCAAACCACGAAAAATTAGATAATCTCGTTCAAATGACTTTGAAGCTCATTCGAACAACTTCCATTTTTGTTCAAACGACTTTGACAATATCAAACTTCAACAATTTCTTCTTCACATTCGAGTTCACACCCAACAGATTGGTCACTCTTCTTATGAGGTATCTTATTAAGAATATATCAAGCCGATAATAAAGCTTCCCCCCACAGGTTCTGAGGTAAACCAGAACTCACAAGCATAACATTAACCATGTTTTTAAGAGTTTGATTTTTCCGCTCAGCAACACCATTTTGTTGTGGAGTATAAGGAGCTGTGGTCTGGTGTATAATACTTACAGATACACATAATAATGAAAAGGTGCCTAAAACGTACTCACCACCTCTATCATATCTCAATATTTTAATCTTCATTTCTAATTGATTTTCTACCTCGGTCTTGAAGACCTTAAACATGTCTAAAGCTTCATCTTTACAATGAAGTAAGTACAAAGTGCAATACCTAGTGCAATCATCTATGAAAGTTATGAAAAAAAAATTACCTCCTCGAGTGTGAATATATTTAAGATCACATAAGTCACTGTGGATAAGTTCTAAAGGATGCGTAGTCCTCTCGATGCTTTTGAAAGGTTTCTTAGTAAATTTAGCTTTTACACAAATCTTACATTTATGTTCTATTTTAGTAGGAGTTTAAGGTATCGCTTCTAGGTTCACAAGTCTACGAAGAGAAGCAAAGTTAACATGTCCTAATCTACCATGCCATAAATCCATTGACTCAGATAAGTAAGAAAAAGAATAAATTTTTATTGACTTCATCAACAGTTACACTAAGCTTAAATAAACCCTCACAAACATAGCCCTTACCAACAAAACCCCTTTTCTTAGTTAAAATAACTTGCCAAAACTCAAACACCACTTTAAAACCCTTCTAGTCCAATACAGACCCAAAGACCAAATTCGTGCATATATCCAGAATGTGAAGCACGTCATTCAATATTAGGAGTTTACCCGAGGTGAAGTTCAGAGTCACCTTCCCTATCCCAACAACATTAGAAACTATGGTGTTTCCAATGAAAAGTTGCTCACCATATCCAGCTGGCTCATAGGATGAAAAAAGGCTTATGTCGGCACAGATGTGCCTAGTAGCTCTAGAGTATACCCACCAATCCATGGCATTGTTGACGAGATTCACCTCGGATACCACAGCGAAAAGGTATCGATTTCACAATCTTAAGCCTGATGACCTTGTTTACCACATGTAAAGTAGCTTCCATGAATTTTCATAGAAGCACCGTTACGCCTAGAAAATTTACCACCAGAAAAAAGAATTCTTAGAAGAGTGTTTGGGTTTGGTATTCATGGGAGAACCTTACCCGTTATGCTGCCTTTGACCCATCTCAATGATGCTGGCCTTAGCCATCATGGCCTTGACTTTATGATCCAGGAGGATATAGTGTTTTGAGGTTTTGTCAAAGTCGTTCGGGCGATATTGAGAGTCGTTTGAACGATTTGACATGTCCTCTAGAATTTTGGCCCAGAGCCATATTTCGTTTGAACGACTTTTATTGTCGTTTGAACGAGTTGCCTTGTCCTCTAGAATTTTGGCCCAAAGCCATATTTTCGTTCGAACCTTCGAATAAATTTGGCATTGCTTTGGATCTCAGGCATTGTTTTGCCTCGAGATCCATTCTTTTATGATTTTCGAGTTCTCTAGTATATAAAGGGAACTTAGATTATTTTCCGGGGGATGTGAGATCTGAAAAGAGTTCTAAGAGAAGCCTAGGGTTTGGGATATACTTTTTGTAATTACTACATTTTGGTAATTGAATTCTCTATTTTTCCAAACCAATTGGTGTTCTTCGGGTTTCTCTACTAACTAAAAGCTTCTCAATCGTATTGCTGATTAAGTAGTATCAGTTTTCCAGTTACGATCTTCAGGGGTTGATTGTGGTTTATGGTCTCTATACGTGACCGTCTCAAGCAAATGAAGGAGAAGCTAGTGAGTCCATTGAAGATCCATCGTAAACCTAATTTGAAGAAAAAGACAATTTAGAGATAGGCAATTCCGACGAGTGACTCACGACTTTGGAAACGATAGTTTCTGGCCTGACCTAAACTATAGGGGAGTTAGTTTAACAATTGTGTCTCACAAACCTCGAGTTGGGTTCAATTTTAGCGACTCGGCATGTCCGCTCTCAGTGGCGCCGTCGTTCGAAGAAGAAAGGGGTAATGGAGGTGGATGGTGACGAGGACATTCTGGTTTTCGATGATTCTAGTGATGCCAATTCCATCAAGGAGCGCTCAGGTCTTGGTAAGTTAGTGAATCCTATGTATAATCTTTGTCTTGGTCTTAAGATTGAGATTCCAGTTTTTGATGGTTCTGTCGACGCCGAGAAATTAGATAATTGGTTAGATAGGTTGGAGACCTATTTTTCTATTGATGAATATTTGAACTCTCAGAAGATTTGCTTCTCTACTTTGAAATTCATAAGTCACTCACTCACATGGTGGAAATCCTATCGGAAACAACATGATGTCAGAAGTCTGAGTTAGAAATTATTCAAGGTCTTGTTAAGGAAATTCTATCTAATTGGGTATGAACATGAGCGATGGTACAAATGGCATAACTTGCGCTAAAGGTTTGGGCAATCTGTGCAATAATTCACTACAGAGTTTTATAACCAAGCGTTGGTTTTGGATATTGACGTGGAGGATTACGATGTGTTCATGAAGTATACGGGGGGTATTTCAAAGTCCATTCGAAGAGAATTAGAGCTCTTCAATGTGGCAGATATCGAAGACGTGGCCGTTAAAGTAATTTCCATTGAAGGCAAGTACTTGAAAAGTGACAAGAAAGACGACAAGAACAAGTCGGGGTACAAGGCTAATTAGAAGTTTGATCAGAAAGGGGAGCCCAAATGAGAGGGGTCTTCATTCAAGGGGACTATCTGTAGTCATTGCAAGGCTAATGGGAATAATTCTAATAGATGCTGGAAACTTCACCTGGAGCTTCAGCCAAAGGAGGAGAAGGGCAAGAAAAAGAAACGTGTACTAGCCGCAGCGATTATGGATCTTACGGATTTAGATAAACCAAATTCTAATTTTACTCTAATGTTTAAGCAACCTCTAGCTATCGATAAGACAAGTCGGGAAGAACTATTTTTTGTCAGCATTCAGGTGAAGCAGAGCTTAGTCGAGGCCATTATTGATCCGGGTAGTCAGTAGAATTTAATTTTTGAGGCGGTCGCGAGGAAGATGGGTTTGGCTACTGTGGCTCATCCTAAGTCGTATGGTTTGGGTTGGATTCAAAAAGATGCGGAGTTGAAGATCACTAAGTAGTGTACGTTCAAGTTTGTAATTACTAAAAAGTTTATTAGCGAAGTGACATGTGAGGTGGTTCCGTTGAACGTGGGTCAAGTCATCTTGGGTAGCCCTTATCTTTGTGGCCGAGATGTAATCATTTACCATCGTGCTCACAAGTATCGTTTGGTGAAGGATGGGACTGAGTTTCCTATTCATGCGTGCAAGGAACATATCACTACCAATAATTTGGTAACGGCGACTCAGGCGAAGAGGTTAGTTAATGCGAATAGCAAATTTGTTTTGTTGTTGGTATGACAGGTTCAAGAGGGTCCATCGGCTACAGTATTGTTTATTCTGGCAATGTCCCCTAAGCAACAAATCGATATGGGAGAGTTGCAAAAGGAGTATGAAGACTTGTTTTTGGGCATAGAAGGGATGCCACGTAAGAGGGATGTGGAGCATGATATCACCTTGGTGAATGCTGAGCCACTACCCATATTGGCTTATATCAGACTTCTGTTATTGAGTCTGATGAGATCAAGAAATAGGTACATGAACTCCTGGAACAATGAGTTATTCATCCAAGTTGCTCACCTTGTGGTTCGCCGGTGTTACTGGTGTCGAAGAAGGATGGGTCTCAGAGGATGTGTATGGATTATCGGGTGTTGAACAAGATCACGGTGAAGAATCGTTATCCTCTTCCACGAATTGATGAGCTTTTAGATGAGTTGCAGACGACTCAATTTTTTGCCAAATTGGATCTTAAATCGGGTTACCATCAAGTTCGAATTCGGGAGGAGGATACTTGGAAGATAGCGTTCAAAACAAAACAGGGCTTATTTGAGTGGTTACTAATGCCTTTTGGGTTATGCAATACTCCGGGGACGTTTATGCGACTAATAAATGAAGTACTTCGTGCGTTTAATAGTGATTTTGTGATTGTATATTTGGATGATATCTTGATATATAATCGTACATGGGAGGAGCATCTTGAGCATTTACCCAAAGTGTTGGGCGTGTTGCGACCACAACAGCTTTTTCTGAACGGGAAGAAGTACAAGTTTGGGAAACGGGAGCTAGTCTCTTTGGGTTTTATTATTGGTGGCGGTGAGCTTAAGGCCGATCCAGAGAAGTTCTCGGTCATTACTAATTGGCCTAGACCCCGCACAGTGGCAGAAGTGAGGAGTTTTATGGGTTATTGTCAGTACTTACATAAATTTATTTGGCATTTTTTACAAATTGTCGTACCGCTGTATTCTTTGACAAAGACCGGGGTACAGTTTATGTGGGAAGAACACCATGAGAAGACCTTTCTGTTGCTGAAGTGGAAGATTACAGATGCACCAGTATTAGTATTGCCTAATTTACAGCGGCCTTTTGAGGTCGAGACAGATGCGTCAGACTATGCATTGGGGGTAATCCTTTTCAAGATGGGAAACCGGTTGCTTACCATTCTGAGATGTTTATAGGAGCAGTACATAACTATCCTACTTAGGATAAGGAGTTTTATGCACTATATCAATGAGTTAAGCATTGGCGGAGTTACTTATTGGGGAAGGAGGTTGTGGTACATTCAGATCACAAACCATTACAGTTCTTATCTATGGAGTCCAAACTTTAGCAAGGTTGCCATATGAAGTGGATGTCGTACCTTCAGCAGTTTACCTAATTGATCAAGTAGAAGAAAGGAGTGGACAACAAGATGGCTGATATGATATCTCGGCCCCCATTACCAACTATTTCTGCTTTATTGGTAGCTATGCAGATCTGCCCGATTGTTCTTTCTGAGTATGTTTCAGGGTATGATGACGACAAGGAGCTCAGTGCAATTCATGAGAAGTTGTTGTAGGGAAAGACGTACGAGTATGTTCTGAAGGATGGTTTTATTTACAGGGGCAGTCTACTATGTATTCCTGAGGGTGGAGACTATTTGCAGTGGATTCGAAAGGCACATTGTTTCTGGGTGGCTGGTCATTTCGAGGTTGAGAAGACTCTTTTGAATTTCCGGCATTATGTCTATTGGCCGAAGATGTAGAGGGATGTTGCTCGTGTGGTTCGTGGTTGCGTGCTATGCAACACATCAAAACCTTCCAATAGGAGGATAAGACCGCACTAACCATTGTCAGTTCCTAGTCGACCATAGGAGAGTATTTCGAAGGATTTTATGGGTGGTTTGCCCATGACCAGGTGTAAGAATGACTATTTGTTTGTGGTGGTGGATCGATTCAGTAAGATGATTGTTCTTATTCAGCAAGAAGATTGCCCATGACGTTTTTCAGAGACATCTGGAAGTATTTCGGGCTCCCTTCTTCTATAATTTTAGATAGGGATAGCCGATTTTCGAATTCCCTAGTATATAAAGGGAACTTAGGTTATTTTCTAGGGGATGTGAGATCTAAAAAGAGTTCTGAGAGAAGCCTAGGGTTTGAGAGATTCTATTTGAAATTACTGTATTTTGGCAATTGAATTCTCAATTTTTCCAAACCAATTGGTGTTCTTCGGGTTTCTCTACTAACTAAAAACTTCTCAATCGTATTGTGGATTACTTTATCTTTCTTTTCTTTGTCCTTGTTATCTTCCTCAATTTGATGTCTAAGAGCATCTCTAGCAGCGAGTGTGGGTTTGGGTGTGGGCCCTGCCAAGTTGGCCCACCCCAAACCCAACCCTTTCCAGCAGTGAGTTTCAGCTGAGTTTGAGTTTTTTCTTAAATTTAGTCCACGCGGTAATCTATAGTCCGTGTGGTATTCCTTTATCCGCACAACTATTCATCTTTCTCACACATTAATAAAAAATTAAAAAAAAATAATTTAAACGCGGCCGGTTATCAAAACACAACGCGATAATAAAAACACCGCACGGTAATCTAAACACCGCCAAACTCATTTCTTTTGTATGAGCTCCTCACACTCGGTTGAGTTTTGACACAGCCACGTAGGCGAACTCACACCCAAACAGTTGTTGCTGGGAGGCCCAAAGTGTGAGTTTGAGTTTGGGCTTGCAAATCCAACTCAAACTCTCACACTGCTGCATATGTTCTAACAATCAAGTCTTCTAAGCTCATATCTTTCCGTTTATGCTTAATAATACACTTAAACTCCTTCCAAGAAGGGGGAAGTTTCTCAATAATTGCAGCTACTTGAAACCCCTCCCTTATGGACATTTTTTCAGCACGGATTTCATGTATGATAACCTGTAATGACTCTAATTGGGTAATCAGGGATTTATCATCTTCTATCTTAAAATCAAGAAAACGTCATACTGCAAACTTTTTCGTCCCAGCATCTTCAGAATGGCATTTCTTATCTAGGGCGGACCATAATTCTTTTACGGAGGTTGAAACCCAGTAGACATCATATAAAGAATTCTCTAGGCAATTCAAAATGTGATTTCTACACATATAATCGAAATTATTCCAATTATCCAAGATAGCGAAGCTAGCAGGTTCAATCACACCAGAAACATTTGGTGGATTCCCGGAGAGAATGGTCTTAATTTTAAGAGTGGTAAGATAAAAGTACATCTTTAATTGCCATTTCTTAAAATGTTGACTGCTAAAACGTTCCCGTCTTTTCGAGGAATATTTCAGATAAATTTCTTACATGATAATTCTAATAAAGAATTGAAATGATAGTATGAGTAATAAATTAACTGTCTAAGATGGTTTATACCCAAGTTTCCAAATCAGTTCACGATAAAGAAGATGCGGAATTAATAGAAAAAATAAGTTCTGGGTGATAGAAATCTGACCATAAGACCTTTGCAATGTTAAGAGAATAAAATGAAGAATAAATACTTTCAAAATAAAGCTGAGGTGAGAAAAAGCACTGTCTAAGCCTTACACAGTTAAATCCCCGCCCTCATAGAGATGCTTTAGGAGAGCTGGATTACCATCCCCAAGATTCAACACCTAGATTTTACTCGTACAAGCACTATACAGTGAAATCCCAAATTCTATAGCGTAGCCCTTTTGCAAAAATCAATGCCCAATTCGATGATTAAAAAAAATTAGCTGATGGTAGATGAGCGGATAATGATATTCAGGTTTTCTTGTAGAAGACAAAAGCTGGAAAAATTCTTTCTGGACAGTAGATGGAGGTTGTAAAGTAGTAAACAATATGGAGCAATTGCTTAATCGATTTTATAGTATAAGTGTCAGCTTATTGTTATTTTTGTAATCCTTTTGTCTGAACTTCCAATTTTTTCCGATTTCTGATCCAATCTTTCCGATTTTAGAATCCTATTTTGTAATTCTGATTTTGAATTTTTCTAAAAAAAATCGGACTGGAATCTGATAGCTTTGTGCAATTCCGAATTTTCCGATCTGATTTAATCCGAAAAATATTCCGAATATCCCTCTTATCCAATTTAATTCTGAATAATCTGAATTGAAACATAAAACATTAGATCTTAAGATTCTTAACCCATGGCATTCTCCACCGCATATTCTTTTCCATTCTCTACTGCCTCCATTCTCCACTGCCCTCTACTCTTAAGTTAAATCTCCATTGTCTCTTCTCCCTATACTCTTAAGTTAAATCTCCACTGCCACCATTCTTCATTCTCCACTACCCCCATTTTGATTTACAATATAGAAGAAAAGTTAAATCTTCTCTCTGGCTTCGATTTTGAATATTTGATTCTTGGAGAAGTGAGAACTCTGTTATTCCAAAATTTATTCTAAAATAGTCAAAATTCTGAAATTCTTAAAATTTTTAAATTCGGATTTATTTCTACAGTTCCGAAAAAAATCGGATTGGAATAGATTTTAAAGTTCTGAAAAAAAAATCGAAAAAATTCCGACCCCCTCCATTTCCAATCCGAAAATAGGCCTACTTAAAACTCTTCAATAAATAGGGATAAAGTCCATTCTCAGAAGTTAGATGTAGGCAAAAAAAATAGCAACTCCCCAAGGAAGTTGAGAAGATATAGAAGAAGTGGGGCATAAGGTCTCAATTGGTTTAGAGTTCAACGGATAGTAGGTTGGACAAAGTCCTCCTTTCCTCCTATATTATAGAGTTTCATCCTCAGTCAGCTCTAATAACCATAGAGTTTCATTCACAATAAAACACTATCATTTTTAGGGAACCTATAACTTTATGTAATACCTTATGTTGGGATCATGTATTTTTCATGTGCTACAGATTATGAATATTATTTTCTGTAAATTTCCAATGATGTATTTTACTTTGTTAGAGCCTTTTATTTAATTTACTATGGTTGTGTATCATTACTGTTGGATTTTCCATCTATACCGGCAGTACTCATCAGGTTAAATAGAGACAAAGTCCCTCTTGGAGGCTACTACACAGAAAACCATCCTATTGAGGTTTGCAGTCAATCCAAGAGAAGACTCCACTCAAGACCAAGGGATTTTTTCAGAGAGTAGGAGAAGAGGTTACACCGAATTAGACCCAAAATTTATCCACTTAAATCACGTTTTGATTAAGTCGGATATCGATAGTTGAAGTTCTCCCATCCTTTATTCTCAGATCTAGTATTTATCTTTGAAGTTTAAACCCAAAATTGAAGTTCAAATTCATTGTTCACGGCGTTGGTTTGGCTATTGATTGTTGGGTTTGCGATTGAGAAGAGCTTGGGCTTTATCTCTGAAATCTGATTTGGGGTTAGCCTTTAAAGATTAGGGTTTCTCTACTAAAATTTGATTTCAGTTTTATATTCCCCAATAATTAGGGTTTATCTCTCTCTCCGATTAAAAATGAAATTTCTCATTAGAGACCTAAATCATACCCTTGATTTCACCGACACCTAATTTCCAGATCCCCCGGCTCTTGAAATCGATCTTCTCTATTTAGAGTTTGAAAATAATGATGAAGAAATCATGGCACATACTTCGAGTTTGGATTACAGCGAAAGGGCGAGAAGGTCATGAATTCAATCCCATTTATTAATATCGAAAGCTTAGAAATAGTGAAATCTGTAATATTGTAAAGAAGCTACATTGGCAAAAGATTGGAGGATCATGGAAGACGTGTCGCGATGCCCCTGCTTATGCTTGAGAAAAATTTAGGAACTTTTGTCTCGAGTGGGGATAATCAATTTCATTTAATTTATTTATGAAAAAACTGTTTGCGTTCACTTAGAGAGTTAATCTTAAAGAATAGTAAGGAATATTGGGGATTTTATGATTAATTGTTCTGTCTGGTCTGCCGGCGTTTAACTTACAAGTAGTGATTGACGATTAAAGATTGCTCACTCTCATTGTTGTTCTCTAACTCTGCTTATATATTTGTGCCCCATATTATGGTTCTTATTATTGGGTTTGGCCTCTCTATGATTTATTCACACACTTAAGGTAATTATGTTAGTTTTATCAATGTTGGGGATGTGCTTCTTGCTTATTAACAGAGGATTCTGCGGTTGTCGCAGAATGTAGATGTTTGAAATATATGTCTTAAGACTTGTATATCAGATCTAAAGTTGTAACATTAATATGTTGACTAGCTGAACATTTTCATGAGTACAAGTTATCAAAAGAAACTCTAGTATAAGAATATCCAATGTATGTCGACCTTGTTGAGGGATTACAACAAATAATTAGTGATTAATTAAGCAATTAATTATTAATATTTTTTTATTAATTGGATAATAATAACTGGTATTAGTTATAAATATATCATTCATGATATAATGCTTTAATGCACAAGGATCTCCAATGGGGTTTCAGTAAGATCAAGAGTCGTTAGGAAGGTGGGAAATAAATGGGTAAATACACCCAAATGAGTTTTATCGATGAAGTTGAACGTTTCTTCTTATTTTTTAGACTCTCTTGTAAAGTCTCATTAATACTACTTTGCATTAATTAAACTTGAAATACTTAGACCACCCAAAGGAGGCTAAGAAACTTTTAATTAATTAGTGAATCAAGATAGGCTACACGGTATGAGGAGATGGGGATAACCCTCTTCCCTAAGGTGAGGAAGCGTCTCAAGTCAAACTGTAAGTAGCCAGTCTAGTCTTAAGCGTGAGTAATCACTACAATGACCTAATTCTGTAAGCTCGAGATGGCTTAGAATTAGCTCTTACACAAATGTTCCTGAGATAAAAACTAATGTCAAATAAGAAATAATATAGGTAATTTAGCATGGAAAATCTCTTAATAGGTAAAAAACCACGACCTCGAGTTGAGAGTTTTAGTAATAATGACTTTTATTGTTTGAGGCTGATATCATATTTTAATTGATCACTCGAACTAGAAATAGTTGATCTTGTAAACAAGAATATTGGTATTTGAGAATCTATAAAATATAGTTTTCTTGGTGATTTCTTATATCTTTTTCTGGTCCTTATCTCTTTTAGAACTTTTTCTTTATATAGGCCTTGCCCACAATTCATTATCGTGCTCAAGCACGTTCTCCGAATAATATGGTAAGTAGCGGTTGACTGAATAACTATTGAGTTCATGAAAGATAAGTTATTTGACTTGTTCATGTTTATCTGCTGTGCTCGACCCACATTCTTTATCAGTTAGTGGTGTAGGTATCAATGCTGATTGTATATGTCATGTGTAAGATACGCAAGTCTGATATGGAGGTAGTTCAAACTGGAAGTAGTTCAAATTGGGTTAGATCGAAGGATATCTCTCAATAATCGCCCCCTCACAACTAAAGTCATGAGTGGCTTTAGTTGAGAAAGAATTTGTGGCTACATGGGTTTTGAAAGTTAAAAAGGAAGGAAGTATTAATGTGGATTTGAATGTATGAAAAATGTGTATACTTTTATGGGGGGATGTTTTTGCATTAAATGATGATGGAAATATTGATGTACGCGACGCTTGGGGTTTTAAGAGTTTCCTCTGTTTTGAATGATAGCACTTGGGAAACGTACTTACACATTAAATATTAGGGATATATAAATAGTACCTATACTGAGGATCTTGGGAAAGTATGCTATTTGTTGCAAAAATTCTCTGGAAGTCTAGATTGATAATGCTGAATACTCAGAAAATGGTTTACGATGAGAGTGTCTTTGCTGAGATGCAGAAGTTTAAGTTGAGATATTTCGGTGATCATTCATTGGAGATGCCCAACCCCATTGCCGTTTTACCAACGTATCTGGGTATATCGGAAGAAAAAGCGGCTAAAGTTGAAGAAGATTTTTACTATATGTGGACATTTTATTGCGTTATCTTGACAGGCGAGCAACATTGGAGGTGTCTCCGCATCCTTGCGGAAGACAAGGTTGTGGAGACAGATGCGGGGGTCAGTATAACTGTGGGGCAGATTCATCGATGTCTTGCGTAAGATTGGATTCTAAGGTCGGGCCCTCTTTATTTCCACCAACTCTCCGATGGTGGTGGTTATAGAGAAGGCGACGGTAGTAGTGAAGAAGGGAGACGGAGAATGGAAGTCTGCTTCTGTACCATCATCATGTCTTGGCTCTAAGAAGACCTTTTGTTTGAAGAGTTGGTTCAAGCACTGACTCTTTTTACTTTTACGTCCAGACTTCCTCCAAACAAAATTTCTTGTTAGAGTAGTATGGTGTGAAAGGAGTGTTGTTAGCTTTTGTTCAAAATCTACATTATCATAATCAAGTTAAGGATATTAGTAAGAGATTATAACACTTATCGAGATATGATCGAGTCTAGTTAATGCACACTATCTCCTTAAGACAGATTCCCCCCTGCCACAGTATTTTGCAGGATATAATCGGCCCCTATCTTCCAGGATACAATGATCAGTCGCAGAGAGATGAAAGTACTTCTATCTCTTTGCCAAACGAACAATGATTGCGTCTGCTTTCTCTCTTGAAAATGACTAAAGAAAACTCTGAAAAAACTGATAATAAAAAATAAAAAGGAAGTTAGGTTATATAGAGTATAGGTGACTCTTCACCAAGGGTCATACCTTAAGTTAGTGCCTCTTCACTAAGAGGTCATACCTCAAGTTAGTGTCTCTTCATCATGTGTCACACCTCAAGTTAGTGCTTCTTCACCAAAGGTCATACCTCAAGTTACGACTCTTCACCAAAGGTCACACCTTAAGACACGACTCTTCACCAAGGGTCACACCTTAAGACACACCTCATGATGTGTCTGCCGAAGATAACTCAAATCACACACATTATAACTCATAAGTAAACTCTTACTTATAATCTAGAGTTGTGTAACCTACATACCCAATGTGGCACAAAATAAACCAGTTAGATATCAACCATTAAAACTAAGGATAAAACCATAAGGTTTTTTTTTTAACAATCCCCCACATTTGAATGGTAATAGATAAACTCGGACCAAACAAAAAAGAAGAAAAGAAAAATAAGGAATGGTCCTACATCGAGAGAGGTGTTTTGTGGACTTGAACCATCCCTAGTAAAAAACTTTTAGATTTGCGCTAATTAGTAAACATATGTCTTGAACTGTTAGCTTTAGTGTAAACCAAGACAATAGTCTTCACACAGTACATTTCTAAACGTAATTGGCTCTCACAGTTGTATTCAATTTGGCCCTGAACAAATCCCAGATTCATGAGTGCTATTAGAGAATTTTGCCTTATAAAATTCTCATGGAAGAGGCCCCACCTCACACTCATATAGGTAATTGCCAATTAAGAGTACCTTGTCTTACCCCACCTGTAAATGCAAGTTATAGGAATCATTAAAAGCTTAAATAGCCTACCCTGGAAATCGCTACAGGTTATACTATTTAAATCCTGGAATGAGCAAGAGTTTAGATCTCCTGATCAGTGCTTATAGTGAGTAAATCACAACCAGTTTTCCTATTGAACCTAGATCATGGGAGTATCAATCAACAAGGATAGGTTTCCGCTGAGGTTACTTGTAATTAAAGGCCTTAATCTCATTCCCCACAATGTACAATATACTTGCACTCTGACAACTCTCATTATAAACGGGTCCGTTAAATTATATTTAGACTTCACAAAGTCAATATAACACAATTCGCAAGTAGCCGCCCATGAAACTACATTGACGATAATAATGTCGGGGATTACCTAAAGAAAAATCATTAATAAACTTTCTAACCATTCAAATGATTTGCAAGTCGGGCTTTATATATTATAATGAACTCAATTCCATTATAAATTTGGTTATATAAGTTTGTTTTGAGAAATTCTAAAATACGATTGCACTATAACGTATAAAATTATAACCCAATAGTAGATTTTGACTTTAAAATTTTGAAATCCACATGTATTCTCTTATACCATTGGATATCATGTATAGTGTGAACCATAGTCTAGGGTGTACTCCCAGTACCTTAGTACCCTGACAAATACTTTTTTGTTTAATTATGCATAACATCCCCCATATTATCAATAATGTATAGAAAAATACTCTGCCTTTCCAAAACTATGCCATAAACAAAGCTGCTATAAACAAAACTCTCCCCCACAATTTTTAATAATTTAGAGGAAGACACTCTACAGTCTCTAGTCTACTCATAGAACGGTCCCCAAAAATAAGCAATCTTATTATGATCATCATGAAACTGAGAAGAAACTTCAGTTTAATTCTCATGCGCTGTAGACAAACCTATCTCATTAATTTCTACTAATTTAAGCGAGTTCACCTTGAATCGTTCCTCAAATACTTTATTCGACAAATTAAAGTCATTCCATAACTAGACAATCCCGCAAAGAAACTCTTCTTTCATAGATGTTGTCATGGGATTGGAATGTGCCTTGCAACATTCCCCAAAACAATAAAACCCACGAATACGATGCCACAGGCAACGATTTTGAGTTATATTTTGGTAGGCAATTTAGTATAATAACACTAAGAAATCAAGCCTTTAAAACCAACAGTCATCAATAAGCATAATCTCCTGATTAACTTGGAATAACCCCAAGTCTAGGATTGTCGAATACACGAGTAAGTGTTATTCAACGCTCCCATTTAACAATAAAGAAATACCCGGAATCCCATCATTAAAATCAACAATATTGCATAAAACAATGCGATGCCTACCACATTTTGATTTTAGTTGGCATTTGACAGCGTTTCTCTTCCTAAAAATGAACTCTCTAAAATCAGCACCTAGGCCTTAACTCCTCAATGAGTGACCCTGATATTCCTGACTCTTCAAAGCCCTAATTTGTCCCCATAAATCAACAATTTGACTAAGGGATCAAACACTTTGGCTGCATTAACCAAACAAAACCCAAACGACATAGATCGAATTAGGATAGAAGAACATAGGATAACAAATACCAATTACCCAATTTTTAAAACCCATCGTCATACCTCCATACTTTCAATAAGTAGAAGAAATAAAACTCATAAGTACCAATTCGAATCTCGTATCTTGGAATAACCATTCATGGTAACGATTGGGAAAGTCTTGATAATCCTCTCTACAATAGAATTCTCTTTCTCTGGCTCTACAAGTTTTTCACCTTCTTTTTCACCCTCAATTACTTACGAAAATGAAAAGCCATTTTCCTTTGAGTCACTATTTTCAACTCTAAAAGATGGTTCATCAAGAGGGTTGTTCCTATAAAAATGAAAACAAAAACAAAAACAAAATTCTATTTTTCCATGCGATTAGTAGTGATTGGTAATTTGTACAAAATTTGAACACACTAAAAAGATATAAATATGTCTTAAGATTGTTGTTAGCCTGTGTTTAAAATTGGCATTATCAAAATCAAGTTAAGGAGATTAGAAAGATATCAAAATACTTATCGGGATATGATCAAGTCTAGTGCATGCACACTATCTCCTTAAGATAGATTCGTCCCTACCATAGTACTTTGTAGAATATAATCGGCCGCTGTCTCCCAGGATATAACGATCAGTCGCAGAGAGAAGAAGGCACTTCTATCTCTCTGCCGAATGAACCTTGATTGCGTCTATTTTCTCTCTTGAAAATGACCCAAAAAACTTTGAAAAAAATAAAAATAAAAAATAAAAACGAAGTTGGGTTATATAGAGTATAGGTGACTCTTCACCAAAGGTCATACCTCAAGTTAGTACCTCTTCACCAAGAGGTCACACCTCAAATTAGTGTCTCTTCACCAAGGGTCACACCTCAAGTTAGTGCCTCTTCACCACGAGGTCACATCTCAAGTTAGTGTCTCTTCACCAAGGATCACACCTCAAGTTAGTGCCTCTTCACCAAAGGTTACACCTCAAGTTATACCTCTTCACCAAGGGGAATGACGTCTAGTGACTTCTAATTAATGTCTCTTCACCAAGGGTCACACCTCAAGTTACACATATTAAGATACACCTCATGATGTGTCTATTGGAGACAACTCAAATTATGCACATTACAACTCATAAGTAAACTCTTACCTATAATCTAGAGTTATTTAACCTACATACCCAATGTGGTAAAAACTAAACCACTTGGATATTAACCATTCAAACTAAGGATAAAACCACAAGGTTTTTTTTTCAACAAGAAGAATGACGTCTGGTGACTTCCAATGCCTGTTGTACTTCAGAAAATTCTTGGAGTGAAACATCACTGACATCAGATGAACTGAAGGATTTGTTATTTCAGAGTACCTGAAAGACTTGTTATCTGTAAAGTACCTATAATTCATATTTGAGCTTAATAAAAATTGTTTATTCAACCTCTGTGTTGATATATAGAATAACTCTTATAATTTAAATCGAACTATGAGTTATTCAAAGATTTATAAATAGAGGATGAAATGTAATATATAAGATTGAACATATAACGTATATTATAGCAATCGAGCTGTAACTATGTGTTTGTAACTTACAAGATGTGCGAGAATTTGTTTTCAAACAGAATAGCTTAGAATTATTGGGAGAGGTAACCGTAAAAGATTTTAAATATATAGGAATTGGAAATTCGAGCTCAGGGAGGTCGCTATAAAATATTGGATTAGGAAAAATAAGTTCGAGATGGAGTAGGCCAAATTTATTGAGGTCGATGTAGATAGATAAGTTTAAATAAATTTTACTCAGGAAACTAGGGTTTTCTATTGTGAAAGAATCACAATATAAATACAAATTGTGGGGGATTTGAAGTGATCTAGAAAATAGCCTAAATAGTAAGTTGTAAGCAGGTATAAGAAAATAGAAATGGTATGGACTCGATCTGAGAGAATTTGTTATGTTGTAGAGGGACTGTATAGTTGAAGTGCGGGAGTGGGTTTTTAGCTTGTTAGATTATGATATTGCCTTTCCTGTGACTGAGTATCAGTTTGAAGGGTTAGACTGGATGGGTAGGGAACTTGAGTTAGGACGTCGCTTCTCTAAGGAGCTATTCTGGGAAGTAGTTGTGGAGCCTTCAGCTCGAAAAGAGGCTCTGAGATTAATTGCAGAAGAAGAGATCGAGTTGAAAGATTTGAGAATTACTAGAGGCAAACTGATCAGGTATGGATCCCCAGGACATCTGGGATGTTTTAGGCATAATTATATGTAAGGGAGTGAATTGTATGAGTTTGAATAACTGTCACAGAATTGTAATCAGAATAAAGTTTGAATTTGCCCTATTTTGTTGTTAATGTTGCTTGTGACTATTGTGGAAAATGAATTTAAATTTATTTAGAAATGTTTAGAGCTTTGGGAATGACGTCAACACTTCTTTAAGTAGAAAACGCAAAAATAGAAAAAATAGGTAGCTTTTGATTTTGCTCTGGTGTAATTGCAGGGAAAGTTTGATTGGGTGTAAGTGTTGAGTCATCACGAGTATGGAGAGGTCAGAGGGAGATTTGGGTAAGAGAGATGAAAATATATTAAAATATAGGGCAGGGGGCAATGATGGGAAGACATCTAACATTAATTGTATAAGGGATGCCTTAGTTCCAAAACCGAGGGCGGCTCGTCCGAGGCCCAATAACTACCAGTAGTTAAAGAGATAAAATATAAATAATGTTTCATCTTCTTTATTCAAACATTTATCAACATCTAAAAAATTAAAGAGCATTGAGAGAGGAAATAGAAAAAATAGCAGAGCATTTTGTGAGAAATTAATCGAAAGTGATCAACAATCAAAGCGAGAAAGAGTTATAGAGACTGAGTCACGAAGTTGGTTGTATAGCAGCGTTGTGAGGAAAGGATTTGGCGCTGCGTCAGATTTATATTATGACATTGAAGGTTAGTAGACGATTTGTGATAATGTGAATGTGCTTCTTTTGAAAGTTTATATTTTTGTGGTATTTAAATATAAAAATTACTCTTTATAGTAATCCATAAAAATTTGTTAGATATATTTGTAAAAAAAAGATATACTAATGATATATGTATCTGTGTGATGTATATGTAAAAGATAATGATTGAATACCTGGACCTGTATGTAGGCCGATCGTGAGGAGTTTTGTGTATAATCAAATCTCATCTGCAGAATTGTAGGTGATATGGAGACTTCACCTGTTCTGGAGGCCTCGACCTCCGATCATTCAGCCGAGTCTAAAAGTGTAGTATCCGATAGGGAGGACGGAGTAGAAGTTGCTCAATTTCAAAATTTTCTTAGAAAATTGGTATCATATTCTCCAAAGTCTGATGTCTTTAGAGCGTTTTGTAAAGCCAAATCTCTTATAGGTGGGATGATGGGGAAATTTTGTAGAAAATATCGGTAGGCAGTTTAGAAGTTGTGTGGTAGGATCTGGGGAGGAACATTTCTTTTTATTAGCTAATTTAGATAAGGAGAAACTAGATAGGGGGCTAGACGAATCGATCTCCTTAGAATATTATTATGGAAATTTCTAAGGTGACCTGGAAGAGGGTTTTCTGTGTTACTTGTTTCAATTAGAGTGCGGGTTGAATCTGCGCCTTAGCAATCTTGCGAAAGAGATTATGAATATTATTGGGGCATGTCCTATTCAGTTGAACGAGAACACGTAGGAGGAAATACATGTCTGTGATTTTTTGAATAAGTTGTGGGAGGAGGATGAGGTTGGGAGGAGGATATCTTCTGTAGACGTCTTGTAGTTTTATGGCGTAAAAAATTATTCTGCAAGTGAAGGGGCATACTTTTTTGCAAGTTTGACTCAACCTCTTTTCTTCGATCTAAATTCAGCAGGTCGAATGTGGAATGATAATGTGATATGGGTGAAGGGTGATTGCCTTCAGAAAGATGATGAAGAACCTATGAAACTTCTGCACAGAGCTGTGAAGCAAAGTAAGTATAATAATTTATAATATTGAAATTTTAAAATTGAATATTGTTTTTTTATTGATAATAAGCTGTTGTTTGACAGGTCCTTTGTCTAAGGTGAAGAGGAAGAAGCCCCTGTTAGACACTGTTGCTCAGGATGGAACCGAGCTCGAGGCTGTGTTAAAAGAACTCGGCATTTGTAGAAAGAGACGAGTAGTTATGCCAAAGGCCTCTCGAGTTGATTTTACAGATGTGCCAGATTTTACTACATTGAGCAAGTTATCTCGGGCGTTTCCAAAGAAGAGGATGTTGAAGCGCAGTTCGACCTCCGGTACCACGGGAAGTGGTGAGGTCAAGGGAGATGCGAAGAAGAGAAGGGTGGATCCTAAACTGATTGGGGCGAAGGTAGCAGAGAATCAATCTGGTGAGGAAGACGAGTTGAAAATGGTTAAGCAAAAGGTGATGTTTGCAGCTCGCAATGGTGAGGAGGAGATGAACAAAATGGTAAATTTGATAATTTGAATATCTTCTGAATTCTGTTTTGTAGTTCGAGCTAACAAATATGGTTAATAATTGTGTTGTTTTTTTGTAGGCTGCTCGTTTGATAAAGGGAATCTGCCTAGGGATGGAGGAGTGAGTTCAAGTAGGGGAAGGCAGAGCTCGAAAAGAACGCAGCTCGTTTAAAAATTGATTTGGCTAGGAGGAGGTGGTAATCCCGCATGATGGACTCGGGCACCACCTTTTGAAAATGGGGTACTCCAAAACTAAAGTGATTAACATTATGGATGATGCCTATGTTGAAGAGGAGGATGAGGATGATGGAGCTGGCGTTGTGAGGGGGTTGAATAGAGTTTTTCTCCAGACCATGCGAGAGAACGAAGGGGATGATGATGCCAACCTAGAGAATGTGAATAAGAAGGTAGAGTAAAATTGTTGACTATTTGGTTTTGTGAATATGAGGGGTTTATGAGCTGTAACTGTATGGATCAATGTAGGAAAATTTTATGTAGGCTGAGTTATGTTTGTAAATCTTGTTTGACGGAACGTAAGGATATGTGCCTTAAAATAAAAGAATTAGAGAATGAGCTTGCTAAGGAGAAAGGCGCCTCAGTGTTCCAGTTGACTTTGCAAGTAGAGCTATAGGTTAGAAAAGAGCAAAAATATTTGACTTGTATGCTTCATTACTCTAGAGCTACAAAGTAAAAATTAGAGCGTAGAAACAGACCAAAAACTTGCTAATAGTTTAGGGGCAATACTACTCAATTGTGCATAGATAATATCAAAGTATTGAATAAGTTAGAATATAGAGAATGTGTAGCTTGGAATTTGAAGGATATGTTTTGTTCATCAAATTGGGATCAGACTTCGGCCTTAAGTTTAGAAGCAGTTTCACACAGTAGATGTCAAAAAATAAAAATTTCGTTAGAAATAAGATGTATGTATTGAGTGAGTGTCCTGAATCAAACTTGATGTATTGTATCTGTTATGTGTAGGTCGAATTATAGTCAGTTCGTTTGCGGAAAGAGGAAACCCGCCAATGTAACCAAGAGTTTGGGGTGAAGTTTGATAGAATGAGAGAAGTAAACGAAGATAGGGAGGATCAACGCATAAAGGTACATTTTAAGGTCGTTGAAGTAACACAAACCGTTGATGACCTCACTCGAAAGATCAAAGTGAAGGATGCCAAAATTAGTAAATGTCAAAAAGAACTCAAAATCCAGAATAATGCGCTAATGGTAAAGAGTAAGGAGGCTGACATGGCTTGATACAGTATCCAGATGTTAAAAATGTCAGAGAAAGAGTTACGCCATTTTGTGGCCAGTAAGATGGACCAAATGATCAGCAAAATGAACGAACAAGAGCAGACTCGGGCTGATTTAGCAAGTACCAAGAGCAAACTGAAGTGATTGAAAAATACAATGATTGAGAAAGATAGCGAGCTGAAGAAAGCTCGAGATGACCTATCTAACTCTAAAATTGTGATTTAGCAGTTGACTACAACTTTACCTGCTAAAGATATAGAGTTCTGGTTGGTACAAAGGAAATGTGATGAGTTGAATGAGAAGGTGGCACAGTTGAAGACCAATTTAGCTCAGGCCAATTAGTGCTCCAAAAATTTCGAGGCTAGAAAGAGCTCGAGGATGAATAAAGGTGATGTCAGGGCCATTATTGTTTAAGGGGATGTGGTTAGCATATCAGCTCGAATCAGAGAGTTAGAGGGAAATATAGCTCGAACTCAAGGTCATGTACAAAAAAGAAATGAGCAGTTAAGGGAATGCCATAGTAAGCTGGATGGTGCTCATGTCAGGGAACATGATTTAAAGCAGGTGATCAGAGGTAAGGATATTCTGATAAAGAAAAAAGACAAAATAATGAAGAAATCTCCAGCTGGGGTAAGTGCAGGTAAAGACAAGAAGCTTGAGGAACTTTGTACACAGGTAGCTGAATTGAGGATGATAAACCAGGCTGAGTTAGATAAAGCATATGAGAAGTCGAGGGAGCATATCAATCGTATGTCCCGTATAGAAACACGAATGGAATGACATGAAGCACATAACAAAAGATGAAAGTGGGCCTTCAAATGGCGAGAGAGAATTTTTCAAAGGAGGTTGTGCCTGAGGCATTGTGCTCAGAGATGTTAATAGAAGTGATCACCTATTTTGTTGAGAAGGTGAAAAGGCTTGAGTTAGAGAGAGATACCTTGCGCAACTGTTTGTCAGATAGAAGATGTATTTACAGAGCTGATATCGATCGAGCAAGGCAGGATCACTGTGGCTGTTTGAGCTCGATAATTTATGGCTGATCATCCTCCTATTGTAGGGGAAAGCATAGCTGACCTCCCCACTGTAGAAAAGAAACCTTTGTATTAGCTGTATATGTAACCTGAAAAAGTATCTGTCACAGACATATTGAGATATAAAAGCTAGCTTTACCTTTGCTTTATCTTATATCTGGTAGAGTTCTTTGATTGAAAACAAGTATTACCTTCGTTTTAATCGCAGAGTATGTATAAAGTCGATCAAAGCTAGTTTTATCTTAACTTTAACCGGTATAATTGTTGCAGCCATATTGAGAGATGAAAGCTAGTTTTACCTTTGCTTTATCTTATGTCTGGTAGAGTTCTTTGATTGAAAACAAGTATTACCTTCATTTTAATCACAGAGTATGTATAAAGTCGATCAAAGCTAGTTTTACCTTAACTTTAACCGGTAAAATTGTCGCAGCCATATTGAGAGATGAAAGCTAGTTTTACCTTTCCTTTATCTTATGTCGGGTAAAGTTTTTTGATTGAAAACTAGTATTACCTTCATTTTAATTGTAGAGTATGTATAGAGTCGATCAAAGCTAGTTCTACCTTTGCTTTAACCGGTATAATTGTCGTAGCCATATTGAGAGATGAAAGCTAGTTTTACCTTTGCTTTATCTTATGCCTAGTAGAGTTCTTTGATTGAAAACTAGTATTACCTTCATTTTAATCGTAGAGTATGTATAGAGTACGGTTTAAAAGCTAGTTTTACCTTTACTTTAACCAGAATAAAGGTCGATTGAAAGCTAGTATTACCTTTGGTTTGATCTATGTATTGTCTACGTAAGTAGAGAGTCATAAGGGAAAAAACTTGGAAGTTTTCATTTAATAGAATTGAATGTACATTGTATGGAGATGAAAATCTTACTTTAGGAATGGAAAGAGTGAGAATTTGAAGTAGAGTAGTGAGGAACTTAATGATAATACCATTTTAGTCACCTAGTATTCCAAGGATTTGAGATGTAAACTCCTTCCTCAGTCATGAAGTAATATAATCCCAGGCCAGTGAAACCAGTGATTAGGAATAAACCCTCCCAATTTTCTGGTAGTTTCCCGGCATGTGCCTTTTTTCTGTGCTGAGACATTTCTCGGAGGACGAGATCGTCGATATGGAAAGTACAGCTTCAGAATCATCTGTTGAATGAACTGGCCAGCATATGGTGATATCAACCTAGGTTGGCAATAGCGCGTTCCCTAGTCTCATCAATCCAATTGATGTTGCAGGCCAATTCGAACTCATTTTCTTCGTCAGTTAGCTCGTGATCTCTTACTGAACAATAATATTATGCTAGAATGACGACTTCGATGCCATAGGCGAAGAGGAATGGGGTACAGCTGGTTGATTGACGTTGAGTTGTGCAGTATGCCCATAAGACATGAGGAAGCTCTCTTACCTAGTTTTCTTTTTTTTGTAAGTAAAGCCTTTACTTAAGTCTATCCACAATAGTTTTGTTAGTGATTTCAGCTTGACCATTGCCTTGAGGATAGGGATTTGATAGTGAGTGGATGATGTTATGTTTGTTGAGGAAAGCTACGACTTTTTCTCCAACGAATTGTGGCCAATAATCGATACGAATTAGGTGGGGGCATCCAATTCAAGTAATGATGTGTTCCCAGATAAAAGAGATGGCCTCTTTTTCTCTAATTTGATAGAGTGGAACTGATTCTACCTATTTTGTAAAATAATCTGTAGCTTCGAGTAGGTATCGGCGATTACCTGGAGAATTTGGAAATTCACCAACAAGATCAAGCACCCATCTTTTGAATGGCCAGAACACCTTGCTTGCATATAGTTCTAGCGCAGGGTCGCGGATGATTTGTCCATATCGTTGACATGTATCATATTTACGTGAGTACTCTTCTACTTGCTTGCGCATGCCTGGCCAGAATACTCCTTGTGCAATGACTCTATTAGGGAGTGATCGACCTGTGACATGGGAGCCACAAGTCCCATCATGTAAATCTCTGAGCATCTCGACAGCTTTCTTTCTGGAGAGGTACTTGAGGTAAGGCCCTACGACTGAACAGAGATATAAAAAGCCATTTTGATTTGTGTAGCACTTTGAGTTTTCGATCAGCTGTCAGAGTACTTTTGGATCTTCTGGAAGGGGTCATTTGCATTCGTTACCGGTGCCAAGGTAGTCAAAGAAGAGCTTTCGCCAATAGTCGCCCTCCTATTTATCGCCCCTAGTATTAATCGTGTATACAAAAATGCGATTAATGCTGGGGGTTGATATCACTTCGATCTGGAGATATCTAGCTTCTGTACCCAAGACCCCGGCTAAATAAGCCAAGGAATTGGCATGTCAGATTTCACCTCGAAGAAGATATTCTAGAGTTGCTTTCGCAAACTAGCTCATCATATATGCAATGAGGGATACAAATTCGACCATCTTGCCATTCTTCTTGTATTGCTTGGAGTAATGGTGAACGATGAGTATAGAATCGGTGTAGACTGGGAGTTCTGGGACGCCGAGCTCAAGTACGAGGTCGAGTCCATAAATGAGAGCTTCATATTCGATGACATTGTTAGAGGTTTTAAAATCTAAGCGGATTGATTTCTCAATTTTATCGTTGGAAGGGGTAATCAATACGTTTCCAATTCCTGGTCATGCGGCCCTGCTGAACTATCTGTAATAAGTCTCCACCCTCTCCTTAAAATTTATTCAGCTTGCTCATCAAATGCTTTGGTGGGTAGATCTTCTGTATTTTTTCTATAAGGTCAGGATTGTGCCCCTCCCACTCGGGATCTTCCACTAGAAAATCCATGAGAAAATCGGTAATGGCCTGACCCTTTTTAGAATAACGTTGTTCGAACTTGATATCATGTTCTCCCAAACTGACTCACCATTGTTGCACTCTTCTAGATTTTTCTTTCTTGGACAAACCTTCCTAGAGTGGGTAGTTCATCATGAAATTGACTGAATGAGCTTAGAAGTAGTGTTTAAGCTTTTGTAAAGTGTAAACAAGAGTTAGAAGGAGTCTCTCAATTTTAGAATACCTCATTTCTGCTAGAGTAAGGTTTTTACAGATGAAGTACACTGACTTCTCAATTTTCCCTTCAAGTCGAATAAGAACCAAACAGATAGAAGTATATGTAACTTCTAGGTAGATGATCAGCTCCTCATTATCTACTTGGGTGCTCATTATGGGATACTTCCCCAAATAGGCTTTGAGATCTTAAAAAACTGCCTCGCATTCGGATGTCCATTAGATCTATGCATTGGGCTAAACATTTCCATATCTGGTACAACCACGATGAGATGGTCAAGGAATCAGCCTGAATGTACTTTGAATTGATACTTTTCAGGGTTGAGTCACTTCCTGTAAGATCAAAGAAAGTTGAATATTGCGTTCAGATCTGTAATGTGGCTGACTGACTATATGCTCTTGCACAAGAGATCATCAATGTAAACTCCCACGACATTCCCAAGATGTGCTTCGAACATAGTAGTCATCAACCGTTGATAAGTCGTGCCTGTCTTTTTGAGTCCAAAGAGCATGACTTTGTAGCAATAAAGTCATCTTTCAGTGATGAAAGTAGTCTTTTCTTAATCTTCTTCTAAGAGTGGAATCTCATTGTATCCAGAAGTAGCGTCTAGGTAGGAGTTCATAACCTGTTGTGGAATCAAGAATTTGATGGATCTTAGGAAGAGGGAAACTATCTTTTAGAGTGTGTTTGTTTAGATCTGTAAAATCTATACAAACTCATACTTTTCCATTCTTCTTGGGGACAGCGACGATGTTGGATATCCAATCTGGATACTTAGCTTCTCGAATGAATCCCACTTTGATCAATTTCTCAATCTCCATATTAACTTCATCTCGAAGGTGAGGTGATAGTCGTCGTTGTTTCTGCTTGAACGTCGTGGCATTAATGTTGATGGCAAATTTGTGGCATGCCTTGGCCGGATTGACCCCAGGCAACTCTTAGAAACTTCATGCAAAAATATCTCGATTCAATCATAAGAATTGAATGAGAGTATCTTTATCGCACTGGACCAGCTTGGTACCAATAAAAGTACCTCTGGTAGATTCGTCAATGTTAAAATATTATGTAGGCTCTTTTATTAAAGACTGTCAGTTTTTTGTAACTACTATGTAGCATATCTGTCTAAGGTATCTAGAATAGCAGAGAAAATATTTTTGTAAGCTCGAGAAAACTTTTGACTACCTTTGATTTCATAGATACCATCATTGTGCTTAAAGCGGAGTATTTGATGATAAGGGGAAGCGATTACTTCTATGTTGTGAATCTAGCAGCAGCCCATAATCCCGAGATAACAAGATTTGACGTTGATGGCGTAGAAGATAACGTCGATGGTAACTAGTCTTGCAATAATAGGTAAGATGATCTTACCTACTCGTTCTTCTTTAGAACCATTGAATCCAATGATATCGGTGTTGCTTAGAATAACTTGATCGGCCAATCCCATTTGGTCGATTGGACTCTGAAAGAGAATCTCAATACCGCTTCCCGTATCGATCATCATTGTGTACATGACAAACTTCTTCATCTTGAGCATTATGACTAATAAATCATGATGTAGAAATTTTACATGACAAATGTCACAATCTTCGAATGAGATCCCAAGCCAGCGATTGCTTGACTCAGGTAGAAGCTTGGCTTCTTCATCTTGAGGTGTGAGATCACAACATTCTAACAATCTCCTGCGCTTAAATTGGCAAGAGTTGGTGATCTGATGGATTTCGAGCATGATGTTGTAGTACATATGGTAAAGATGTTTCTCCTCAGCTTAATCTTCGACCTGGACTACTTCAAGCTGCTTCTTATAGCTGCCATCCTTGTATGATTCCAGGTCGATAATGTATTTATACACCCGTCCATCCTTGAAAATGAATTCGAGCAACATCTATAAAGCATAGCAGTTGTCAGTAGAATGATAGTTTACCGTGTGATACAATAGTTGAGAGGGACGGTATAGCTTATCCTTGGAGTAGATTAGAAAAATTGTAGAAATTTAAACATTCATCTTTGGGAGGACGGGTTTGGGTAGTGAACCGTCTATCCTAAGGTTGCCAGTGTTTCCCTTGGAGCACTTTTGATCACCCTGACCCTCATTTGGTTCAGTGTTATGATCTATGGGTGGACCTTTAGTGGTTAGGATGGATATAGTAGATTTATGCCTTTCGGACATCATCTTTTCTAGGTCGACATAACCATTGACCTTGGTGATCATATCCACCAAGGTCGCAGGTTTGTTAAAAGAAGAGGTGCTCTTTAGCCTTGCAGTCAAGCTGGAACGTGTTGGTGAAAGCAGTAACAACAGTTTTTTGATAGAGATTGTCTACTTTACGTACTAGCCCTAAAAACTTCTTTGTAAAAGCCTCAAACTTTTCTACGTATGACTGTTTAAGACTAATAAGATAATATAAATTCTCCTCTTTGTCTCTATTGTGAGCATAAATCTTGATGAATTGTTTTTACAGCTGATCGAATGTGGGTATGGAATCTTCAGGTAAAGAGTAGAACCACCAGAGCGGTTCTTCCTGTAGACATATTACGAACATACAACAGAGGATGTAGTTGAGATTGGAATATAACCCCAGCGATTCACGGTATTGTTGAATGTGATCCTTTGGATCGGTGCTCTTGTATTTACAAATTTTCAGAGTACGAAAACCTTTTGGAATTTCCATATTGAATAGTTCTTTGGTAATTGGACTCCCTTGTAACATGGTAAGGTCGTCTGCAGTGCCCAGAACTTGTACTTTGATCAACTCCTAGATAGGCTGATCCATATGCACTTGTGTGACATATTGACAGGTCGGTTGAGTTCCTTGACGAGGAGGCTGAGGATTATGTCTACCGGTGCCCTTACTCAAATGATCATGTGTTACAATTCGAGGTTGAGGTCATTGTTCTTCCTCCTGACATTTGGAAAATCGATGACCTCTATTGATTTCGGACTGAACCTCACCACCCAAATAAATGGAAGGTTGATGTTCGTGCTGAATATTTATAGAAATAGCTTTGTTGGTGGTTCCTCGAGGTCTCAATCTATCCTGCACAGAAACCCAGGAGGTCTCTAGCACTTGATCGCGATCCCTGGTTTAAGGAGCCTGTTGAGTATCCTACAGAGCTTGTAATGAAGTATATATGGTTGTCATCTGGTCTTCATGTCATTTGAATGTTGTCAAACAATTTTTTCTCTTACCTTTGAGCTCCTTTTCACGAAGCTCTCAGTCAAGAGTTAACTGACGTTTGAGCTCATTACACTTCTCTGTTTCAGCGTAGAGATTCGCCCGCAGCTCTGTAAGCTGCTCCAGCTCAACTGAAACATTGAGTAGGATTCCGGTAGCTGGTCATCTGGAAGTGACCATGATTGAAATTGATAGTACAATGAATGTATGCCTTAGGATATCGCGGAAATGTTTTCTTTCCCACAGATGATGCCAAATGTAATATCTCAATTTTGCAAGCTCGAGATGGCTCAGAATTAGCCCTTATACCAATGTTCTTATGATAAAAACTAATATAAAATAAGATAAGATACTGGCAATTTAGCGTGGAAAACCTCTAAAAAGGTAATAATCCACGACCTCGAGTTGAGGGTTTTAGTAGCAGTGATTTTTATTGCTTGAGGCTGATATCTTATTACAAGTGACCTATCGAACTATAAATACTTGATCTTGTAAATAAGAATATTGGTATTTGAGAATCTATAAAATATTATTTTCTTGGTGATTTTTAATATCTTTTTTTGGTCTTTGTCTCTTCTGGAACTTTTTCTTTATATAGGCCTTGCCCGCAATTTGCTTTTGTGCTAAAGCACATTCTCCGCAATTCATTTTTTTGGTCCTTGTCACGTGTAAGATGTGTAAGTCTGATATGGAGGTGGTTCAAACTGGAAATAGTTTGAATTGGGTTAGATCGAGGGATTCCCTACAATCACCAACTAGGGGGGTAATGTATGTCAAATCACCACCCAAAAGAGGGATTCGATGATACATAGCGGTTCCCGTAGAGTGAAAAGATCAATACCTTAAATAATATATACACTCTGACTCAACCATCCTAACCCTAGGTAGGATCAAGATTAAAGACATCAAGTTATTGATCTTTTACCGATCAAGTTAAATGTGCATAAAATTAATTTTTACATGTCCTGATATAAGTCATTGGTTCATGCAGCTATAGACCCTATGATCCATAACCAACTGACTAATATTGAGACCTTGATGGACTCTAACTACTCCAACTGGAAGATAAAAATCTAGATTTCCCTAGGCTACCTTGATTTTAATTTTGTTCTCGCTGAAGCCAAACCCGCAGATCTCACGGATACCTCTTCTGATGCTGAGAAAGTGGCCTATGCTAAATGGGCCAAAACCAATAAAATAGTAAATCTCATCATTTGTTCTTCCATCGATCCTATTATGAGGGGCAGTGTCACTGAGAAAGGTATCGCAAAAGAACTGTTAGATGACATTAAGATATAGTTCAAGGGTTCCGTCAAGGGAAGGCAGTACAATAACGTATCTCAGTTTTTATCGCTTAAGTATGACGGCAGTGGAAATATGCGTTCGCACATTCTTAAGATCTCTAAGTTAGTTCTTACCTTGAAAGAATCAGCCTCACCATTGATGATATATTTATGGTTCACTTAGCAGTTTGGTCTCTTCCACAAAGTTTCAAGATGTTCCAAGTTCACTACCATAATCAGGAGAAAACTTGGGAAATGAATAAGTTGATTGTAGCATTGGTCTCTGAGGAAGAACGGCAGAAGAAAGGTAAAACAGAATCGACTCATCTGACAACTTCCATAAAGAGATTGTCATCAATTCTCAAGGGCAGAAGAAGTTCAAGAATCAAGGTTCTACGAAGAAGAAAACTTTCAAGTTTGGTCCAGGGCAGAGTTCTCGTTCAGGAAATGGGAATGACAAGAAGAATGCAATTTTGTCAGCAACTACTTCATCTACTATAGAGTGTTTCTTTTGTAAGAAGAAAGGCCATATAAAGCAAGAATGTCATTCTTACAAAAATTGGCTAAATAAGAAAGGATGGGTTCATCAGTAGGCGGCCAACAAGGCCTAAGGATCAGGTTTTCTCGAGAGATGCTAGAAGCCTTCTCGTTGAGTTTTTTGCTTGGTTTTAGACACATGTATTACTTTAGATTTGGCATGCACCCCTTATGTTCCATCGATAAGACGATCTATTGTCTTAGTTTCTCCATTGTACTCTTTTATTTATTTATTTATTTTATTTTATGAGTTATATCGTCTATCTCTTGATCATTCATTTAGGCTTTACTATTATATTTATCTACTAAGGCTATTACATCTTCTACCACAAAGCAGTCTAGTGTTCTCAGCAATCTTCAATGTTATGGCATAAATGACTAGGACATATTTCTAGGAAGAGGTTAGAGATTAAGGTTGTCCGGTCAGATTGAGAAGGCGAGCATTATGGTAAGATCGACCAAGGCGGTCAACATTAGGGAATATTTTATTAGTATTTAGTGGATCAAGGTATTATAGCCTAGTACACTACTCCTAGATCATCTATAGACTAGGAGAAATCCTAGTCTTAACCACTTGGGTGTATGGGATTGTCATGTAGAGGCAAAATTATTTAACCCAAATATCGGAAAGTTAGATTCGAGGACTATAAGTTGTTTCTTTGATAGGTTTAAGGTTTTATTGTCCATCTCAATCCATGTAGATTGCTGAGTGTGCTCAGGCTCCTTTCATAGAGGAGGGAGATCACTTTACCAGTACTATTCATACAGAGTTTGTCTTTAAGGAGGGTTCTGAAACTCAGAGTCCAACTGCTATTCCGATTAGTGTTGCTATGCTTCTACGTTTACCTGATATTGACACTATGACGTGTATGATTCCAGACCCTGTCATAGCACCAGTTCTTCCTTAGATTTTTCCTCTACCCGCTCTTGTCTAGTTTTTTATCATTCCAGCTCCTCCCCAACCTCTTACTCCTACTCAGAGATCCCCTAGAGAGAGGCGTTCAGCCATTTCTTTAAATTATCATCTTTATTCAGTTGAAGGGGATTTATAAGATTTCGAGGATCCAATATTTTTCAGTACGACTATGGCAAGTAGTTTTGCAGATTAGTGGCATAATGCCATGACAAAGGAGATGGATTTTATGTCTCACAACTCTGTGTGGGAGTTAACACATTTACCTAAAGAATCTAAGACAGTTTAATGAAAATAGATCGGTGTATATACTTCAAGCAGAGTGGGAGTCTCACAACTCTGTGTGGAAGTTAACACATTTACCTGAAGGATCTAAGGAAGTTGAATGAAAATTGATCGTTGTATATACATCAAACAGAGTGGGAGACGTTTTATATTTATGGTTGTTGCGTTAATGATATTTTACTCGCTAGCAGTGACGCTCAATTTCTTCAGGAGATGAAAGCCTATGACAAGATATATATGAGACCTGACATCATTTTTGTTATTGGAATGTTAAGAAGGTACCAACATAACCCTTCTACTATTCACTAGCAGGCATCCAAGAAGGTTCTTCGTCATTTAAAGAGGACAAAAGATTAAAGATTGGTTTATAGGAGATTGGATGAGCTTATGGTTTTGGGTTACTCTGACTCAGATTTTGTTAGAGTCTCTTTAAGGATCATTCGTTTACGTGGGAGTAGTTATTGGTTTATTTTATTTATTGTTACCGCACTAGGATTCCTTATCAATGTGGGAGTTATTCATCGTTATTATTTTAGTCGACATTCAGACTTGATTTTGATTATTAAGCTGCTATTATATTTGGATCCGTTATTATATGTGCACATATTCAGTTTAAATTATGCAATTGCAATAAAGTTTTAGATATGAGTGATTTTATCACATGACGGTTGTCTAAGTATCAAGTGCCTATAGAGAATACTTAAAGGTTTCTCAAGTTTGCTTAGGCTAGATATGGGTAGGCTCTACATCCTTTGGCCTTCATTTCAGTATGAGCGATGGTCTTCGCATGACAGTTTGTCTAAGTATTGAAATGACATGTGTCTGGTAAACACATGTTACAGGACACTAATGGAAATGAACCAGCACATTATTAAGGTGTACATTTGCCATTCATACGCTAAACTCTACTACTAAAGAAATTACACTTGAAAGCTATTGAGGTTGCTAGCCTGATATCCACGATATGAATTAGGCATGTGCTCAAAGGCCTGAACAAAAAAATTTGTGAATCGCGTTAGCCATCTTTGCAGTTGTAGAGTGCCAATCAAGTTCAATGTAAAATTTCCTTGGAAAAATTATCATGTGTGGTTTTAAAAAACAAAGGATGGCCATCCGCTTTTCATAAAAAACCGTGAATAAGGGTAAAAATATTTTTCTTAAAATCGAGTTAGCGTCGGATGGGAGATTATTAAATTTTCCATCTATAATGATACTACTCTTCCGGTTCACGAGTACACATGTTAATAGGTCGTATATGTGTTATTGGTTGTGCCCAATTATTGTATCAACTTAAGGCAGGTGGGACCTAGTGTTACTCTCTATTAGGGTTTGCTGGTATAATGAGAAGGCCACTCTAACCCTATCAGGTTAAATAAAAGGGAAGCCCCTCTTGGAGGCTACTACACATAAATCAATCCCATTGAAGTTTGTAGCCAATCCAAGGGAAGACTCCACTCAAGAACAAGGGATTTTTTCAGAGAGTAGGAGAAGAGGTTGGTACAATCTTCTTTACATGTTCAATTATTCATCATAGTTATTGTATGAATTTCCAACAATTACTACTTTACGTCCTCTATAGCTGCTCAATTTACATTTTACTAGACAATCAATTTCAATTCAAGTTCTTGCATGTATTTCAGATTTTTTAACTTCAAATATGGATAATGTTGTTGATGCAAATTAGACTAAGGTCATTGGGGACGAATCACTACCAAGAGCTGTACATGAAAGTACAAGGAAGTTTGCTTTTCGATTGCACAAAGAAATTATGATTTGATGTTAATAAACCCTTAATTTGGTTGAATGTTATAAATAGATATAGTAATTTTTTTATTATAGGCAATCGAAAATATTTTACAACAAAATTTTTGGTCATCAATTTTAAAGCACCCAATTGTCGACAAAATATTATAGTCGGTGGACATAATGCATTCCCATGCAAATGGTGCGACCAACCTCAAACTCAACTCTTGCATGTCTCTCCCTTTCGTCCCTCTTTCTTCAATGTTTTTCTCTCCCTCCGTTCGACGTCCGATTCTCTCTCTTAACTCTTTACTTTATATATATATCTCTCTCTCCATTAAAACCCATACTACCAAATTGAACGAGGAATAGTGACAAATTTATCTCACTCAATCACTTTCTCCGTGTTGAAGCTCAAAAGTTAATTACATCAAATTGATGAGGCAAAATGGAAGATTTTTTCATAAATAACATTGAGAAAGCAACCATCCCATTTTTTTGCAAGCACTCCCAAATTCATCTCATCTTTGATTAATGGAATATTGATAGAAATTGACATTGAAGTATTGGAGCAACTTGCGGTGACATTAGTTACAGTAAAAGCTCACTCATGATGACTAATAAGACTCTTTTTAATGACTACTAGTTACCAAAATCACTAATTTATGGTAGTTATTGGCAGCTTAAGTTGCAACTTGTAGGGATCTGAACTATAAACTTATGGTACATATTGGTGCCTTAAGTTGCAACATGAGAGGGGGATGAAAGTACCAATTAGTGGCAATTTGTGAGGAGCCTAAAGTATAAACTTACGGTAGCTTTGGGTACCTTTAGTTGCAACTTGAGGAGAAACTCAAGTAAAGTTACAGTAGCTTTTAGTACCTTAAGTTACAACTTGAGAGGGGACTAAAATACCAGCTTACGGTTGCTTTTTGGTACCTTAAATTAGAACTTGAAGGAGCCTAAAGTACCAACTAGTGGCAACTTGAGGGAAACCCAAAGTACCAACTTATAGTAGCTTTTGGTACCTTAAGTTATAACTTGAGGGGAAGCCTAAAGTATTAACTTACAGTGAATTTTTATAGCGTAAGTTTAGGTTACAGTAAAACTAGCAACATTCGGAGATAAAAGCTGGTGTATTCTTGATATATCATCGAAAAGAAGTTGTATGAGATGAAGAGAAGTTGATCAAAGTTTTTAATGCAAACTTGAGGAAAAAAAAGATAGAGTTACGATGACGAAAAGAGGAAGTTGTATAGTCGAGAATAATGTAATAAATAAGAGGGAATTAGAGAGAGAGTGGCATCGGTAAGAAAAGGAGAGATAGCAAAGTGACCCATGACCCACCAACCAGACCCGACCAAACCCTGCTACTGGCAAGTTTGGGTTTGGCCTTAAGGGGTTGTGGGTCATTTGACCCGAACCCATCTAACCTATTCAATTAATAGTTAGGGATTAGCCTAAGTGGTTCAAGTTGACCCAGAACCTGTTTAAGAATGATTTGGTTTAATTATAATTTTCTGGTTTGATGCAACCCTATAACCTTTTTATCCCTTAAAATTGAAACCAAACAAGGGTAGTTACTAACTACTAATCATTTAACCTTTTAATGTTGCATATATTGTCAACTGTTTAATTTTTAAACAGATTATGACCCGACTCGTTTAGCTAAACAGATCGGTTTGGGTTGCCTATTTAAATCAGGGTCGGGTTTGGGTTTGTATTTCAGACCCGTTTAGTTAAACAGGTCGAGTTTAGGTTTTTGACCCACCCGACCCATTTTCCATCTCACATTCTTCGATGCCCTTTCACTTTTTTTGATGCACATTCTTCTGTGCTATTTCCCCATTTTATGCACCAAAGACAAGAACATTGAAATTTATTTTAACAGTTACATTGAGAAGAGTATTATCAAGTAATTGTAAATTACTCATATTGTCGAATCTTGTTGACTCGACAATTGCTGTAATGAAAAAAACGGTCGATGACTGGTAATTTGACAATTTTATCATATTTCAAAAAGTACCCTAATTGTCAAACACCTTAATACTCGAGAATTAGATAGTAAATTTTTTTGATTATATAATAACCCAAGAATTTCAATTCACATTTGCTGACATAACTCAAATTATGGAGATAGCAAAAACCCTAACCTACATTAGGGAAAAATCAAACACTTATCAAAAAATTGTCGAAGAGGAAGAATTAGTACCTCTGTTATGTAAAAATGGGGACTAACAACAATCTAGCGCCAGTAGTATGAGGGGACCAAAAAAAAGTTAAAGACTGATTGATGAAATGATGAACTGGTAATTTTAAACCAACCAATAGAGACTTTAAACCCATAAAGAGTTCAAACCCACCCCATCTTCTAATATGATTTTAACAGTAAAATTAAAGAAAAAGTTTGAAAGAAGCAACTGGTCTTCAATGAGAGAGAAAAGAAAAAAATGCAAAGATAGATCTGTGTCTCGATTTAAGGACTGAAAATCATAGCTTATTTAGTGAGATCCAACGGGACTGAGAAAATAGGCTTTCTCTAGAGAGAGAGAGAGAGTAGGCTTTGATTAGAATGTGCCGTCGAGGTCTTCTTAAGAAAAAAAAATCTCCTCTAATGGCAGAGACGGTAAGAGAGAATGGTACAGGAGAGAGAGAGAGACGAGTAGTGCCACCTAATATCCAGCTCATTTATATCTAATTGTTTTACTTTTATAAATGTCATTTCCCCTCTAATAAGAGCCATCGATTCCAACAAGTGTATGGCTTAGATATAGTGTCCAATAAGTGTCTATAAGAGTATACCTCAATCTGTTCCCTTCTTTTAAAGGGTACGTGAAACTTATAAAACTATATTTATCTTGTCAAACAAAGTCAATGCCGATCAACTAGAGTTGAATAAATCTTTTTTTGGCAAAAATAGGGGCTAAGCCAAGTACCAAACAACCCGGGGTCAATGTAAATTCGGTATCCATGTTTGGGGGGTTAACTCAAATTTCCCCAAAAAATGCATAGGAACAACAAGAACAAATCATATAAATGAATGAATTCACATAAAATTATTAACGTCGATCAATAGTGGCCTTAAACTACATATGTACTCAAATATCTCCAACCCTATTAATCAAAACCAAAAGCAAAGACAATTCATAAACACAATCAAAACACCTAAACAAAAGTTTGGAATCCCAAATAGTACCTAAAACTATGCTTAAATTAGAAGAAGAGAAAATCTGCTTTTGCTCCCCACTATTTGAGGCGAATTAGCGAAAGCGCCCCAGCGTTATCACCCAAAACTGTCTTGACTAGGCTTTAACTGTAGTTGACTGGTCTTTCTTGCTTGAACTGGCCCTTTTACCTCTTGTGGTGCCCTGCATGTGAACCCTTTAACCAGTTACAACTTGAGAAATTAGAGCATGAACTCTTCCCACCATTACAATGTCTCTCTCATTAGATACTCTATCCTTCTCATCTTTATACCACCTTCCTTTTTCGCCATTAAATTGAACTCACAAACAAATCTCATCTATAATTTGTCAATCACAAGTTCAAAGACACCTAATCCCTCTGTAAAGAATAACCATAAAATTCTCAACTTAAAAAGCCTAAACTTCTTACAGAGTTGCCAATTCATTCAACCCATCTTCAAATAGTTCCAAGTTTTTATTAGAATTACAGCATATCAAAGCTTTTTTATGAATTACAACAATTCTTAGGGCTAAATACTAAGAATTCTGTAAGAGTTTGTAAACTCAAACTGTTAGTATTTCTCTAGAATAAATGAGGTGTCCACTTAGTGGTGTTAATTTTGAATTAGTCTTTACTAGATTATGGGTTTGTTTCCTAATTAATTGGAGTCAAGGTTAGTGAAGAATTCTTATCTTTGTTTAAGCTTTCTCTGGGAATTTGTTGAGTCTATAAACACCTATATATAGGTTGAGTATTTGAGTTGTTTAATAATCAATTGAAGTGATTTAATTAAATCTTCATTTCTTCACATTCTTTTTTGCTTTTGTTGTTAGGAAATTAAGATTATTTCTATAATTTCCTTCAAATTCAGAGAAGAGCTCACCAAGGGATTCCATAGATGGATGATTCAAAGGTATTTCTTCGGTTGTTGTGTTGTGTTGCGACCTTGATGATGAGATTGGGGCAGATTTGTCTTGTACTCTGAAGCCAAAACAACTTGTTAAGAGACATTCAATGTTGTCAATAGTTTGCTTTGTGGTTTAATCAACTGTGAGTAAGAGAGTTTATCTCGGGATGGAACTCTTTTGGGGTTTTTTGGAGAGAGATGAAGAAGACCGCTGGATTTGATTAGTTAGGTTGTTCGAGGATATTTTTATCATAATAGTAAGATGTGGTAACAGACAACTTAGGTTGCCTTTTCTCACTTGATCTGCACGCAAGGGTATATTCGTCTATTCAACAAAGTATGATGGGTCAACTAGAGTCAAAGGACAGTCAGAGCCCATTTGGGGTCCAAAGTTCGGTTTAGGCCAACTTTGGGGGGATTTCGCTAATTCACTTCAAATAGTGGGAGGGGGGGCAAGAGCAAATTTTTTCTTAGAAGAAAACACATATTAGATAGCAATGTAGCTATCAAATCCAAACACAAGAACCGTCAAGAATCACTTCAAATCAAAGCATCAGATTATAAGCACTAAAACCTTAATTTTGGGAAACTCTTACCGGATTGGTTCTATTTTAGGTCTAATGGTAAAATTGGGGTTTAAGTTGATTTGAACAGTTGGGTGAGAAGTAATCTTCAACCAATAAGAAAAAAGTTAGCTGAAACTGTTGGCTTTGAGATTCTAACTATTTTGGGCAACAGTTTTGAGGCTCACCTAAAGTTAGGGATGGCACACTTTTGATTCTATTGGTATTGTGGCAATTGGACCAGTTGATAGGGTCATTCCAGCATCACCGAAGGACAGTACCAAAATGACAATTTATCTGGTACATATTATTTTAGCAATGCTAGTTTTGGTGTACCGAAAGTGGTTAGTCAAGACCAACATTAGGAGCTTTACTTTGCACTACAAATAGATGCAAAAAGGTTTTTCTAATGTCAGCTGTATCCGCCAAATTTAGGCTTAAATGGACAAAATTAACCTCGCAACTAATCTCTTCTTTAATAACTTAGAGTCTTTTTATCTTCACTACCCTCTTTTACGAAAACACTATCAAGAGGAGTCCTCCCTTGGGTATATAATCTAAAATAGGGAGGACTCTATTCCTAACAAAAATCTTTCCCTCTCTCCGGCGATTTTTCTTCCTCATTTTACAATTTTTTTTCTTTCTCTCCAAGATTTTCCTCTTCCTCTTCCTCTTGATATTTTTGTCGTCGCATCCACCTCGCTTTTATCCTTTTTCTTCATCTTACTTTCTCTTTCTAGGTATATCTCAACTCTAAATTTAAAAGTAATGACAACACCACTTATAATCAAAATTAAACTTAAGAGAGAATGATTAAATCAATTTGGGTATATGATTGTAAGAAAGTTTGTTAAAATTCATGTGTGGATAAGCTTTTAAGAAAAATTTACGAGGAAAAAAAAAAGGGTTCCCCCCCCCCCCCATCAACGCTAGGTAACCCTAGGTATGATACCTAGCATTTTATATATGTTATAGAAACATTGGCCATTAGTTTTCAAAAGTATCCATCAACGCTACGTTCTTAGCTTTGAAAACTCATAAGTATTTTTTTCTTCTTCAAAGTATCTCCCCATTTTTCCCCCCACCAACGCTAGGAACCTAGTGCATTGTATGTTATAGAAACGTAGGACCAACACTTTTTAATATTACACATCAACGTTAGGACCATGGCATTTTGTATGTTATAGAAATACAATGCCAACAACTTTTGTTATTACCCATCAACACTAGACTCTAGCTTTGGGAACTCATAATTATTTTTTTCAACTTTTGTTACTTTATTTTGTTCATGGACGCTAGCTTTCTAGCATTGAAAAATTAACAAATATGTTTTGAACCAAAATGCTGAATAAGCAAAGTTTTTGTTGGAGTGCTCCTCTTTAATAGAGGAAAACTGTAAGCGTAGTGAGATTAGCAAAACAAGATTTATTAGGGTGCTCCTATTTTTTAATGATGAGGACTACTAAGGTTCTGTTTGGATGCAAGTGACTGTTGTCAACTGATTCCTTCAAAATGTATCTTTAAGGACTTGCCTTTAAAAAAACATGCAAGTTAGTATAGTAATTACTAGTTTTAAGTTAGAAAAACTATAAGATACTTTTGGCTGAGAAGTGATAAAGTTTTAAAAATGTGGGAGAGTAAATTTAGGGATGTGGGAGAGTGGTTTTAAGTTCTTTAAGTTGAAGACTTAAGCTTCTTTTTTGGGCTTCTCATTTTTGCTTGTTAGTTACTTAAAATAAGTAGATTATTTTATCATCCAAATATACCTTCTTAGGGGCAAAAAAATTTTTTGTTGATTTTGATTGCTTATTCTGATTCTGATTGTTGAATCTAGCATCTGAATGTTGAAGCTGAAACAAAAAAATCTTGTTTGTTTTGTTTCTAAATCTGAAGTCTCCAGTTCTCTATTTTACCGAACATGTTACTTCATAATGATATTTAAAATTTAAAGGTATTATTATCCAAAAAACAACCTAAGATTTTATACCAATTCATTTTTCAGTATTAAATTCGCCGACAAGTTCTGAAAATAGATCAAACACTCTAATAATTAAATCAAGATGTTATATTCTTATTTAATGCTACAGATTATTTTTTTCCCCCATATAATATGAATAAATTTATCTAAGTGAATAGTAAAGTTGAACTTACCCATGAAATATCGTAATTGATGGAACCCAAGATTCAAACCCAACCACTTTCAAATGATAGAAATATTTGCCAAATCACATATATAATGAGCTTGGAACCCAGAATAGGTCACTGTAATTTGAGAATTTTCAAGGGAGTTACTAATGCTAATCTTATCAAAACCTATCTTTAGAATTGATCATTTCAAGTTATAAATTGATTTAAGCTCTGGTTGTTCTGATTCTCGTTCTAGTTTTTTGAAGAATTAGGGGCTTTGATTTGAATAATAGAGAAAGGAGAGAGAAAATTATGGAGAGAAGAAATATATGAAGAAAGATGAAGATTAAATAGGGGTATAATTGGGTTTAAATATTTTTACTTAAGTTTCGTATCAATCCCGTCAACTTCAGCAAAAAGGATTTGAGATAAGTTAAGATTTCTACCTTATCCTATGTAATGAAAAGTAGGGTGCCATTACTAAAAAGAATTTTTTATAAATGGAAAACAAACAAACTTATTTGACTTATTTGGTCAACTAAGTTAAATAAGTTAATTAAGTAAAAAAAATATACTCTTAGCTTTTGACTTAAATAAGCAGAAAAATAGCTTATATTTGGGTATCCAAATAGCCCTAAGCATAGTAGTGAGATTAGCAAAACAACGTATTAAAGTTAGAATGACTCAATAACTTAATAATAAGGGTAAAACGGTATATTTCATCTGCATCCCTTAATTTCTGCCTAATTTCTCTATTCTTTCTCGATCTTCTCTTCCTCGCATTTCTTCATCACTTAATCTTCCCGAACTCTTCCTCTCCCAATAATTTCCAATTTAAACCCTATAATGAAAATAAACAATGTGAGATTCAACTACAAACCCTCTTTGATTCTCTCATTTCCCAATCTTCCAAGTACTATATTCTTGGGAGGTCAGGTGTTATTCTCTGCTGTGTTTCAATGCAAGGGAGACATGTGTATGTGTTGGCTCAATGTGAGGGGAGTTGGTTTTATATTGGATAATAGTTTCGATAATTTATGTTTCCAACAATGTAATGGGGTTTAAGTAATTTGGACTTGAAATTAAGGTGGAGCCAGAAGGGAAAGGTTAGGACAAACAAGCTTGAAGAAGGTGACATGTTTAGTTACAATGGTGGTGGTGATATGTCCTAGAACTGGTAACTCTGATGAGAATAAAAAGGTAAAAGCCAAGGTGAGCCAAATGTGTGAAGTTCAGGACCTCCCATGGGAAGCAAGACATCTTCTCCAACATTAGTATCCAACGCTTGCCTATAACCTTTGTGATAATGCATTTAATAGCCATGAATTTTTAGAAATCTTCTCTATGGTTCATACACATCCTGTTAGACTAAAATGGTAGTTTGCATACTTACTATACACATACTTACTATAATCGGAGGTCTCTTCATTTTTCGGCGGACATAATACTAAATATTCTTAAAGTCCCTTCATTTATCGGTGGAGATGATATCAAATACTCTGGCAAAAATTAATCTAAAAGCATTAATTAAATGTTGTACTCACCAATTACTAAAGATTTTATACAAGCCTTACTTGGCAAGTGTCGTATGGGCATAGGTACACACAAGTGGTGTAGTACCCATTTTAGCTTTAAAAAAGTGGCATTGGTTTCCCCACCGTTTAGCGGTATTGTAGGGACCTGTCTCTCGGGCTGTGATAAACTCAAACTGAGTCAATACCAAACTCAGTTTGAGTACAATATTTAATTAATGCCACTTAACCCCATTACACCATCAGCAATGACACCTAGACCACGAACCGATGAAGAACGTGGCTCGAGCACTATAGATAAAATAAAACAAGTCAAAGACATCTATTTCCCATGAACTAGTAGTTATAAACCTAACTGCCACTTAACCCATTTTTAGGAGAACATGCATATGCACGATAACGTACGAAGAATAAGGTCAATAAAAAGGATGAGTTCAAGAGGAGAAAGGAGGATGCTTTAAAAAGCTTAAAAAATCATAGCTTGTAATCAAACCTACCAGCCTCAAGTAATAAAGTTACAGTTATTAAATCCTCAAGTCGAGGTCGTGGTTTTTACCTATTCAAAGGTTTCTATGTTAATCACCTGTGTCATTTTTATATTGGGTTATACTAATTTTTGTTACAGATACATTTGGTGTAAGAGCTATTTCAAGCTACTATGAAATTAGGCCCTTACATTTGGCACAGTCTATGAGAAAGAAGACATTTCCATGAAATCCTAAGGCATACAGTTATTCAACGGTCAATTTCTAATCATGCTAACTTTCAAGCGACCAACCACCGGAGCCCAGCATGATATTTCAGTCAAACCAGATCAGTTCACAGAATTATAGGCAAGCCTCTACATCGGAATAGAGAAGTGGAATGAGATCAAACGTCAGTTGTTGCTTGACCGCGAGCTCCGCGAACAAGAGCTAGAAAGTGAGCGTTAGGCTCGTCAAAATAGAATTTAAACCACATGAAGAAAATATGACAACGATGTAGACTGCCTTACAAGCCTTGCAAGACAATCAGCAAGTTCCCCTTCCAAGGGAACGTAATCAAATACCAGTAAACTCTAGAGTTTTAGTACGATACAGATTAGGACCTCGAGGAGCTACTAGCAAAGGAGCTTCCGGACATCAGCTTAACAATCCATACATACCATGATGATTGATACCGACAGCAGTATTAAAATGCTTTTTCAGAGTATAATCGAACAAATAGGATTAGGAGATCAAGTTATACAAAGCGACATCGATATCAGTAGATTTAACGAATCTAAAGAAAAATGAGTAGGAAAGATTATCCTACCCATTTCCGTTGAACCCACCACTATCAACATTGTTGAATGCAACAGTTGTCAGTAAGTTTGGGGGAGCATAATATCAAATTCGAACAGTGACATTCAGAAAAAGGTCAAGCAGTGGCTAATTTTCTAGCAGACTTCCCAGTAGAAGATCTAAATTAGGAATAATACAATCCCGATCATAGAGAATAACTCACAGAAGATCCACCTACCAATCCCTTTGATGAACGAGCTGAATGGGTTACGCAAAAGGGATGGAAACTTCTTACAGATGGATCAGTAGGACCCGTAGGGTCGGAGATCAGAATTGTACTGATTACTCCCTCAAATGACAGAATTAAGAAATCCATAAGCTTCAACTTTGAAGCCTCCAACAATGTCATAGAATACGAAGCATTAATCAATGACCTTGACATGGCATTAGAGTTTAGGGTTTCTGAGCTTTCAGTCTATACAGACTCATTGCTGATCGTCCATCACTACTCCGAGTAATACAAGAAGAATGGAAAAATGATCGACTATGCGGCCTTGGTTGCTGATAGAATGAGCAGATTCAATACAGCCACACTTGATGATTTACCTCGTGGGGAGAATCGACACACTGATTTCTTAGCTTATTTAGTTGAGTATTAGGTACAGAAGAAAGATACCTCCACATTAAAGTGATTTCAGCCCCCAGCATTGATCTCCCAACCATATGCGTGATCAATACTGGGGGTAATGATAAGGGGGAATATGATTGGAGGAAGCCTTTCATCGTATATCTCAGACCGAAGAATAAATGTGATAGGCCCCTTCCGAAAGATTCTAAAGAGCGTAAGCAATTAATTAAAAATTCTAAGCGTTATACAGTTTATAAAGGTGTCAACCTCTACAGGAGATCAGTCACTGGACCATACCTCAAGTGCTTCTCCAAACAACAAGCAGATTGAATACTCAAGGATCTATATAAAGGAACTTATGGCTCCCATGCCGTAGGTCAATCACTCATAAATAGAGCTATTACACAAGGAGTATTCTGGCCTGGCATGAGAAGGCATGACGAGGAGTATTCATGAAAATGCTATGCATGCCAGTGACATGGTCATCAAATACGAGCCCCTACACTCGAGCTCCATGCTAGCAAATTATTTTGGTCTTTCAAGAGATGGGAACTCAATCAAGTGGGAGAATTCCCAAACACACCGAGTAACAGTAAGTTCTTACTCGTAGTAATAAATTACTTTACAAAATGGGTTGAAGCAGTTCCTCTTTATCAAACTCGGGAAGAAGAAGTCATCTAATTTATTTGGGAACATATCATCACACGATTCAGTTGCCCCCACCTGATTCTGATCGATAACAGACCACAGTTCGTTGGAGAAAAAGTAGTGGCATTCCTCAATAAACACAATATCATTTCTTCACCATCCAATCCCTATATATTACCCCTAAGGTAATGGGCAGGCCAAAATCACGAACAAGACAATCGTTTATGGAATCAAGAAGATACTCAAATCATAAAAGAAAAGAAATTTGATACAGGAACTGCCACACGTTTTATGGGATTAATGTACTACACCGAGACTGTACACAAGATGTTCCCCCTTTCTCCCTGCTTATGGAACAGAAGTTGTCATCCCAATAGAATATCATCACCTAGTCCGAGATCACAAGCTAACTGATAAGGAGAATAAATTCAAGTTAGTCTGTAACTTGAACTGGATCGATGAAACACGAGCCCTAGCAATTGCCAATCTGGGTCGCTATCATCAGATGCTAGCTAGCATATACAATAGAAGAGCTGATAGTTGTGAGCTCCAAATCGATGACCTAGTCCTCCGTACGATCCCCAAAGGCAAAAAAGAGTTGAACGCTAGGAAGCTCCTAGATAATTAAGAATGTATGTTTCTAGTTGTGGGATGAACTGGCCTCAGATCTTACTACCTCATAACAAAAGTCAAAGTCCGCATACCAAACTCGTGGAACACTAGAAGATAGAAGTGATATTATCGCTAAATCCCTCATTTTTTAAGAATGGGATACATCAACTATCATTCTTTACATTCCAAAAGTGATATTACAATCTCTAACAGTATGAACATTCCTTTATACTCAATGAAAACTTTCAAGTTTTTTCCTACATTAATCTCTACAGTAATATATGTAGTATCTTGTAAATCTTAAAGATTAAAGTAAAGGTAACACTAGCTTTCAATCCATACACATCTATCACCTACTAAATCCCAAACATTAAGGCAAAGGTAAGACTAGATTTCAATCGATACACATCTATCATCTACTAAATCTCAAAGATTAAGGCAAATGTAATACTAGTCTTCAATCAATACACATCTATAATCTATATACATGCAAATAAAGCAAGGATAAAACTATTTTTTATCTATCTAACATTTACCATACAAACGGTAAAATAGTTTACTTCTTTATACAGGTCCTTGTTGGAGTATATTAGATGAACCTCCTCCAAGATGTGAAACTTTTGAAGATGCAAATTCTTGCACTCTAGCAACAACCAACTCCCTGCCTAATTTTACCTACTCGCTCGTAATGGGACCAATGCCGGTTTCCATAAGATTCAAACAATTACAATGATATACTTCTGCCTTACATATGCAACCCTTCAAAACCAGGCAGTGATGTAAAGTATCCCTTACAAATTCAAGCCTCTTCACTTCCCCCACAAAATAGGCGATTACGGCCATTATCTCCCTCGAATGCACCTCTTCCATGGATAGTCTATGACGATTCGGTACGGCCAGGTTAACAAACTCAATATGCATTTTTTGATAATTTTTATCCAACTTTGTGTACTGAGTCTTGGCTCTCTCCAAACTCCTCTCCAAATCTGATATGTTCTTATTCAAAGTCCTCAGCATTTCCAAGGATCTACCCTATTCGATTTGATTTTTCTCTTTCAACTCGATTAACTTCTAAACTTTACTTCGCAGTGCCAACAACTCCGTCTCTTGTTTTTATAAATCCTCATTGTCGTTGCTTCCACTAAAATGAGAATTCCTCAACATTTTATCCTTTTTCCATAAAGATTTCTCAAATTCCCGGCGCAAATCAACCTCCCTATTCCTGCAATCAACGAGCTCGACATCCTTATTCCTTATCCTTTCATTCGAATTTCTTACAATGGCCCAAACATATTTTAGATCGGCCTCCAACTCCATTATTCTTTCGAGATGCGCTTTCACTTTGAGATCTTTCTCTCCCAATTGTTTCTTCATAGAATCTACCTCACTCTGTTTTCTTCTTAAATCTCTCCATCAAATGCCTCTTACTACCATGAACACAGGATATGTCCGCCTTCATTTTTCTAACTGTTTGGATAGCTTGTCACAGTAACTCTGCGTACTCTGGATACTATCATCTTTCCTATTTATAGTGTCACTCAACTTCTCCATATCACTTTCCGCACTCAACAAATCAGCTCGCGCTCTTACCACTTCGCCCTCCTTCTCCTCAATTGTTCCCTCAAATTATTGAGATACCCTGTTAACTGCAATGCTTCTGCTTCTAACGATCTGATACGATATTAAGCGGTATCTGCCTCTTTACACTTCCACTTCAAGCACTCTAACGTGTTCTTCAACTTCTCAACCTCACTTTAAGCACTCACTAGCTCACCTTGAACTCTCCCCAAATCTGCTTCCTGATTATCGATCTGCTGACTCAGCTCACTAACTATCTTTTTTGACTTAGTCAGCCTAAGCTCAACTTTTACATACTGATCTACACTCTCTTCAAATATCTGGTGGATCCTATCAAATTTGAGTTTAAACTCTTAATTACATTTCAGTACATCCTCCTCGCGAACTCGTACAACTTTTAGATCAGCATACGCAACAGTTCAATTTCACCTTCAACACATGGAGAACAATCAATATTTTTCATATAAATAGTTTGATATACAAACAATTTACATACAGTTAATTATCTGTCATGGACCTGCTACAACGATCTCATCCTTAGGCAACAAGCTAGGACGATTTCTTGCTCTAGTGGCCATACTCTCTACAATCTCAGGATCAGGTTAATAACAAAATCTTTTAAATATTCTAAGGTACACATCTTTTAACACTCTCTTACTATTTATCACAGTTCATAAACAAAGATTAAATTTTTATGTACTTATATCTATCTTTCTCTTAAAATCCATTTTCTCCCCTGAACCTCCACGTGTGTAGCTATGAGCACTACTGCATATACATTTTTTTCTCAGGATCTGTCCCTCGGGCTGTGATAAACTCAAACTAAGTCAATACCAAACTCATGCAATATACACGTGACACACACCATCAGCAATGACGTCTATACCACGAACCAATGAAGAACGTGGCTCGAGCACTACAGATTAAATAGAACAAGTTAAAGACACCTGTCTCCCGCAAATTAGCAGTTACAAACCTAACTGCCACTTACCCCCATTTTTAGGAGAACGTGCTCATGCACGATAACGTACTGAGAGTGAGGTCTATAAAAAGGATGAGTTCTAGAGGAGAAAGAATGAGGCTTTAAAAAGCTCAAGAGATCATAACTTTTAATCAAACCTATCAGCCTCAAGCAATAAAGTTACAGTTACTAAATCCTCAAGTCGAGGTCACGGTTTTTATCTATTCAAAGGTTTCCACGTAAATCACCTGTGTCATTTCTATATTGGGTTATACTGATTTTGGTCACAGATATATTTTGTGTAAGAACTATTTCGAGCTATTTCAAGCTACTACAAAATTAGGCCCTTACAGGCATATTAGTTTTTTTTTTTTTTTTAAGAATAAAAATGGCTAGTATTGTAGCAAATTTGGGCTAAATACAGTTCTTGTTGTCAGAAGAAGTTGTGTTATTCTAGTCTTCCTCTGGCTATTTGAATTCCTCGGAGGATTACCCTCCCTTCTGCTGCTTCAGCTCCACCTGCCTGACTTTTTTTAGCTCCTTTTTCTTTTGCAAGTACATAAATTTTTATTCCAAAAGAAATTGCTACATCGTAGTTTTGACTTAGTTAGTAACCCCGTATGGCATGTCTACAAGCTTATACAACATATTAACGCTTTTTTCAGCTCCTTGATCCACAGAAATTTTTTTAAGCAAAGGAAATATAACAGAAACTAAACAGAGGTTACATATAGTTTCAGACGGCATACAGCCTTCTTAATCCCTCCTTCCCAAGAGAAGCTAAGAGATGGGCAACCATATTCAACTCCCAATTAATATTTCAAAGTTGAGCAAAAAGAATGAATCTCTTTACAAACTAAGTCTGCTTGCCATTCCACAAATATGTCTTTGTTTTACAGACAAAATGACTTGACTGTTGTCCGATCCCACCAAAAAAGTGTCCTCCTTCCTTTCTTTCCCTAACTCGATGCCAGATTGCCTTTGTTTCCGCTTTTTTCAACAGAGCTATCTGTGCTTCTGTTGTGGCCTGCACTAATCACGTTACAATTAGAATCTAAAATAATGTAACCCAGCCGTGAAATTTTTGTAGTTGGGTACCAACTCCCAAGCTGCATTGAGAAGCTTCTTTGATCTACAATTATATGTTGATTTGGTTTCCTCGAGTCCAATTTATTGTTGGAGTTGGAGTTGAATTTTCGGATGTTTTTAACAGTAGAGTTTCCTATTTCGGGTAGGACTTCGAGTGATAAACATCAAATTTGATTAGGATTCTTATGTAACCATCTTCTATAAATATAAGGGAGTTAATCTAGATCTATGGCATTGTAAGATAAGTTTTTGGGAGGTAAGAGAGATGTTCCAATAGGGGCTTCGGCCTCTCAAGTAGTCATGGCTTGAGAGGGGTCACATTTCAGTTTTAGTAGGGAGAAGGAGATCGTAGTCATAAAGAGTGATTGTAATCGTTATTGTTTCATAATGAATATTTTATTCTCGCAGATTGTTTGTGTTGTGTGTGATTGTCTTCTCTTCTATGTACTTTATATATTGGTTTTTGTTCTATTATCAAATTATAATTCGTTTTTAATAATGCGTGATCTAAAGTTACTTTGACAACCAAGTTTCTAAGGTTTTCCGCAACATTATACACATCAAGTAACCAGTAACCAAGTATCAATCTGCCAACTCATGTAGCAGTGGCAATGACACCGAATTCTTTAATATGCACATGATCAAACTTTTTTTTTGAAAGGCCACATGATCAAACTTTGGAGAATTAACCCTTAAAAAAGTTCAATTTGGCACCCCCAGGGTAGATTTAAACAACGATTATGGATGCTCTTAGGCTCTCCATACCTCGCGGCCAACCCTGCCTCTAGCTCGCCCCTTATAGTCTTCAAGAAGCACATGATTTTTTGTGATTTTCTTCATTGCGTACGACAGCTAAAAAGTAAACTCATCATAACTTAGGATAGTACTGATTCAAATGGCCATACAAAAACGTCCCGTCGAAAGTTAAATCCACCAGACCAGTAATAAAATGCGCCAAAAAAGGCCTAAACTTCAACAATGCAATCTCTTGCATTTAATAGATGGAAGAAATTTGAATCCCCGTGCTTTGAATATGAGCAGAGGTAGATATAATAGTTATGTTCCTTTGCAGAGAATTAAATTACCTTATCATTATCAACATCACTACATATTTAAGAATCCGAAATAAACCCCCCCCCCCCCCCCCCCCCCCCCCATCTTTGCCTGCAATGTGACACGAGAACAGTGAGTGAGAGACCATTATCACAAGATCACTCACAGAGCTACACAGACCATATTTGTTTCTTTCACAAGTCGTTGGTGGTAGTGTTTGTGTCTATGTTTATCTTTCATTCAATGCTTCACCCCCAACTACTTGATCATTTCACCCTTTAAACAGAGATGTCTTTTGTTTAGTTGTTTTCAAACTCTTTTCTGGTTTCTAGGTGGGATTCTCAAATACCCATCTTGAAGTTTTTCAGAAAAGAGTTGAAGTTTTACTGTTTTATGGTCATTGGTTATGTTTTGGCCATGGGTATGATGTTCTTCGCTAAGTACTAGTCTTTCGGGAGGGATTAAGGATTTGGCGCACTTTGTTTCGTTGTTTTTGGCAATGGGTGTATCGTTGAATCATCGCATTGTGATTAGGATTTTATGGCGGGTGGTCATGGTTTTGTTGTTGTTAGGGACTTGTTGGTCAAACCCAATGGTTCCCGCTGCTTTTATTTTCGGGGATTCGTTGGTTGATGCTGGAAACAATGACTATATTGTTTCTTTGTCGAAGGCTGATTATATACCAAATGGGATTGATTTCGGCAAACCTACGGGACGATATACTAATGGGAGAACAATCGTTGATATTATAGGCAAGTTTTCTCGTTATATACTTTTTTTCTTGTAAATGTGATCTCGCATGATGCTTAAATGGTTTATTTTGCAGGTTTGAAATTGGGTTTGAGAGGATATGCTCCTCCTTATTTGGCCCCGTCAACATTTGGTGCTGTGGTTCTAGACGGGGTTAACTATGCCTCGGGTGGAGGAGGAATACTCAATTACACTGGCAAAATCTTTGTAAGCTTACTCCGATTTTATTTTATTTTTCAATAAATTTAGACGGTACGGTAGTGTTGGTTAATTGTGTACTTTGTATTATAGGGTGGGAAAATTAATCTCGATGCGCAGCTAGATAACTTTGCTAATACAAGGCAAGATATAATATCTAGTATAGGCCTTCCCGGAGCTTTGAAACTATTTGCTAAGTCCATTTTCTCAGTCACAATGGGGTCTAACGATTTCATCAACAACTACCTGACTCCCATTGTCTCAGTTGCAGAACAGAAGTTGATATCTCCGGAATCATTCGTTAACATGCTGATCTCAAGATACAGAATTCAACTAACTGTATGAACCCCTTCTTTCCTCTAAATCAAAACAATAACCTTATGTATTTAATCAAACTAAACATCGTATTTTTTATTTTGGATTTCTTGGTTTAGAGATTATATAATTTAGGTGCAAGAAAGGTTATTGTCGCGAACGTGGGATCTATTGGATGTATTCCATATCAAAGGGACGTAAATCCAGCAACTGGGGATGCATGTGTAAGCTTTCCGAATCAATTAGCCGTGTTATTCAACGAGCGGTTACGACCCCTTGTCATGGAGTTGAGCTCGAATCTTGCAGGGTCCAAGTTTGTTTACGCGGATGTTTACAACATTGTATCAGATATTATCCTCAACTTCAGATCTTATGGTGCGCATCTAACGTCTACATTTTTCTAAAGATGTTTTCTAGTCTTTCTTTGTCTAATATAGTTTTTGTTGGCAGATTTTGAGAACCCAAGTTCGGCATGTTGTTACATTTCAGGACAACATGGAGGGCTGATACCATGCGGTCCACCGTCGAAAGTTTGTATTAATCGGTCGAAGTATGTGTTCTGGGATGCATACCATCCTTCTGATGCTTCTAACATGATCATAGCAAAGCGGTTACTGGACGGTGGTGCCGCGGATGTTTATCCGATCAATGTTCGAGAATTAGCTACGACATGACTTTCAAGGATTGGAAGACAGACATATTTATAGATATCCTATGTTTTACTCTTCCATTGAATTAAAAAAAAAATGTATAACAAAATTAATGGGGTTTAGTTCATATTGTAATCAAGGAACTTCAATGAGACTATAATATTTGTGGGTGGCTATATTTTTCTGATGTTTAATCAAGTCCGATAAGTTTTGCTTGCTCTGGTCTACTTGTTAAGGTATGAACTCGAATTATGTTCGAGGTCGTTTTAGTTCGAATTATTTCAGTTTAAGGATTGAAGTCGGATTGAAACGGATAAAAAAAAAAAGATTTTCAAAGTTCAGATTTGAACTGGTTATGATCGACAGAAGTTTGAGCTGGTTAAGTTACCTGAAGATTCGAGCTGGTTAAGTTACCTGGAGTTCGAACTGTTTATGTTGCCTGAAGACTCGAGCTGGTTCTGTTCGAGTTACTGAAGATGAACTCAAAGTAGGTCGAAGTCATTCGAACGAGAATGGAGCTCGTTCGAACGAGTTGTTTGATTTCACGTTTTGAGATTTAAAGACTGAAGAAGTCGTTCGAACAAGATTGGATTTTGTTCGAACGACATGTATGTTTTCTAGGGTTGAAACCTTTAATCGTTAAAGTCGTTTGAACGACTTTGTGCTTCATTCGAACAAGTTGTACTAGGTTGCCTTTGTAAGTTATTCTGAGACGTCGAGTTTTGCCTCGACATTCGTTCCACTTGTATTTAGTTCTCTAGTATATAAAGAGGACTTAAGTTATTTTGTTAGCCTATCTTTTCGACGTGAGTTTAATTCTAGACCTAGAATTTGATAAACTCCATTAAAGCTTGAGAAGCTTGGAGAGATCATTATAACTTGTTTGATCATCTTAGTGGATTGTTCAGGGAGTGGTTTTTTATCCGAAAAGGTTTTCCATTTCCCTCCTCTGGGAAACCTTGTGTTCTTTATTGTTATGTGTTTCTTAATTTGATTGATTGGCATATTCCGCGTATCGTTCTTGTCGTAGAAGAGAGATTAGTTACCTCGATTCTAAACAATTGGTGTTAGTGCAAGTGTTACAGGGCTTGTGTGGTGAAGTGCGATGGCCGATTAGGAGAAGTTGAAAATCATGAAGTTCAATGGATCAAATTTTGGAGTGTGGAAGATGCAGATAGAAGATTACCTCTATCAGAAGGATCTTGATTTACCACTGGGTGAAGTTGAGATGATGCCAGCAGAATACGATGTTGCTAAGTGGGCGCGATTGGATCGCAAGGCGCTTGAAACCGTTAAGATAGCGTTGTCATCTTAGATTCTACACATAATCTCTAAAGTTACGACAACGAAGGGTTTGATGGACACGTTGTCCACTATGTACTCGAAACCGTCCGGGGCAAATAAGGTATATCTTTTACGTCGCCTGTTTTCTTTGAAGATGAATGATAATGGTAGTGTGCAAGCTCATATCAGTGAGTTCAATACCATACATGCCCAACTGGAATTCGTTAAAATCATTTTTACCGAGGAGGTGAGAGCGTGGGCTCTTTTGGGGCAGATGCGTGAGAGTTTGGAAGGGTTCATTACACCTGTGAGCAACTCATCGGGAAAGGAAGACATCAAATTTGACACTATAGTCTCTTTGATTATGAGTGAAGATAATAGACGTAAAACATCTGAACCCTCTTCGAGTTCAAACGGCAGTATGTTAAACGTCGAGGAAAGAGGGAGATCTTACAAAAAATGGCCAAAATTTGGATAGGGTCGATCACAGTCAGGAGGAAAGTCTAAGTCACCTGGTACGTGTTAGACTTGTGAAAAGAAGGGTCACTTTAGGCGAAATTGTAATTCTTCTTCTTCTAAGGAAATTGATGATGAAAAGAAAGATACAATGAACCTTACTGAGGAGGTTAGTTCTGATGAGGCTTTACTACTATCGTGAGACGATGTGAATGAATCTTGGATAGTTGATTCGGGGTGCCTCTATCCATACTAATGCAAACGTAGGTTTTCTAACTAATATTGTTAAAGGCGACTTCGGTACGGTCTTTCTTACAGATAAAAGTGCACACAATATTACTGGAAAGGGAAACACTAGGTTGTTGTTGCCTTCAGGGGGAACGTTGGTTTTACAGAATGTGTGACTTGTACCTAAATTAGGGCGTAACCGTATATCGGTTATCAAATTGGCGAATGATGGCGAATATGTGAGTACCTTTGGTGCTACCTTCTGGAAGGTTACAAAGGGAGTTATGCTAGTAGCTCGAGGATTGCGACAAGGAACGTTGTATACGACGCAGAACACAGTTTTCACTATTTGTGCGGCCATTCTGGAGATTGATACAAGTATGTGGCACAAACGGGCCGGTCACATGAGTAAAAAGGGGATGAAGATAATGGTAATAAAGGGAAAGCTAGAGGGTCTTGCAGAGGTTGATCTAAAGTTTTGTGAAGAGTGTGTTCTTGCGAAATAGAAGAAGGTCAGTTTCAAATTATCTAGAAGACCAAAGAAACCTGGAAAGCTGGATCATGGACACACGGATGTTTGGGGGCCAACCAGGGTGTCGTTTCTTGGTGGTTCTTATTATTACGTTACTTTTATCGATGATGTTACTTGTAAACGGTGGGTCTACTTCGTGAATAACAAATCAGATATGTTCGATAAATTCAAGAGGTAGAGGGCTCTAGTTGAAAATAAAACCGATTTGAAACTAAAGTGTCTCAGGTCGGATAACGGGGGCGAATACTTTAGTGACGAGTTTGAAGACTTTTGCACATCAAACGAGATTAGGAGACAAAAGACTATTCCCAAAGCACCGCAACAAAAATGGTGTTACAGAACGCATGAACTGAACAATAAACAAAAAAATGACGAATATGAGACTCAACGCTGGATTGCCAAAGTATTTTTGGGCGGATGCGGTTAGTACGGCGGCGCACTTAATAAATTAATAGAGGTATTTCAACAGCTTTGAATTTTAGACTTCCTGAAGAAGCATGGACCAGTAAAGAGGTAAATCTTAATCACTTGCATATTTTCGGTTGTACCACATATGTGCTTAATAATTCAGATACAAGGACCAAGTTAGATGCAAAGTCGACAAAGTGCATATTCATTGGATATGGTGGTGATGAGTTTGGGTACCGATTTTGGGATGCGAAGAATCAGAAAGTTATCCAGAGTCGTAATGTTACATTAAATGAGGAAGTCTTAAATAAAGACTTTAAAGTACTTGTGGAAAAGAATCGAAGTGAAGTAGCGAAAAATGTTAACATTGAATTTGAACCCTCTAGAGAGGTTAATGAAGAAGTCGTTGTTGAATCCGATACACCGGATCAAAATGAGAAACCTAATGATCTAGACATTCCAATAGCACTTTGAAAGGAGCCAAAAGTTACAAGAATTCTGACTAGATATGTTAACTCCTTAAATTACTTGTTACTTACAGATGGTGGTGAACTGGAAAGTTACAAGAAGGCTTTAGACGTGGAAGCCAAGAGAAAGTGGGAGCTTGCTATGGATGACGAGATGCAATAATTATCAGTAAATCAAACTTGGGATTTAGTTCGATTACCGAAAGGGAAGAAAGCATTGCACAATAAGTAGGTATACAGACTAAAGCAAAAATGTGACGGTTCAAAGAGATTCGAGGCTAGACTTGTGGTGAAGGGCTTTTAGTAGAAAGAAGGCGTTGATTTCGGTGAGATCTTTTGCTCCTGCTGTAAAGATGTCTACAATTCGGGTTGTGATGAATATAGTTGCAATTGAAGATTTGCATCTTGAGTAACTAGATGTGAAGACAACATTTCTTCACGGCAACATCGATGAAGAAATTTATATGAAGCAGCCAGAAGGGTACTTTGTAAAAGGGAAAGATGATCTTGTGTGTAGGCTCACGAAGAGCGTATATGGTTTGAAACAAGCACCGAGACAGTGGTATTTGAAGTTTGAACAATTCATGTCCAGAAATAGTTATTCGAAGAGCAATGCGGATCACTGTTGTTTTATCAAGAATACGGGGAACTCATATATTATTCAACTTCTGTATGTAGATGATATATTGGTAGCAAGTGCCGACATAGGAGAAATTATCAAGTTGAAGGAACAGTTATCCCGAGAGTTTCTATGAAGGACTCGGGTGCGACAAAACAAGTTCTTGGTATGTTTGTTACAAGGGATAAAAAGCGGCGAGAATTAAAGCTATCTCAAGCTGAGTACATCGGCAAAGTACTTAAGCGGTTCAATATGGATGGTTATAAAGTTATTAGTACACCATTGTGAGTTCACTTCAAATTATCAAAAGATTGTTGTCTGAAGACGCAGAAGGATCGTGATGAGATGCGAAAAGTTCATTATCAATCCGCGGTTGGTAGCCTAATGTACGTTATGATTTGTGCGAGACCGGACATTGCCCAAGCAGTGGGAATTGTTAGTAGGTATATGAGTAATCCAGGCAAGAAGCATTGGAGAGCTGTGAAATGGATATTAAGGTATCTAAAGGGGACTCAAGATATGACATTATGTTATGGGGGTTCTCAAATATGCTTACAAGGTTTTGTTGATTATGATATGGCGGGTGACTTTGATAGGCGAAAGAGTACTAGTGGTTTTGTTTTTACATTAGGAAGTGGTGCAGTTACATGGGTTTTCTAGGTTACAGAAGATTATAGCTTTATCTACGACGAAGGCAGAATATGTTGTAGCTATAGAATCTTGCAAAGATATGGTTTGGCTTAAAAGGTTGATGAAAGAGCTCGGTAAAGAACAACATTCTCCTAAGCTGTATAGTGATAGTCAAAGCGTTATACACTCAGTGAAGAATTTGGCTTTTTACTCTAGGACCAAGCACATTGATATTCGATATCATTATATTCGCTCGCTCCTCGAGGATGGTGTGCTGAAGCTCGTGAAGATTCATACTAATGTGAATCCGGCTGATATGTTTACGAAGGTGGTGGCTTTTTCGAAGTTGACAACATGTACAACTTCTGTGGGTCTTCAAGATTGAAGGTTTGGGTAGTTTGGGCAATTCATTTGGAGATCTGGAGATGGGTTATGATAGATTCGATTTCAAGTGAGAGATTGTTAAGGTATGAACTTGAATTATGTTCGAGGTCATTTTAGCTCGAATCATTTCAGTTCAAGGATTGATGTCGGATTGAAATGCTTTGAAAAATAGATTTCCAATGTTCAGATTCAAACTGGTTATGATCGACAGAAGTTTGAGCTGGTTAAGTTACCTGAAGATTTGAGCTGGTTAAGTTACCTGGAGTTTGAACTGGTTATGTTGTCTGAAGACTCGAGCTAGTTATGTTTGAGTTACTGAAGATGAACTCAAAGTAGGTTGAAGTCATTCGAGCGAGAATGGAGCTCGTTTGAACGAGTTGTCTGATTTCACGTTTTGAGATTTAAAGACTAAAGAAGTCGTTCGAACGAGATTGGATTTCGTTCGAACGACATATATGTTTTCTAGGGCTGGAACCTTTAATCGTTAAAGTCGTTCGAACGACTTTGTGCTTCGTTCGAACGAGTTGTGTTAGGTTGCCTTTGTGAGTTCTTCTGAGATGTCGTATTTTACCTCGAGATCCGTTCCACTTGTATTTAGTCCTCTAGTATATAAAGAGGACTTAAGTTATTTTGTTAGCCTATCTTTTCGACGTGAGTTTAATTATAGACCTAGAATTTGAGAGACTCCATTAAAGCTTAAGAAGCTTGGAGAGATCATTGTAACCTGTTTGATCATCTTAGTGGATTGTTCGGGGAGTGATTTTTTATCCGAAAAAGTTTTCCACTTACTTCCTATGGGAAACCTTATGTTCTTTATTGTTATTTGTTTATTAGTTTGATTGATTACATATTCCGCGTATCGTTATTGTTGTAGAAGAGAAGATAACGAACTCATAAACTAGTATTTATTCTTATAATTTCCGAAATTAATATGTGATATTGTGTTTATTTTACCTAAAACCAACTTGGTATAAAATGGTAGTGTGAATCAAGGTTTTAAATAGCCGTTACAACAACCATTATAACGCCCTTATAACGGCAACGCCCTGAGACCGTTCCGTTATACCCCATGTTCCGTTCTAAAACATAACACCCGTTATTTGTTGTTACAGACCGTTATTTTATGCTATAACAGCTGTTGTTACCGTTATAACGCTACGTTATTTTTAATGCTTTTTTCCACTTATAACGAACGTTATACACCGTTATATACTGTTATAACACCGTTATAACGAACGCTAAGATTATGTTATTTACTTATCATTCATTTTCTAACTAAACTTTGAGCCATTTTTTTAGTTGATTGGTGGAATTCATATGGAGTGGAGTTGCCTCAACTTTGAAAGTTGGCTGTAAGAATTTTAAGTCAAACATGTACTTCGTCCGGATGTGAAAGGAACTGGAGTACCTTTGACAGGATCCACACAAAGATTAGAAATCGATTACTTTTAAAGAAACTCAATGATCTTGTTTTTGTTCAATACAATATTCGGCTTGAAAGAAGAAGGGAAGATAAACGTCGACGTTATCGTGTAGACCCCATAAGTGTGTCTGCTATTTTATTGGAAGATTCATTATGTGAATGAATTGCTGGAGATGACGATGAGCCTTTGTTGCCAACACATGAAGAATGGCGAGAAGAGCTTAAAAAAGAATTATCAGCTGAAGACACGGAGGTCAATGAGCAAATGAGGTACTCTACTTTTGTTATTGACACAGATTTCCCAGAAAATTGGTCACAAACACCTATGTATCAAACATCAATGGAGTCGTTGCCTGAGGCGTATTTTGATTTTAATTTCAACCAAATCAATCTGGAGCATGGCCAACCTTCAAACTACTTTGAAATTGATACCAATCAGTTCTACTCCATTTACCAGCGAATGCAATGTCGCATTCCAGAGTAATCATTTTCCATTTGATGTTTATGTGATTTTTAATGCTTTGGTGTGATGTTTTATTTTGTCGGTGTGGTGTGGTATGTTATTTCAATGTTGTAATTAGTAATAACTTCAATAATAATAAATAATTTAGTTTTTTCTTTATTATTTTTTAAAATATAAAAAATAACGCCTATAACGCCGTTATAACACCGTTATAAGTAAAATAACGTCTATAACAGTTGCTATAATTGAAAATTAATATTTATATATTGAGAAAACAAAAACACAATCGTTATTTTAATATAACACCGTTACAGAACAAATAACGGCCGTTATAACATTTTTTTCTTGTCATCTAGCGAAAAATAACGTAACACCGTTATATAACGGTAACGGTCTTGGCCCGTTACACCGTTATAACGTACCCTTTTAAACCTCGGTGTCAATACAACACAGAGAAAATAACGCACGCAAACCAATACACCTTAACAGAGTGACATACTCATCAACAATCCCATACTCATAAGACAAAGCAACAATGGAGTCATCACCCCCCGAAACCCTAATCCAAGTCTCCCTTGACCCCAAAGGCATCGCCTTCGTAACAATCAACCGTCCCAAATCCCTAAACTCCCTTACCAAATCCATGATCACCGATCTCGCTAAAGCATTCAACTCTCTAAATTCAAACGAATTGGTGAAGGTGATCGTGTTATCGGGTAAAGGCAGAGCTTTTTGCTCTGGGGTTGATTTGACTTCCGCGGAGGATGTGTTTAAGGGTGATGTTAAGGATATGGAGAGTGATCCGGTGTGGCAGATGGAGAATTGTAGGAAACCGATCATTGGCGCGATTGGTGGGTTTGCGGTGACCGCAGGGTTTGAGATTGCGTTAGCTTGTGATGTTTTGGTTGCTAGTAAGAGTGCTAAGTTCATGGATACTCATGCCAGGTAAATGTTCTATCTCTAGTTGTTTGGTTTATGTATTGTTTTGGTTCTTTCTCTAGTTGTTTGGATTCGAAATATACATAACTAGTACTACCCGAGACCAAGTCACGGCAATAGTAACGTCGACGACGCGCCTTCGACGCTATAAATGATGCTTCGACAATTGACACCACTAAACTATATGATAGATAACTCATTTGCGTACTTATTTTTTATCAAGTATATTTAGTTTCAATGCTAAGGTTAACTATTATAACATGAAAAAATAAAGTCACACTGAGTACATCAATTTTCGGTCAAAGTATGGCCAACTTCTAATATTTTGTGCTCCAAATTATTGGGTGTGTTCTTCACAAATATAAAAGAGCTCTCAATATATAATGACCATCAAAGTATATATATAAAAAAACCCTTTAAACTTAAAAGGATATCAATTAATTATGTTAATGAACATGGTACTCCACATTTCACCACATCTGGCCTATTTTAGCAATTTTACTTTACTACTTCATTCCCATGTAACGCTATCTAATCATCTCAAAGTTTATAAGTGAAAGCACGAATAATGTCACCAATTGAAAATGGCTCCAAGATTGTGACTCGTAAGGCGATATGGATTTATTGGGATTCTAGAGACAATGCCAAATAGGCCTTTTGTTGCCCGCCAGATGTACTCTCTCCCTTACTCCTTACTCTTTACTCTTCATTACTTCATACTCATTATTAGTCCACACCCCAAAAGAAGCGAAATGCATGTAACCATAAAAAATAAATTGAGTTGAAACTTGAACCATTCAAAAAATAGCTAACAAATTGAAGACTGAATGGAAATCTGAGATATCAAGTTGCGTCAATTCCATACTTGAAACACCGAGAAGTTCATCATGGATAAAATCAGATAGGAGCCTTAATGGAGACTGTTTTCAAATCTGCATAAAACATATTGGTATTAGAAGATATTGAAATTAAAGATTGAGAAAGAAACATTGACGATATTGTGCGCTTGAGTTACCATATTAACATCAAGTTTACGACTGAGGATGATAATAATGTTAATCAATAAGAGAACACGCAAACGTCCTCGTTTAACAATATCAGCTACAATTCTCTTCCCAGCTTCTTTGGCTTCAGCGAGTATATGATAAGATGCCTTCTCCTTCAAGATAGTTTTTTGCTCCAAAAAAATGGTAGCAAAATCTATATCACACTCCCAGATTGAAGGCCCCTTAATTTTTCTACTATAGTCTGCAATCAAGGGGTGAGATGATCCAATTCCTGAAGCCATAATACAATGACCAATGAGACTCATAACTGTTAAGTTGACACACCCACCATGATAAAAGTGCCTTTAAATGAAAGCCATAATGGGAACCAATCCAGGCTTCCCAAGGTCGGTTTCCAAATGTTTGCGAGCACCATTCACAGCACATATACATGCATTAAAGAACTTCATAGCTTGATCAGCAGGCAGTTCATTAATCTTATTGTAAATTAAAGTAGCAACTTCAGACGGAGTAACTCTAGTGTTAGCATTTGCAATACTATTGAGGAACTCAAGATTAGAGTCTGAGAGATTATCGAATACATGCATTAAGAACTACATCAAAACTCAACAAAGTAAATAAATCAGCCTTATTAATCAAGTATCTGACAATAAGAAACATCAAGTTAAGACTTTACTTTGCGAGCTGCCTGCTCTGCATTTAGTTCATCAATAGTTTCTCACTCCCCCTTAAGTAGTGATTGTGGTTCATCTCTGGGTTCGGACTTCAGCTGAAGTAAATCTTGCATACGTTTGGTTCATCCTCGGGTTCAGATTTCACTTTGAGTAGTTCCCATAAAACATATTGGTATTAGAAGATATTGAAATTAAAGATTGTGAAGGAAACATTGATGATATTATGCGCTTGGGTTACCATATTAACATCAAGTTTACGAATGAGGATAATAATAGTGTTTATCAATAAGAGAACTAAAGGGAGATAATATAAAGCGGAAATTTAAAAAGTTGTAAGATACATTGGTGTTTTGAATTCCAAAGAAGTGATGTACATCGAACATTGTAATTGTTGAGAGATACATTGCGAAATCGAAGAATGCTTAGAAGACCACGAAATGCACTTTGCAAAAGATGGCTTTAGCATTGCTATACTTTCTCCTCACGAAAGAAACCCTTGCTCCTTGGATATTTAAATCTAGACGATCATATGGCTACCCATTTTTTCATATATTTTAACTTAGGACATGGGTGAATCCCTGCAACAATATTTCTCTAATTGTAACCCTAGTCACTCCTTAAATCCCTTGTTGACAACCTCTATTTCTCCTCCACCACTTTTTTTTTAGGCAAAAGAAAGAAGAGGATGAAATAACTCGCCTAATCGCGAGGGAGGGACAGAGAAGTTACATAGTTATTGGCCTACAAAACGAAAAGACGAGGGGGAACCAACTCCCCTAGCTGCTAAAATGTGAGCTGAATCATTCCATCTTCGGTTAACATGTTCGAATCTAAAATCAAAAAACCAATCAGCCACTACTCTCAGATCCGGAGCAATGGTAAGAGCTCCCCAACTAAGATCCTTTGACCATTCTCTGAAAGCTCGAACAATCCTCTGGCAGTCAGACAAAAGCAAGATCCTCTGCAAACCTAAGTGCCGTGCCACCTCCAGTTCTTTAAGCGCTGAAAGCGCCTCGGCTTCTTCAGCGTCGGCTGCTCTGGCCAGATCGTATCCTGCACAGGCAAAAAAGTTTTAGTGATTTTTAATAGTGAAACCCGACCCCCCAGGCTTATCCTGGGCGGTCCAGGAGGCATCCACGTTGATGATGTGCCATCCCTCCTGGATCTGGTATTGGGTCTGAGTTTGCCTAATGGTGAGGAGAGGGCACGAGGGAGTTTTGGGAATGGTGCAGAGCTTTTCTGCGTGGTGCAGAATGTTCCTCGTCGATTTTGTATGTTGCTCGAAGACTAACGAGTTTCTGCTGTCCCAAATAGCAAATGAAATAGTGCTAAAAGAGCTGTAAAAAGACAAAATCAGAGGCACGTCCATGGGTTTGAAAACTTCTAATGAGAGTGAGAGGAACCGATTCTGAGTAGCTCCAGTTTCTAAAGTCGATCAAGAGTTCGGACTCGAACCAAATATTGCGGATCTTAGGGCAGAAGAATAAAGCGTGGGTGGTGGTTTCCTCTTCCAAGCCGCACCGGGGGCAGTTTGTATCCCAGTCTTCGTAACCATGCCAAATGTTGATTTTGGTTGGGATACCGTTCTGGAGGATTTTCCATAAGAAAATTTGGATGCGGAATGGTACTTTGAGTTTCCAAATTTTTTTCCAAGGAATGGATGGTGGAGTAGAATGGGGGATGGCGAACATGTCTCCCGGTGAAGTAATGGTTGAAAAATTATGAACAGATCTGACCGTAAGAATGCCATTATTCTCCTTGGTTCATCTCAGGGTGTCTTTCGCAGGGTTGATGCTGAGAGGGATATGGATGATCAAATCAGCAACGTCCGGGTGGAATAAAGATTGTTCCAGGTTTGACTATTGGACCAAATGAGGTCCGCAACTATTGGACCAAATGAGGTCTCTGGCTTCGGGGACAGGACCTGCTGGTCTCCCGAATCTGATACCTGGGATCCAGGGTTCCAACTAGAGATCTACGCTTTCTCCATCTCTGATGTGCCATCGGAGCTCGGACCAAATGTTGTTACGGGCTTTAAGGATTCCTTTCCAGATCCAGGAGTCGGCAGGTTTGGGGAGGGCCAGCATAACAGAGTCTCTGGGCAAGTAATTAGCTTTCAGGTTTTGAGTACAAACTTTTTCTGGCTCTTTGATGACCCGCTAGAAGAGCTTGGCCATCAGGGCTTGGTTATGGTTTACAGCGGTCAGATCTGTACCAACATTACTATTATTCCTTAATAAAACAAATTAAAAAATCAATAGTCAAAGACATAAAAATCCAAATAAAAACAATCAAAAGTGGTAAAAACATTTCTTGATTTAAACATCAGAACATGAAAAAAGATGAAACATCAGTAGTAGTGGACAAAAAATTGATCTACTCAAGCAACTCAAATATAGTAAGGTTACAACATCAGATCAAAGAAAAAAAAGATAAATTTTACTACATTATGATGAGTCATAGATCTAAAACACCATTACAAAAGATATTCCATGAACAATCTAGTGATCATTTCAGGTAAAAACTATGTAACCCTATGGAAGTCTGAAAGGGATTTTTTTTTCTTTGTATGAGATTGTCTTCTTCAATAAATCGGTAGAAAGCATTCTCTTATCAATAGTGAAACTAACCCATATCAATTGATCCACTTTCACTCTAGGATGAAGCCAAAGAGTAGTTTACATATGATCCATAATGTGCGAAGATGTTACACAACCATGTTGGAATAGTAGATCAAATGAATATGAAATTTGACGATGTAGTAAGAACGTTACTTTAATCTCTTAAGGGATTAGTACATGTATATTGTTCCAATTATATCGGAATAGTAAAAAAGGTGAAAAAGGAAATGATTAATTAGTAACGGTCGTTGTTAAATCATGAAGTCACAAAAATGGTATTAGAATTGCAGATTTGAGTAAAGTTGCACATGAATGATGTGTAAACTTTGTCCATACTAACCCCCCGTCCATAAATAGTGCAAACCCACAAAAGAAAGCAAATATTGGAGAAGAATGCACTCCTTGAAGCACTGGGCATTTAAACCTCATTCACCACCTTACATGGTAGAAAGAAAAAAAGAATAATAATTTTGGAACATAAACTGAATGTACAGTAGTTCTTTAACAAAGCGGTAATGGATCTGAAATGAAATATGGAGATTGGGAAGCGAGAAAACAAAACTACTTGTAATTTTCGGAGGCCAACTCGTATATACATGGATGAAAACTTAAAAGCTACATTGTTGACAGAGTTAATCATTGTCACCGCAACGAAGTAAAAAAATGTAAAAGGTATACCTACTAAACAAATAGATTTATTGGAAGCACATCTCGAACATGAATTACAGAAGAACACATTGTTGCAAACGCAATTTGCTAGGTTACTTTTACCCAAAATCATCATGTCGAGGAAAAAAAAAAACTACCCAAACCAAATTAAAACCATTAAATAATAAACCAATTATAACCATTAATCGTAAATACGTACCTTGAAGCGTTCTAGTCCGCCTCTTGCAACCTATCCAAAACAATAAACCCAACGAACAACCCAATCGCACTAACACCAAACAACCCGCCACCACCAACGCTCATGAATTATCCGGCACCAACACAATCACGCCGATCACCGCCACAAAATGCGGCAATGCCAACGAAGAAAGTACAGCCGGAGAAAACCCCACTACCTTTTCAAGCAAATTCAATAACCCCAAGTCCTCTACGTTACTCAAAACCTTCTAATTATCTAGTTTCTTGAATACATCTACTTGGAACTCTTCGCTCCCTTCTACGGAGAGTAGTACTCCTGCGCCGAATCATTGTTTCCTTCTGTTGAGGTTGTACTTGTTTACTTGAAACAATACAAATCTTCAGACTTCAAGGCTTAGATCTATAGAGAGGCAGAAAGAGAGAGAGAGGGAGAAAGAGAGGATTGGACGTGTTAGGGGACGTGGAATTTGAGAGCAGAATGATAGAGACACAATGGGTTGAACCATTGAGATTTGAGAGAGATGTGGGTATTAAGTTTTTAAGTTACAACAGTTGGGTCTTATGAACGTGGATGCCTTTAATGGAGCCACTCGTTCAGACTTCAAGGGCAATAGGATGTACGTGTAATACAGAGAGAGACGGAGTGAAAGTTTTATGTTGTTTTTTGAGTAGTCTGGACCATTGCAACTCCATCATGACCTTTAAATCTTACTTTTTGCCTCAGAAGATGCATTAAAAAGAGTTTGTCTTGATACAAGTACTCTAGAATGTAATATAGATTATGGGATTGGTATATGTGTAGGTTTCTTGTGTTGTAAGGTTAGATACTACGAAAGTTTGGAAATATTGATTACGCCTGATATATTTGTTTCTCTAAGTACTGGTTGCATCTCATGATGTATGTAGGAGTTACTCGGAATATAGTGGATATCTCTGTCAAGTTATCTATTTAGGTCCCGATTTTGTTTATAAAAAAATAATAAAGGAAATGAAATAAATGGGCAATCAGGAAAACTTGTAATTAAGCCTGAAATATATGAAGAACTTCATTTCTTATGTAACAAAATTAGAGATTCCATTAGTATTAGAAATGTTCTATTGTAGATGTATTAGAATAATGATATTTCATAAACTATGTCCATTAGGGACTTTAGATTAAGTGATATTTTATTATTGATTATAGTTTGTATTTGTGATTTCTGTCCTGTAATCCTATTTTCTTTAATAATATTTATGATCAGGGGCAGAGCCATAGATCTAAACTAGGGGGTGCCGAATTTTTTTTCCACCCCCAAAAAAAATTTGAGCGATTAATGGATTTTTTTATTGATTTTGCTTACGAAGTTAGACAAAGAAAGAGAGTAAAGTGAAAAAATAGAGAGAGAGGGAGAAGTGGTGAGAAAAAATTTAGGCTTAAAAATCAATTAAAATAGCCTTAGAGGGGTGCCAAACCCCCTCGCTTACATAACTTTTTTTTATTTTTTGTTTTGCTTTACATGTAAAAAAAAAATCTCAAAAAAAAAGTGGGAGTGCCTTATATAACTTTTATTTTATTTTATATGCATATAAGGTTTATATCAATATATCAATTTTTCTTTCAGCTATAGCAGCTGGTGCTCCTGTACCAAATGAGCCTTTTCAACTATAAAATGTACTTAATTGCTTTGGGAGAGGATTCAGAGACACTAAAAAATGAGACTCTCAACTCTCACTCAAACTGAACCACACATCTCTAGAGATGAGTGGTCCTCATAATAGAGGAGGTGGAAAAGAAAACCCAGGTGGAAATGAGTTGGCAGAGATACACGTACTCTCTCTTCAAGTGGGTTCTCTCTCTTTCTCTCTCATCTTTGCAGTTTTAATTTTGAAAACAAATCTTCTCTTTCTTTCACTCAGATCTCATTATTTTCTCTCTTTTCTCTCTCTCTACCTAAGTGAAGAACAATGGCAAAAAATTTCAGTTTGCCTTTGTGTCGTGACAAATCTTTCTTTTAAGGTTTAATCGAGGATCGCTGCTATTTGGATTTGTTTCTCTCTCATCTCTCTCTCTTCCTTGGTTGGTTGTAGAGCGTGTGGAGTGTTGTTGCTCATTGCAATTAGGGTTTGGTGGAGCATCTGTGGTTTGGAGTGCTCTTATATAGATTGTGCATCACTGTGGTTTTAATGTCGATGTAAAATGATATTGCTTTGTAACCTATTTCTATGAATTTATCGATGTTGATATATCTTCTCTCTAGAACAAATTTTATGAAACAAGGTTTACCTCTCTAAACTCAATAACATTGAAGTACGTCACTCTACAAGTTCGTTTTCTCAATTTTGCGATTTCTGGCATCATAACTTCCCAACTGTTTGTTCATGTTGCCTCCCCAGATTGTAATTTTGTTGATGCATCGATTATGGAATTGTCGACATTACAAGTTTCCACAGTAAAATTCATCTTTAGATTGTCATATATTGTCGATTTCGACAATAAGGTTGGCATATATAGCAACTCTCGACAATAATTATTAATGATTTCGACAATAAGGTTGGCATATATAGCAACTCTCGATAATAATTGTTAAAAATAGCTAGCCCACAGTCAATGATGCATGTGCCCTTGTTTGTCTAAGAAATTACTTAGAAGATTCAGTCTATGACGCATGTGCCTTAGTGGGCTATTATTATATATGGTTCGATTTACATCATATGCCCTTGTTTGTCTAATAAATTACTTAGAAGATTCAGTCAATGACGCATGTGCCCTTAGTGGGCTATTATTATATATGGTCCGATTTACATTATTGTCGAAATCGACAATATATTGATGGGTAAATTGTCGAAATCGACAATATATGAATGGGTAAATTGTTCGATCATAAGTATTGTCGAGATCGACAATATATGGATGGGTAAATTGTCGAAATCGACAATATATGGATGGGTAAATTGCCTTACAAGTATTGTCGAAAATGGGACACTATATGGATGGGTAAATTGTCAAAATCGATAATATATGGATGGGTAAATTGTCAGCAACTATCACAGATATGTACAAGTTTTGTTTAATGGGGTTTGAAATCATCGATATTAGGAAACTCCCATGTCTATTTTTTATATTTTGGAGTTGTTTATATGATTTTATCATGCATTTTTGTATGCTTGTTTGTTGTTGATGACTTGTTGCCAGAGAAATAAAGAACCTCATGTTATCGAATCCGACAATAATTGTCGAACCCGACATTGTTCTTTTGCAGTAGTTTGAAAGACTGATCGAAGAAGACGATAGTTCGAAAACACCCCATCTTCAAATATGATTTCACCACTAAAATTCAAGAGAATTCATAATCAACAACCGGTCTTCGATGAGAGAGATATAAAAAAAGTAGAGGGGCATATATGACTTGATTGAGGGTAAAATCAGCCACAAAATCAACCCATTTGAACTGAAAATTGTTGCTTCTTGAGTGAAATCTAACGGGACTAAGAGAAAATTTGCCTGTCTCGACTGAGACAGTGAGAGAGAGAGAGATAGACTCTTCAATTTCTCAATTTTTGCTAATGTTCTTCACTATGAGAGAGAGATATAGAAAGAGAGAGAGAAAAATAGTTTTTTGGTGAGAAGAAAGAGATAAAGAGAGAGAGAGAGTCAGATCTGGTTTGAAATTTGAAACTGGAGAAAAGAGAGAAATATCTGCCCACTGAAGAGAGAGTGTATGCCAACTCATTTTCACCTTATATTATTTGTTTTATCTTTTCCACCTCCTCTATTATGAGGACCACTCATCTCTAGAGATGTGTGGTTCAGTTTGAGTGAGAGTTGAGTGTCCCGTTTTTGAGTGTCTCTAAATCTGCCCCCTTCAACAAATGTGAGAAGTACTTATATGCATGTCTTCATCTGACTAAGTAATTGTTTAGTAGCGAACTCATCATACTCATGTAGTCTCATGACTCTCATCTTAGCCAAAACTATAAGCTTGCTGAAGCCGTCCATCACCAACAGCCTATATACCATTTTTTCTATGGCTAGGGGCAAATCTATACATTGACAAAAACCTTCTCTCTTGTATCAGTCAGTGGTTTTAAATTTTATTCTGATAAAAAGTATATTGATAAGTTAACTAGTATTATATAAAAATAAGGTATATCTAGAAGCGCATTGAAGTATCACCAACATCATGCCATTGTTGTTTTATGTGTCTCAGCTTTGTATGATAGGAAGAATCGATTCCGGGCTTGAACCTTTTCTCTGATCTTGATGATAATCATCTACATAGCTCGATTCAAGTATGGCATTGTGGGTTTCGTACCAAGTTCTCCTAGATAGGGTTGCCTCATTCGTTTTCAACTGTTATTTAATTGACACTGACATGTAAATTTGGTAATGCAGATTCGGGATATTTCCATCATGGGGACTTTCCCAAAAACTCTCTCGTATAATAGGTCCAAATAGGGCCAGGGAAGTGTCCCTAACTGCGATGCCTGTAACAGGTGAAATGGCCGAAAGATGGGGTCTGGTGAATCACGTTGTGGATGATAGCGAGCTGTTAACTAAAGCGAGAGGAGTAGCAGAAGCCATTATAAGAAACAACCAGGATTTAGTATTGAGGTACAAATCTGTTATCAATGATGGACTCAAACTAGACTTCGGTCGTGCACTCGCCTTGGAAAAGGTAATATTTTGTTTTTGGATACATTTTCTTCTGTACTTAATATATCAGTACAACGTTTAACTTAGCGTAATAATGTTTTGTTTATTCATTGTACCAGGAGAGAGCTCATAACTACTATGACGGAATGACCAAAGAGCAATTTGAGAAAATGCAGAAATTTATAGCAGGTCGGAGCTCAAACAAGCCTTCTTCGAAGATTTAAACATAGTTCTTTCTTATTTAGCTCTTTTTTGTTGAAAAATAAACTTTTTTAACCATCCTAGTGAAAAAATTAGAAGCTGTGAAATAAGATTTGTTCAAAGCTCAAGTTACGAAAGGTTCCACCAAATACTTGAATGAATAAAAAAATCCTTAGTACAGCCTCCCTATGGATTTTAGCTCTGTACTTGTAATCTGTGTTGTGTAGATGCATTTGATCATACTCTTATGTTCTTGTTGAGTTAATTGTGACGAGTAAATTGCACTTGCAGACGGTATGAATTTTGTATTTGTAAACCTTGCAATCTTATTTTATAATTCAGAATGTTCGTAGGCGTTGCCACTTTTTTTTCTCTTTTGCAATCGAGGGTGATCCAGAGTGCCATTTGGTTGATTCTGTTAACAGTAAATGCCATTTACACAAGATTTTTCTTTATGGATTCCCGTATTAACTATTATTAAGATAAACAATTGAAGCAAGGTGATTTTTCATGATTTCTGTTGTTGATGAAGACTTGCTATTTAACAGTTTAAGAATGGTGAATGTTGAGATGGGAACATTGGGAAGTAGCGATTTGCAAGGGCGGTGAACTGGGGAATCACTGTCTGTGTTTCAACCTGTATTTGGTTGCGTCACCGTAGATACTAATGTGAATATTTGATTAGCGCAGATATCTAAGCTATTATAGAGCTGTTGTAAGGCTACAGTGCTGTCTCACGTCGCATTAGCGTGAATGTGTCACTGGAAAATGTAATTTTGCATTTCATTTCTTGGTTTCATACATAGTGCAAGTGTAATTCACAATTATTTGGCATATACACTTGAATTTGATCAATCAGATTCAGAGTGTCGTCTGAATTTGATCAAGCAGGTGCCCATGTAATTTATAATTTATAATCAGCCACTAATAGACTAAAAATTATCATATCCTAGGCATCCGAATAGGAATGGGGTATTGCATAGTGAGCCACCATATGAGATCACGCATCCGGGCATTAAGTTTCCTAGACACTTGGTTTCAATTTTGCACAAGAATAGTAAGTCAACATTTAAAGGGATTCGGGCACCTTTTATGCTCATGAGCAAAGTGTGTGCATGGTACACCAGTAAGTGAATAATCAAAATGCGATCGTTCTATTTGATAAAATCTTCTCTTTCAAACTTGTATGTTAGTTTCATTTTAAAACCGTATTCGCCAACCCATTTCATCATTGGTTGAACGAATAAAACAGAAAGTATACTAAAGGGAAAAAAATCCAAAAATCACCCGATAGTAATTCATTACCTATAATATTCAACAGCTGACAGGAGTGCTCTTACGAATAGACTAAGGGGGTGTTTGCTTTTCCACTTGAAATTGGTTATTGCGGAATGGGTAGCTTGACTGGGCTCAATTAGCTGTTGACTCGTGTGTGTGTTTTTTGTTTTCTGACTGAGTTTCATTCACCACTTCTACTTCTTATTCTTCTTCTCCCCTCCCCCCCGCCTCATTTACTGTAAGAGCCTAATTTCGGATCTCGAACTTAGTATCTAAGGCCAAATATGATCAAAACGCTAGAAATAACAAATAATCACCAACACACAAGAATTAGCGTGAAAATATTTGAATTGGTAAAAACCACGATCTCTCTGGAAGATTTAGAAATAGTGATCTTATTGACTGACTGACTATTTGATTACAATGAATGTTCTGGATAGTTTAGTATAGACTTCGTATATAGAAAATCCGTCCCTAATCTGTCTTCCTTGGTCTTATTTATAGGTCTCATATTGTAACTATTTTATGACCATTATCTCCTTTAATGAAGAATGTTACACCATTGTTTTGATGAGTCTTCATAATGTCTGTATAACGGTCTGCCTCTTCTTTCTGTAACTGCTTCTTCAATGATGTCATATGTTTGTGGATTCGAGCTGTTATACGGAGGTCGATATCACAGCTTCTATAAGGTCGGGGGCGGGAATAAGTCTTTACAATTGCCCCCTCTCAACCAAGAGCACAAGTGGTGTTGGTTGAGAAGACTCATCTCTGATGCATTAAGTGTGTTGGAGTCATTTTCAACATTCATTCTCGAATACTTATTTTGACTTGATTAGTCTTTTAGATTTCCAAGGTGTATTGATGACATTCTTTGGACTATTGGGATATGTATAAAAAAAAAATTGATGCTATAAATAATACCTTCTTTTAAGAACTTGTGCTTATAAAATCATTATCTCTACATCATGGTGAAGACAAGATCTCAGACTAGTTGTGAAGAGTTTATTGCGCGTGTGCAAGCCAAATTTGAAGAGCTTCAAACTCGCTATTTTGGGCAGCAACGTTGGCAGACCCTAGTTCCATATCTGTAGAACTGACGTACTAGGGGGATGTACGAAGAAGGGGTAGAATTTGCTGAAGATAACTTTTTCTGGCTCTGTAAATTCCACTACGTTCTGCTGTCGGAAGGTGAGCGCTGATAGGCATGAATAATGCCTATTTTTGTCCTTCAAATTTATATTATCTAAGACCTTATTTTATGTTTTACTGGGCCTAATTGAAGTATGTTTGACTATTGCAGGTAATAAGACAATTGCAACCAAGCCCGGCTTGAAAGCCCAACTTTTACAAGCTAAAGGATACTACTGGAGATAAGCAGTTGTCAAGAGCTGGAGATGATCAGTTGTCAAGAGCTGCTGGAGATGAAGACTTAGTATTCAAACCTAGCTAAAATATCTCCACCAAATCTAGGTGGTTGAGAGAGAGCAGGACTTTTGTTAGGGGATAAAGAGATAGAGGAGGAGGAGAGATCATCTTTACTCTCAGGGAACCACCGTAGCTTTTAGTATTTTCTTCCAGAGATAATTTTGTATTATTTTTAGAGAATCTTGGGAAATCTATTTGAGAAATTAATGATGTAAGTTCTTGATTATCAATCAATTCATTAATTTATATTTCTATTTACTTAATTTGATACGAGAAATATGATTTGATCTTTGCATCCTTGAAGAACGACAACCCTAACCTATATTACAACACCCGATTTGATACGGTTTATCAAGCGCAGGGATTATCTTCGTAACTTAGTCGAAGAGACTATAGAGTTTGAAGACAAAGTTGCTACTGAGGACGTGAAAGGGGCCCGTTCTTGTGGTTGTATCGGCTATAAATAGGTTTAAAAAAAATGTATTTGTAATCGTTACGCTTTAGAATAAATAAGTACTTCCACTTCCTTTTTGTCGTGCAAGTTGTTTTTCTGTATGCTTTATTTGAACTATGTTAACCTTGGATGCATGAATGCATGCGAACTGTAAAGAAGTTTGGCTCGATCTGTGTGAGGATTAGCAGGCAAAGACTTGGTCAAATATTTCCCATCTTGTTAAGATAAATATATGCTGACCTGGTCAAATATTCTTCCTTCTTTCATGGTAAATATACGTTAGTATCAGTGCGTATTTGTATCCACGTGCTAGGCATGGTAAAGAGGATACTTTGTTTCCCAAAATTATGATTCTTAGAATATACTTTCCCAAAAATCTGTTTCCTAGAAAATGTTGATGGTTTTAAGAAGATCATCTTCTTGACTATATAAAGAACTTTGTCTTTGGGTTTATTTCATCTTGCTTTTTTTCATAACACTTTCTTCTTGGCTGTTTGTGAGTTGTCATGGTAAGGACACGCTCTCAACGTATGCAACATAAGCTGGAAGGTAGGTTAGCCATCAAGGTAGCCGAACTGCGCGAACGATACTTTCGTCTGTTGCCTTATAACATTGTTCTGCCAGAGTGTCTGTTGCAGTTGGAGGAGCTAAATTATGAAGAGACACTTATTGAACTGGACCGCCACTTTTAGTGTGATGTTTTTTGTACCCTTATTCTTGATGCCACAATTCGAGAAACTGTTGTTTGGGAGATCGCGCTAGACAAATTTGCCGAAGGGGACAAAAGAACAGCGGGTGGGGAAATAATTTTGTATGGCGAGCCGAATCACCCAGGCTATTTTAAATGTAACTATCTTTATATGTATGGACGAATGTTGCCAGTTCGATTTTAATGAATAAATGACTTGTTACAAAACTCTGTAATTTGTAATTGTCAACTGTATCCTTAGTTTGGATAAGTATTTGCTTTGGTTTTGAACTGTTGGGCAAGGATGTTACTTGATTTGTGCCGCTTATAGGGGAATTAAATATAGGTGATAGCTATTTTTGTCCACCAACAGCTGTTAAATATTTTGAATTTGAAATTGTTACTATTTATAGTAAGAAGGGTCTGAAGTAGTATGAATTGATCGAGGAAAAAGGATAGTGAGTAATCGTGCATGGTGTCTTAAACTCAGGTTTTCTTGAGAAGGAGGAGTGAAATCAATTAATAGCTGACGTGAGAAATAATCATGATAACAAAACTCGTTACCCAATAAGTAATGATGAAGTAGTATGGTGAAAGGACATTTCTGTATAGAAGGCATGAGTGACTGAAACATGTTTGAGGGAACCATCATTTCAAAAACTGAGAGAGAGTATAAAACTTGTCTCTCTCTTCCCCATGAAACTTTTACAATTCTAGAGAAGGAAGAAATAGAGGTGAACGGTACGTTTAGAGAGAGAGAAAGCTTTTGAATTTTGAGGGTTACTCACCATTGTTGACAAAAAACTCTTCGGGCGCCAGAATTGTGCTTGAAGGTCAATACAAACGGAGAAGCTCATAAAAAATTACTGGCAAAACAGAGGATTGTAGGTCTTCTAGCACAAATTAGTGGGATTTCCTGACTCTGTATTTATGTTTAGCAAATGGAATTTTGTATTTGGGGGTTTCCTGGGTTTTATAGTAAGATGGAAATTTGGGGGCAAATTAGGAATTTATGTTCCCCAATTGATATACTTAATGAAATGATTCTGTATTGTTAGAAATTGTTGAGTAGATCAGTATAGATTTTAGGGCATGAACTCTTAATGTCACTGTGCAATCATGCTTGTGTTCTGTAACTGCTTCTGAGAGAAGAGCGAATTCTAAACATTGGTGTAAGGGTAATTAGGTAATTTGAGAAATGAAAATCTGTGAAATTGTGCTATTTGTGTTGTAGATTGTTTGCCCAACCTGTGTGAGCGGGTCACAAAGATAGATTTAATAAATAACTTTTTCTTTGAATTATAGGTCGAGTATGCGTACTAAAAATTTAAGTCCTAGAAGTAGGCTTGTAGCATCGATAATTTCGGAAGAAACATCATCGTCTGGTAGGGATGAAAATTTTTATAGTATGGATGAGATTGTAGATTGTAGGGAAGTACTAATAGGTGTGGTAAAAAATGTACCCACTCAGGTCGATCATAGAATTGTGGAGGACGCGGTAAGGGAGATAAGAGCGGATGACGTGGAGTTTTGTGAATACCCAGAGGGTGTAGATGTTGGAAAAGAATTTCTAAAATATAAGAAGAAATTAAAAGGGTCATGGGGAGAGTATATAATGGAGGAAGGTTTGAGTTTTAGGGTATTTTTCCCAGTGGAGGGGGGTAAAATGTTTTACCAAGTGCCTAGCCTCAAACTGTTGAAGTCGGATTGGGAGATCCATGACTATGTGACGATAACTTATTACAATGGATATGAGGAGTTAAGCCCAAATGATAGCTTCTTATGTTATACTAACCAGTTATCGTATGACCTTAGAGTACCTTTGACCTATTTCCAAAAGGCGGTTGCAAATTTGTTACATTGCTGCCCAACGTAGCTGAATTGGAATGTCTATGAAATGACGAGGCTCTATGAGAATCTGAATGATAGGTGGAGAGTTAATGGTATTTCAAAGCAATTTGACGCTGCTGATGTGATGAAGTATTATAAGATGAAGTACCTAAAGGCCTGTAGGAGTTGCTACCCATATAGTGACTTACCAAGACCGAAGTTTTTTAATTTTGACTCTGCTGGTTGACCATGGAACGACCATCTTGTGTTGCTTAGGGGCAACTGTATGCAGACCCTAGATGAACCAACACTCAAGATGGAATTTAAATATTTTAATCTGAGTAAGTATCCCTTGTTATTCGAGCTCCTTATCCCTTTTTGTACTTGGCTTTTTTAGGCCCCCAAGCTATCGCTAGTCTAGCTTATTTGATTGGGCATCGCATGAACATCACGAGCTCAAAAAAGTTCTCGGTGATCTGAATATTCGGAGGGATAAAAGAGTAAACTCAGAAATTTTCAAAGTCCAATGTGCTAATCAGAGATGGGTATGGTTGGCCGAGGGAAGACTGTGAACAAAAAAGGCTCTTCTGGAAACATTGGGGACTTCGATCTTCTACCTCTACCTGAGTTGTGCAGATATCCCTCCTGTGACAAGTGGTGTGCAAAAGTTCCGTAGGTTGAGAAAATTGAATCAGGAGCTCTCTTGATCTACTACAAATATTCCCCGAGTAGCTGAAGTTATTACATCATCAGCTCAGATCATCTCTGAGGTTGGGGTGATGAGAAAATAGATAGTTGGTGACATGGTTACCTAGGAGAAGGATGAATCTGTGCTAACAAAGCAAAAGCACCATGAGGTCGAAGGAAGTGACTAAACTCTGTCTGACGTGGTGACGAAACTTAGGTTTGTGGTGAATTGTTGCTATCGCCTTGCAGAGAACGACCCAGATAAGCTCGAGGAGATTTTCCAGGAGCAAGTTGCCCAGGTACATTTTTATTGCGACCTTATTTTGTATTTTGATTTTATGGAGTAGGACTAATTCTGAATTGAATGGTGGTTCGTAGCTGTCTATGTTGGTTAAAGGTTCTTAATAATTTCTTCTCAATAGGAACTAGGAACACCTAGAGCTCTCCCGTAAGGTCGAGGCTCAGATGGAAGAAAGTATCCAGTTGAAACTTAGTTGAGTGATTTAACTGCTGAGTTCGAGAGAAAAAAGGAGAGGGTGGTGGAAGATGCTAAAGCTACCATTAAGCTGGAGCTCAAAAAAAGTATGGAGAAGACGGTTGAGACGATCAAGGTTGGTTAGAGCAACTTGATTTTCTTTGGTTTATCCGAGAATGATATTTCTCTCGGGCTAGATGGCAAGTATGAAGAAATAATCTTTCCTTCTGATGTTGAGAATTAGCAGGTCGAAGAAGATCAACGAGACAGTGGCTCCAACCCTGTTGATACGGCTACTGCACTCCTTCCCCAAAAGATGGACACAACTCAAAAAGCTACTGCTGGAGCAAAGCCACCCCACGAGGTAGAGCATGTCAAAGGCTGTTAGGCCTATCTTTCTATGTCTTTGATATTATTTTGCAATGTAGAGTTTCCCTATTTTAACTTTTGACCTATCATGGGAATGTAATTGAATATTTGTGGAAACTGTAGGTTTTTTATAAACAAAATTAATTTTAATATATTTGTTTAAATGATGTTAATAATATGAAATTTGAACTCTGTTTTAGGACATAGAGCGGTTGAGGCAAACTGTTAACGATCGGCATAGAGCTTTGACTAGAGCTAGAAACTTCATAAGCTGTACTCAACAGGCATTAAATAGAACTAAATATGAGAAAAGGCATTTTAAATCTATGTCAGAGAAGAATTTTAGTAAGCTGCATGAACTTTAGGATAAATATGCTAAAATAAAAATAGAGAGGGATGAGGCCAGGAGGAAAGAGGATGATAGGTTTAACTTACTAATTTTTTTATTAAAGTAGGCTTATATAAAGACAAAAGTGAAAAGGAGAAGTGTCAAAATTCATTGATATCTTTGATACTATACTTTGAGGTCGAAGTGGATAGTGAGCGAGGTTTAAAGGATGCTTACATACACATTTTAAAAGAGAGGGGTATAATACTAGATCCAGCTAGAGTTCAATCATTACTGCAAGAAGTAAGATATCGTCATAGTGAAGAAGCCAAAAAATATTCTGCTCGGGCTGGTGTATTTGTGATATATAGAACGTAATGATATGGGTCTGTTTAGGTCTAAATAGATGTCTTCGGTCTTGTATAGGGTCGGAGAAAAATGAAGATCCTATTTTTTAACGTAAATAAAGAATAAAAGACAATATGAGCCAAATTAGAGAATAAATTGAACAAATCTCAAGAAATGTTAAATCCATGTACTGAGCAAAACGTTTGGCTTACAGCTCGAGTGACAGAAGAGATATCATAAAAAAATAAAGTGGAAGAGAAACTAAAGGCTTTGGAGGTTGTTCAAAAAGAAACTTGTGAGAGCCTTTATGATTCGAACAAGGGGATGAGGAAATATTTATATTTGACTTGAGCACAAGTTGTTGTTAAGAATGATCATGATTGTCATATAGAGTCGGTGATTGGTTTTTATGGTAGTGAGTTCGACAGAGTGGAGAACGAATTTAGAAAGTATATTACTGAATGTGGAAATGATTTCAACGTAGAAAATGTGAAGGATGAAAATCTTTGGTTTGTAAAAGATGGAAATGGGAAAGGTTTTGATTGTCCTAAAAAAATGGGTCTTCTACTTGTACAAAATTGGTCAGAGGAAGAGGTGGAGAAGGTCAAAGATCTAGTACCACGGTCTCAACGAATACCCCACAAGCAAGATATTGCGAGTTTCCGTTCTTCTAAAATTGATCATATATGTAGGTAGTTCACGCAGAGAAGGGGTAAAAAAGTAGTCTTCACATCGTTCAGCGAAGGAGCAAAATAAATAAATGACATGTATGCCTAATGTGTTCGATATGTAGCATACTGTTTATAATAAACAGAGTTATCTGTAGAAACGTATAGTAGATGTGTGTTGTTTAGATAGTAGATATTTTGTATATATACTAGATAAGTACGTTGACCAAACATAAGTATTTCATTAATACTAGAACAACATACAATAAAATTTGAAAGAACAAAAATTCCATGACAAAGTTACAAAATCTGAACTATGAAGCATTCTCATTTGCGTTATGCTTTCAATCTCCTTGTATTCTAAGGATTTAGAACGCGAACTCCTTCTTTTGAAACTAGATCGTACGAACCGAGATCACTTTTACCAAATACAATAAGAGGTCCTTCCCAATTTTTTGCCAACTTCCCTGCGTTTAATTCATTTCTGTGTTTCAAAATTTCCCGTAGGACGAGGTCTTAAATGTCAAATTCTCCGTTACGAACTTGTTTGTTGAAAGATTTGGCCAATGCATGATGGTATCGTCTAAAATTCATAATTGCTCGATCTCTTATTTCTTCGATCCAGTTCATATTGCATGCTAATTGGAATTGATTTTCTTCGTCTGTTATCTCATGGTCACATACAGGGTGATGATATTCAGTTGGGGTAACAACTTCAGTTCTGTGTGCTAAGAGAAAAGGGATACAACCCATAAATATTTGTAGGGTTTTTCGATATGCCCATAGTACATGTGACAACTCCTATAGGTTGGTAATTTTTGCTTGATCATTTCCCTATGGGTAGTAAGGATTTGAAGGAGAGCGAATAATGTTATGTTTGTTGAGAAATGCCACCACCTTTACACCAATGAACTGTGGTCCATTATCAATCCTAATGAGATGTGGGCAAATGAACCTCATAATGATGTTCTCCTATATGAATTGAATGACCTCTTCTTCTCGTGTTCGACACAACGGGACTGCTTCTACCCATTTGGTGAAATAATCGGTTGATACCAAAAGGTATCTCCTTTTACCGGGGGCGTTTGGTAATTCGCCTACTAGATCGAGGGCCTATATTTTAAAAGGAAAATATATTATGCTAGAATGAAGCTCCAGGACTATAGCTTGAATTTTGGGCCCATGCCACTGATATACGTCAAATATGTTTGTGTACTCAATGACTTGTGCTTTAATTCTAGGCCAGAAGACGTCTTGGGTTATAACATGATTTACTAAGGATCATCCTACCTCATGTGATCCATAAGTACCTTCATGTAATTCAAGTAAAAAGTCGAGGGTTTCTGTGTCGGACAAACCTTTAAGATAAGGCCTTGTAACTGATCTTTTGTAAAGGATGTTGTTAATAATAGTGTATTACTTAAACATTGTCTATCAACCTTATCCTTTAATTGACATTTGTAGGTAATTTACCAGTAAAGTCATTATTTGGGCCAATATATTTAAGGAAATGTCGCCTCCAATCATCTTCATTCTTTTCATCTCCTCCAGTGTTAATGGTATTCATTCTAATAACATTAATGCTTGGGGTAGATATGAATTCGATCTTTAAATATTGATCTTCTATGTAAAGAATTTTGGCGAGATAAGCTAGGGAATCTGTGTGTTTGATTTTTCCTTGAGGTAAATATTTGATCGTAGCTTTCTGAAATCTGCTCATTCAGTCAGCTACTAACGCAACATACTCCCCCATTTTTCTATTTTTGTGATATCATTTGGTGTAGTGGTTCATAATTAACAAGTAATCTATGTATATAGATAGCTCGAGCACTCCAAGTTTTGGTGCCATATCCATTCGATGGATTAAGGCCTCGTATTCCGCTTAATTGTTGCTGGCCTCAAGATTTAATCAGATTGATTTCTCTATCCTATCAGTTGAGGTTGTGATGAGAACGATATAGATTCTAGAGCCTGCTGATCCGTCAGATCCATTGGTCAAAAAGCATCAGCCCTTCTTTGATATTTAGTCCATTTTTTCTTTAAATTATTCTTCTATAAGATCGGTATCATCTTCCTCTCAAGTCTTTAACTGGAAAATTTACCAAGAAATTTGCTACTACCTGATTCTTTTATGAATGTCTTTGTTCAAAATGAATATCGTGCTCCCCTAAACTGATTAACCACTACTATACTCGTCTACACTTTTCCCTTTTGGATAAGACCTCTCGAAGGGGGTAATTTATCATTACACAAATCGAATGCGAGGAGAAGTTTTTCGATTTTAGTGTATCGTATTTCTGCTGAAGTAAGAGTCTTACTAATGAAATAGACGGGTTTTTCTATTTTTTTGTTAAGTTGAATAAGCACCAAACTTAGTGAGTTCTCTCTAATGGCGAGGTATACTGTAAGTTCTTCTCCTTCTGTGGGGGTACTTATTATTGGAGATTTTCCCAAATAATTCTTTAACTCCTGAAATACTGCTTTACATTCGTTACTCCATTTGATCTCTGGATTTTTTTGAGTTTTTCGTTTAATTTTTTGTGTTCCTTCCCATAATAGGTTAAATAACCATCTACATTGATCTGATGACTTTGATACAAAACGGTTTATTGCTACTATTTTATCAACCAATTTTTGTACATCTTTCTTCATTTTTGGTGAAGGCATAGATAGTAAAGCACGAATGCGATCGGGGTCAACTTCAATTCCTTTCTTGCTAATCAAATGTCCCAAAAACTTTCCTGACTAGACACTGAGCTGACATTTATCGAGGTTTAGCTCCATTGTATACAGTCGAAGAATCTCAAAAGCTGTGTGTAAATCTACGAGATGACTTTCTTTTTTTAGACTTTTACACAGCATGTCATCGATGTAGACTTTCATTGTTTTCTAAGGTGGTCTTTGAACATTTGGGTCATCAGTCTTTGATAAGTAGCTCCTGCATTTTTAAGTCTGAAATGCATGCCTTTGTAATAGTATAATCTATGTTATATAATAAAAATTGTTTTTTTTCGGTGTCTGATAAGAGTAATATTTGGTTGTATCTCGATATAACATCCATCATGGACAAAAGTTTGTGTCTCACAGTAGAATCTGGCGAATGATTGATTATAAAAAGAGGGAAACTATCCTTCAGAGTATGTTTATTGAGGTCTGTTAAATCTATGCAGACTCTGATCTTACCATTTTTCTTTGAAACTGCTACAATGTTGGAGATCCAGTCAGGATAGTTTGCTTTTTGAATAAAACTGACTTCAAATAAGCTTGTCGATCTCTTTGTTCACTTCCTTTCAACGTCGAGGCACTAGGGTCCTCTAATCTTACTTAATGATCACAACCTTATCTTTAAGACATAGTTTATGTCAAGCTAAAGTGGGATCTACTCCTGGCATTTGGTGAAAAGTTCACTCGAACACTTCGCTATTCTCCTTTAAAAATTGAATAAGAGTATCTCGTTCTGGTAAAGATAAAAGGGTCCTAATATATATGCCTCACTTTTCTCTGTTAATATCAATGTACTTTGTGGCTTCCGCACTTTGTGGTAGGTTTTTTATAGGCTTAGTACTCTATAATTGTTATGCTTTGCACTACCTTGATGGATCTGTTACGATAGTCATGACATTTTCACAAGCTTGAGTTAACTTCTGACTATTTTTGATCTTATATACCATGCCATTCCAATCGAATCGCAGGGCCAAGTGATAAGTTAACATAATTGCCCTCATATTGTGCAATCTTCGAAGGAGATTCCCATTCTCATATTACTAGTTTTTGGAAGCAACAAAACTTCTTTTTCAACCATGGATAGGTCGTGACATTGGATGAGATAGCGTCTTTTGAATTTAACTGACCTGTTGATTTTGTGCGTCTCAATGAAGTGGTTGGGACAATTATGGTACAAAAGTTTTTCTTTTGTTCTTGTAGGGGCTAAATCTCGTAGAGGGGAGACTAGGTTCTTATACCATGGGGTTTTTTGCACGTATATTTAGTAGAAATAGGGAGTGCACAATATAAACGCATTTTCGTAGAGTCCTTGAATGGGATTCCTCCACGATCTCTAGCAAGGATTTGAAGATGAAGATGTATATATGAGCGAGATTACATATTTTTGGTTAGAGAGGATTGAATCCTCAAGCCTCTGATGGTGCTCGAAGGTTCTCAAGACTTCTCTAAGGTATGTATGCAAAGTTTCTTCTCTACCTCCTCTTTATGGTCAAATTACAAGTGTGTTCCTATTGAGAGCTGATTTGTACTAAAACCGGCTCTACGAGATTTGTCAGCCGAATTGTCTGCCTTCAACCATGACCTGAGCTGGACTGAAGCATGCTCGAAGCTTTGCTAACTCAAATGTAGATTTATTATGGGCTTTGGTAGATTTGTGATTGCATTAGGCTTCGGGCCTCACGGTAGGCATCGATTTAGCCTTCGAGTGTTCGGTTCGTCTTTGAAGGCTATGAGTAGGCTACTATATTCACCCCCTCTCAACTGGGGCCCAAAAATTGCTGTAGATGGCTCATGCTGAGAAAAAGCTGTTATGCATGGGAATTTGTATGATTGACTAGTGTAAATGTGCCCATTTTTTAGGGCATTAATGGTTGATTATGCTGATTAAGGGATCATTAATGCTCTCTTAATCATACTATAAAAGGGGGGTTAACGATTGGATCATACTTTCCTTAACTCCTTTTCATCTTCTTTCTCATAACTAGACTCCATTGTTGAAAAAGGGATGAAGACTCGCTGTCAGAAGCAGATGTAGGATCATCAGGAACTGGTGGAAGCTAAGGTAACCGAGCTAACCAGAAGGTTCTTTGGATGAAGGGATATGGGGCCCCCACTGCCCAACCTCGTTCATTTGCATAGGGAGAAGGTGATCGTCTGGGAATAGGAAGAGGCAGAGGCATTCACTTTCTAATGGGGGATGTTCTAACATCACTTCCTGACCGTGACTAAACGCTCGGTCGTGTTGAGAGCTCTGGTACGGCAGAGGGTAGTGGCAGTGGTGGCGGTTCGTGGTACTGGAAGAATTGCTCTGTCTCTAAGTAATGCAACTTGGGTGCCTCTTCTTCTTATGTTGTTTTTTTCTCTCTCACACTATTTTTGTTTTTTAAATATTCATGTGTATGTCTTCTCCCTCCTTCTAATGAATAAGTTTATGAATGAACTATCCATTTTCAATTTATTAAATGTCGAACATAACTGGTAGGTTATTATGTGGTCAAAGGGAAAATTATATAGCCAATGTGGAAGGCATAATTGGCTGCATGTTGAAGGTAGGTAAATTAGGTCCTCGAGTATAAGGGGAAATGTCAGCGAATGAAACGTCGAGGAATAAGGGTAAAAAAATGAGGATGAAGGTAAAAAGCTGAACTAAGATGAGTCGAGCAGTTTGAGTTACTTCGAAGGCAAAATAATGATCAGGATTGTTCGGATTGGGAATAGTATATGATCGATTATTCGGATTAAAAATAGAATAGGATGGATTATTATTTCTGGTGCGTTAAGTTATTTCGACTGTAACAATTTGACACATGCAGTTTGCAAAGCTGACATGTGGTACTGTACATGTCTTAAGCAGTACACAGTGTAGGCAGTGGTCATTTCATGTCTAAAGTTGGAGAGGATGGGTTTTTGACTTGTGGCTGGCTTAAGTGAGACCACGTATTGATTTCTAATAACGATGTATGGGGTGACCTAGAAGTGATTCTTTCGAGACATAATAAAAGAAGATTATGGGATGAGAGAGGTAGCGGTGATTGCTGCTTGATGGTGTCGTATACGGGTTTCAAGAGCTTGAAGGAAAAATTTGAGGGCAAAGCTAGGAAATGTGGGTCATCGAAGCGTTCATAGAGGTGGGATTTTTTTATAAGAGACGGTTTAGCTAGAATTATGGAAGGAAGTTGGGGAGGTGAGAGAGTAGGTTTAGTGGGTATAATGATGGCAGTTTAGGAAAATTGATACAATTTTCAGTGTAGATTATTTTGAGGAGAGAGAAAAAATAAAATAAAATAATTCATTCTTATTTGTATTTGTCTGAAGAGGAGAAGAAAAGTATTAAAGCTTTAGATCCAAATTATCATGAAATTCTATTGTTTACTATTTGGTGAGAGATCAACAAGGAGTAGTCATTGCAGGTATGTCCCTTTATTGTCTTTGAATTTTCATATCTCTATGATCTGATAATTAGTTGGGGTGAAAAACCTTGGCGTCTGCCATTAATGGCGGATAGAGGGTATTTAGGGGAGATGGTAGGATTGGTAGTGGTAGAGTATGCTCAAGATCCTTCAAGGTTTGACTTCGAGGTTGGTTGGGGTGTTGAAAAGTGTGGTTTGACCTTGTGTGATGCCTTCGAGTTGGGTTGTGGGTGTGTTTGATAGGTAATATTGAGTCAATTGCCAATAATTGGTATACCTGAGGGTTTTAACTCAAATATATCAAGCTAACTTGTTCCCTCTTCTTCTGCAGGGTATTAATGTGTACCTATGAATCTTTGAAGATGAGGCAAGTTGATGACGTCGATGATGTACTGAATGAGCCGAGTACTTTTGGTTGAAGGGAGAAAAGTAGTAGTGATGTTGAGGAGTTGCATATTGTAACTGATGTCCCTCTTGCTATTATGGAAACCGATGTTAATTCGGTAAGGCAAAGCTGGAGAAGGGTGCGGGTTGTAGGGGAAAGTGATGAGGAGGACGAGGAGGAGGTGGAGACCCATTCTACTGTATATGAAGAAAAAGATGAAAAGAAATATGATGAGGAAGATGAGGAGGGTGAGGAAGATGGGGATAGTGGGAGTGGGCAGGAGGGGGGCAAAGATATAGAGGATGAGGGCATAAGTGTTAACGATGTCTCCCCATATGAGCGAACGAGACTCGATCAATTTATTATCAAACACGATCTTGTTGGGAGAGGCTTTTTCTTAGTTCCATGTGGGCCCAAGTTTACCTTTGAGGATGTGCCAACCGATGGAATTATGGCTTTTCGAGGTTAAATTCGGTTGGGCATACAACTGCTCCTTCGGTTGGGTATGTAGTTGCCGCTTCGGCATCTTATAAAGGTTGTGTTGAATTTATGGGATTGCACCTTGCCAAATAAATGACAATTTTTATGAGATGATGAAAGTTATTGGGGCTCTAAATAATGAGTTACTAGCCGAAGGTAGGCCCCTAATAACTGCCAAGACATTGTGGCCTCTTATTCGAAGAAGAATAATCTGAATGTGGGAACATTCCACATATAATGTCATCCTGAAAGACCCTGGCTGTTCGACTTGTATTCGATAGGACGCGGGTAGGATAAAGATCTAGTAGTGGCGGTGGGGAGGGGGTACTACGAGTACCTCCAGGATATTACTTTGAAAAATAGGGTGTTTAATTCTAGTAAGTGCTGTATAAGTATCTTATAATGCTTTAACCTTCGGCAATGCTCTTATCCAGAATATATGTGTTTTGCAGTGCCAGTAAGTGGAGCACCGAACAATGCTCGATACTACCTAAATGACCTAATCAACGAGAGGGGCAATCTGATTAATAATGTCTTTCGAAGGCTAAAGCTGCTGCAGAGAAGGAAGAAAGCTGACATCCTTCTCAAAGTTCCTTTAAGTTCGGCAGGTCCGTCGAAGAGGAGAAAAATACTGCTCCTCCCGAGGGTTCGAGTGAGATGGATTACAATTACTTGACGAGGACGAAAGCTACATCTGTGTCGAGGGCTTAGCGTGGGAAAGCGGGTTCAGGTGTTTTGACCACTGTAGGTAGGCAGGCTCCGACCCCCCGAGAAGGGGCCCGGGTAATGCAAAAGGGAAAAAGTAGGAGAGGGCTCGAGTTCGTAGGCGATGGGTACGATGCCTCGCAAGAGGATGCACGACCAGATGGAGGAAGGAGGAAGTGCCAACTTTGTCCAAAGCCTGGCGGCTCATAGCCAAATAGGACGATGCTGCTCGAGCTTCGGCTGAGTCGATGACAATACTATACGGTTGAATCCTGATGAAGATGGGCACCGTGTAGAGTTGTCTATGCGATAGGTAATTCTTGATTGTTGAAAATCTTTATCTAGTTTTTTGCCCTCAATACTGTCACTGATCTCTCGATGGTTAGGTGTTTTAAGGTTCTGGCTTGGCTAATTTATTTTAGGAAGGCCCCAAAGGGTTTGATCCCTTGAAGGGAACTATCATGTCACTGAACACCCGGGTGGCCGAAGTGGAGCGCGAGCTATTTAAGTTTTGAACTGATTCGGCGATGGAGAATCTAGTTGTGGTGGAATATTTTGACGCGAAGGTGGCTGAGCTCGAGGAAAAATTGAAAGATAATCATGCGTGGTTTCAGGGAGACCTCAAACGAGAATGCCTCGTGATATCTTCCTTGATGCAATTCATCGATGAGTTTGGATATGATCCAAACACCTTCGAGCATTATCCTTTGGATGAGATGTTAAGCCCTGATGGCGATGGCACAGTTTGGGTAGAAGAGGTGAAAGAGAGTGCTGTGGTGGAGGATTCGACCATAGAGACCGAGGTCACTGCTCTAGATGTTGGTTCAAACCCGAGTGCTGCTGCTGCTGCTGCTACTGAGTCCAATGAGGAGGATCGAAGTAATCCCCTTATGTTATAAGTTTGTTTTTTTGTGAGGATATCTTGTAGTCTGATTAACTTTGGTTTGTAACTTGTGAAACTAGCTTCTTCTTGTTTCAGTTGTATTGTGATTTGGTTCGAACTTGGTTCAATCATTTTTCTTTGGCATTTTCTGCTGTCTTGAAAATGAACTGATTAAAATGTGGTACAATTTTGTGAAATTGTGTTGAGTTGAGTAAAAACTGAGATACACTTCGAGGTCGGCCCCGAGGTCTTCCCAAGTATATTATCTTTTGACTATTCGTGGTACTTAGGTTTGTCTAAATCATGAACCTTGAAAAACTTTGAGATCGCCCCCAAGTATTAATCAGGATGAAGGTTTGACTTGATACTTAGATTTGATCGGCTCAAGAAGTTCATGGAGCTTCGAGGTCGCTCCTGGGTATTTTTATCCTCGGGTTTGATCATAAATGAAACCAGGCGTGGTCGGCCCTGAGGTTGCCCTGATGTGTTTAATCTTTCGACTATTCGTGCCACTTGGGTTTGTCTAAATTGAAAACCTTAAAAAAATTTCAAGGTTTCCCCCAAGTATCAGTCAGGTTAAAGATTTGACTGACTCAAGAAGTTCATGGAGGTGGATTATTGCAGATGGGCAAGTAAAAGAATAACAATAAATAAGATCGTTTTATTGATTTATTATACTTCGGTTACAACTATGTTAGATAATTGTGGTCGTATTCTATTGTAGGAGACTAACTACATCGGATTCTAGGGGTTAGGTAGGGGTTTTTCATATTCTTTCATAAGGTAGTAGGATAATTTATCCATTTTGTAGTAAACGACATATGGTCCTTCCCAAGATTTAGCTAATTTGCCTGTATTTTCAGGTTTTGTGGATGGGGTGACTCCATCGAGGTAGCTGGGGAGGTCGGCAATGCACTGGTGCAGTTGATCGACTTTATAGGGTCAGCTTGGATGATTGGTTAAATAGTGTTGATAGGGACGTTGAGTTTGGGTAGGATGGGCATTGGTCATTTCTTTCAAGGTCGATCAGATTGCTCTTCTTTGTTGCCATATTTTCGGTTTTCGGTCTTGTTATATACGGGAGCGGCCATGGCTATACTTAGCTGTCGAGGTTTGTTGTGATTGTTGGTTTAGGGTTATGCCTTTCAACTGTTGTCGTGAAGGCATTTGAGGTTGAGGTAACTGTTAACTTTAGTCAGTATTTCTTTGAGGGGTTCTGAGTTTTTAGAGGATGATGTACTCCTTGACCCAGTTGTGGTATGGGAGGGCGTTGTAGTATGCGAGAAAGATATTGGCACAATCGAGGTTCTCAATTTTTTGAGATTCGTCTATGAATTGTTTGGTAAAGCTTTTTAGTGTTTCCACCAGCGTCTTCAAAAGTTTAAAAGGGCATCGACTCTGACTTCATGATCTTTGTTGAAGGCAAAGTAAGATATGAACAAGCTAAACAGTTCTTTAAAGCTTCGGATAAATGCATTGGGTAGGCTATCACACCACTTTAATGGGCCGTCTGTGTGGCTGGTGGGGATCATTTGACAAAAGATGTGATTTATTGATGAGTAGAGGCCTAACAAGTTCTGGAACTCGAGGACGTGGGATTGGGGGTCGGTGTTTCAATATTTACAAATTTTTGGGATATGGAAACTTTGAAGGACCTCGATGGCTAGGAGTTTGGGGAAAAGTACATTGGTAAGTCGACTCCATGAGTTTGGGGTTAGGCTCGAACTAATACTAATGATGGCATTAATTTTTTGGTCGAGCTTCTGTTGTATTAGGTAAGCTGATCGAGGGGGTGAATGATGTATATGTTGTCGATGCAGTTTCAGCTCGAGGGCGTGTTCAGCACTGTGTTCACCCAGCCATTCTCGGGCTGGTCACCGAATAAGGGGTCTAGATGTTCGCACCGAACAGGGTAGAGTCGTTGGATTCTTCTAAAACAGGGACCCCTTAGTGTATGAACCCTTCGGGTGCATGATTAGGGATACCTTCGGCACTGAGGTAGACCGGGGATGCCTCAGTGTGTAGGAAAGGATTTAAACATGCGCGAGTGTATATGCATAAAGGGATCAGGGCTCTAGACCATACAGGGCTGTCTTGAGTTGGTGCTTACTACAGGCTTCAATTGGAGTTATGAAGCTCATTGAAGGTACAATGGTCTCTTTCCATTTCTTCAACGCGACGCTGCCATTTAGCTTCGATCTCTTGTCGTTGGATTTTAAGCTCGTGAAGTAGTTTGTTTTACGCTCTTTAGCCTAAAAAAATTGCTCACGCATCAAGTCCAGTTGCGCAGTGATGTTGTCGGCTGGGGCTCTGACTATGGCTGAGGTAGACCGGAGGGTAGGAGCCATCGGTGGCAGGATTGGTAGGTAAAATGGTTAAAAAATTATAGGGTATAACACAGACGGTGCCAAATGTAGGGTCTTAATCTCGTAGAGGGGAGACTGGGCTCTTACACTACAGAGTTCGTGCTTGACTAGGGTTTTAACACGTATATTTAGTAGAAATAGGGTAGAAACAATATAAATGCACTTACGTGGAGTCCTTGAATGTGATTTCTCCTTGATCTCTAGCGAGGATTTGTAAGTGAAGATGTATATATGGATGAAATTACAGATTTTAGTTAGAGGGCACTGAATCTTTAAGTCTCTAAACGTGTTCAAAGGTTCTCAGGACTTCTCTAAGGTATGTAGGCAAAGTTTCTCCATCTCCTTTTAACAACTCCCCTTCCCTATTTATCGAAGATAGGAAAGGTAATGTTACCATAGGGAGGTCAAATTATAAGTATATCCTTACTGATAGCTATTGCGTACTGAAGTTGACTATGCCAGATTAGTTTGCTAAATTGTATGCCTTCAACCATAAGCTGAGCTGGACTAAAGTATGGTCGAAGCTTTGCTGACTCGAATGTAGATTTTTGTAGGCTTTGGTAGATTTGTGAGTAGATTAGGCTTCGAGTTTCGCGGTAGGCTTCAAAGTAGCCTTTGAGTGTTTGGTTTGTCTTTGAAGGTTGCAAGTAGGCTACTGCAGTTCCTCCTTTGGCCTGGACAACCTCGTTTTCAAGCTTGTAACTCCAATTTTTAGAACTCTATAGATCGACAATATATTCGTACAATTTTCCGTCTTTAAGTATGTACTCCATGAGTCTTTGTAGAGCATAGCAACATTTTGTATCATGGTGTCGAACTTTGTAGTATTTGTAATAGGGCTTACCCTCGATAGGTTAGGGTGGCTGTGCATTCCTGAAGAACCTCTTTTTTTTGAAGGGTAGGGTAGATACAGGCTAGTTTTGCAATTAATCTTGGTAGGCTGGCTTTGAAAGGTCGTTACCCTTTCGAGGGTAATCTTCATCAGATTTAGTTCATTTTATGTCTCCTCCTATATCTGTAAAATGCTCAAAATATCGTCATGTGCTCTGTCCTTTTATTGATAAGATCAACTTCTATGATTTTTGTCTATCGGACATCATCCTTTCGAGATCGATATAACTATTTACCTTTTTAATCATGTTTTCCAAGGTTGTATGTTTGTTCAAGATGAGATGTTCCTTTGCGTGATAAGTAAAGCATTGGTGAAGGCCGATACTATAATTTTTTGGTCGAGACAATCCACCTTTCTTGCCAAATCTAGGAATTTTTTGGTGAATGTCTCGAGCTTTTCTCCCGACATTTATTTAAGGCTAATTTGGGAGTAAAGGTTCTCCTATTTGTCTCTATTGTGTAAATAGTTCTTAACAAAAAGCTCGCACAGTTGTTCAAAAGTATGAACCAACCCTTCTTGTAATGAATGGAACCATCGTAGAGGTTCGCCCCAAAAACTAGTATGGAAAAGTTGACATAAAATGTGTTTCGACATAGAATGTAAACCCAAAGAGTCTTGGAACTCTTGAACATGTTCGACGGGATCAGTCCCTTTGTATTTTTGAATTTTTGATGTGTGAAAACTGGTTGGCACTTCACTGTCTAGCAAATCTTGCGCTATCGGGCTCTTCTCTAGTCAGCTAAAGTTGTTCTTGCCTTCGTGAGTCTAGGCTTCAAATAGCTCTTTGATGCGTTTGTCCATGTGTTTCTAATTAGCAAACTATCGAGTCGTGGTTGTATGACGTTGGAGATGTCCTTCTCTGGGATTATGATCTCCACTACCTTTAATGAGCCTTTCGCGTATGGGAACCTAAGTTCTTCCTCTTTGTAATTTTTCTGTTTGTTAGAGGTCGATCGGGGGTTTTATCGACTTCTTGATCAACAGTAGGTACAAGTATAACTTTGAGTCTTCGCTGATTATGGTCAGGTCGAATATCAACTCCTTGGTTAATACCTCTGGGAGGTCCTAGCCTGTCACGTACTAAAATTCTTAATGTTGTCAGGTGTGACTCTTTGTTCTTCTATATTGTCTTATGTTGTCCTTGGAGAACATTCAATGCCTCTCGCACTTCTGTCAATTGTTGCTCCAGAATAGCTCGTCTTTATGACTCAGAACTAAGGGTAATGTGTAATTCTGTCATTTGATTTGCTCCTGTGCCAGCTCCTTCTGTCTATCTAACTAAAGAATTTTGACTTGGACTTGGTATTACGCAATGATGAAAGAATATTTGTTACCTTCGAGAATCGTGCCTAGTTGTCTCATTTCCCATAGATGGCGCCAAATGTAAGAACCTAATTTCAGATTTCAAACTTAGTATCTCACACCAAATATGATCAGAACGCTAAAAATAATAATTAATCACCGACACACAAGAATTAGTGGAAAATCCTCTGAATAGGTAAAAACCATGACCTCTCTTGAGGATTTAAAAATAGTGATCTTATTGATTGAGTGACTATCTATTACAGCGAATATTATGGATAGTTTAGTATAAACATTGTATATTGAAAATCTGTCCCCAATCTGTTTTTCCTTGATCCTATTCATAGGTCTCATATTATGACCATTTTATGACCATTATCTCCTTTAATGAAAAATGTTACAACATTATTTGGAAGAGCCTTCATAATGTTTGTATAACGGTCTGGCTCTTTTTTCTATAATAGCTTCTTCACTGATGTTGTATGTTTTTGGATTTGAGCTGTTATACGGAGGTCGATATCACCTCTTCTATGAGGTCGAGGGCGGGAATAAGTTCTTACAGTTACCTATAATATTTAACAACTGACGGGAGTGCTCTTACGATAGACTAAGGGGGTGTTTGCTTTTCTACTTGAAATTTCTTATTGTTGAATGGGTAGCTTGACTGGGCCCAATTAGCCATTGACTTGTGTGTGTGTGTTTATTTTTTACTGAATTTAATTTACCACTTGTTCCTCCCCCTCTCCATTTGGCCTTATTCAGTACTTTTGTTCATCAACTTTTAGTAAGCAATGAAAAGTTACAAGTTGACCTTCATTCAGTAGCTTAATGTACATCAGTCAGCATTCAATACTTTTCAGTGTGGAAAAAAGAGAGTAAATTTGTGCTTGCCCCACACTATGTTAGACAAATTCGTAATTACCCCCTAGCGTTGCCAAAAATTTACCCATGAACCCCAGTTTTGCTTTGATGGGTCATATTTTTGTAAGATATTAAAAATGCCCTCACATATAAGGCATATGAACCGTAACCCTGGTAACCGGTTGCTTTTGTTTTAAACATTAAAAAGAACCTTAGTCAACGTAGAGTTTTACAAGACTTCTTTCTCTCTTAAAAAGAGCTCTAAAGTTTTAGGGTCTCTCTCTCTCTCTCTCTTCATCTCTACAATCATTTGAGTCTCATCTACCATGCTTGGGTCTCTGAAGTTTTAAATTTTAGTTATTCCTCTCAAAGTCGTTAGGGATTTTTTGGATTACAAGTGATTCTCTGTGTGAAATGGTGATACAAACAAGTCCTTGGTTGGTTAAAGAAGTTCATGTTCAAAACCCATTCTTTGTTTAAGATGATATGAGACGGGCTGGCTTTAATTTTTAATTTTGATCTAATTTGAAAAGGAGACTTTTACCCCTTTTGTGGGGTATAAGAAACTGATTTTGGATTCCTAGTTTGAAATTTGAGATTCTGAAGAATAATTTGATTGGGTTTCAGTATAAGGGTTTGATCCTCCAGTAATGTAATGCCCCGACTCGTAATCCAGTCGACACGCCAAGAGCATATCAGACTAACGCGGCAGAAGCCTAATATACATACGAAAAGATCCTAAGGAAAAATTGGCAGCATTTCCCCTTAAAATCTGACATCTAAAATTTTGTACCTGTAAGGAAACCTACAGAATTCATATGGCACTCAAGTGGAAAATATAATCCTTCAGTTTGTGAGCGTTTTGCCAGTATACACACAACACGTTTAGTAAGGAGCTTATTCCGCATCTCGGACTCAAGTTCTATCTTCGACCATCATGCGACCACTCGACCTCGTCAACATACACGTGCTCCATCTTCGACCATCATACGACCTCTCGACCTCGTCAACATACACGTGGTACATCTATGGAAGTCACATTATGGAGCAGGAGTTACTAAATACGTTCACAATCATTATGAAGACTCATCAAAACCAAATATTGTAATGTTAGCCATTAAAACAGATAACAGTCATATTAAAAGACTTATAAATAGGACCATAGAACTACAGAGATAGGACAAACTTTTCCTATCAAGAAAGTCTCTACAAAATACTCAAAACATCTTTTGTAATAATCTAACAACTATTAATTACATTGCTCTTTCTAAATCCTCAATAGAGGTCATGGTTTTAACCCATTCAAAGGTTTTCCACGCTAAACTTTAGGCTAGTATTCGTTCTAGACGCTCTAAGTATCCTTGGTGGCTAAGTCTAAATCCTAGAATTAGGCTATTACATTTGGCGCCGTCTGTAGGAACCAAAGTTCTTAAACCCATTGTCTCAAAATGTCGCTGATCATCTTCTTTTAGAATGTTACCTCCAGGTCAGAGCACGCCGATCGTTCAGGTAGACGAGAATACCACACTGGCAGATCTGCGCACTACTTTGAATTCTAAAACCGAAAGACGTGCAACTCTAGAGCAACAGCTAGCGAGTATTCAGGATGTATTGAGGGTTCTACAGGGTCAGCAGGTCGCCGCCCAGAAGAACAAAGCCGTGCAACCTGAAGGCTTACGAATCTCCTTTCTTGACAGAATAGGACCTCCTCAGAAAGGCAATCATGTAGGAAGTGTGCTTTAATCTAACCATCAACAATAGGAAATAGAGCCCATCCTAATCCAGGACATTCAACAATAAATAGATGGTGGCCTGGCGGGAGTCAGAAAAAATGATAATCCACCTCAAAGAGTTTGAGTCCCGGCAAAAGAGCGTTTAAGTGAAGGGAATAGCAACCACAACCTGGAGAAGGATGCGTCATACGCCCAGTCACTATAGCTTGACAGTATGTGAGTCAGAAACATATCGATAGACGAATCAAAGAGCCAGTCGAAGCTCAATCTCTTATAAAAGGAATCTGCAACAGATTACAGAAGAGCCCGATTGCGCAGGAGTTGTTGGATGGCGAGGTCCCCGCAGGGTTTCATACCCCGAAGATCTGAAAGTATAAAGGAACTGATCCAGTGGAGCACATCCCAGAATTATAAGAAGCTTTAGGTCTACATTCTGCGTCCAACCACATCTTATGCTTGCTCTTTTCTGCCAGCTTATCAAGCAAAACCTTACTGTAGTTTTACACACTGCCCAAAGAATTGATCACAACTTTTGAACAGTTGCGCAAACTTTTGTTAAGAATTACTCATTCAACAAAGATAAGGAAGAAAACATATACTCTCTTTTCAGCCTCAAGCAGATCTAGGAGAGAAGCTTAAAACGTTTACTAAAAAGTTCTTAGAGTTAGCACGAAAAGTTGATCGTCTCGACCAGAAATTACTATTAATTCTTCTTTCACCAACGCTTTGCTCATCGACGGCAGGGCAAAGGAATACCTCATCCTAAACAAGCCGATAACATTTGAAGACATGATTGAAAAAGTCATGGATACATCGACCTGGAGCGAATGGTATCTAACAGGCAGTCTTCTCAAAAATCAACATTGACAACTCGAGACCAGTCAACCAATCCAGATTATAACCGTACTACGGATCAAGGGGGAGACATGAAATGAACAAAGTCCAACGATGAACGACCTTGAAAGAGGAGTAACTTGCCGAAACCTTGTCTTTCAAAGATGAACGTGACCATAGCCAGTATTTATCCTATACTACAGAAAGACAGATTCTTCTGTAATGCAGAGTATCTTCAACCCACTGATAATAAACCATACTGCATTCATCACAAGGTCTGACATCATGAGACAGAACACTATTTTGCCTTACAACGATTATTGGAATACATTTTCGTAGATAGGCAAATGCACGAGTACATCGTGGACATTGAGAGTTATAAGAATGAGACTTACAAAAACCCTATAGAAGCCATATAAATCGAAGAACCAGTGGCTGAGAGGCATTTATACCATATCTCACTCTTCTATTTTGTTGAGACTCAGATCGTCAAAGAGTCAAACAGGAGCAAAAGGAGATGTGTCGGCCAATGTCATAATTTATCCATCCAGGACAAAAAAGCTCTTTTACTTCCAGTATACAGTTCTCAGCGCACAAGAATTTCTGTTGATGACTGCGATGTTTGACATGTCAACTTTCCTCACCATGATACCTTAGTGATCATGTTAAAAATGCGAAATATAGTGCGTCACACGATGATGATAGACACCGACAGTGTAATGGCCTATTTTTATATTGGACAAAGATAATGCCATACGCCATTGAATATAGAATGTTAGCTAAGAATTGAAAGTAACTAGCACGAGATTTAGCATGGAAAACCCTTGAATGGGTTAAAAACCATGACCTCACCTGAGGATTTAGAAAGAAAGAGATGTTTAGAGATTGCTAGCTATTACATAGAGAGAGAGAGAGATGTTAGAAAAGGTCTCTAAGAAGGTCTGTCAGAGAAGCCCCTTAATCTCTAGCTCTCTGGTCCTATTTATAGGTCTTAAAATATGACCGTTATTACTTTAATGAGGAACGTTACAATATATGAGTTTGATGAGTCTTTTATGTGGCCTTTTGTAATGTCTTGCTCTCTGATAATTGTTGATCTTGTAACGGATCTCTTGATGACCTTAGCTGTAACTTTTGACTGCTGGTAAAGATACGATCTCTAACGATGTTTGTATGTATACAAACTGTTGATAAATATCTAAGTGTCTTCTGCAGTGCAATGTTGCTAGATGCTTTAATATCCCCGAACTGTAGATGAGGAAGTCCTTATTGTAATCTGCTAGCCCTCAATCCTTGGTTGGTTATCAGTGCGTTTATTCAAACTATTTAAGCTCGAATATTGGACTCAGTACGAGGATTATAAATAAACCCTTACAACTGCCCCCTGTCAGCCAATAACAGGAGAAACGTGTGTAACGAGTGGTGTTGGTTGAGAAGTCTAGTCGTTCTGTGTTAAATGCTGCATTGATGACTTCCTATTTATCTGGAAGAATAATTGTTTTGACTGTAGGGTCTCTCTAAAGTTCTGCTTGAGATGTGTGCTTATGATAAAAAAATTATTGGAAGTTGTGGTATGCATTTAAATGTTGCTGATATAAAAAATGGTGACCAGTTGCTATCACTGTTAACCTTGGTGTAACCTGTCAGTCGTCTGGATTTGAATAAATAACAGTGATGGTGATTACTCGCCGTCAGGCTTATGAGGATAGAGTTCAGAACAGGATGATAATTCTACAAACTCGTTATTTTGGGAACCAATGTCTTTCTCTGCCAACTCCAATCCATGTTCCTCCAAATTTTCATGGGATGTCGTGGGAAGAAGTATAGGTGGAAGAGGATGATTATCACCAAATGTGGCGATTCTACTATGTGGTCTTACTTGCTGTTCACCGTCGGGTCTGTCTGCAGATGCTTGCAGAGGATGCGGTGGCGGCAGAAGATGAGAAAGCTGGGGTATCGTCTGTGAAGTATTATCGATATCCTACGAAGGAATGGGTATTGTAATGGTAGAGGTGGTCCTTCGCCTTCAGTGGCTACGGAGGTGGTGGGGGTTACGGAGGAGTGGTGGGATTAACTTTTTCTTTTGCCATACTCTAGTTCTTCTACTGAGCCTTCCATTGCTTATGTTTAAGTGTTGCACTATCATATGTAAAATAAACTGTCTTTCATTCTGCAGAAGAAATAACTGTCTGTAGATCTTGTAATCTTGATTTTCAAACAGAATGAAATATTTGTCCTTGTAAATCGCTTGTCTTGAATTATAAATTTGAACTTGTTTTATCTTGTCTTGTAAGTGTTTGAAACTTCTGGATTGAACTGCTGTAGGACATCGTGTAAAACTTCTCGAACTAGTCAAAGATTAAATAGGTCAAAGATATGTAGATCGAATTTCTGCTGAGTTGGATGAAGTATATTTGAAAGTATATATTTATGAACTGTGTAGATCGCGCTATATATTTGAAGCCTTGTTGAGATATATTGTGGTCATGTCTGTTGAGAGGATGAATGCATAATATCTTTTGTGCTCTATATAAGTTATTATTGTGAGAGTATCATCATAGTCAACTTGAACGATTATGATCATGGTGAGGACTCGGTCGCAGTTTCTTAAATATGCCAGAGAAGGTAAAATTGTGATCATTGTGTGGAACTTGGTTGCAGTTTCTGATGTGGTGTGTTTTGCAAACTTCTGATAGATGTAGAGCTACGTGATGTAAAAGTTTAAGAAATCGCACTGGATAAGCTTGCTAAAGTGGATGATATAGCTGCTGGTGGGGAAATCATTCCATGTGGTAAAGAGGACCATCCGTCTGTAATTATATGTAAGGTCGGATGATTGACCATAATAAAATTATTTGTGTTTGTTGAGGCCATTTTGTCATCACTTTTCTGTATCTGTGATAATGGTCAAATGAAATATAATTGAAGCAGGATTTGTTACTAATTTTCTGCTTCTGTCAGATTAAAAATAAGGTAATTAACAGCTGTAATAGTTGTACTAGGGTTTTGAGTTGGAAATCATGCTATAAATAGCTTAGTAGGATCGTATTGCCGCAGGAGGTTGTTGCTGTACGAGAGTGATTGTGCTACATGATCTGCACAAATATTCTTGAGCAGTGAGTCCTTGAATTTAATAATGGCAGAGGAGAGAGACACACATGATAACCGAGCAAGTTACTCTAAAAATTATTATGAGGGCAAACGAAAAGATGTGCCTGCAAGGAGAGATGATGCTGACGCGTGTCCCAAAGAGCCGTCGTTTCAGAAACCGAGGGATAATATAAAATCTTGTCTTTCTCCTTCTCACAAACCACCATCAGTTGTAGAGAGAGAAAGAAACATTTCTAGAGAGAGAAAGTCTTCAAATTTTGATCGTAGTCTACTGTTATACCGTGATCTTGCTAGGAAAGCCATCATTTTTCCGTCTGAAGTGAAGGTGGTAACCGAAAACGACGACTGTTGCTCTTCTAGTATAGGTTAGTAATTCTGTTTCCACCATTTTTGTTGGTGTGAATAGTGTGGTTGTTGCTCGTCATGGTAGATGGTAGTTGCATGTTTGAACTTCTTGATAGATTAATAAAGTGTTGGGTGTGGCTGAGGTAGGAGGCCTGCTTGATTATACAATACTGAATAGATTTTCCTGTATGTGGTAGATGCATTCCAAAAATTCAAAACTCAGTAGTAAAGTAGTGGTATCCTACAGTAGTGAGGGATCATCGCCGTCTGGCTGGACTATGGATGATTCAGAGGTAAGGGGCACTATAGATGTTGATATGCCTGCTGCTGTTCATTCTAGGGTTAATGAGGGATTGGAAGTGGGGGTTGAAACTGGGGAATTTGTTGAGTATCCCATTGATGTAGACGTAGGGAAGACATTTTCCAAGTATAAGAATGATTTAGATGGAAAATGGGGGCATTATCTGATGAATGAAGGATTATGGTTTAAGACTTTGATGAGACCAGGTGGTAAGATAGAACATTATCGAGTGCCTTCCCTAGATCAATGACAGATAAATATGGGTATAGGAGATGATGTAGAAATTTCTTATTACAACGGTACTGGTGCGGAGGTCGTAGAGGAAGGGTTCCTTTGCTATCTGAACTAGGTCGTTTATGGATTGAGAATTCCCTTGACCTTTTTCCCAAAGGGGGTAATTAATGCTCTAATGAGCTGCCATGCCCAATTAAATGGCAATATTTTCGAGATGATGAGGGTTTGTGAAGCCCTTAACAAGTAATATAAAGATGATGATATTGTAAGACAATTCATTGCGGACGATGTCTTGAAGTATTATAAGTTGAAATATGTAGAAAGTTGGAAGAGTGGATAGTTGTATTGTGATTCGGCGAGGCCAAAATTTTTTGACTTTGAATCTGCTGAGAGACCCTGGCTTGACCATCTTGTGATGGTGAGGGGTAATTGTGTGCAAGTGCATGGGGAGCCGACACTCAAGCTGAAATATATGAGTTTTAACGAGAGTAAGTGTCTTCATTCTGCCTGCACTTCATCTTTAAACTTGTTGTGAGCTGCTAGCATAGTTTGTTGTTGGTTTGGCAGAACCTAAGCCAAAAGGTATTGCCGATACGTCTAGTCTGTTCGACATCGTATCTCAGGAAGGAACTGATCTGAACCAAGTACTTAGAGAGTTAGGTATCCGTAGAGATAAAAGGATGAACTCTGTAGTTGCAAAAGTTCAATGAGCTCATCAAAATCGAGCTATGGCTACTTCTGGTTTTACTTTTGATGGGGTTATAGAGATTCCTATTTGTGCAATGGGTATTTCAAGTACACAAAATTGACGATTTAGAGGAAAAGGCCGCTGCTCCCTTATGAGCAAACAACTCCTGTGCAGACGACGCAGGTGAGGACTGAGGTGGTGGATGCTGTTATAAATGTGGCACCTCCTGCGAAGAAGCAGAGGCAAGAGGTAAAACTTAAATGAGCTTCTTCGAAAGAGCTCGATCTCGATACGGTGGGGCAGACGTCGCGGGATTTGGCGAAGCATGATCCAAAATGTTTGAATGTTGAGATTAAATCTAGCATGTCACAGGTATGTATGATGTTGTTGTTTGACTATCTGTGTTTGAGAAACGACCTGATTGATAATTCTGCTATGTTGCACTTATGGTGTAGTTTTCTCTTGCTTGGGAATTGGCCTCTAAGGTGTTGATGGCAGGTGCTGGGGACCGTACTGAACTTGTTCGGCATCATGATGCAGAGAAAGCTGTACTGAGGGAACAGTTTGTGAAAGAGTAAACTACATTGTCTGAGCGGTTGAAGGATCAGATGGAGATGGAGAAAGTTGTACAGAAGGAGCAGTTCGAGGCCAAAACTACTGTGTGGAAGAAAGAGATCAAAGATGCTACAAAGAAAACTTTCGACACTGTGCAGGCTACTCAAAATAGTCTTATTCAAGCATTTTACTCCTGGAGGTTGACTAAAGATGATGTCAATCTTTCTATTACTAGGAAGTATGGTGAGATAATCTTCCCAGAGGAGGATGCCTCTCCAGCGGCTGATCGACCTTCTGGCCCCGGCTTCTCCAGCGTCTGATGCTACGACCAAGGAGGTAGCAAGAGCTAATTCATGATTATGTAGCTGTAACATTGTTTTGAGACTGTCTGATCAAATTTTTCCTTTGCATTGGTGATATATCTATTTTGGCTGAGATTTGATATTTTTTGATTTTTGTTGATATATATGCTGTTTTGATGGTGAATGTATAATTTGCATGTAGGAGGTAGTTTATTTGAGGGGGAAAATGAGCGAGATGGAGAAGGCCTTGAGTCGAGCAAGGGATTCCATCAATCGTACTCTGCAAGTACACAATAAACTTGAATATAAGAGACGTCTTCATAAGTCTAACTTTGATAACAACTTTAAGGAGTTATTCGAGCTTCAATGTAGATATGGGGAGATAAAAATTGAGAGGGATGAGGTTTTACAGAAAGAGAGTAATAGGTTTGTCTTATTCCAAAAATCCCTTAAGGATAAGCAGTTCGTAAATGAGAGTGATTAGTTAAAGTGTCAAAGGTTGATATTGCCTTTGACATTTTATTTTGAGGCCGAAGTTAATAGTGAGCGGGGCTTGAAGGAGGCCTATTTAGAACTATTAACTAAGAGAGGTGTAGTGCCAGATCCAGCTCGGGTAAAATTCTTAGCGCAAGAAGCACGTAATCGTCATAGTATAGATGCGAAAAGATGTTTAACTCAGGCTGGTATATCAATTATATGGGATAGTGTAGGTCCATTGCCTGATAAGCTTAACTTTTGTAGGGGCGAAGAATGATTAGGATCCTTTTCTTCAATATAAAGAAGGAAGATAGAAGGGTCCAGACACGTTTATAAAATGATCTGAAACATGCTTGTAAAGAACTGGAGTGATGTAAATAACATAATGTGTGTCTGGAGAGGGAAACGGTGGAGTGTAATAAGCTGTTGCAGAGCTCGAAGAAGAGAGTGAAGTTGTTAGAAATGCATTTACTAGATACGCAGAAATATCTGCAAGTGTCCCATTTCCGTTTGAAGAGGTATCCTACACCAAAGCGGGGAAAACGTGTTAGTAAAACAGATTATGAACGTCAGATAGCTGATGTGATCGAGTTTTATTGGGGAGAGCTCGAGAGAGTAGAGAATGAATTTAGACGTTATATCTCGGGCTGTTGTAAAGATGTTGAAGTAGAGAATGATCAAGTTGAAAATATGTGGTTTGCAAAAGGTAATGAGGGTTGGGGAGCCTCAACCTCGAGACCGCGAGCTGATGAGTTTGAGGAGGAGGAGGCTGAAGATCTGTTACCTCGCACACAACATAAGACTCGTCATCAGGAGGTCGTGATCTTCAATGAACCTTTGCATGTAGATGTGAGTAGCAGTAGGGTTCCACAAAAAGCCAACTAAACTGTAGCATATAATTGTGCCTTGCATAATGTAGTTGATTTGTGTATCATATCTTGATGTTGCAATAAATGTTGCTGAATGATATGTCTTTCTTGCATGAATATCTGTTGATAGATATATGCCATTTGTAATCTGTTCTTCGAGGCTGAAGTTAATAAACAGAACAAACTCACTACTTTATCCACTTCAAATAATGAACTGACTACAGAATTGCAGCAGTATTCCTTGGCGGTTGAAAATATGACCTTGTTGAACTTAAAGTTGGAGGCTGATATGTTGGAGCTACAGAGCCGGCTAAATACTGTGACTGTAGAGTTGTAAAGTAAGGATGCAGAGATATTGACTTCTAATAATGAAGCCAAACTGTGGAAATAATCTTTAAAGAAGAAAAAAATTAGAAACCATGACTGCGAACCAACAAGTACTGGATCTGTCAAGTACGATTGAAAAATAGAAGATTGATCTGTCGTATCATCAATCGACAGTAATAGATAATGCTAATCTGTTAAGGAATCAAGATGCTGAGCTCCGTAATATACGAGATCGTCTTAAAAAGTTGTCTTGGGATTTGCGTAAGGCTTAAGATTCGTGTAAAAGAAAAGTGACCGTGCCAGAACTCATGAAGAAGCATGTACAAAGAGAGATCAAGAGCTGAACGTAACCATCAATAAGTGTAACACACGAATTGCCGATCTAGAACGGGAAAAGAAAGCCTTGGAAATAGAGTGCATGCAAGGTAATGTGGTTTATGAGGAGCTTGATCCGAAGTATAAGGAGTTGCAAAAGTTGGTGGATACAGCAGATAGCGATAACGATTATTTTCAGGAGTTGTGTGAGAAGTTGCGACTTATGAAGCAGGAGATGGATTATAGTGTGCAGATAACGAAGAAGTATAGGGCATCATTGCTGAAGGAGAAAGAGTATCTGGTAGATCGATTCAAGGATCTTGACGATGAGCTAACCAATGTGAAGACCGAGCTTGGTGAAGCTATGCTATTGACTGCAGAGAATGCTACATTGCGCACTATGGCTATGGTGCAAGCTGATGTAAAGATATTGCGGCAAGAGCGTGATTCATCTTGGCTGCTTCAACTGAGTACGGTATGGAGTATGATATGCAGCAAGTGCGGTTACATTATATAGATAATCTGATACTGAGAGTTATGGAACTGCTGAATGCGTCTCCTACTGTAGTTGATGCTGCTATATCTTTCTCTGCCTTACTTTAATCTAAGCCTGGGAAAAGTTTGAATGCTGTACGCCCGAAGCATGAAAGATAGTTAAATTGCTTATATTGCAATTAAACAGAGTGTAAATATGTCTTTGCTGTAAAAAATTTGTCAAATGTTGATTAGAAAAAAGTTTTTGTCTTGTTATCTCTATGTATGGTCGAATTGGGTGAACCAATAAATGATCATATAGAGATACGATTGTAGTGATGTTGTATTCTCTTGTGTATAGGTAGAATTGAACAAGTCAATAATCGACCGTAAAGAGATGTTTGTTTGTTGAATTAGTAATGTATGTCTCAGTTAAAGGTCAAATTGAACGAATCAATAAGCGACCGCAATGAGAAATATTTAATGTTGAGTAGCTGTATAGCGTGTCTCGGCCATGTCGAATTGATTGACTCAATATGCGATCCTCGGGAGAGTGTGTACACTTGAAGAGCTATGTTGTAGGTCTCAGTTAAAGGTTGAATTGAGCGTATTAATAAGCGACCATAATGAGATATATTGAATGTTGAATAGCTGCATAGCGTGTCTCGGCCAGGTTGACTTGATTGACTCAATAAGCGACCCTCGGGAGAGTGTGTATACTTGAAGAGCTATGTTGTAGGTCTCAGTTAAAGGTCAAATTGAGCGTATTAATAAGCGATGGTAAGATATATTGAATGTTGAATAGCTATATAGCGTGTCTCGGCCAGGTCGAATTTATTGACTCAATAAGCGACCCTCGGGAGAGTGCCTATACTTAAAGAGCTATATTGTAGGTCTCAGTTAAAGGTTGTATTGAGCGTATCAATAAGCGACCATAATGAGATATATTGAATGTTGAATAGCTGTATAGCGTGTCTCGGCCAGGTCAAATTGATTGACTCAATAAGTGACCCTAGGAAGAGCGTGTATACTTGAAGAACTATGTTGTAGGTCTTAGTTAAAGGTCTAATTGAGCATATTAATAAGCGACCATAATAAGATATATTGAATGCTGTAGTAATTCTCCGGTATAGGTCGAACTGAGCGAACCATACAGAGATAGGTAGAATGTTGAATTGAAAAGACTTGCGGGATGATGATGAAAAAGTGCATTATTGAATAATATATGATGTTACAGCAATTCTATCTTCGATACAGCTTCAATCGGAGGGTATTCCATGGATTAGGTACAGGTACGCCTTTATGTGTACTATGATCGTAGGATCCTAAACCCCTTGTGCCAGTTATGATAAAAGGACCTTCCCATTTGTCTACTAACTTTCCAGCATTAGGTGCTTTGCGATGTTGTGGGATTTCTAAGAGAACGAGGTCTTTTACTTTGAATTCTCAGTGTCGAACGCGGTTGTAATATGATCAAGACAAAGAAAGATGATATCTTCCCAGATTAACAATGGCTCTGTCATGTGTTTCTTCGATCAAATTTAGATTACATGTGATCTAAAATTCGTTTTCTTCATCTGTCATCTCGTGATCATGTACTGGATGATGATAGTGAGTGGGAATGATGGCCTCAGTCCTGCAGGCTAGTATGAATGGAGTACAGCCTGTTGCTGTTCTGGGAGTTATTCGGTAGGCCCAGAGTATGTGCAGTAACTCGTTCACCCAGTTCCCCTTTTTGTCGCCTAACGCGTCTAGATGCCATCCACAATAGTTTGATTAGTAATCACAGCTTATCCGTTTCCTAGAGGATAATAAGGATTGGATGGGGGAATGAATGATGTTGTGCTCTTTGAGGAATGCCATGATTTTGGAGCCAACGAACTGTGGTCCATTATCAATTCTGATGAGATGTGGTCTGCCAACCCGAATAATAATGTTCTCCCAGATAAATCTGATGACTTCTTCTTCTCGTGTTCGACACAGCCGGACTGCTTCTACCTATTTAGTGAAGTAATCTGCAGCGACCAACAAATGTTTTCGTCTTCCTGGTGCTGTAAGAAACTCTCCTACGAGATTGAGAGCCCATCGTCTAAATGGCCAAGTGACTTGGCTGGAGTGTAGTTCGAGTATTGGAGCTCATATTTTAGGTCCATGCCGCTGATAAGCGTCGCACTTACGGGCATATTTGATAGCCTGTGCTTTCATCTTAGGCCAAAACATTCCTTGAGTTAAAGATCAATTTGCAAGAGATCATTTTGCTGCATGGGATCCGCACGTGCCTTTGTGTACATCGTGCAAGAATTGCTATACTTCTTTGACATATAGGCAAAGGAGGTTTGGGCCAGTGACCAAAATTTTGTATAGGAGATTGTCCTGACTAATATATCTTCGAGCATTGTCACCTAATCTCCATCGCTCTATAGGATACTCTTGAAGTGGACCATTGAATTTATTTTTAGGTCCGATGTATGTAATGAAAGGCTGTCTCCGATCATCTTCGATCTCCTCGCTGCCCCTAATATTAATGGTGCTGGACACGCTGGCATTAATGCTGGGGTTAGAAATGACGTTGATTTTTAAGTAACGAGCTTCTGATCCAAGGACACCAGCTAGGTAAGCGACTGTATCTGAATGCCTATTTTCTCCCCTAGGAAAATGCTCAATAGAAATTGTCTAAAATTTGTTTATTCGTTCGACCACTACAGCACCATAGTCGACCATTCTCCCATTGGTTTGATATACGCCTGTGTAATGGTTGACGATTAATAATGAATCTGGGTAGATAGAGAGCTCTGCTACACCCAGTGTGAGTGCCATCTCCAAGCCATGAATTAATGCCTCATATGCTGCTTCATTATTGGTTGCTTCAAAATTAAGGCGAATGGATTTTTCGAGCCGATCATTGGAATGGGTAATAAGGACAATTTTAAATCCTGATCTGGCTGGTCCGACGGAGTCATCAGTAAAAAGTCACCAACCTTTCTTTGCTACCCAATCTGATTTATCTTCAGACTGGTCTGTGAGCGGTTCATCTTTTTTACCAATAAAAAATTCTTCCCAATCAGGATCGTCTACTAGAAAGTTTGCTAAAGAATCTGTTACAGTTTGACCTTTTTTGGAGTGACGTGGTTCAAAATGTATATCGTGTTCCTCGAGTGTTACTGACCATTACTGAATATGTTGAGATTTTTCACGTTTGAATAAGATTCGCGGAGTGGATAGTCTATCAAGACAAGAATAGTATGAGCTTGGAAATACTGCTTTAATTTTGGTGATGTATAGACGAGAGCTAGAAGAAGCTTCTCGATCTTGGTGTATCCCGTTTCCGTGGGAGTCAGAGTCTTGCTGATTAAATAGACTGGTTTCACAGTCTTTTCTTCGAGTCGGAGAAAAATATAGTTGAGGGATGTATCTGTGACAGCTAGGTATACTGTGAGTTCTTCTCCATCTGCTGGTGCTTATAACTGGTGGTTTGCCCAAATAGCCTTTGAGTTCGTGGAAAACCGCTTCACATTTGTCTGTTTATTCGAGTTCATGATCTTTCTTTGATTTTCCTCGTGATGCACCTTGTCTTAAGAGATTGAATAAAGGTCGACATCAGTCTGATGATTTGGATACAAATCTGTTGAGTGCTGCAATCTTCCCAGCTAGTTTTTGAACGTCCTTCTTTGTCTTTGGTGAAGGCATAGCCAAAAGAGGTCGTATGCTTGATGGATCAGCTTCAATGCCTTTTTTGCTAATTAGATGCACCCAAAGTTTCTGGATTGTTCGCCGAACTGGCATTTATCAGGATTTAAACGCATCATGTAAGATTGCAAAATCTCGAAAGTTGCTCACAAATCTATAAGATGGTCCTCTTTTCTGAGACTTTTGCACAACATATCATCAATGTAGACCTTCAATGTTATACCGAGATGGTCTTTAAACATTTGCGTCATCAATCTTTGATAGGTAGCGCTGGCATTTTTTAGGCTGAAAGGCATGACTTTATAGTAATATAGACCTTGTTCAGTGATGAACGCAATCTTGTCTTGATCTTCAGGAGAAAGTGGTATCTGATTATATCCTGTTGCAGCGTCCATCATAAAGAGAAGTTCGTGCCCTGCTATTAAATTGAGCAGATGGTTGATGATTGGAAGTGGAAAGCTATCTTTCGGAGTGTATCGGTTGAGATCCGTGAAATCAACGCAGACTCTAATGTTGCCATTCTTCTTTGGGACTGCGACAATGTTCGAGATCCAGTCCAGGTAAATAGCTCTACGAATAAAACCAACCTCAATCAATTTGTCCATCTCTTTATTCAGTTCGTCTCGTAGTTTTGGTGTTAGAGTTCGTTTCTTTTGTTTAATCGGTTCTACTTTATCCTTCAACTCTAGCTTGTGGCATTTCATGAAACGTCCATGCAAGGACATCACTATTATCTATGAGGAATTGCATGAGCTTTGAGCGTTCCTCCGTGCTCAAGAGAGTTCCAATGTGGGTTCCTCTTTGCATGCCACTGATCTCGATGTACTCTGTTGGCACGACGCTTGTCAACTAAAGTTCTGCTGGAATTGATTGCTGGAATTGCTATACTGAAGTTGTTGTGGCTAGCTCAGCTTTAATGGAAATAGTATTATCGCAAGCTCAAGCTAATTTCTGGCAGCTTTTGATTTCGTAGATCCCTCATTTCCAGTCGAATCGTAATGCCTGATGATATGTGGAGGGAATAGCTTTCATGTTATGCAGCCATGGTCGTCCCATGATGCCTAAATAATAGGATTTGGTATTGATGATGTAAAATACTACGTTAAGTGTGACTGGCCCAACTGTGATGGGAAGTGTGATATTTCCCACGCGCTCTTCCTTAGAGCCGTTAAATCCAGAGACATTGATGTCACTCAGTTCGACCTTGTCTGCTAATCCCATTTGGTCGATTGTGCTCTGGAATAATAGTTCGATGCTGCTACATTTATCTGCCATTATCGTATATAGAACTATGTTCTGCATCTTTAACATGATGAGAGCATCGTGGTCCAGAAAGTTGACGTGACGAATGTCACAGTCTTTGAAAGAAATCCCAGCTCGCTGATTGCTGGATTCTGGCAACAAACGAGCTTATTTGTCAAACATCGTCAGATTATGGCATTGTCCAACGCGCCTACGTTTGGATCTATTGAAGTTGTTGACTGTCTGAGTCTCGATGAAGTTGAAGTGTTTTTCTTCATTTTTTTTGCCAACTTGGACGATCGTGGCATCAGTCTTGTAGCTGCTATCTTCATAACTTTCGATGTCAACAATATACTCAAGCATTCGACCATGTGCAAATATACTCTGGAGAAGAAATTTCAGTGTGAAACACTACTCCGCGTCATGATGTTGAATCATGTGGTGAATACAATACGGCCTTCCTTGTATGGGTGGAATAGTATTGGCATTTCTGAAGAATTCATCTTTTTGTAGCAGCGGGTATAAGTCCGCAAGAGTAGTTGTTAACTGTGGCATGCATGAAATTGACTTATTTCTTATCACTCCCATAGTTTTTACTGCTGTTGTGAGCACGCTTTTCGGGATGACCTTTGGTGGATAGAGTGATGTGCTGAGGTTTTGGTTTCTTAGCTATCAGTCGTTCGAGGTCGATAAAGTTGTTGACCTTCTCAATCATATCTTCTAGCGTCAGTGGCTTGTTGAGGATTAGGTGCTCCATGACTCGTCTATCCACAAGTAGAGCATTGGTATAAGCGGAGATTGTGATTTTCTTATCGTGGTTGTCAATTCTTCGAGCTAACCCAAAAAATTTCCTGGTGAATGTCTCCAATTTTTCACATGGTGCCTGCATGAGGCTGAACAAAGAGTAAAGACTCTCCTCCTTGTCTTTATTGTGTGAATAGATCTTGAAAGTAGTTTACAAAGTTGCTCAAAAGTAAAGATAGATCCTTCCTTAAGTGTGTGAAACCATCGTAGAGGTTCGCCTTTTAAATTGGTCAGAAAGAGATGGCAGAGGATGTGGTTAGACGTCCAATGCAGTCCCAAAGAATCCTTAAATTCTTGGACGTGCTCCACATGATCCTCCCCCCTTGTATTTCTGAATCTTCGGAGTGTGAAAACTGGCGGGTACTTCCACGTCTAGCAACTCTTGTGCAAGTGGACTCTTCTGTAATTTAGTATAGCTATTTTTTCCACTGAGTATTTGAGCGTCTAACAGCTCCTTGATGTGTTTGTCCACCTGTTCTGGAGTGAGATGTTGTCGAGGCGTGATAGCTCATATGGTTGCCTTTCCTCCTAGTTGATTATGCTCTCCTGTTGCTTCGTCCATGCGGTCATAGACCAAAATTTGAGGTTTATTTCTATTTTGTACCTCTGATTATTGCAGATCGATTATTACTCTAGAGGGTAATTGTGGATTGACGTGACCCTGAGGTAGAACTGGCTCTTGTGGAATTTGAGGAAGTGCTGATTTTTGCCTCGTTTTCACAAGCGATCATGGACTAATACCCTCGAGGTTACAGGCAGAGCATTCCGTAGTCTCGGATTTGCTGTCAATTGATCTTGAAGTACTTTGATTGTGCTCTGCATACTGGCGAGCTATTTCTCTAATTTTATTCGTCGTTCGGTTTTTGCTTGCATAGTAGTTTGTAAATTCGTCACTCCCTCAGCAACGTCAGGCAGGATGTTGGGTGATTTTTCTAAATTTTCCATCCTTCAAAAAATGAATATGAAAACTGGATCCGAGAACGCTGAGTGTATGTATCGGTTCCCACAGACGGTGCCAAATGTAATAGCCTATTTTTGTATTGGACGAAGATAGTGCCCTACACCTTTGAAATATAGAATGTTAGCTAAGAACTGAAAGTAACTAGCATGAGATTTAACGTGGAAAACCCTTGAATGGGTTAAAAACCATGACCTCTCCAGAGGATTTAGAAAGAGGGAGATGTTTATAGATTGCTAGCTATTACAAAGAGAGAGAGAGAGAGATGTTAAAAAAGGTCTCTTAGAAGGTCAGTCAGAGAAGCCCCTTAATCTCTAGCTCTCAAGTTCGATTTATAGGCCTTATAATATGACCGTTATTGCTTTAATGAGGAACGTTACAATATATGAGTTTGATGAGTCTTTTATGAGGTCTTTTGAAACGTCTTGCTCTTTGATAATTGTTGATCTTGTAACGGATCTCTTGATGACCTTAGCTGTAACTTTAGACTGCTGGTAAAGATACGATCTCTAACGATGTTCGTATGAATATGAACTGTTGATGGATATCTGAGTGCCTTCTGCAGTGCGATATTACTAGATGCTTTAATATCCCCTAACTGTAGATGTGGAAGTCCTTATTGTAATCTGCTTGCCCTCAATCCTTGGTTGGTTATCAGTGTGTTTATTCGAGCTTTGTGAGCTCAAATATCGGACTCAGTATGAGGATTAGAAATAATCCCTTACAGGCAGTACTATCGAACTATTGTTTTAAAACGCGATCGATCAAATTGGGCTGGCCGATAAAGTCCTGCCTTGCGACATTGATATCTGTGGATTCAACGAACCTAAAGTGGAACGAGTTGGCAAGATTATACTTTCCATTACGGCAGGACCAGTAGCTCTCGACATGGTTTTTTATGTTGTCAATGCCACGTCTCATTATTTAGGGATAATGGGACATTGCTGGTTACACAATATGCGCGCTATCCCATCAACTTATCATTTGGCGTTACGTTTTGAATAGAACGGTAATGTCTATGAAATCAAAGGTAGACTAAAATTAGCTCGAGCATGCAAACATTCTGTTACCATTGTTCTAGAACTAATAGAATCACAGCTGGCATAAAAATTACAGAATACGACAGGGAATATTATAGAAAATTGTACAGTAAGCTCTATAGAACACCATTTGTCTAATGCAGAATCTACAGAGTACGTCGAGATCAATGGCGACAAACGTGGGACATTCATCAATACTCTTCTGCCCACAATAGGGTGCAAAACACTCATCCAATTCCTCTAAGATAATAGTGATGTCTTTGCTTGGATATTCCAAGAAATATCGGGAATTGATCCAAATCTGGCCTGCCATAAGCTCAATCTAAATGAAAAAACTGAAGCCGTCAAGTAAAAATAGAGAACTTTAGCACCAAGACTCCGAGACAAAGTCAATAAAGAAATCAAAAAACTCATCGAAGTCAACTTCACCCGGAAGGCCAATTACCCGAAATGGATATCAAATATTGTCGCGGTCCCAAAGAAGGACGACAAGATCAGTTTGTGCGTGGACTTCACGGACTTCAACAGACATACTCCAAAGGATAGTTTTCCACTACCTATCATAAACCACCTACTCGATTCTACTTCGGGACACGAGCTTCTGTCTATGATGGATGCCACATCCGACTACAATCAAATACCCATACTACTTGAAGATCAAGAGAAAATAGGTTTTATTACAAAACATGGTCTATACTGCTATAAGGTCATGTCATTCGGTCTCAAGAACACTGGATCCACTTACCAACGCTTATGACAGATTCGGTTGCAACAACCTTAGTTGAAAGAAACCACTTTATCCAATCCTATTATAACCTTGGATTGAGTGATGAAGATGTGGCACTGACCCGTAGTGGTAGATATAAGGAGGTGGTGCTCCCGTCAGAGTTTGAAGAGGAAGTAATGGCTGATGACGCAGCGGTTTTTCATGAGAAAGTGTCTGACCCACCTTCAGGCCGTACAGAGCCAGTCTAATCTACTAAGCCAATATTGGACCCTCTATTCAAACGTACGGAAGCAGTTCCTTCTATGGTGCAGATGTTGAAATCTTCCTCTAAGGTAAACATTAACAAGATCTTTTAACCGTTCTATGGTAGCTTGTTGCTTCGTAATGTTTGGCTATGATCCAACTTGAGGTTTCAGTGAAAGCTTTCTTCACTTTCAGTATTAGATGAATCAAATACAGGGTTTTCAATTACCGGTAGATGAATGAAGTTCTCAGATTCATATTCTGATTCTGACAACACCACTACCAGCATCGTCAAGGCGATTAATCGTATTGTCTATTTTAGTGATTTGGGATGCTTTGATAGGCCTCTCTCGTACTCAATTTGTCATAGTCGATCAAAGGTTAGGTGCAGCAAGGAATCAAGCTCATGGATCCAGTTCGAATACTTAACATTTCCAGCAAATTGAGCTCTGTTTCTCACTCGAGCTCCAACACAGATAGTTCGTTCATCTGATTTAAATCGAGCTTTGGAGGTCTAATTTCCTGTAAACGAGCTTGATCGAGCTCTCGATAATTGCTCGGTCTTTGTTTTAGGCATTGTATGAAGCAATACTCGATCTCATTCGGTTTTGAACTTGCGCAGTTTCATTCGTGCAATGGCGATGATAGGAAAAGCTTTGCTCCTATCGATTTTAAGTTCAAGTATTGTTTGAGTTTGAGTTTTGTTTTGATTTTGAGTTTTGATTCGAGTTCGAGCTTTGTTCGACCTCAACAATGGCTGATCACTATGCTCCTGCGACTCCAATCCTTAAAGAAGAGATTGACATTTTCGTACGATTTACGATTCAGCGTAGCAAGAAGATGTTGCTCCTGTTTTCCAGCAACAACAATACCAAGACAGTTTACCGATCAAATCCATAGTCTTCAATTACAGGGGCATACTACTTGTCTTGATTTTCCTCTATTCAGAAGTGACCGAAAAGATTGGGTTTTTCAGGGTATCGCCTTTTGCGCCTCAGACTTAAGGATTGTTATAGCTTACATTTATAGCGTAATTTTTTAGGTATTGACAATGATCCAAGGCTTGTTGCAGCTTGCGGAGTGTAAGGGATTATTTCTAATCCTTGTACTGAGTCCGATATTCTAGCTCATATAGTTTGAGTAATCACATTGATAACCAACCAAGGATTGAGGGCAAGTAGATTGCAATACAGACTTCCTCATCTACAGTTCGAGGATATTGAAGAGCCCAGTAACATCGCACTGCAGAAGATACTCAGATATCCATCTACAGTTCGAACATCATTAGAGATCGTATCTTCACCAACAGTTCAAAGTTACAGCTAAGAACATTAAGAGATTCGTTACAAGATCAACAATTATTAGATAGCAAGACGTAACAAGAGACCTCATAAAAGACTCATCAAAACCTGGTATTGTAATGTTCCTCATTAAGGCAATAACGGTCATGTTATAAGACCTATAAATAGGACCAGAGAGCAAGAGATTAGGGAGGCTGCTCTGACATATCTTCTAGAAGACCTTTTTCTACATCTCTCTCTCTTTGTAATAGCTAGCAGTCTATAAACATCTCTCTCTTTCTAAAATCCTCAGGAGAGGTCGTGGTTTTTAACCCATTCAAGGGTTTTCCGTGCTAAAACTTGTGATAGTTACTTTCAATTCCTAGATAACATTCCATATTTCAAGGGTGTAAGGCACTATCTTTGTCCAATACAAAAATAGGCTATTACATTTGGCACCGTCTATGGGAAATGCAGCATACACTCAACGTTCTCCGATCCAGCTTTCATATTCATTTTTCTTTATGAAGGATGGCATATCAAGAAAAATCACCCAACGTCCTGCCTGACGCTGCTGGGGGAGTGACGGATTTGCGAACTACTATGCAAATAGAAACTGAACAACAAATAAAACTAGAAAAATAGCTCAACAGCATGCAAAGCACAATCAGAGCACTTCATGATCAATTAACCGCAAATCTGAGACCACGGAACGCTCTGCCTGTATCATTGAGGGCATCAGTCCATGATTGCTTGGGATATCAAGGCAAAAGTTTGGCACTTCCTCAAATTCCGCAAGAACCAGCTCTATCTCAGGGTCACATCAATCCACAAATATCCGCTGGAGCAATAATCGATCTGCAACAACAAGAGGAATAAAACAGTGAAAAGCCTCAAATTTTGGTCTATGACTGCATGGGCGAAGCAACATGAGAACATAATCCACCAGGAAGACAAGCAACCAAGCGAGCTGTCACGTCTCGACAACATCTTACTCTGGAGCAGGTAGACAAGCGCATCAAGGAGCTGTTTGATGCTCAAATACTCACTGGAAGAAACTGCTATACTAAATTGCAGAAGAGTCCACTCGCACAAGTGTTGCTAGACGAGGAAGTGCCCACCTATTTTTACACTCCGAAGATTCAGAAATACAAAGGGGGAGATCCGGTGGAGCATATCCAAGAATTTCAGGATTCTTTGGGACTGTATTCGACGTCCAACCACATCCTCTGCAGCCTCTTCCCGACCAGTTTAAAAGGCGAACCTCTACGATGGTTTCACACATTCAATGAATGATCTTTCTTCACTTTCGAGCAACTTCGTAAACTGTTTGTCAAGATCTATTCACATAATAAAGACAAGGAGAAGAGTCTTTACTCTTTTTTTAGCCTCAAGTAGGAACCAGGAGAAAAATTAGAGACATTCACCAGGAAGTTTTTCGGGTAATCTTGAAAAATTGACAACCTCGACAAGAAAATCACAATCTTTGCTTTCACCAATGCTCTACTCGTGGATGGACGAGTCAAGGAGCACCAAATCCTCAATAAGCTATTGATGTGAGAGGATATGATTGAGAAGGTCAACAACTTTATCAAGCTCGAACGACTGACAGTTGGGAAACCAAAACCTCAGCGCATCACTCTATCCACCCAAGATCATCCCGAAGAACGTGCTCATAGCAGTAGTAAAGATAATGGGGGTGATAAGAAACGCTTCAAGTCCTATGATGATCGAGCATGCCAAGGATGAAAGAATTCAATTCCATGCATACCACAGTTAAAAACTACTCTTGCAACTTATACCCGTTGCTACAAAGAGATAAACTCTTCAGATATGCCAACACTATTCCACCCATTCAGGGAAAGCTGTACTATATTTACCACTAGATTCAACCTCATGACATGGAGCAGTGTTTCACACTGATATTTCTTCATCAGAGTATAATTGCACATGGTCGAATGCTTCAGTATATTGTTGACATCGAAAGTTAAAAAGATGGCAGCTATAAGACTAACGCCACGATCGTCCAAGTTGGCGAAACAAATGATGAAAAACACTTGTACTTCATCGAGACTAAGGCAGTCAACAAATCGAACAAATCCATACGTAGGTGCGTTGGACAATGCCATGATCTGACAATGGTAGAGAAAGAAGCTCGTTTATTATAAGAATCCAGCAATCGACGAGCTGGGATTTCTTTCGAAGACTGTGACATTCGTCGCGACAACTTTCCGTACCACGATGCTCTCGTCATCATGTTAAAGATGAAGAACATAGTTCTAGATACGATAAAGGTAGATATCGGCAGCAGCATCGAACTATTATTCCAGAGCACAATCGACCAAATGGGTTAGCAGACAAGGTCGAACCGAATGACATTAATGTCTCTAGATTCAACGACTCTAAGGAATAGCGCGTGGGGAAAATCACACTTCCCATCACAGCCGGAGTCACACTTGACGTAGTTTTTTATGTCCTTAATGCCAAATTCCGTTACCTGGGCATCATGGGATGACCATGGTTGCATAACATGAAAGTTATTCCCTCCACATATTATCAGGCATTACGATTCGACTGGAAAGGAGGGATCTACAAAATCAAAGGAAGCCAGAAATTCGCTTGAGCTTGCGATAATATTATTTCCATTGAAGCTGAGCCAACTATAACAACTCCTGTATAATAATTACAATAGTCAATTTTGGCAGAACCTCAGTTGCCAAGCGTCGAGCCAACAGGGTACATCGAGATCAGTGCACGCAATGAGGAACTCACATTAGAACTCTCTTGAGCACGGAGGAACACTCAAATCTTATACAATTCTTCACAGATAACAGAGACGTCTTTGCATGGACATTTCATAAAATGCCAGGGATCGATCCAGCTATGACATGCCACAAGCTAGAGTTGAAGGATAAAGCAAAACCGGTTAAACAAAAGCAACGAACTCTAGCACCAAAACTACGAGACAAACTGAATAAAGAGATGGAAAAATTGATTGAGGTCGGTTTTATTCATAGAGCTATTTACCTGGACTGAATCTCGAACATTGTAGCAGTCCCAAAGAAGAATGGCAACATCAGAGTCTGCGTTGATTTCATGGATCTCAACTGATACAGTCTGAAAGATAGCTTTCCACTTCCAATCATCAACCATCAGTTCGATTTCACAGCAGGGCATGAACTTCTCTCTATGATAGATGCTGCATCAGGATATAATCAGATACCACATTTTACTGAAGATCAAGACAAGACTGCGTTCATCACTAAACAAGGTCTATATTTCTATAAAGTCGTGCCTTTCGGCCTAAAAAATACTAGCGCTACCTATCAGAGATTGATGATGCAAATGTTCAAAGACCATCTTGGTAAAACATTGGAGGTCTACATTGACAATATGTTATGCAAAAGTCTTAAGAAAGAGGAACATCTTATAGATTTGTGAGCAACTTTCGAGATTTTGTGATCTTGCAAGATGTGTTTAAATCTAAATAAATGCCAGTTTGGCGAACAATCCGGAAAGTTTTTGAGCCATTTAATTAGCTAAAGATGCATTGAAGCTGATCCATCAAGCATACGAGCTCTCTTGGCTAGGCCTTCACCAAAGATAAAGAAGTACGTTCTGAAACTAGCCGGAAAGATTGCAGCACTCAACAGATTTGTATCCAAATCCTCAGACAGATGTTGACCTTTATTCAATTTGTTAAGACAGGGCACATCATGAGGAAAACCAAAGAAAGATTTAGAGATCGAATGGACAGACAAATGTGAAGCAACTTTCCTAGAACTAAAAAGTTATTTGGACAAACCACCAGTGATGAGCACACCAGTTGATGGAGAAGAACTCTGAGTATACCTAGCTATCTCAGACACATCTCTCAGCTCCGTTCTTCTTCAACTCGAAGAAAAGACTAAGAAACCAGTCTATTTTATCAGCAAGACTCTGACTCCCGCTGAAAAAAGTTACACCAAGATCGATAATCTTCTTCTAGCTCTCGTCTATACCTCAAAAAAATTAAAGCAGTATTTCCAAGCTCATATTATTCGTTTTTTGACAAACTATCCACTTTGGAAAATCTTATCCAAGCGCAAAAAATCTCGGCGTATTCAGCAATAGTCAGTAACACTTAGGGAACACGACATACATTTTGAACCACGTCACTTCGAAAAAGGTCAAGCTGTAGCAGATTTTCTAGCAGACTTTCCAGTAGACGATCCTGATTGGGAAGAAGACTTTCTTGGACAAAAAGATGAACCGCTCACAGACCAGTCCAATGATAAATTAGATTGGGCAATAAAGAAAGGTTGGTGACTTTTGACTGACGACTTCGTCGGACCAGCCGGATTTGGAATTAGAATTGTCCTTATTACTCCTTCCAATGATCGGCTAAAAAAATCAATTCGCCTAAATTTTGAAGCATCCAATAATGAAGCAGAATATGATGCATTAATTCATGGCGTGGACATGACACTCACACTGGGTGTAGCGGAGCTCTCTGTCTACGCAGATTCGTTACTAATCGTCAACCATTACATAGGTGTATATCAAACCAATGGGAGAAAGGTCGACTATGCTGCTGCAGTGTTCGAACGAATGACCAAATTTTAGATAATTTCTTTGGAGTATTTCCCAAGGAGGGAAAATAGACATCCAGATGTACTCGCTTACCTTGCTGGTGTTCTAGGATCAGAAGCTTGTTACTTAAAAATTGACGTCATTTCTAACCCCAGCATTAACGTCATCGTGTCCAACACCATTAATACTGGGGGCAGCGAGGAAATCGAAGATGATTGGAGACAACCTTTTATCACATACATCGGACCTCAAAATAAATTTGGAGGTCCACTTCCAGAGGATCCTCCAGAACAACAGAGATTAATTGACAATGCACAAAGATACATTGGTCAGGACAATCTCCTATACAAAATTTTGGTCACCGGGCCATACCTCTATTGTCTATCTAACAAAGAAGCACATCAATTCTTGCATGACCTGCACGAAGGCACGTATGGATCCCATACAGCAGGACGATCTCTTGCAAATAGAGCTTTAACTCAAGGAATGTTTTAGCCTATGATGAAAGCACAGGCAATCGAATATGCTCGTAAGTGTGACGCTTGTCAACGACATAGACCTAAAATACAAGCTCCAGCACTCGAACTACACTCAAGCCAAGTTACTTGGCCATTCAGACGATGGGATCTCGATCTTACAGGAGAGTTTCCTACTGCACCAGAAAAACAAAAACATTTGTTGGTTGCTACAGATTACTTCATTAAATGGGTAGAAGCAGTCCCGCTGTGCCGAACACGAGAAGAAGAATTCATCAGATTTATCTTTGAGAACATTATTATTCAGTTCGGCAGACCGCATCTTATCAGAATTGATAATGGACCACAGTTCGTTGGCTCCAAAATCGTGGCATTCCTCAATGAACACAACATCATTCATTCCCCATCCAATCCTTATTATCCTCAAGGAAACGGCCAAGCTAAAATTACTAATCGGACTATTGTGGATGGCATCAAGAAGCGTTTAGATGACAAAAAAGGGAACTGGGTGAACGAGTTCCCACACGTATTCTGGGCCTACCAAACAACTCCCAGCACAACAATAGGCTGTACTCCATTTTTAATAGCCTACAGGACTGAAGCCATCATTTCAACTCAATGTCATCATCCAGTACATGATCATGTGATGACTGATGAAGAAAACAAATTTCAGATCCCATGCAATCTGAATTTTATTGAAGAAACACGTGGTAGAGCCATTGTTAATCTGGGAAGATATCAGCCTTCTTTGTCCCGATCGTATAACAAGCGCGTTCGACACTGAGAATTCAAAGTTAAAGATCTTATTCTCAGAGAAATCCGTAACATCGTAAAACACCAAATACAGGAAAGTTAGCAGACAATTGGGAAGGTCCTTTTATCATAACTGGCACAAGTGGTTAAGGATCCTATGATCTCAGTATACATGAAGGCGTACCTGTACCTAATCCATGGAATACCCGCCGATTGAAGCTGTATCGAAGATAAAAATACTATAAGATTAGATATTATTCAATAAAGCACTTTTTCATCATCATCCCACAAGTCTATTCAATTCAAGATTCTGCCTATCTCCGTATGGTTCACTCAGTTCGACCTATACTCGAGAATTGCTACAATAATTACTATAACATAACCCTTCAAATATACACGCTGTTCCAAAGGTCGCTTATTGAGTTAATCAATTCATCCTGGCAGAGATACGCTATACAGCTATTTAACATTCAATATGTCTCATTGCGGTCGCTTATTAATACGCTCAATTTGACCTTTAACTGAGACCTACAACATAGCTCTTCAAGTATACACGCTGTCCCGAGGGTTACTTATTGAGTTAATCAATTTTACCTGGTAGAGACACGCTATACAGCTATTCGACATTCAATATATCTCATTACGGTCGCTTATTGATATGCTCAATTCAACCTTTAACTGAGACCTACAACATAGTTCTTTAAATATACACACTGTCCCGAGGGTCGCTTATTGAGTCAATCAATTCGTCATGGTAGAGACACGCTATACAACTATTTAGCAGTAAATATATCTCATTACGTCGCTTATTGATGTACTCAATTTGACCTTTAACTGAGACCTACAACATAGCTCTTCAAATATACACGCTGTTCCGAGGGTCGCTTATTGAGTCAATCAATTTGACCTGGCAGAGACACGCTATACAACTATTTAACATTCAATATATCTCATTACGGTCGCTTATTGATACGCTCAATTTGACCTTTAATTGAAACATACTTTACTATTTCAACAAACAAACATATCTTTACGGATGATTATTGACTTTTTCAATTCGACCTATACACCAGAGAATACAACATTACTGTAATCATATATCTCGATATATCTTCATATGATCGTTTATTGGTTCACCTAATTTGACCATACATAGAGATAACAAAACAAAGACTTTTTTCTAATCCACATTTGATATTTTTTCTACAGCAAAGACATATTTACACTCTGTCTGATTATAATATAAGCAATTTTATTATCTTTAACACTTCGGGCGTACAACATTTAAACTTTCCCCAGGCCCAGATGTAAGTAAGGCGGGGAAAGGTATAGCGGTATCAACTACAGTAGGAGACGCATTCAGCAGTTCTTTAATTCTCGGCATCAGATTATCTATATAGCATATTATACTCAGTACCGTATTTAGTTGAGACAGCCAGGATCGCATCACGCTCATGCCGCAATTTCTTTACATCAGCATGCAACATAGCCATAGTACGCAATGTAGCATTATCTGTAGTTAACAACATAGCTTCACAAAGTTTGATCTTCACTTTGGCTAGCTCATCCTCAAGATCCTTGCATCGATTTACCAGATACTCTTTCTCCTTCAGCAATGAAGCCGTATATTGCTTCGTCGTCTGTACACTATGATTAATCTCCTGCTTCATATGTCGCAACTTCTCACACTACTCCTGACAATACTCGTTATCGTCATCTACTGCATCCACCAACCTTTGCAACTCCTTACACTTTAGATTGAGCTCCTCATAAACCACATTACCTTGTAAACACTCTAGTTCCAAGGCTTGCTTTGCCCGCTCTAGATTAGTGATCCGTGTGTTACACTTATTAATGGTTACGTTCAGCTCTTGATCTCTCTTTATACATGCTTCTTCGTGAGTTTTGGCACGGTTACTCTTCCTCTGATAAGAATCTCGAGCCTCATGCAAATCCTAACTCAACCTTTTCAGACGATATCACATATTATGGAGTTCAGCATCTTGCTTCTTTAACAGATTAACATTATCTGTTACTGCCGATTTGTAATTCAACAGATCAGTCTTCTATTTTTCAATTGTACTTGACAGATCCAACACTTGTTGGTTTGCAGTCATGGTTTCTAATTTTTTCTTCCATAAAGAATCTTTCCACACTCTGGTTTCATTATTAGCAGCCTGTATCTCTGCATCCTTACATGACAACTCTACAGTCACAACATTTAGCTGACTCTGCAGCTCTAACATATCAGCCACCAGCTTCGGGTTCTACAAGGTCATATGTTCAACCGCCAATGAACATTGCTACCATTCTGCAATCAGTTCATTGTTTGATGCGGATAAAGCAGACAGTTCGTTCTTTTCATTGACTTCAGCCTAGAAGAACAAATTACAAATGACATACATCTATCAACAGATATTCATGCAAGCAAGACATATCATTCAAGCAATATTTATTAAGATATGATGTTATTTCTACAACTACATACACAGATCAACTACATTATGCAAAGCACAATTATATGCCACAATTTAGTGGGCATATGGTGGAACCCTACTAATGCTCACATCTACTTGCAAAGGTTCATAAAAGATTACGACCTCTTGATGATGTGTCTTATGCCGTTTGTGAGGTAACAAATATTCAACCTCCTCCTCCTCAGACTCTTCAGCTCGTGGTTTCGAGGTTAAAGCTCTCCCACCCTCATTACCTTTTGTAAACCACATATTTTCAACCTTATCAATCTCTACTTTAACATTTTTACCACAGCTCGAGATATAGCGTCTAAATTCATTCTCTACTCTCACCAGCTTACCCCTATAAAACTCGATCACATCGGCCATCTGACGTTCGTGATCTGCTTTACCAGCCCGTTTTCCCCGCTTTGGAGTAAGATATCCCTTCAAATGCGATTGGGATACTTGCAGATGTTTCTACGTATCTAGTAAACGCACTTCTAACAACTTCACTCTCTTCTCTGAACTCTGTAATAGCTTATTATACTCTACATTTTCCCTCCCCAGATACGCATTATGTTCCTTACGTCGCTCCAGTTCATAACAAGCATGCTTCAGATCATTTTCTAATTGTGTCCGGACCCTTTTATCTTCCTTCTTTATATTAAAGAAAAGGATCCTACTCATTCTTCGCCCCTACAAAAGTTAAGCTTATCAGGCAATAGACCTATACCACCCCATATGATTGATGCACCAACCTGAGCTAAACATCTTTTCGCCTCTATACTATGACGATTACGGGCTTCTTGCGCTAAGAATGTCACCTGAGCTGGATCTGGCACTACACCTCTCTCAGTTAGCAGTTCTAAATAGGCCTCCTTCAAGCCCCGCTTACTATCTACTTTAGCCTCAAAGTAAAGCGTCAAAAATATTAATTACCTTTGACACTTTAACTTATCACTCTCATCTACGAACTGCTTATCCTTAAGGGATTTTTGGAATAAGACAAACCTATCGCTCTCTTTCCGCAAAACCTCATCCCTCACAATTTGTATCATCCCATATCTACATTGAAGCTCGAATAACTCCTTAAAGGTGTTATCAAAGTTGGACTTATGAAGACGTCTCTTATATTCAAGTTTATTGTGTACCTGTTGAACACGATTGATGGAATCCTTTGCTCGACTCAAGGCCTTCTCCATCTCGCTCACTTTTCCCCTCAAATGAACTACCTCCTACATGCAAATAATACATTCACCATTAAAACAACATATATTAATAGCAACCGCAAAAAATTCAAGTCTTAACATAAATAGTTCTATCACCAATACAAAGGACAAATTCGATCAGACAAGTCTCAAAACTACGTTACAACTACATAATCAAGAATTAGCTCTTGCTGCCTCCTTGGTCTTATCATCAGCAACTGGAGAAGCCAGGGTCTGCTCAGAAGGTCGATCAACCACTGGAGAGGGATCCTCCTCTGGGAAGATTATCTTTCCATAATTCCCAACAATAGCAAGATCGACATCATCTTTAGTTAACCCCCAGGAGTAAAATGCTTGAATCAGATTATTTCGAGCAGCCAACACTTTGTCAAAAGTCTTCTTCGCAGCAACTTCGATCTCTTTCTTCATCACAAAAGTTTTTGCCTTGAACTGCTCCTTCAGCACAGCTTTCTCCTTCTCCATCTGATCGGTCAACCGTTCAGACAATGTATTTTTCACTTTCTTAAACTGTTCCCTCAGTACAGTTCTCTCTGCATTATGCTACCGAACAAGTTCAACACGGTCCTCAGTACCTGCCATCAATACCTCAAAGGCCGATTCCTACACAACAGAAAGCTACTCCACAAGTACAACATAGCAGAATTATCAATCAGATTATTTCTTACACAGATAACCAAACAACAATATCATACATACCTGTGACATGCTGGATTTAATCTCAGCACCCAGACATTTTAGATCATGCTTCGCCAACTCCCGCGACTTCTGCCCCACCACATCAAGATTGAGATCTTTTAGAAAAGTTTGTTTAGGCTTTACCTCTTGCCTCTACTTCATCGCAGGAAGTGCCTCATTTACAGCAGCTTCCACCACCTCAGTTCCCACCTGCGTCGTCTCCACAGGAGTTGCTTGCTCAGAAGGGGGCTATGTTTTTTTCCCTCTAGATCGCTGAGGTTGTGTATTCAAAGTACCCGCAACACAGGCAGGAATCTCTATAACCCCATCAAAAGCAGAACCATAAGTAACCATAGCTCGATTTTGATGAGCTCGTTGAACTTTTACAACTACAGAGTTTAACCTTTTATCTTTACGGATACCTAACTCTCCAAGTACTTGAGTCATCCCAGTTCCTTCCCAAGATACGACGTCAAACAGACTAGACGTATCGACAATACCTTTTGGTTTAGTCTCTGCCAAATCAACAGCTAACTATGTTACCAGCTCGCAACAAGATAAAAGATAAAGTACTGGAAGAATGAAGACACTTACTCTCGTTAAAATTCTTATATTTTAGCTCGAGCGCTGGTTTCCCAGGCACTTGCATGCAATTACCCCTCACCATCACAAGATGGTCAAACCAGGGTCTCCCGGCAGTTCAAAATAAAAGAATTTTCTGCCTCGTCGAATCACTATAAAAGTAACCACTCTTCCGACTTTCCACATATTTCAAGTTATAATACTTCAAGACATCGTCTACAATAAACTATCTCGTAATATCACCATCTCTCCATTTCTTGTTAAGGGCTTCACAAACCCTCATCATCACGAAAACATTGCCATTTAATTGGGCAGGGCAACTCATTAGGGCATTCATTCAAGGGAATACTCAACCCATAAATGACCTAGTTCAGATAGCAAAGGAACCCTTCCTCTATGACCTTCGCACCAGTACAACTGTAATAAGCAATTTTTATATCATCTCCTATACCCATATCTATCTGCCATTGATCCAGGGAAGGCACTTGATAATGTTCTATCTTACCATCTGGTCTCACCAGAGTCCTAATCCATAACCCTTCATTCATCGGATAATTCCCCCATTTTCCATCCAAGTCTTTTTTATACTTCAAAAATGTCTTCCCTACGTCTACATCAGCGGGATACTCAAAGAATTCCCCAGTTTCGACCCTCATTTCCAATCCCTCATTCACCCTATAATGAACAGCAACCGGTATATCAACCGCTATAGAACCCCTCACCTCCGAATCATCCATAGTCTTGCCAGACGACGGTGATTCCTCACTACTGGAGGATACTACAACCTTACTTTTGGGTTTCAAATTATTTGAAAGCATCTACGACATACAGGAATAGTCTATTCAAAGTTTTTTAATAAAACAGGACTCCTCCCTCAGCCATACCCAACAATTACTAGCCTATCAAGAAGATTCAAACATGCAACTACATCTACCATGACAAGCAATAAAAATACTTTTCACAAACAACAAAAATGGTGGAAACATAATTACTAACATGTACTAGAATGGCAGCAGTCGTCGTTTTCGGCCACCACCTTCACTTCAGATGGCAAAACGTCAGTTTTCCTAGCAAGATCACAGTATAATGTTAGACTACATTCCAAATTGGAAGACTTTCTCTCTCTTGAAATGTTTAATTCTCTTTGTACCTAAATGTGGTTTATGAGAAGGAGAAAGACGAGATATTATATTATCCCTCGATTTCTCGAACTGCTGCCTCACGTAGCTCTACATCTAGCAGAAGTTCCTAAAACACACCACATCAGAAGTTGTGACCAAGGTCCTCACCATAATCGCAATTGCTCAAATTGACTATGATGATACTCTCACAACAAGAACGTATATAGAGAAAAAAAGATATTATGCATTCATCCTCTTAACAAACATGACAACAATACATCTCAACATGCTAACAAATATTTAGCGCGATCTACACAGTTTAGAAATATATACTTTCAATTATACTTCATCCAATTCAACAAAAATTCAATCTACATATTTTCAACCTATTTACTCATTGACTAGTTTGAGAATTGTTACGCAGTGTCGTACAACAGTTTAATCAAGCAGTTACAAGATAAGATGCAACAAGTTCGAATTTATTATTTAAGACAAGCAGTTTACAAGGACAAATATTTTATTCAGTTTGATAATCAAGATTATAAGATCTTCATATAGCTATTTCTTCTACAGAATGAAAGACATCTTAGTATACAAATGATACTGCAACACTTAAGCAAAAGCAATGGAAGGCCCAGCTGAAGAAGTGAGGCAGAAGACAAAGTTAATCCTACTACTCCTCTGTAATCCCCACCATCTCCGTAGCAACTGAAGACAAAGGACCACCTCCACCATTATAACACCCAATCCTTCGCAGGATATTGGCAATACTTCACAGACAACACCCCAACCTTCTCATCTTCTATCGCCACTGCATCTTCTGCAAACATCCGCAGATAGGCCCGACGGTGAGCAGGAAACAACACCACACAGTAGAATCGCCACATTTGATGATAATCATCCTCTGCATCCTTTACTTCTTCCCACGACATCCCATGGAAAGTGGGAGGAACGGGAATTGGAGTTGGCAGAGAAAGACTTTGGTCCCCAAAATAACGAGTTTGAAGAATCATCATCTTGTTCTGAACTCTTTCTCATAAGCCTGACGAGGAGTAGTCACCATCACTACTACTTATACAAATTCAAACGTCTGACAGGTTATACCAGGGTGAACAGTTATGGCAACTGGTCACCATTTTTTTATAGCAGCAGCATTTCAATGCATACCACAACTTCCAATAAAGTCTTTATCACAAGCACACATCTCAAGCAAAATTTTTAGGAGACCTAACAGTCAAAACAAATATTCTTTCAGATAACTAGGAAGTCATCAATGCAGTATTTGAAACGACTGGACTTCTAAACCAACAACACTCCCTATACACGTTTCTCCTGCTATTGGTTGAGAGGGGGCAGTTGTAAGGGCTTATTTTTAATCCTCGTACTGAGTCTGATCTTTGAGCTCATATTGTTCGAGTAAACACACTGATAACCAACCAAGGATTTAGGGCAAGTAGATTGTAATACAGACTTCCTCATCTATAGTTCGAGGATATTGAAGTAGCTAGTAACATCGCACTGCAGAAGATACTCAGATATCCATTTACAGTTTGATCATCATTAGAAATCGTATCTTCACCAGCAGTTTGAAGTTACAGCTAAGGTCATCAAGAGATTCGTTACAAGATCAACAATTATCAGATTGCAAGGCGTTACAAAAGACCTCATAAAAGACTCATCAAAATCTGATATTGTAATGTTCCTCAATAAAGTAATAACGGTCATGTAATAAGACCTATAAATAGGACTAAAGAGCTAGAGATTAGGGAGGCTACTCTGACACATCTTCTAAGAGACCTTTTTCTACATCCCTCTCTCTTTGTAATAGCTAGCAGTCTATAAACATCTCTCTCTTTCTAAAATCCTCCGGAGAGGTCGTGGTTTTTAACCCATTCAAGGGTTTTCCACGCTAAAACTTGTGTTAGTTACTTTCAGTTCCTAGCTAATATTCCATATTTCAAGGGTGTAAGACACTATCTTTGTCCAATAGGAAAATAGGCTAGCACACAGAGGTATTTCCTTGTAAGCTTAAATCGAACCCTTATATTGCCGATGAGCTATTATTGCAATGGTTGTCATTGACGGAGACTAATCGATTGGTTCTCTCTTCACCGTATTTATTTTGTTTGGTTTATCTGTGGTTGGCCGTCGCAACAGAGAAACAAGCATTTATTCAAGGCTTTGAGGTACAGTAATTCCATTTGATTCAGCACGCAACTGTGCACCATCTGGCCAAATATTTAATCGGTATTGTCTCCCATTCCTTAATGATCAGAAAAAAGTATCCAAATCTAAGCTTCTATTTGAGAAGATTGCATTTCATGAATTCTCTGGTTATCACCGGTTCTTCCTAAGATATTATAAATCAATTTTGTCTAGAACCACCAAAGACATCAACATCAGCAGGCATCATATGAAGAGTGCCATTGGGGAAATTATTTTCTCTACCGAAGACATCAATATGATCAAACACATTTATCCCTCAATTCTAAGATGGGGTATTCGAGGTTCTTACTTCAAAGTATGTGAATTGTGAGTGTGGATCTCATTGAGGAATCGATAGTACAAATGGTGTTGTTTAAAATATTATTATATCAAAAATTGCCGGATCGGTTTTTGAAGATCTCTGACATCCGCCACTCGATGGATTGTTAGGAACCACTGCAGCAAATCATGATAAGGCAGCTCCACCGCCTCCTTCACAGACTGTAGCTGCAACACAAGTTTCTGCTACTTATACTTTAGGAAAACAAGGCACTTCGTGTTACTATTTTTAGCAGGTTCTTTGCTTGAAGGGTGAACGGTGCTACTTTATGCCTTTACCTCTGCCTTTGAATAAAACCGGTTCTTCAGCCTCCGGCTCCAAAAATGTCTACAATGCTTACTTAAACTCTATGTGCCTATATTTGCTACTGAACCCCATACTGTTAGGAAGGCTTTTGGGAGTTAGGAAAAGTGTACTTAAGCTCAACCAAAAGACATGCAAGGGAACTTGTTATGGGTTTCATATCTTTGCTCCTGACATTTGGGCAGGTTTACATTGGTAGGATCTGTATCCCTATCAAGGATGCAGATTCAATGTTTCCCTGCCCTTTAAGACACGCTGAAGTTGAGGATAGCGTTGAATATCGCCGGAAGCTTCTTTGTAATGATCGTAGATTCTTAGCCGCTGCTGGTGTAGTAGTTAAAATAATGCAAGACAGGGAAGGAACCGCTTATATCGTCAAACAGAGTACATCAACTACACATATTCATTTTCTTTCAGGTAGTCTTTCACGTATTATATAGTACGATTACAATAATGCTTGGAAGACTGAAGATTCGTAGATGGAAGAACTGGGAGAGGAGACTTCGTTGCATGGCTACGAATTTTCCAACGATCCTTTAAGATTCAGACTTACTCATGAGACATATTTTGTGAAATCTCACAGCGGTTTTAGGATAAGGAATCCATCCTTGTTTTATATTGTTTGCTTCTTTCAACAGTTTTTTTGGTCGGCTCATAAATCCGACTACATGACCATGTGTCATGGATTCATCTCTGTTCATTTAGCTCCTGGCAGTAAGTTTGTTTTCCAAAAGTATATTAAAAGACCGTTAGAAGATGACTTTAAAGTAGTTGTGGGAATCAATCCTTTCTTATGGGCAACAATTGGGGTGTTCTTGCTTCTAAATGTTAATGGATGGAAGACAATTTTTTGGGCATCCCTAAGTCCATTGATTGTAATTGTAGCTATTGGCACGAAGCTTCAAGCTATTATAAATCAAATGGCACTCGATATTCAAGAAAGACATGTAGTCGTTCATGGGATTCCTCTTGTGCAAGTTAACGACAAATATTTCTGGTTCAGCCGGCCTGCTTTAGCTTTTTCTCTTATCCACTTCATTCTATTTCAGAATGCCTTCCAGATAACATACTTCTTTTGGATATGGTACGAGTTTGGATTGAAATCTTGCTTCCATCACGAAGTCGACACCATTGGCAACATCTGGGAATATAATCCATGAACCAGATATTCAAAAACTCACCCTTCCAAGCCCTGAATATGATGTTATTTATTCTACTCATATTGCAGCAGTTGATGAAGCCCATATGGAGGATTTTCAAGCTCATCTGTTGGCTCTTAACAACGTCTTGATCTAGTAAAATACTACAGCTGATATCACTTAACTATCTGCTAATGCTGCGACCTCTTCAAATTGTGCCAATCGCCAAGTCAATTTTTCATCCAACTAGATCTCTACCATTTGAACAACTGGAGCCAGGTATTCAAGCTCGACCTTAGCTTCAAACCCATCTTAGCTCAGACTCAATGCTCGACCTCATTATTAATCTAATCGACTTAACTCATAAATGAAGGCGAGCTTGACCAATAGATTACATAATCTATTATAGGTCAATTATTGGTTAATCCCAATTTGACCACCCATCAAATACATTATAAGTCGCTTATTGGTTCGTCCAATTTGACTAAAAATATTACATATTACAGGTTGCTTATTGGTTCATCCCAATTCGACCACCCATCTAATACATTACAGGTCACTGATTGGTTCGTCTAATTCAACTAAACAGATTATATATTATAGGTCGCTTATTGGTTCATCCCAGTTTGGCCACCCATCTAATACATTATAGGTCGCTTATTGGTTCATCCAATTCGACCAAACAGATTACATATTACAGGTCGCTTATTGGTTAATCCCAATTCGACCACCCATTTAATAGATTACAGGTCGCTTATTGGTTCATCCAATTTGATCAAATTGATTAGATATTACAGGTTAAAAATTCCAAAAACAAGCATTGACGACATCGGTAATAAACTGTATCAAAATCAATACAACAACGTCAGGTAACGGTTAGAGAATGACCTTCTCAGCCAACACCACTCACCCATGATGCTTCTCGTGCTATTGGCTAAGAGCCATCTTATGTAAGGATTTTATTTCACATCTCAGACTCAATCTCCATCTTCAGCCATCATATGACCACTCGACCTCGTCAACATACATGGGCTTCATCTTTGACCATCATACGACTACTTGAACTCGTCAATATATACGTGGTACATCTATGGAAGATACATTATGGAGCAGGAATTACTCAAGCCGTTAGACAATCATTATGAAGACTCATCAAAACCATATATTGTAACGTTCGTCATTAAAATAGATAACGCTCATAATATAAGACCTATAAATAGGACCATAGAACTACAGAGAAAGGCCAGACTTTTCCTATCAAGAAAGTCTCTATAAAATACTCAGAGCATCTCTTGCAATAATTGAACAGCTATCAATAACATTGTTTTTCTTAAATCCTCAATAGAGGTCATGGATTTTAACCTATTCAAATGTTTTCCACGCTAAACTTTATGCTAATGTTCATTCTAGACGCTCTGAGTATCTTTGGTGTAAAGGCTAAGTCCGAATCCCAGAATTAGGCTATTACACGTTCCTAATTCATAATATTTTATGATCCATACAATAGCCTGACAGCAATTATAACGATATTACAATGGACATATACAACGATCTCCAAAAATGATACATATGTATAGGTTTAGTGATAATAATATTATACAATGTACAGTTTTCCCTAAAGAATCATACGTAACAAAAAAGTAAAAAATGACTTTGAATGCTAGTCGTTCTTTGCCTAAAGCGACTTGTTTTTTTGTCAGAATAAGAGTCGTGTTTTTTGCAGTAGTTTTTTGTTCTCAACTTTTACTTAAGTTATGATTGAAAGTTAAGTTGTAAAAACAGTCATTTTTTATAATTTTTGCAACACATTAGAACATCGTTTTATGCGTCACAATTAAATAACATAAATACAAGTCATAATATTTGTCGCATTTACGACTAACAATCATTTCATTTTTGTGACGCTGAATACGACCCTCTTTTTCATTTTTGCAACTAGCAAGAGGGTCGTATTAAGCGTCATACAAAACACAACATAAATAAGGGTTGCTACTGTAAGGGCTTATTTCTCATCCTCGTACTGAGTCTGATATTCGAGCTCACATAGGTCGAATAAACATACTGATAACCAACCAAGGATTAAGGGTAAGCAAATTGTAATACAGACTTCCTCATCTACAGTTTGGGGATATTGAAGCAGCCAATAACATCGCACTGTAGAAGATACTTAGATATCCATCAATAGTTCATATACATACGAACATCGTTAGAGATCGTATCTTCACCAATAGTCTGAAGTTATAGCTAAGGTTATCAAGAGAAACGTTACAAGATTAACAATTATCAGATAGCAAGACATTACGAAAGACCTCATAAAAGACTCATCAAACTCATATATTGTAACGTTCCTCATTAAAGCAATAACGGTCATGTTATAAGACCTATAAATAGGACCAGAGAGCTACAGATTAAGGAAGCTTCTCTGACACATCTTCTTAGAGACCTTTTCTAACATCTCTCTCATTTTGTAATAGCTAATAATCTATAAACATCTCTCTCTTTCTTAATCCTCAGGAGAGGTCATGGTTTTTAACCCATTCAAGGGTTTTCCACGCTAAATCTCGTATTAGTTATTTTTAGTTCTTAGTTGACATTCTATATTTCAAGGGTGTAAGGCGCTATCTTCGTCCAATACAAAAATAGGTTATCATATTTGGCACCGTCTGTGAGAACCGTAGCATACACTCAGCTTTCTCCGATCCAGTTTTCATATTTATTTTTTAAAGGATGGCAAATCTAGAAAAATCACCTAACGTCCTGCCTGACCCTGCTGTGGGAGTGACAGATTTGTGAACTATGAAAGCAAAAACTGAATGACGAATAAAACAAGAGAAACAACTCGCCAGCATGTAGAGCATAATCAGAGCACTTCAAGATCAATTAACAGCTAATTTGAGACCACAGAATGCTCTACCTGCAACCTCGAGGGTATCAGTCCATGATCGCTTGGGAAATCGAGAAAAAAATCTTGCACTTCCACAAATTCTGCAAGAACCAGTTCTACCTCAGGGTCACGTTAATCCATAATTACCCACTGGTACGATAATCGATCTGCAATAACAAGAGGAGCAAAATAGAAGAAAACCTTGAATTTTGGTCTATGACTGCAAGGGCGAAGCAACATGAGAGCATAATCCACCAGGAGGAGAATTAACCAGACGAGTTGTCACGTCTCGACAACATCTCACTCCGGAGAAAGTAGACAAATGCATCAAGGAGTTGTTAGACACTCAAATACTCACTGGAAGAAACATCTATACTAAATTATAGAAGAGTCCACTCGCACAGGAGTTGCTGGACGAGGAAGTACCCATCAGTTTTCCCACTCCAAAGATTCAGAAATACAAGGGGGGGGGATCCTGTGGAGCACGTCCAAGAATTTCAGGATTCTTTGGGATTACATTCGATGTCCAACCACATCTTCTGCCATCTCTTTCTGACAAATTTAAAAGGTGAATCTCTACGATGGTTTCACACACTCATGGAAGGATCTATCTTTACTTTTGAGCAACTTCGTGAACTGTTTGTCAAGAACTATTTGCAGATTAAAGACAAGGAGGAGAGTCTTTACTCTTTGTTCAGCCTCATGCAGGCACCAGGTAAAAAATTGGAGATATTCACTAGGAAATTTTTCGGGTTAGCTCAAAGAATTGACAACCTCGATAAGAAAATCACAATCTCCGCTTTCACCAATGCTCTACTCGTGGATGGACGAGTCAATGAGAACCTAATCCTCAACAAGCCACTAACGTTAAAGGATATGATTGAAAAGGTCAACAACTTTATTGACCTCGAATGACTGACAGCTCAGAAACTAAAACCTCAGCGCATCACCCTATCCACCAAAGATCATCCCGAAGAGCGTGCTCACAACAGCAGTAAAGACTATGAGGGTGATAAGAAATGCTTCAAGTCCTATGACGATCGAGCATTCCCAGGATGAAAGAAGTCAATTCCATGTATACCACAGTTAACAACTACTCTTGTAAACTTATACCCGCTGCTACAAAAAGTTGAATTCTTTAGAAATGCCAATACTATTCCACCCATACAAGGAAAGCCGCACTGTATTCACCACAAGATTTAACATCATGACACAGAGCAGTGTTTCACACTGAAATTTTTTCTCCAGAGTATATTTGCACATGGTCGAATGCTTGAGTATATTATTGACATCGAAAGTAACAAAGATGGCAGCTACAAGACTGATACCATGATCGTCCAAGTTGACGAAGCAAATGATGAAAAATACTTATACTTCATTGAGACTCAGATAGCCAACAGCTCCAATAGGTCCAAATGTAGGCGCGTTGGATCTGACAATGATTAACAAAGAAGCTCGTTTATTGCCAGAATCCTACAATTGATGAGCTGGGATTTCTTTTGATGACTGTAAAGTTTGTCACGTCAGCTTTCTGCACCACGATGCTCTCATCATCATGTTAAAGATGAAGAACATAGTTATACATACGATGATGGCAAATACCTGCAGCAACATCGAACTATTATTCCAGAGCACAATCGACCAAATGGGCTTAGCAGACAAGGTCGAATCGAGTGACATCAATGTCTCTGGATTCAGCGGCTCTAAGGAAGAGTGCATGGGAAAAATCACACTTCCCATCACAGCTGGGCCAGTTACACTTAACGTGGTTTTTTACGTCATCAATACATAATTATGTTATCTAGGCATCATAGGATGACCATGGTTGCATAATATGAAAGCTATTCCCTCCACATATCATCAGACATTACGATTTGATTGGAAAGGAGGGATCTTCGAAATCAAAGGCTGCCAAAAATTGGCTCGAGCTTGCGATAATACAATATCTATTAAACTTGAGCCAACTACAAGAACTCCAGCATAGCAATTATAGCAGTCAATTCCAGCAGAACTTCAGCTGCCAAGTGTCGAATAACAGAGTACATCGAGATCAGTGGAACACAAAGAGGAACTCATATTGGAACTTTATTGAGCACGGTGGAACACTCAAATCTAATACAATTCCTCATAGATAACAGTGATGTCTTTGTATAGACGTTTCACAAAATGCCAGGGATCGATCCAGCTATGGCATGCCACAAGCTAGAGCTGAAAAATAAAGCAGAACCGGCTAAACAAAAGCAAGGAACTCTAGCACCAAAACTGCGAGACGAAGTGAATAAAGAGATCGACAAATTGATTGAGGTCGGTTTTATTCGCAAAGCTATTTTACCCAGACTGGATCTTAAATATTATCGTAGTCCCAAAGATGAATGGAAAAATCAGAGTATGTGTTGATTTCACGGATCTCAACCGATACACTTTGAAAGATAGCTTTCCACTTCTAATCATCAACCATCTGCTCGATTCTACAGCAGGGCACGAACTTCTTTCTATGATGGACGCTACATCAAAATATAATTGGATACCACTTTTTCCTAAAGATTAAGACAAGACTGCATTCATCACTGAACAAGGCCTATATTGCTATAAAGTCATGCCTTTCGGCCTAAAAAATGCCAGTGCTACCTATCAGAGATTGATGACGTAAATGTTCAAAGACCATCTCGGTAAAACAATGGAAGTCTATATTGACGATATGCTCTACAAAAGTCTCAAGAAAGAGGACCATCTTACAGATTTGCATGCAACTTTTGAGATTTTGTAAACTTACAAGATACGTTTAAATCTTATTAAATGCCAGTTCGGCGCATAATCCGAAAAAATTTTGGGCCATCTAATTAGCAGAAAAGGCATTGAAGCTGATCCATCAAGCATACGAGCTCTCTTAGCTAGGCCTTCACCAAAGACAAAGAAGGACGTTCAAAAACTAGCCGGAAAGATTACAGCACTCATCAGATTTGTATCCAAATCCTTAGACAGATGTTGACCTCTATTCAATCTGTTTAGACGGGGTACATCATCAGGAAAATCAAAGAAAGATCCATAGATCGAAATGACAGACAAATGTGAAGCAGCTTTCCTTGAACTCAAAAGTTATTTGGGCAAACCACTAGTTATGAGCGCACCAGCAGATGGAGAAGAACTCAAAATATACCTAGCTGTCAAAGATACATCTCTCAGCTTCGTTCTTCTCCGACTCGATGAAAAGTCTGAGAGACCAGTCTATTTTATCAGCAAGACTCTGACTCCTATTGAAACGAGATACACCATGATCGAGTAGCTTCTTCTAGCTCTCATCTATACATCACAGAAATTAAAGCAGTATTTCCAAGTTCATATTTTTTGTGTCTTGACGAAGTATCCACTCGGTGAAATCTTATCCAAGCGCAAAAAATCTTGACGTATTCAGCAATGGTCAGTAATACTCGGGGAACATGATATACATTTCGAACCACGTCACTCCGAAAAAGGTCAAGTTGTAGCAGATTTTACGGTAGACTTTCCAGTAGACGATCTTGATTGGGAAGAAGATTTTCCTGGTAAAAAAGATGAACCGCTCACAGACCAGTCGGAAGATAAATCAGATTGGGTAACAAGGAAAGGATGACGACTTTTGACTGATGGCTCCGTCGGACCAGCCGGATTAGGAATTGGAATTGTTCTTATTACTTTTTCTAATGATCGGCTCAAAAAAAACCATTCGCCTCAATTTTGATGCAACCAATAATAAAGCAGAATATAAGGCATTAATTCATGGCTTGGACATGGCACTCACACTGGGTGTAACGGAGCTCTCTGTCTATATAGATTCATTACTAATCGTCAACCATTATACAGGCGTATATCAAACCAATAGGAGAATGGTCGACTATGCTGCTGTAGTAGTCAAACGAATGAACAATAATTTATATGGTATATTTTCTAAGGGGAGAAAAAAAACATTTAGATGCACTCGCTTACATTGCTGGTGTCCATGGATCAGAAGCTCGTTACTTAAAAATTGACGTCATTTCTAACCCCAACATTACAACCATCATGTCCAACACCATTAATACCAGGGACAGCGAGGAGATCAAAGATGATTGGAGACGGCCTTTCATTACATACATCGGACCTCCAAATGAATTCAACGGTCCACTTTCAGAGGATACTATAGAACGACGGAGATTAATTGACAATGCTTGAAAGATACATTGTTCAGGACAACCTTCTATAGAAAATTTCAGTCACTGGACCATACCTCCTTTGTCTATCTGACAAAGAAGCACCGTAATTCTTGCACGATCTGCACGAAGGCACGGGCGGATCCCATACAGCAGGAAGATCTCTTACAAACAGTGCTTTAACTTAAGGAATGTTCTGGCCTAAGATAAAAGCACATGCAGCCGAATATGCTCGTAAGTGAGACGCTTGTCAATGGCATGTCCCTAAATTACGAGCTTCAGTACTCAAACTACATTCAAGCCAAGTCACTTGGCCATTAAGACGATGGGCTCTCGATCTCGTAGGAGAGTTTCCTACAGCACCAGGAAAGCAAAAACATTTGTTGGTCGCTGCAGATTACTTCACTAAATGGGTAGAAGTAGTCCCGCTGTGCCAGACACGAAAAGAAGAAATTATCAGATTTATCTGGGAGAACATTATTATTCGGTTCGGTAGACTACATTTTATTAGAATTGATAATAGACCAAAGTTCATTGGCTCCAAAATCATGGCATTCCTCAATGAGCACAACATCATTCATTCCCCATCCAATCCTTATTATCCTCAAGGAAGCGGACAAGCTGAGATTACTAATTAAACTATTGTGGATGGCATCAAGAAGTGTTTAGACGACAAAAAGTGAAACTGGGGGAACGAGTTACCACATATACTCTGGGCCTGCCAAACAACTCCCAGAATAGCAACAGGCTGTACTCCTAACTAGCCTATGGGACTGAAGCCATCACTGCCACTCAATATCATCATCCAGTACATGATCACGAGATGACAGATGAAGAAAACGAATTTTAGATCGCATGCAATCTGAATTTGATCAAAGAAATACGTGACAGAGCTATTATTAATCTGGGAAGATATCATCTTACCTTGTCCCTATCTTATAACAAGTGCGTTCGACACTGAGAATTCAAAGTTAAAGACCTCGTTCTCAGAGAAATCCCAGAACATCTCAAAGCACCTAATGCTGGAAAGTTAGATGACAATTGGGAAGGTCCTTTTGTCATAACTGGCACAAGTGGTTTAGGATCCTACTATCTCAGTACACATGAAGGTGTACCTGTACCTAATCCATGGAATACCCGCCGATTGAAGGTATATCAAAGATAGAAATGTTGTAACATTAGATATTATTCAATAAAGCACTTTTTCATCATCATCCCGCAAGTCTATTCAATTTAACATTCTTCCTATCTCTGTATGGTTCGCTCAGTTCGACTTATATCGGAGAATTACTATAACAATTACTACAGCATTCAATATATCTCATTATGGTCGCTTATTGATACGCTCAATTCGACCTTTAACTTAGACTACAACATAGTTCGTCATGTATACACGCTCTCCTGAGGGTTACTTATTGAGTCAATTAATTCGACCTGGCCAAGATATGCTATATAGCCATTTAATATTCAATATTCAATATTTATCATTGCGGTCGCTTAGTGATACGCTCAATTCGACCTGGCCGAGACACGTTATACAGCTATTCAACATTCAACGTATATCATTATGGTCGCTTATTGATACGCTCAATTCGACCTTTAACTAAGACTACAACATAGCTCTTCAAGTATACACGCTCTCCCGAGGGTTGTTTATTGAGTAAATTAATTCGACATGGCCGAGACACGCTATACAGCTATTCAACATTCAACATATCTCTTTATGGTTGCTTATTGATACGCTCAATTCAACCTTTAATAGAGACTATAACATAGTTCTTCAAGTATGCACGCTCTCCCAAGGGTTGTTTATTGAGTCAATCAATTCGACCTGGCCGAGACACGCTATACAGCTATTCAACATTCAATATTTCTCATTGCGGTCGCTTATTGATTCGTTCAATTCGACCATTAACTGAGATATACATTACTATTTTAACAAACAAACATCTCTTTACGGTTAATTATTGACTTGTTCAATTCTACCTATACACAAGAGAATACAACATCACTACAATCATATCTCTATATGATCATTTATTGGTTCACCCAATTCGACCATACATAGAGATAACAAGACAATTTTTTTTTTCTAATCTACATTTGACATTTTTTCTACAGCAAAGACATATTTACACTCTGTCTGATTACAATATAAGCAATTTAACCATCTTTCATGCTGTGGGCGTACAACATTCGAATCTTCCCCAGGCCCAGGCAAAATTAGGGCAGGGAAAGATACAGCAGTATCAACTATAGTAGGAGATGCATTCTGAAGTGCCATCACTCTCGGCATCAGATTATCTATATAATGTAGTGCACTTGTTGCATATCATATTCCATACCGTGCTGAGTTGAAGTAGCCAAAATCGAATCACGCTCTTGCCGCAATTTTTTAAAATTAGCATACAACATAGCCATAGTACGCAATATAGCATTATCTGCAGTCAACAACGTAGCTTCACCAAGTTCGGTCTTCACCTTGGTTAGCTCGTCGTCAAGATAATTGTATCTATCAGCGAGCTACTCTTTCTCCTTCAGCAACGAAACCCTATACTGCTTTGTTATCTGCATACTACGATCCATTTCCTGCGTCATAAGTTGCAACTTCTCACACAACTCCTCACTATACTCGCTATCGTTATCAGCATCCAATAACTTTTGACACTCCTTATACTTTAGATCGAGCTCCTCATAAACCACATTACCTTGTATATACTCTATTTTTAAGGCTTGCTTTTCCCATTCTAGATCGGCAATCCGTGTGTTTCACTTATTAATGGTTACGTTCAGCTCTTGATCTCTCTTTGTATATGCTTCTTCATGAGTTTTGGCACGGTCACTTTTTCTCTGACACGAATCTTGAACCATATGCAAATCCCAGCTCAACTTTTTCAAACGATCTCGTATACTATGGAACTCAGCATCTTGCTTCTTTAACAGATTAGCATTGTCTATTACTGCCGATTATTGATACAACAGATCATTCTTCTGTTTTTCAATCGTACTTGACAGATCCAGTACTTGTTGGTTCGCGGTCATGGTTTCCAATTTTTTCTTCTTTAAAGAATCTTTCCACAGTTTGGCTTCATTATTAGCAGTCCATATCCCTGCATCCTTACTTGACAACTCTATAGTCATAACATTTAGCTGACTCAGCAGCTCCAACATATCAGCCACCAACTTTGAGTTCAAAAAGGTCGTATTTTCAACCGCCAACGAACACTGCTACAATTCTATAGTCAGTTCATTATTTGATGCGGATAAAGCAGAGAGTTCGTTCTATTTATTGACTTCAGCCTAAAAAAGCATATTACAAATGGCATACATCTATCAACAAATATTCATGCAAGCAAGACATATCATTCAACAACATTTATTACAACATCAAGATATGATGTTATTTCAACAACTACATACACAAATCAACTACATTATGCAAAACCCAATTATATGCCACAGTTTAGTTGGCTTATGGTTGAACCCTACTACTACTCATATCTACTTGCAAAGGTTCATTAAAGATTACGACCTCTTGATGATGAGTCTTATGCCGTGTGTGAGGTAACAGATCTTCAACCTCTTCCTCCTCAGACTCTTCAGCTCGCGGTCTCGAGGTTGAAGCTCCTCCACCTTCATTACCTTTTGCAAACCACATATTTTCAACTCTATCATTCTCTACTTCAACATCTTTACCACAGCTCAAGATATAATGTATAAATTCATTCTCTACTCTCTCGTGCTCGCCGCCATAAAACTCGATCACATCGGCTATCTGACGTTCATAATCTGTTTTACCATCACGTTTTTCCCACTTTGGAGTATGACCCTTCTTCAAACACGATTAGGACACCTACAAACATTTTTGTGTATCTAGTAAATACACTTCTAACAACTTCTCCGAACTCTGCAATGACATATTACACTCCACCTTTTCCCTCTCCAGACACGCATTATGTTCTTTACATCACTTCAGTTTGCTACGAGCATGCTTCAGATCATTTTCTAAACGTGTCTGGACCCTTCTATTCTCCTTCTTTATATTGAAGAAAAGGATCCTCATCATTCTTCGTCCCTACAAAATTTAAGCTCATCAGGCAATGGACCTACACCACCCCATATGATGGATATACCAGCCCGAGCTGAAAATCTTTTCGTCTCTATACAATAGCGATAACGCGCTTCATGCGCTAAGAATTTCACCCGAGCTGGATCTGGCACTATGCCTCACTCAGTTAACAGTTCTAAATAGGCCACCTTCAACCCCCGTTCACTATCAACTTCGGCCTCAAAGTAAAGCGTCAAAGACAATAACAAATTTTGACAGTTTAACTTATCACTCTCATCTATGAACTAGTTATCCTTAAGGGATTTTCGGAGTAAGACAAACCTATCGCTCTCTTTCCGCAAAACCTCATCCCTCTCAATTTTTATCTTCCCATATCTACATTGAAGCTTGAATAACTCCTTAAAGGTGTTATCAAAGTTGGACTTATGAAGACCTCTCTCATATTCAAGTTTATTGTGTACCTATTGAGTATAATTGATGAAATCCCTTGCTCGACTCAAGGCCTTCTCCATCTCGCTCACTTTCCCCCTCAAACGAACTACTTCCTACATACAAATTATACATTCACCACCAAACAATATATATCAACAACAACCACAAATATTCAATTCTCAGCAAAATAGATCTATCACCAATGACAAATTCGAGTAGACAGTCTAAAAACAATCTTACAGCTACATAATCAGGAATTAGCTTTTGCTACCTCCTTGGTCGTAATATCAGCTGATGTAGAAGCTAGGGTCTGCTCAGAAGGTCGATCAACCACTGGAGAGGCATCCTCTTCAAGGAAGATTATCTCACCATACTTCCCAGCAATAACAAGATTGACATCATCTTTAGTCAGCCCCCAGGTGTAAAATGCTTGAATTAAACTATTTTGAGCAGCCAGCACAGTGTCGAAAGTCTTCTTTGCAGCATCTTCGGCCTCTTTCTTCAACATAACAGTTTCTGCCACGAACTGCTTCTTCTGCAGAACTTTCTCCTTCTCTATCTAATCCTTCAACTGTTCAGACAACGCAATTTGCTCTTTCTTGAACTGTTCCCTCAATGCAACTTTCTTTGCATTATGCTACCGAACAAGTTCAGCACGGTCCTCTGTACCTGCCATCAACACCTCCAAGGCCGATTCTCATGCAACAGAAAACTGCACCATAAGTACAACATAGAAGAATTATCAAACAGATCATTTCTCAAACGCAGATAATCAAATAACAACATCATCCATACCTGTGACATGCTGGATTTAGTTTCATCATTCAAACATTATGGATCATGCTTCGCCAGCTCCCACAACATCTGCCCCGCTACATTGTGATCTTTCAAAGAAGTTCATTTATATTTCACCTCTTGCCTCTGCTTCTTTGCAGGAGGCGCCACATTTATAGCAGTATCCACCACCTCAGCCTCCACCTGTGTCGTCTGTATAGGAGTTGTTTGCTCAAAAGCTGATAATGACCTTTTCCTCTAGTTTTTTGATTTTGTGTACTCGAAGTACCCGCAGCACAGGCAGGCATCTCTGTAATCCCATCAAAAGTAGAACCAGAAGTAGCCATAACTCAATTTTGATGAGCTCATTGAACTTTAGCAACTACAGAGTTCAACCTTTTATCTCTGTGGATACCTAACTCTCCAAGTACTTGGTTCAGTTCAATTCCTTCCCGAGATACTATGTTGAACTGACTAGACATATCGGCAATACCTTTTGGGTTAGGTTCTGCCAAATCAACAACAAACTATGTTAACAACTCGCAATAAGTTAAAAGACGAAGTACAGGCATAATGAAGACACTTACTCTCGTTAAAATTCTTATATTTCAGCTCGAGTGTCGATTCCCCAAGCACTTACATACAATTACCCCTCACCATCATAAGATGGTCGCACCAGGCTCTCCCAGCAGATTCAAAATCAAAGAATTTCAGCCTTGCCGAATCACTATACAAGTGTCCACTCTTCTGACTTCTCACATATTTCAACTTATAATACTTTAAGACATCGTCCGCAACAAACTGTCTTACAATATCACCATCTTTCCATTTCTTGTTAAGGGCTTCACAGACCCTCATCATCTCGAAAACATTGCCATTTAATTGGGCAAGGTAACTCTTTAAAGCATTCATTACCCCCTTTTAGAAAAAGGTCAAGGGAATACTCAACCCATAAACGGCCTGGTTTAGATAGCAAATGAACCCTTCTTCTACGACCTCCGTACCAGTGCCGTTGTAATAAGCAATTTCTACATCATCTCCTATACCCATATTTATCTTCCATTGATCCAGGAAAGGCACTTGATAATGCTTTATCTTGCCACCTGGTCTCACCGGAGTCCCAAACTATAACCCTTCATTCATCAGATGATGCCCCTATTGTCCATCTAAGTCTTTCTTATACTTGGAAAATGTCTTCCCTACGTCTACATCAGCGGGATACTTAAAGAATTCCCTAGTTTTAACTCCCACTTCCAATCCTTCATTCACCTTAGAATGAACAACAGCCGACATATCAATAACTATAGTACCCCTCACCTCATAATCATCCATAGTCCTGCCAGACGACGATGATTCCTCACTACTAGAGGATACCACAACTTTACTACTGGGTTTCAAATTTTTGGAACGCATCTACCACATACAGGAAAAATCTATTTAGCATTTTATAATCAAACAGGCCTCCTCCCTCAGCCATACCCAACATTTTATTAATCTATCAAGAAGTTCAATCATGCAACTACCATCTACCATGACAAACAACAAACATACTATTCACATCAACAAAAATGGTGGAAACAGAATCACTAACCTGTACTAGAAGAGCATTAGTTATGGTCTTTGGTCACCACCTTCACTTTAGACGGCAAAACGTCAGTTTTCCTAGCAAGATCACAGTATAACAGTGGACTACCATTGAAATTTGAAGTCATTCTCTCTCTAAAAATGTTTTTTTCTTTCTCTGCAACTGAATGTGGTTTGTAAGAAGGAGAAAGACGAGATTTTATATTATCCCTCGGTTTCTGAAATGGCGGCTCTTTGGGACACGCGTCTGCATCATCTCTCCATGCAGGCAAGTATTTTCGTTTACCCTCATAATGATTTTAAGAGTAACGTGCTCGGTTATCACGTCGGTCTCTCTCCTCTGCCATTATTAAATTCAAGGACTTACTGCCCAAGAAGATTTGTACAGATCATGTAGCATGATCACTTCTATACAACAACAACCTTCTACGACTGCACGATCCTGCTGTGGCACTTATAGCATGATTTTCAATTAAAGACCCTAGTACAGTGATTATAGCTGTCACTTACCTTATTTTTGATCTGACAGAAGTAGAAAATCAACAACGAATCCTGCTTCAATTATATTTCATTTGACCTTTATCACAGATGCAGAAAGTGATGACAAGACGATCTCAACAAAAAAAATCATTTTATTATGGCCAATCATCCGACCTTACATATAATTTCATTTAAGACAGACGGATTGTTCTCTTCACCACATAAAATGATTTCCCCACCAGCAGCTCTCTCATCCTCTTTATCAAGCTTATTTAACGCGATTTCTCAAACTGCTGCCTCACGTAGCTCTACATCTAGCAGAAGTTCGCGGAACACACCACAACAGACATGAAAACAATATATCTCAAAAAGGCAACAAATTTATAACATGATCTACACAGTTTAGATATACTTCATCCAACTCAGCAAAAATTTGATCTGCATAATTTTGGCCTATTTAATCATAACCTAGTTCAAGAATTATTACACGGTGTCCTACAACAGTTCATTCAAGAAGTTTCAAACACTTACAAGACAGGATACAACAAGTTCAAATTTATTATTAAAGACAAGCAATTTACAAGGACAAATATTTCATTCAGTTCAAAAATCAAGATTACAAGATCTACAGACAGTTATTTCTTCTACAAAATGAAAGATGGCTTATTTTACAAATGACAATGCAACACTTAAATAGAAGCAATGGAAAGCCTATCAGAAGAACTGGAATACCTCAACTTCCCCAACGGTAGAAGTCAAAGTTAATCCCCCCACTCCTCCATAACCCTCACCACCTCTGCAGTTACTGGCGACGAAGGACCACCTCAACCATTAAAATACCCAATCCTTCGTAAGATATCGGCTTCACAGATGATACCTCAGCTTTTTCATCTTCTGCCGTCACCGCATCCTATGCAAGCATCCACAGACAGACCCGACGGTGAGCAACAAGCAAGACCACATAGTGGAATCACCACATTTGTTGATAATCATCCTTTGCCCCCTCTACTTCTTCCCATGACATCCCATTAAAATTTGGAGGAACAGTGATTGGAGTTGGCAGAGAAAGACATTGGTCCTCAAAATAACGAGTTTGCATAATTATCATCCTGTTATGAACTCTAGCTTCATAAGCCTGACGACGAGTAGTCACCATCGCTACTATTTATACAAATCCAGACGACTGACAGGTTACACCAGGGTGAACAGTGATAGTAACTGGTCAACATTTTTTATATCCATGGCATTTAAGCGCATATCACCACTTCCAATAAAGACTTTATCACAAACGCACATCTCAAGCAGAACTTTTGGGAGACCCAACATTCAAAACAATTATTCTTCTAGATAAATAGAAGCCATCAATACAGTATTTAATACAAAAGGACTGAACTTCTCAACCAACACAACTCGCTACATACGTTTCTCTTGCTATTGGCTGAGAGGGGGCAGTTGTAAGGGCTTATTTTTAATCCACGTACTTAGTCCGATATTTGAGCTCACATAGGTCGAATAAACACACTGATAACCAACCAAGGATTGAGGGTAAGCAGATTGCAATATAGACTTCCTCTTCTACAGTTTGGGGATATTGAAGCAGCCAATAACATTACAATGCAGAGGATACTCAGATATCCATCAACAGTTTGTATAGATACTAACATCGTTAGAGATCATATCTTCACCAACAGTCCAAAGTTACAGCTAAGGTCATCAAGAGATACATTACAAGATCAACAATTATCAGATAGCAAGACGTTACGAAAGGCCTCATAAAAGACTCATCAAACTCATATATTGTAACGTTCCTCATTAAAGCAATAACGGTCATGTTATTAGACCTATAAATAGAACCAAAGAACTGTAGATTAAGGAAGCTTCTCTGACACATCTTTTAAGAGACCTTTTCTAACATTTCGCTCTCTTTGTAATAGCTAGTAATCTATAAACATCTCTCTCTTTCTAAATCGTCAGGAGAGGTCATGGTTTTTAACCCATTAAAGGGTTTTCCACGCTAAATCTTGTGTTAGTTATTTTCAGTTCTTAGTTAACATTCAATATTTCAAGGGTGTAAGGCGCTATCTTCGTCCAATACGAAAATAGGTTATTACAGCTACAATCATCATTTTTGATAAAACTTTATAACACATAAGTACGTCGTATTATATGTCACGTGAAAAAAGGACCTAGATATACGTTGTTGACACTGCCTTAGTTTTTACATTTTACTAATTTTTTTGTTGTTTTTTGCATCTAAGGCAAGCCCTCACGAATTTTTAATAATTAAATAATACAATCAACTAACATATAAAGCAATAATGACAAATAATTTTCAATAAAAAGAAGATAGTGAAATACCAATTAAAAGATCATGTCAAATAGCTTACCAATATCCAAAATGAAAATAGAAATGTCAAACAACTTACCACGGTTGGCTTTAAATTCTATAAAATAAAATAAAAAAAATTCTTCTTTGGATAATGGTAAAAATATTGTTACGACTTCACCTGCAGAGACATCACCAACGGTACAATTCTCAACATATAAATATGCCTCTTCATGAATAACTTCATCGATTATAACACTGTAAAAGCCTTCAGGTACAATTATATTAAACTGCACAGTTTTGTAAGTAAGATTATTACTAAACATATTTTTCAATATGCACGAATTGCCGCTCGATGATTCGGGAGGTGGTGGTGAACATCATCTTCCCTACAAGTAAATTAAAATAGTACAAAGTTAACATTAAATGATAAAAACTATAAGTAAAACGTAAAGAAAAGTAGATGAAGGAGGACAAATTGAGTTTTGCGGCATAATTACAAGGTCTTCTGCAAATCACGCACAAATAAATTGTTCAGATGAGTTATTAAAACAGAATGCCTCTAAAGCTCCTAGTGGTAGAGTTACACGGTCTAAATTTGCCTCCTATAAATAGATCTTCTTTATCGGCTACCAGTTGAATAATTAATTGAGGATGAAAAACTCATTGTTAAAGTGCATGTTGAAACCACTTATGCTCATTCTAAATTTAATGCTGCAGGGGCTAGCCTTGAAGCGAGGATGGGATATTTAGTCTCTAGGCCTCCCACTGAAGATAGCATGACTGTAAAGCCAAAACAAATAGTGTTTGATGATGGCGATGATTGAAATTTGAATGACACTCTCACTCCTGATTTGGAGAAAGAAAAGCATATTGAGTCTACAAAAATAACTGCTAGTCAGAAGGGACCCAATGAGTCATTAAAGGAGGTAACTTCTAGTAATCTTCTTGAAAATCATAAGTCCTCCGTTGATGAGATGTTCATGAAGGATCACATCGTAGAAGCTATAGCACTGCCGAGAATTGTGTAACTTATCTAAAACACACGATGATGAAAAACTTGGGTTTGTTACTATGGATGCACTTAAACCCAAACTTCTGCATATATCTAGTTTCATAATGAACAAATTGTCTGTTTTACTATTTAGGCAAGAGGCCACTGAGGACGCATACAAGCTATGTGAGGCAGTTTCAAAAAATGGATGTGGAGGTCATTTTGGTGATCAAGATATAGTCCACCTGGTGAATTCCTCGTATGGGGGACAGAAGCTGCAAGATACAATAATAACAAACACAAGGATGCATAGGAAACACACTCAAAACCTAATAAAAAATGGGACAGATGGCTACAACAAACCAGCTGCATATAAGCAGATCCAGATGGTTCATAAAATGGATTGAAAAGTTATTAATTCCCAGATCAGGGCAAACTAGACTAACTCTGGTCAAAAAATGGATAGAGGAGACATTAAAGATCTAATACATCTAAAATATGCCTCATATGGGTTACATAAGCAAACAGACAGAATAATTGCTCATAAAAGGGTGACTAGAAAATTGTTTTAGAAACTTATCCCGAATGTTAAGAAAATGGATCAAAAAGATATCCTCAAAGATGCTCATAATCAAACATACATAGCAGCTAAGGCTACTATGTTTACAAGTCTGAAAAGAGGACCAAAGGCCATGAGATGAAAATAAAAACAATAATTACATATGGGAAATCTTTTGAGGAAGGAACTCATGGTTATTGTAGGGACCAGATTTCGTAAAGCTCGAACTAGCTTGAAATCGATCCTTGCACCAAGAACTACTATGACAAGAATTAAATAAGAGATAACACTTGACATAGGAGATTTAGCGTGGAAAACCTGTGAATAGGTAAAAACCACGACCTCCTGTTTCCTTAGAAGCTCTGCCCTTTTATAAACCCTCCTCTCAACTTGACATCGTACTTGAACACGTTCTCTTGAAAGTGGGAGTCATGGGCAATTTAGTGTGTAACTGGTAGCTCGTGGGAGATAGGTGTATATTGACTTGTTCTATTTACATCTGTTGTGGACGATCCACATTCTGCTTGAGTTCGTGGTCGATGTATAACTGTTAACATGTTTGTAACGTTTTTGTTTATGTGTAAGTCTGGTACTGGATAAGATTGAGTCTTCCAGAGCTCGAGGTATAGATGAGATCGAGTGTCCATAGCTCGAGGGATAAGTCCCTACAATCGCCCCCTCGCAACTAAAGTTACGTATGGCTTTAGTTGAGAAAAACCCTAAAACTTGGACTTTGTGATGACGTAAGTGACACTTAAAAAATGTAACGTCTGTATTGAAGTGTGTGTTGCCATTATGACGCGTGAGTGTTATGGGTAAACTGTTGGTTTTCCCGAGCGGATGACTGTTTGGGAAACAACTTGCATTAAATGCGGTATCGCTATATATAGTGGTCAGATTTGATCGCCGAATAACCTGCAACACATCTTCGCTGCAGAGAAAAGCAAACATGTTTGTTTTGTATGGGTGATAAAAAAAATATGAGTTTTTTGGAACCGTTCATTTGCAACATCATGGTTAAGATGAGGAATCAAGTGTATCATACCCAGTTTTCTTTCATCGTAGAGGGATTCCGGGTATGGTTTTGTGGCTATCAGAGTAGGGAGACTCCCTCTGCTATTTTGTTGAAGGAGTATTTTTTGAAATATTTCCGTGTACTATGTAGCTTTTGATTTAGCAGCCGGGGTGTATGTGATGCAAAATCCCTAGTCTCTAATGATATTTTGATTTCTAAGGTAGGAATCCTCTTTAATCTCCACAAACTCTGAGTTAGTGGGGATAAGGAGGAAGAGACGGTGGTGGTAGAGGTGGAAGATGGATCGCTTTTTTTGGTACCATCGTCTTTTCTGGTAATTCTTCCTGCAGGGAAATGAAGGGGAAATAGGTGCTTGACCTGTTGCCGTCTTGCAATTTTTGAGCTGTGGCTGAGGTTTCTCTAGAAGATCAGTATTATCTTGGTAACGAGAAAAGAACTAGAGACCTGTCCTCGTGTTTGAGAAAGTATGTGTAATATCGGGATTCTAAAAGCTTGATTCTATAATTGTAAAGCAATGCTGTAGGGGTAGTCTTGTAATGAACTTGTTAGATGAAAATTGAGCGTAAGAAAAGAATATTCTGTTTGTTTCTTACTAGCAAAAAGCAGAAATAGGCGACATGTCATCGAGCTGTATATAATGTCCTTCCTTGTAAATGAATCGAGCTTAATAGATGTAAAGATAAAGCTCAAAATGTAATTTTTAGAGAGCTCAATTAAGCACGAAAAGATAATAGTAAGTAGTTTGAAACCGGGAAGAGTGGGTTATAGAAACTGAAATACGTTGCGTATAGTCAATCGAAAAATTAGTCCTGTTAACTGAACAGTTATAAAAGTGTGACTTGTTCTTTAAGAAGGTTATTCATAACAATAAAAAAATGGTGAAGACTCTCTCTAAGAGGGCTGTTGAAGCACGTGCGTTGAACGACTTGCGCTTAGCATTCAAGATTGATGAAATAAGGGAAGCTATTTTCGGGCGGCAAGGTTATGATGCGGTTCTGCTCGAGACCCAAGCAAACTACGAGGGTATGGCTGATGTAGAAAGGGGCGTGGAAATAAACCGCGTGTACTAGTCTGAGTCCATGCGTACCTGCTGGTGGTCTGTTGAAGATTGCAAAAAGTTCATCCAGATGATGGTAAGGGAGGAGATCATCAATGAGGATAGGGATATCGCCTTAGGGCTACTAAAAGCTTGTGGTGTTGTTGGGCATACCGGTTATTTTAAATACAAGTATCTTGGGGATTTGAGTGATTGACTGTTATATTTTTGAATTTTTGAAATGTAATTGCCCGAATTTACTTGAAGAAAACTCTGTTCACAAAAATAGGCTTTGACTAGGATTGTTGTTGAAAATAAAATTTTGAATTTGTGTTGCTAACTGATATTGACGTTAAAGTCAAGGTGCAGAAGTAGGGCAAACAAATGTACGTGAAATTTTAAAGTAGATAATTCAGAATCATGAGTTTGGGGCGTTGTGAAAAGAGTGGGGCCAAGAGGCTGAGAGTTACGCTAAAGTATAATATTTTGTGTAATGATGGGACGGTGGTTTCACCGAAGCGGTACGACACGTTTGACAGGTTCAGACGAATAGACGGCTCGGTTAAGGAATAGAGGACTGCTTATTGGAAAACTCAAAACTGCCAGCGGTTCGGTGAAAGGTGCATAAGTACCCCCTCTCCTCCCTCTGTGAATACAAAAAACTAGAAAAAAAGTGAAGGCTTAGAGAGAGAGAGAGATCTCAACTTGCGATTCCATTACCGCCGAAGGAGGAAAGGATAAGAGGAAAGAAGTGACTAGGAGTCTTTATTATAAACAACGAGAGAAGGCTGAGATCGAGGAGGTTTTGAAGAAGTTGCAGGAATTGAGCAAACTGGTGCGGACCAACGCTGTAGACTCTCACTCGGGTGTTGAAGGTAAGTCTGTCTTTGGGTTTATAAGAGTTTTTGTATAAAAATCTTTATTGTGTCGGGATAAGAATGTAATCCCTACCCAAACACAAAAAAATAAAAATAAAATAACAATGGGAATAATGATTGTGGGGTGATAAAAATTGTTTTGTGACAGTTTATGATTATAGAAGTGATCTAGTAGTGCGAGATGAAAATTGATATATATATATACCTCAACCTATTTGTAGGTTTTGTTGGACCAGCGTCTTGTAAAGTAGACCCTTTACTATAGATAAGTATAGTTTCAACTTCCGATTGTGCAATGGCAGATGATGTAGACCTCGTATGGCATTTATCTCCTGTCATTGGAGTAGGGGATGAGGAGGATACAGTAGCGGAATTGGTAGAATAGCCTTTTCTGAAGGGTTCTCGAGTTGAGTACCCAACAGGTTCTAGTCGGTTTAGGGAGTTTTGTAAGGACAAAAGTAGTATAGATAGGATCTGGGGGCACGCCTTCAGATATAGGGGTAATTTCTTTAGGACTTTCAGTGTCAGTCAAAGAGGGGATTACCTGTATTTGCTGCCTGATTTGGCAAAAGAAAAAAAGTACAGGCGTTTGGGGGACAAAGTTTCCTTGGAGTACGTTCAAGGCGTGGTGAAGGATTGTCGAACTGATGGTTTTTATTGTTATTTAGCTCAGTTCGACTATGGGTTGATGCTGCCATTGAGCAATTTGGCTAAGAGTGTTATGAATATGATTGGGGCTTGCCCGGCGCAGCTGAATTGCAATTTTTGGGAAGTTATCCTTGTATGCGAAACCCTTAATGAGAGATGGGCTGCATCAGGTAGTGAGAGGAGGATTACTTTCAAGAATTTCCTGAAGTATTATGCTGTGAAATATGTCACAGCAACTGATGGTGCATATCTTTCTTCTAGTTCTTCAAGACCATTCTTCTTCAACCTGTCTTCAGCAGGGCGAGTGTGGAATGAAAACCTTTTATGGGTGTCTGGTAAATGTCTTTAGAGGTCTGATGAGGAACACCTGGAACTTAATAATATAACTATAACAAAGGTAAGTATACCATTGAAAATCGAACTATCATTTGTATGTTGAACTATATTTATATAGTTGATTTGTATCTTACGTTGCCGACCTTCTATGCAGGAATTAGCTGTAAAGTTTTGAGGAAGGAATCCTTTATAGACGTCGTTGCCAGGGAAGGCACTGAGCTCGAAGCTGTTCTCAAAGAGTTAGAGATAAGTAGGCTCAAAAGGGTAGCTAGCAAGGATGACAAGGTCAGGAGATCTCAAGCGAAGAGGAGAATGGCTGGGATAACTCCAGGCACTATGGAAGAGAAATTGTTAACTCCTGAACTTAATACTCTTTTAAAGCTTGCGCAGCTCAATGAAATGCCAGATGGGCCAGTGGACATTGCCACTGTCTCCAGCACTGTTGTGCGAAACTTTGCGAAGAGGAAGGCCGTAAAATAGGGGTCTACTTCACATTCTGTTACGTCGGACAGTGTGGACGATAGAAGTAAGAGGAGGAAGGTAACTTCTCCTACAAAGTCGCAGGTGGTATTAGAAGAAAGTGATAAGATTGCTAAGGGGACAGACTTGAGGCCGCGTTTTAAGGTTGAAGCCGGTCTCCTGGAGGAACAATGTCGAGCTAAAGCTCGAGAGAAGATGGTTGTTGTTGTGGATGATGAGTTTAATATGGTTAGTAAATAGTTGGTTTTGTCGAGCTATTTTGTTGCTCGAGCTAACTTATTTCTTTTTGCAGTTTGCTCGTGCTTTGAGGGGGGTTCAGCTTGGTCACCAGGATAGGTCGATTGAGCTGGAAAAGAGGATCTCCCAGCTCGAGGGAGAGAAAAACCGGTTTGAATAGAACCTGACTCGGGAGAGGGAAGCTTTTCAGTTGGAGCTGGAGAAATAAAGGGAAGCTGCTGCCCTAAAGCTGAAAGAATTTAGGGCCGAAAGTGTAGCTGAAGCGGAGCGATTGGTTACCGCGTCTGCTACTTCTCGGAACAACTATGCAAGGAAGCTCTACCAGCTGAGGTATACAAAGGTAGAGATTTTTGCATTTAGTGAAGGGAATTATGAGGAGAAGGAAATTATGGATGAAGAGGAGGTTGAGGAAATGGATGATGGTCTAAATGTTGATAAAAAGACCGCTGCCAATAATCAGGAACATATTGATCAGGTTGGATGATCGTGTAATGTAATATTGGCTGTAAAACATAAACTTAAGCTTTGTAATATTTTACTGCTGTTTGATGCCAATAATGTTTTTCTTATGAAACTCCGTATTGTAGGAGATAGAAAATTCGCGCCTCAGAGTTGTAGACTTAGAGGGGCTGCTTAAAGTAGAGAAGAAATCTTCTGCTGAATTGCAGGTTTGATAATTCAAATAGATTAATAACTTGATAAACAAGAATTTAATAGAAGAAGATATATGTACCTGGTAAGTTTATTCTAGTTCTGGATATTTGTGTATGTACACTCTGTCTTGCGACCAAAACTTGTTTCTTGGTCAGTAGGCCAAGGAGGCATTGGCTATCTCGAGCTTGCTGGTGTCTGTACTGCAAGTTTGTCAGTATGCTTCTATCGATCTATTTCCCAATTAGGTACTGATATTGTGAGTCCCTGCTAACTGTTATGCAGAAGGAGCTAGGCGTTGCTAGAGAGAGAGAAGAGCAGACTCTTTTGTATAATGCTGAGTATGCTGAAGAATATGAGGCTTTGATCTCCCAGTATGAAGATCGGTTGGATGATAATGTGAAGCTTTCTCTGAAGCTCAAAGAAGTTAAGAGCCAAGTCGAGGATATGACTGCAATAATTTTGAGTAGGGATTTGGCCTTGAACGAACTTACCAGGGAACTTGCTGAGTTGAAGGAAAAGGCTGCGTCAGGTTCTCGACACAAGGCTGAGTTAGCTAAATATCGTATTAGAGCACTGAATGACAAGATATCTGATATGAAGTGTAATATTCATGCTCTGAACGAGCAGTTGTTAAAGAATGAGATCGACCTGGATACTGCGCGAACTGACTTGGCTGTGTCCGAGGACGATTTTGAAAAATTAAACAGTAGTATTGCGGCCGAAGATTTAGAATTGCGTAACTCTGCACAAATACGCGATAGTTTGATCGCCAGGTTAGATCGTTTGAAGGCTAATTTACATCGTTTAAAAGGGAGAGAGGCTCAGAGTAGGGCTGATTTAGTAGAGGTTCAAGCCAAGAACAAAAGTTTGGTGGACAATTTGGCCCATGCTCACGGAAATGTGAGGAGGGTTGTGCAACGTGATAAAGAGATGAATGAAAGAATTAATCAACTTTGTGCTCGAATTTCCGAATTAGAGCGGGAATTACGTGTACGTGAATTGAAGTATGAGAAGGATCTCAAATTTGAATTGGATAAAAGGGATGGTGAAATTGCTTCTGGTGAGGGGAGTCGAGAGATGAAAGAATTTCTTCATTGAAATGAAGAGTTAGTGGAAAATATGCGTATTGATCACACAAATTCTCGGCAGAAGTCGATAGATCTTACAAGGTAGATGAGTGAACGTATTGATCAATTAATAGCTGAACTGGCTGAATCGAAAGCTCGTCAATTAAGGAATAACAAGCACGTTGTTGTTACTCACCAATCCTTTAAGGAACTAGTAGTTCATGAGCAAGAAAAATGTGATGGTGAAGCTTGGCATCGACGGCAATTAAGCGCATTGGTAGCCTTTTTTGTTCGAGGAAATAAAATTTCTGTAAGTTAAGAGGGATTTGATGCAAGATTGCTTCTCTGGGAGGACTTGTGTATGTAAACTCAATATCTCGAGCATAGATCAAATTAGGGTTATGGATCGTGGTATTGGGACCACGACGGCTGAACAGATTGCTCGAGGGAGAGAAATTGTTGCTAAACGAGCTCCATAATATATGGCATCCAGGACTGAAATAGGGGGAAGCTCGAGTGCAGTCTCACCTACTCCTGCTGTGGGAAGAAGGTCGAGTACTCTCCCATCAAGAAAATCTAGCAGAATTAAAATGAAATAGACTTGAATTCTGATTATGAGTACCTTTTGTAATTAGCAGATGTTGATGCATCAGTGCACGATGTAGGCCTTTAGAGGAGCGTTGTAATTTGAAATGTTGAAATGGGAAACTAATATTTCCACACGTGCAGTAGATGTTATTCTCTGGTTTGACCCATTGAATTAGAAGAAGTCCGTGGGTGTAGAAGTAAGTATTATCTGTGCTTCAACCCTTGGACATTAGAGAGGCTTAGTGGTAGTGAGCTAGTATTATCTTTGTTCATACTTTAGGCGGTCACCGCAGGCTAAGAGGCTCTTTATGGCCTCTACCTCGGATCTGTGTTTCCTCAGGGGTTCGACTAGTATTATCTATGCCTTGATACCATATTGGAGAGCTAAGCTTATCGGCAGTGAGCAATGTCTCACTCGTGCTTTAGGCCTGATCCTGCAGGCTGAGGCTCTTTATGGCCCCAGGCCCAGAGGTTTCTGAGTCCTTAGGGGTTCGGCTGGTATTATCTATGCCTTGATACCATATTGGATATTGGAGCTTAGCGGCAGCGAGCAAGTTTTTTCTACACTCGTGCTTTAGGCTTGTTATCTTCAGGCTAAGAGGTTCGTTATGGTCCCTGCCTTCAGATGTATGAATATCCTCAGAAGTTAGGCTAGAATTGTCTATGCCATTACCAATGTTGGATGCTGGAGCTTAGCGGCAGCGAGCAAGTTTTTTCCTCACTCGTGCTTTAGGTTTGTTATCTTCAGGCTAAGAAGTTCGTTATGGCCCCCGCCTTTGGATGTATGAGTATCCGCAGGAGTTAGCCTAGTATTATCTATGCCATTACCAATGTTGGATGTGGTTTACCTTTAGGGATCGAGCTAGGATAAACTATGCTTTTACCCTTGGAGATTATGGAGAGTTTGTACATACATTGGAAAAGAGTTTGTACATACATTGGAGGGGAAATCTCAAGGTGGATTGAACCTTGCTGAGCGACGGAGGAGCTGTTTAACGTCGATATAACTTCAATCTTCTTGTATTCCATGGATTTGGAATTTTATCACCGGCTTCCGCCATGAGATAGTATGAACATGGACCAGTTCGACCTATGACCATGAAAGGACCTTCCCAGTTTTCTACTATCTGGGATTTCTAGAAGGACCCAATCGTTGATAGGGAACTCCCGAGTGCGAACTCGTTTGTTGTAGGAATTTGCCAGTGTTTGATGATATCGACCAAGATTTACGATAACTCGATCTCATGTCTCATCTATCCAATTGAGATTGCAAACCAATTTGAACTCATTTTCTTTGTCTTTGAGCTCGTGGTCTCTTACAGGATGGTAATACTTCGTTGGGATCACTGCTTCAGTTCCATAGGCAAGTAGAAAAGGAGAACACTATGTTAACTTTCGTGGCGTAGCTCGATAAGCCCATAAGACGTGAGGAAATTCATGTATCCAGTTGCCCTTCTTCTGTAACATAAGGTGCTTTTTGAGACCATCCACGATGATCTTGTTTGTGATCTCTGCCTGTCCGTTTCCCTAGGGTAGTACGGGATTGATGAAGAATGGATTATGTTATATTTGTTGAGAAATGCTACGACCTTGGCTCCAACGAACTGAGGACCATTATCGATATGGATCAAATGTGGACAACCAAATCTTGCGATGATATGTTGCCAAATGAAAGAAATGACCTCTCCTTCTCGAGTTCTGCATAAAGGAATTGCTTCGACCCATTTAGTGAAGTAATCTGTGGCAACAAGGAAAAATTTCCTATTACCTGGACTATTGGGGAATTTACCAACTAGATCAAGTGCCCATCGTTTGAATGGCCAGTACACCTTACTGGCATGGAGCTCGAGGGCAGGGGCCCGAATTTGATTTCCACGACGCTGACATGCATCGCATTTCCTTGAGTATTCTTCAGCTTGCTTCCGCATTCCTGACCAGAACACTCCTTGGATAATAGCTCTATTAGCAAGAGTTCGTCCTGCGGTATGGGATCCGCAGATTCCTTCATGTAGATATCGAAGCATCTTGTCGGCAAGTTCCTTAGAGAGACACTTAAGGTATGGACCAGTGATTGAGCGTTTGCAGAGATTGTCGTTTGGTTGGACTGTGTAGCGCTTTGAATTTTCGATAATGTGTCTGCGCTGCTGTGGATCATTTAGTAGTGGCCCGTTACATGAGTTATCCAGACCAAGATAAGTAATGAATGGTTTCCTCCAATCATCTTTCGCCATCTCATCGCCCCCAGTGTTAATCGCATATATTATAGTACGTTTAATATTGGGGCTAGAAATAACTTCGATTTGAAGGTGTCTTGATTCTGTACCCAATACTCTGGCTAAGTAAGCCAAGGAGTCAGTGTGGCTATTCTCTCCTCGATGGAGGTATTCGAGCGTAGCTTTGTGAAATTTGTTTAGCTTTTTTGCAACCAGAGCTGCATAATCGACCATGATGTCATTCTTCTTGTAATGTTCTGAGTAGTGATGAACGATTAGAAGAAAGTCTGTGTAAGCTGAGATTTCAGTGATTCCGAGTTCGAGAGCCATGTCTAGTCCATGAATGAATACCTCGTACTCTGTAACATTGTTCGAGGCTTCGAAGTCCAAACAGATGGATTTCTTGATTCTGTCGTTGGAAGGTGCAATGAGAACGATCCCAATTCCTGACCCTGTGGGTCCTGCTGAACCATCGGTGAGGAGCCTCTACCCTTTTTGAGATATCTATGATGCTCGATCATTAAAAGATTTAGAGGGTGGAAACTCATCTGCTGCATCTTCGGCTAGATCTGGATCATGTTCTTCCCAGTCAGGATCTGAAACAGGAAAGTTTGCTAGAAAATTAATGACTGCTTGACCCTTTTCGGAAATTCGTTGCTCGAATTTGATTTCGTGCTCCCCCAAACTGACGGACCACTGCTGTACTCTTCTGGATTTCTCTTTCTTAGACAATACTTCCCGAAGTGGGTAGTTCATCATGACTTTGACAGGATATGCTTAAAAATAGTGTGTTGAACTTTTGTGTGGTGTAAACGAGAGTTAAAAGTAATCTTTCAATTTTAGAGTACCTCATTTCCGTTGGAGTAAGTGTTTTGCTGATGAAGAAGATCGGTTTCTCAATTTTTCCTTCGAGCCAAATAAGAGCCGAGCTGAGAGATGTATCTGTAACTGCGAGGTAGATAATTAGTTCCTCATTGCCTATCGGAGTCCTCATGATTGGAGCCCTCCCTTGGTAAGTTTTGAGTTCCTGAAAAGCTGTTTCGCATTCTGGTGTCCAGTTGATATCTTCGTTCTTTGAACTTTTGCTTCGCTGAGTAGAACCTCTGAGTAGCATAAATAACCATCTGCATCGGTCCGAGGACTTGGATACGAATCTGTTAATTGCTGTAAACTTTCCTGCGAGCTTTTGTACATCCTTCTTTGTTGATGGTGAAGGCATGTCCAGAAGAGCTCAAATTTGATCTGGATCTGCTTTTATCCCTTTCTTGCTGATAAGATGACCCAAGAACTTGCCCGAGTGAACACCGAACTGGCATTTTTTGGGATTAAGCTTCATTTTGTTGGATTGTAATATACTGAATACTGTAGAGAGATAAGAGATGTGATCCTCTATCTTTAGGCTCATGTAAAGTATGTCATCAATATAGACTTAGACTATTTCTCCCAGGTGTTCTTTGAACATACATGTGACCAACCTTTGGTAAGTGGCTCCAGCGTTCTTAAGGCTGAATGGCATGACCTTGTAACAGTAGAGACCCCTTTCTGCAATAAATGTAGTCTTTTCTTGATCTGCTTCCAAGAGTGGAATCTGATTGTACACCGAAGCGGCGTCCATCATGGACAAGAGTTTATGACCTGATGTAGAGTCGAGGATCTGATGAATGATCAGAAGAGGGAAGCTGTCCTTTGGCGTGTATTTGTTTAGATCTGTAAAATCCACGCAGACCCGAACCTTCCCATTCTTCTTTGGAACAACAACGATATTAGAAATCCAATCTGGGTACTTGGCTTCTCGAATGAAACCAGCCTCGATAAGTTTTTCAATCTCCTTGTTCACCTCGTCTCGAAGTCTTGGAGATAACCTGCGTTACTTCTGCTTAACTGTTGTAGCGCCTTCGCGGATATTTAAAATATAGCTAGATTTTGAGGGGTCTACGCCTGGGATTTCTTGGAAGTTCCATGCAAAAACGTCTTTGATAGATTGGAGGAAAGAAATAAGAGCTTCTTTCTCTGTTTGAATTAATTTCGTACCAATATAAGTACCTCGGTTAACTCCATCGATCTGGACGTATTCCACGGGCTCGGTTGGAGAAGACTGACCATTGAGGTGATCAGCCTTCTGTGATTGCCATGCAACAATCTGCTCTGAATGGTCATGAACTGGTGAGACTGTATTCTCGTAAGCTCGAGAGATTTTCTGACTTCCTTTGATTTCATAAATACCGTTGTTATGCTTAAAATGGAGCATTTGATGGAACGTGGACGGGATGGCCTCTATATTGTACAGCCAACATCGTCCTAGTATCCCCAAATACCTTGATCTGGCGTTGATGACGAAAAAAATAACATCGATAGTGGTAGGCCCTACTGTGGTTGGGAGAGTGATCTTCCTAACTCGTACTTCTTTGGACCCATTAAACCCACTGATGTTTGTCTCGCTTTAAACGACCTGATCTGAGTGCCCCATCTGGTCAATCGTGCTCTAGAAAAGGATCACAACCCCACTTCCTATGTTCACCATCATGGTGTGCATTACGAAGTTCCTCAATTTGAGCATATTTACTAGTACGTCATGATGAGGATACTTCACATGTCCTGTGTCGCAGTCTTCGAAGGAGATTCCCTTTCGACGACTGCTTGACTCTGGGAGGAGCTTTCTTCCTTGTTATGGACGGAAAGGTCATAGCACTCTCCCAACTTCCTCTGCTTGACTCTGTTAGAATTCAAAACCTGATTGATCTCGATCATATTACTGCAGTAGAGATGATATAGATGCTTCTCCTCTGTTTGTTCTGTTGCTTGAGTCACTTCATCTTGTTTCAGATAACTTCCATCTTTATAGCTGGGAAGATTGATGATGTATTCGGGCATCCTCCCTTCCTTAAAAATGATATCCAGGAGATTTTTCAAACCATAGCAATTATCGGTGTTTTGTGCTTAATCTTGTGATATTCGTAATAAGGTCGGCCTGATATTGGATCAAGATGTCGTGCTGGACAGAAACATTTATCCTTCTGGAGAATAGGATAGATCACGGAATGCTTGGCATTCAACTTTGGTATGACTGTTCTGGATGGTTTCTGCGACCACTGATTGTTGTCTCTTTCTGGTTCTGTCTTTGGTCATTTAGGATCGCCTTGATCGCTCGAGCTGGGGTTGTTGTTGAAATCTGTGGAAGGAACCTTGGTGATATGGACTGCCTTTACAGGTTTATTCAGTTCGGGCATCATCCGCTCCAGATCGATGTAATTGTTGACTTTCTCGATCATATCTTTGAGAGTCTTGGGCTTCTTCAGGAAGAGATACTCTTTAGCTTTGCAATTAAACTGCAGAGCATTTGTGAATGCGGGCACGGCTGTCTTCTAATCTAGATTGTCGACCTTCCGAGCCAGTTCGAGAAACTTCTTGGAAAACTCCTCGAGCTTCTCCCATTATGCTTGTTTGAGACTTATAAGAGAATATAAGTTCTCTTCTTTGTTTTTGTTGTTGGCATAAATGAAGATTTTCTGTAACTGCTCAAAGGTATGAATCGAACCCTCCAGCAAAGAGTGGAACCAACGGAGAGGTTCGTCCTGGAGACTGGTAGAAAATTGCCGGCAAAGGATGTGATTCAGATTAGAATACTAACTCAATGAGTCGCGGAATTGTTGAACGTGCTGGCCAGGATCGGTTCCTTTTCATTTGATGATCTTGGGTGTATGAATACTTGTTGGGGCATTCATATCAAATAATTCTTTAGCAATTGGACTACCTTGTAATTTATACGAGTCATCCTTCGTATCTAAAGTTGTTGCTTCAATGATCTCCCTGATACGCTGGTCCATGAGCTCCTGAGAAATATAATGTTGAGGGATAGGAGCTGGTGGAACTGCTGGAACTACAGGAACTGTTGGAACTGTCAGAACCGCTTAGCGTATGAGTCTGGGAACGTGGTCACCTATTTCCTCGCTGATATGTTCAGGAATTGGGGCTCGGTAAGGAGGTCACAAGACTTCCTCGGGCAACTTGGAAGGCATGCGATCTCTGCTGATATCTGTCTGTGCCTCCTGTCCCAAATGAATTGAGACTATCGGTGCTTGTGGATCTTCACAATGAATCCTGGAAATGTCTGTACTATGTACCTCATGTGGCCCTAACCTCTCGTGAACGGAAACCCTTGAGATTGTTGGTACTGTTTCGCTCTCTCTTAGGGCTGGTTGTGGTTGGCTGCTCTGTAATGCTTTCAGAGCTGTTTGAAAAGCTAATATCTGAGCTTCTTGTTTCCTTGTCTCCAGAACTCAAGCTTGACACTCTCGTTTTGACTCCTTCTCGCGGAGTTCTCAATCTTCTAATCGCTGGCGCTTGAGTTGACTTCGTTTCTCGGCTTCGGCAATTAAGCTCTCCCAAAGCTCGGCAACCCGATTAGATTCCCTCAAACTTTCAGGCTGAGCTCCCGAAGATTGACGTGTTTGAACCATAATTGAATACTGCTTGACTGGTGAGTATCAATCGTGGCCCTTAAATACGTGAAAAAACCGTGCATTCCCACAAACGGCACCAAATGTAGGGACTAGATTTCGTAAAGCTCAAACTAGCTTAAAATCGATCCTTACACCAAGAACTACTATAACAAGAATTAAAAAGAGATAACACTTGACACAGGGGATTTAGCGCGGAAAACCTGTGAATAGGTAAAAACCACGACCTCGAGTGAAGGATTTTGTGAAAGTAGTATTATTACTTTAGAGATTGAGATAATCTGATTACAAGAATTAATCTAAGAATACATAGCTAAAGATCATATAATTGTATGTATAGATTTGTCTGTCAACCATCCTATTTCCTTAGGAGTTCTACCTTTTTATAGACCCTGCTCTCAGCTTGACATCGTGCTTGAACATATTCTCTTGAAAGTGGGAGTCATGGGCAGTTGAGTGTGTAACTGTTTTCTCGTGGGAGACAGGTATATGTTGACTTGTTCTGTTTACATCTGCTGTGGACGATCCACGTTCTGCTTGAGTTCGTGGTCGATGTGTAACTATTAATGTGTTTGTAATGTGTTTGTTTATGCGTGAGTCTAGTACTGGATAAGATCGAGTCTTCTGGAGCTCGGGGTATAGATGAGATCGAGTGTCCATAGCTCGAGGGATAAGTCCCTACAATTATGTTCTTCAACATTTGCTTTTTCTTTGTTTTGTCATGGTGTTCTTGTTAGCAGCTTAGTTTCAAGGCTATTGAAACCTTTCTTACTTAGTTGTTGGAATATCCTTTGTAATATTTTTTCCTTTTTAGTGTTCAGGCTCTCCTTATCCTTTTTTGTAAGGTAGGGAGTTGTCCCCACTTTGTAATTACTCTTTTATATTTTTATCGGGGGGACTATCCCCCAGCACAATTTCCCAAAAAAAAAACCCACTGAGACTTATGAAGGTAAGATATGTAGCACAAATTCAAAGGATAATAATATGTCACAGTGCAGTATTCGTTGGCTCTATTATTGGAAAATGCGCAAACAAATGAGACACATACGACTTCTCCCAAAGCGGGCAGCCTAATAAATCGCTGGAGAAAGGTATTTCTAGCAATGCACATAAAAAAAATGGCTTTAATGTTGAATTGCCGGAAAGCGATAAGACATTTAAACTTTTGAATGAAGAAGTAGAACACATATCTTCTGAAGGGATTGAAGAGGAGATGCTATCAGATGTCATATTTTTGGGTGAAGATGTAATCTTTCTGTCCAGACTTCAACATAAGTAATATTGGTTGTGATGTGTATGTATATAATGTTTGTTCTTTCAATCTTAGATCAAATTTTAACTGAGATTTGTTTGCTATTGTAGTAAGAGTTCATAATTGTGGGGGGCGGGGTGCTTTCAATATTGAATATTGAGGGGTATCAAGCTTTGAATATAAAAAAACTGGGGGGGGGGGGGGGTGCTTTCAACCCCAACTTCATCTACTAAAAACAAAACTAAAACTAGATGTAAGAAATACCTGAGATGTGGAAACATTGTTTTCAAAAGGGCGATGCATATACGCTCCACATGGACTCTCACGAGATTCAAAATCCGTAACCCTTTGTTCAAGTTACATACGTTCATTAGTCTCAACCTCCAAACTTTCTTGCACCTCGTTAAGCATAACTTGTTTAACCCTTTCCTGCTCAATAACCCTCCTTAAGGATGTTGAAACTCTGATGTTAGTCTTGTTGAGGTGGCCATTTTATCCCTTAACATGGCCATTTCCATCTCCCCCATATTCCTTTTACATATAATTTTTTTTTATGAGAACTAAGTAGAGTTTAATGTATATAAAATAAAACTTGCATTTGAAACTACTAGAATTCATAACTATATATGCAAAAATAATAAAGTACTCAATAAACGACTATAGAAGTTCTCACTCAATTAACTATGAAAATTTAGGAGTATAGATGTTACTTATAACTGCTACTGCATCATTATCTAAATCCTTATCCATGAGCATATGGTCTTTTTAAATAGCCCTGTTTATACGTTCTTGTGTAACAGAAATAGTAAGTTTCTCTTATCACATAACTATACCTTCAAATATTCTAGTAGTAAGATTCTAAAGTTCTTATACCATTCATTTTTTCATCTCCTCAGGATATGTGCCATCCTCCCTAGTATGACAAGCCATAAAAATCTCATACCTCTTCATATAACCTTAAGGTCTACCTTTTTCCTGCAAAAAAAATCATTAATTAAGTTTATTGTCAGGTTGATTTAACAAAACTTATAAAGCATACTATAAATAAGAAATATCATTTATTAGCAGAAAATATATAAATACTTATGAAGTTTAATATATAAACATTTTTTTAAGAAGAAGGCGATGACTATTTCAAAAAATTAGCACTTCTTATCTTACCTTCCATTATAAAGTTTAATATCTTAACTTCTTCTTCTAAATCATGCCAATCACCGACTGTAATGGCCTAATTCTTGGATTCGAACTTAGCCTTTACACCAAATATGTCTAGAATGCTCAAGAACAGTAAACAATAATCAACAAGATAATTTAGCATTGAAAACCTTTAAATAGGTTAAAAACCACAACCTTTCTTGAGGATTTTGAGAAAGAGAAGAAGATCTTATAAAGGTTGCTAACTTATAACAATGAGTGCTTCGAATATGTGGAATTTTAGAGTAAGGATTCTTCTGCGTAGAATTGCCTACCTCTAACTTGTAGTTCTCTGGTCCTATATATAGGTCTTATAATATGACCATTTGATGACCATTAAAATTCTTAATGGTAGACGTTACAAAGTATATGTAAGTTATTCTTTGGCCAAATGGTGCAACGTTCTGACCTCTATTACTGTACAATGGTACTATTGATGACTATACACTTGCATATATTGAACTGTTGATATGGAGGTCGAAAGCGATGACTCGAACTGAGAAATATTGAATATGTCTTTAGTAATCTTTCATGTATGCAGATGAGGTTGAGGTCGGAGCTTGAGTCTGAGATACGAAATAAGCTATTACAAGATGGATCTCAACTAAGTGCACAAGTAGCATCAGGGATGAGTGGTCTTGATTGAGAAAATTGTACTTCGTGTGTGTCCTGATGTTGCTATCTATTTTCTATCTGTGCCACATTCTCTGTTGGTGAGGTCGAAAGTTCAAATGTTGGTCGAAGATGACACATGAGTCTGAGATGTGGAATAAGCCACTGCAACCGCCCCATCTCAACCAATAGTACAAGATACATTGGAGGCGAGTGGTATTGGTTGAGAAGTGGCATTAACTGTTGTAGTTAATATCTGAGACTCAATTCCGATCTATATTCATAAGTATCTTGCTTCTGCCTTTTGTGTTTCCTATAACCAATGGTTCTATTCAATGTTATTTCATGGGGAATCTTGGTGACGTTAGGAATTTGGAGAGTTGCCTTTAATGTTGACTGTAGTATAAAGAGGATCATGATTTGTGCATGATGAACTAAGTTTTCTTCTTGGATCTTCTTCTGTATTCCACTATGGTAAATTGTCTTACTGTAATTTAGAAATTTCTAGGATTCGTATGAAGATGGAATAACTGCACATCAGGTATTTTGGATACCAACCATTGCATCTTCCAATGTCAATTCTTGTATCTTCCACCAACCATCGTATGTCATATGAAGAAGTGATGGAGGTGAGGGATGATAATTACCAGATGGTACGTTTCCACTATCTGCTTACATCAGAGGCGGAGCACCGAAATGATCTTCAGTTGCTAGCGGAGGAGGCTGTGATAATTGAAGATGAAGAGACAGGCATTCATCCGAGGGAGTCTCGTCGGTACCCTTCTAATGAGTAGGTCTTGTTGAAGATATAAGGCCTTTTGTCTATCTCTAGTATGCGGGGTGGGGGTTATGGTAGAAGAGGTGGCGATGATAGAACGGATTATTTTCTTCTATGGACCCTAGATTTTGGCCATAAAGAAGATCTTTCATCTATGATTTATTGTTCTAACAGTTTCTCGGATCTTGCAGCATGGGATCAGGGTTTGGAAGTTACTTCATTTTTTTAGTATTTTCTCTGTGGGCTCCTGAAAATCAATTCGAACTGTAACTTTGTGGAGTAATCTGTTGTAATTATTGGGAGCATTTTATTATCTGTAAAGTATTTTGTAAGAAAAATCTTCAAACTAATAAAATGTCGATGTTCTGGTCTATTGTTTCTTTGTATCGAACTTGTTTGTGTAGTTTTTTGTTAAAAAATAGAAGTATGATAATAAGAGTTAGTTATCATGGGGTATGATGGGGAAAAACAAGATGTAACGGGTTCTGTGTGCATGATGGCAAATGGTAGTGATAGGTGAGTTTTGAAAATTTAGAGGAGCTCGAAAATGTGACTTGGTGAAAGTAATTATATATTTTTTTCTGCGTCAGTGTACTCGAACTGGATGACAGAGTATTTCAAACTGGGAGAAAGGGATGATATTAATCTGTGAGTGCAACTGTTAGATTTACTTGATCTTATATGTTGTTGTCGTTATATTTACTCGTATAAAATCTGAGGAGATATTTCATACTATGGAAAGAATGACTTGTCGTCACAATATTCTGTATTTGATGTTGATATTTTGCTATCCCAAAAATATTCTCAAAATATTTCTCTCAGCAAAATCTATGGGGTGATCTGGATTTGCGGAGATCTTTCTCGTGGCTATAAGTAGTGATTCCTTGCTGTTATGATTTGTATCATCTATAGGGATAATTTTGCTCTAAAGGTAGTATGATTAAGCATGGTGAGGACTCGTTCTAAGCATAATCAGCAGGCAGCAGATGCTCATTTCCATATCAAGGTTACTAAACTTCATGAGCGATATTTTTATTTATTACCTTATGATGTTGTACTTCCAGAATGGCTATTGAATCTAGTCGGATTAGATGATGAAGGTAATCATGTAGAGTATGATCACTTTTTTTGGTGCGATGTGTTCCAAGGTCTTTGCTAGGTATCACGACTGACTGTTCGATAGCTCGCGTACGAGAAAATCATTTAAGAGGATGCAATGACAGCAAATGGAGAGATGATTTATGTTGGGAGGCATACTATCGAGGTTGTTTTTTATGTAACTGATGAGCCTGGTAAGCTCGAAGTATGAGAGCTCGTACAAAGTATCCTATTTGTAGTATTCTGTGTTGGAAACCAAATAAATGTAAGATGAGGAATTTTGAGATAATAAAATAATGTGATGTCTTGATCTGTTTGAATAAGAAAAATATATTCTAGTTTACTCTTTGTGTACAGATATTATGGAAGACATCTGTAGGATCTTAAGAACTGTATAGATATCTTTGAATTTTGAATATTGATCTATTTTAGGAAAGTTGTACGATCTTGGTAGGGTATAAAAGTAAGGTGATTGGTCATTTGTACTGTGTTTGAGGAAGAGGTACAAAATTATTTAATGGTAGACAATAGGGACAGACATGATGATGGTAGACATAATCACAAAAGTCATGATGATGCCTTTAACCAAAAATATGTGCCTATAGGGACAGTAGGGGTGACTGACACGTATCTGAAGGAGCCATTATTTAACAAACTAAGGAAAAGAATAAAAATGCGCCTCTTTCTCCCTCATAAATTATCTACAATTTCAGAAAGAGAAAAAAGTGGTGTAAATCTTATTTCCAAGGAGAGAAAATGTTTAAGCTCTGAGTGCAATTTAGGAAGGAAATCTTCATTATGTGATAGAAAATTTTTGGAGAAGCGACGGAAGCGCATAAATTCGAAAAGACATCCAGAAAAAGCAAAAGATTGTTGTTCTTCAAGTACAGGTTGATAATGTTAAGCTCTGTCCATTTGATTTGTTTAGTAATCTAGATGATATTTGCAGTAATCTGTTTGATATGTGTAGTAACATGTTTGATATGTGTAATACCTTATTTGATATCTGTAGTAACCTATTTGATATGTATATATGATAATATAGGGGTTTTGGGGTTTTTTGAATAAATATAAGAGAGTTTTGGAGTTGGAGAATTTTTGTATATAAGCAGACTATAGAGAGAGAAAATACTTGCTTGAAGAAGGCGAGAGAAAATTGAAATGATTGATTGTTGCTTTTTGTTTTAGGAAATTGTAGGGTAGACGTGTTGACTAGGTAGAAGTTGGGATTGTGGTTAATGTATGTAGTGTAGAGATAATGATAAAATATGTTTTGTATCTGTAGGTCCAATATGCGTTCGAAACCTAGCATTCCCAATAGTAAATTTGTAGTCTCATTGAGTTCGGATGAAACATCGTCTTCAGGAAGGGAGGACAATTATAGTGTCATGGAAGAAACTGTGAATAGTGTAAAGATGATCGTAGAGGTTGGGGGGCCCAGTAATATTACTGCAATAGTAGAGAAGGAGGATAGAAAAGGGAAAGATAAAGTTTTTGTCATTTACCCAGAGGGAGTGGATGTAGGAAAAGAATATTTAAAATATAAAAAGAAATTACAGGGAGAATGCGGGAGTTATGTGAGGGACCAAGGTCTCTGGTTCAGGGACTATATCCCCAGTAAGGGGGAGGAGGTGGTATACTACCAAGTCCCATGCTTGAAGAAGTATAAGAAGGATAGAGGGATTAGTGAGGATGTTAATCTCTCATATTATAATGGCCTCGGGCTATCAGTCCTGAATGATAGGCTTTTGTGTTTCTTGGATTAGGTCGTATGTGGCCTTAGAATTCCTCTGACCTACTATCATAAAGGAGTTATGAATGTGTTACAGTGTTGCCCTGCCCAGCTAAATAGGAATGTTTATGAAATGATGAGGGTATGTGAGGCACTGAATGAAAAATGGAGGAAGATAGGGACTGCGAAGCTGAAGATGTGATGAAGATTTATAAATGGAAATATGTCGAAGGTCAAAGTAGTGGCTACCTGTATAGTGATTTAGCTAGGCCAAAATTCTTTGATTTTGAAACTGCAGGTAGATCTTGAAATGACCACCTTGTATGGGTAGAGGGTAATTGTATGCAGGATCCTGCTGAACCAGTGCTCGAATTGAACCATAGATATTATAATCTGAGTAAGTAATGTTGACCAATCTTCAAATAACCAATAACTTGTCTTCGATCTACTACTTAATGTTGTGTTCCGTATTTTGGCAGAACCCAAGCCTTCATCTGCGCCTGATAAGGCAAGTCTGTTCCACTGCGTTGTTCGAGATCAGGATGAGCTAAAGTAGGTACTTGGTGAGCTCGGTATCCGCAGGGAGGAAAGGGTAGATTTTGCAGTACCCAAAGTTCAACGAGCTCACAAGAAACGAGCTATGGCTGAAGGGAAAGCTTACCTAACTGTGGATGATGTTCTTTGTCTTCCACCTCCTGTACCTCAGGCTACCAAACGGAATACTCAGAGATCCAGGAAGTTAACTCGGCAGAGTACCTCTATCACTGGGGTGGTGGCCACGGGACATGAGGTCACCAAGACTAATTTTGTAGGTGTGGAGGAGAGTATAGTTGCTCCTGCTAAGGTCAAGAAGAGATCAATGAAAAGAAAAAGGCATGATGAAGAGGGTACTTCCCGAACTAATTCTCATGTCGCAGCTAAGATGAAAGAGCTAGAGCTAAAATACTGTCTGATGGATGGGACGGCTCCAGAGCAGCTCGACGATGAGTATCACAAACAAATTTTTGTGGTATGTGTTGAAAATCATAAATTATCTTTGATGCTGCTGAAGGGAGCAAAAATGTGTCTGGAAAAGAGGAACCAGGAGTTCGGGGTGAATTTTGAAGCTCAATCTGCTCGTATGAAGGAGCTCGAAGCTAAGCTTAAGCTAGAAAAGGAGAAGAGAGCTGAAGATGCTATAGCGGCTATCGAGGTCACAAAAAAGTATAGCGATCTGGTGAAGCATGACGCTGGTATGTCACAATCGGTTGAGGCTAGTACAAAGAGACCACTTCATCCAATCATATTATGATTTTGGATTGAGTATAGCTGATATTGTGTTAGGCCGAACTGGTAGATATAGTAAAATAGTCTTTCCTTCAGTGGTTGTTGATGAAGGGATGGTTGATGCTGTTACTATACTAGAGAAAACATGGAATCTTCTACCAGGAAGTATCAAGCTAGTCCTATCTGTTGAGAAAGTATTAGACCCTCTATTAGAACGTACTAAACCAATTCCTCATCCTGGGAAGACATCGGGTCCTTCTTCAGAACCTGCTGATCCAGTCCATCTTGTTGGGTCGTCATTGGAGGCTCTATCAAAGGTAGAAATTAGCAAGAATCTTTAAACCTTCTCTGGCATTCTATTTTTGATTTGATGCAGTTCGTGTAATATCAATGTGATTGTACTCTATATTATTGAAGCTGGAGTAATGATTTAAAACATGTTCATTTTGGATGTCTGTATTATAACAAAATATTTGTACTCTATACAAGAGATAGAGTGATTGAGAAAAACTAATTCCGAACTGGAGAGGTCGTTAAGTAGAGCGAGGGATTTCGTGGCTCGTATTCAACAGATACTTAATAAAACTGAATATGAGAAAATGCAATTTAAGTTGAATTCAGAGAATTTTTTTAAAGAGTTATATGATCTCTAATGTAGATATGCTAAGATCAAAATAGAAATGGATGAGGTATTAAGAAAGGAAGAGGAAAGGGAGGTATTAGTGCGAAAACCAAAAGAGTTGACCTGCTTTAACGACTTAAGTAATAAGGCTAAGTGTTAAAGTATGTTAATAGCTCTGACATTGTATTTTGAGGTCGAAGTAGATAGTGAACAAGGGTTAAAAGAAGCTTATGTAGAGCTTTTGAAGGAGAGAGGTGTAGTTCTGGACCCAGCTCGAGTTATGTTTTTTGTTTTTTTTTTGTTTTTTCAAGCTGGATTTTTATAGGGATCCGTAGCCCTGAGTTTCCAACCCCATTAGTTTTTAAAACCAAGACCTCTCACTAGGTAGAGAGGTACTACCACCACTGGGCCAATAACCCAATGGTAAGTTATGTTTTTAGCTTAAGAAGCTCGTAATCGTCATAGTTTAGAGGCGAGAAAATGTTCTGCTCGAGCTGGTGTGTCTGTTGTATGCGGTAATGTAGAACCTTTATCTAATGGGTTTGGCTTTATGTAGGATCGGAGGTGTATGAAAATTCTATCTTTTAGGATAAGAAAAGAGCAAATAGAAGTCCAAAAGCGATTAAAGGGTGAATTCAAGGGGTTACAAGATGATTTAATGCAACACGTAGAGTAAAAAATATCTTTTGCAACGCAATTGTCGAAAGAAGTGACTGTTCGAATGAAGGTAGAAGCTAATTTGAGGGCTTTAGGTGTATTGCAAAAAGAAGTAAGCCAGCGGCTGCACAAGGCACATATGGTATTGAAGGAGCATATATCTATATTTGTTGCGAGCAAAAATCGCTGCTCGAATAGAACATGAGTGCCATATAGACAGTGTTATTGATTTTTATTGAGGAAAACTGGCTAGGGTAGAGAACAAATTTAGGAAGTTCGTGATAGTATGTGAGAAGGATTTTGGTGTAAGGAACACCAAGGCTGAAAATATATGGTTTACCAAAGGTGATGGAGAAATATTTGGTGAAAAACCTATTCCTAGTCCGGGGGAGTTGTCATCAGATAGGGATGAGGAAGAGGTCGAAAGTCTAATACCCCGATCGCGGCGTAAACAATGTCAGCAGGAGGTGGTGACCTTTACCACTCCGGTAGAGGTACAAGTAACGAATAGATAGAGTTTGAGAGATAAATGGCCGTCTTCTTATTTCTTGAAGAATCGAAAATAGGGTATTCTCATTTTTCTTTTACCGGCTCTGCATATGTGTTAGATCTTTGTATACTGCTGTTGATGATAAATGAAATCTATTCTCTATGATGATGAATAAAATGATATATCGATATTACTCAAATACCATGTTCCTGATTTAAACTTGTTAACTGTGATATGTAATCTGTTGGAATAATCAAACTATTATAACAGGTAAAATTGATAGCTATTCAAAGTTAGTATGACACGCTATGTGTCCAAAATGGACAATTGAACGCTAAGCTAAATTTGTGTAATGGGGCACTAAAAAGCGCTATTGGATTGGAAGAAAGCATAAAGGTGGAGATAGCACGATAACGAAATATAGGAGCTCGATTGTTTGAGGAGCTACAAAAGAAAAAAGGCAGATCTAGCCTGCGGACTGAGAAAAATAGAGGAGTTAAAAGAAATTATAAGTAAAAAAGAGATTGGATTTACAGGTGGCTCGAGGTAAGCGAGCCAGCAGGGGACGAAGTTGACATCTGTTCAAGTTCGAATTACAGAACTGTTGGCAGAATTATAGAAAGAAGGTAAAAATATGAAAAACTTACAATTCCAAGTAAATATACTTGAAGCGGAGATAGCTGATACGCGAGCTCGCGCTTCTAAATATGAAGTGTTGTGGCTAGTTGTTGATGTTTTGATAAAGAAGATGGGAAAGGCTCGTAGTAAATAGAACAAAAATACAAATGAGGCTTGGAATAAAGTAGTGACTCTAGAGCATACCATACAGGTGTCGAAGTTAAATACCTTGGTGCACCTAGAAGAGAATGCAAAATTGTATGACATAAATGCAAAGTTAGATGTTAACATATTATAAGCAGAGATACGCCTTGATGAGAGGAGAGTAGAATGGGAGAATCGTGAAGCGGGAATTGATGGGCCAATATCTTTGATTTATCATATGGATGAGTTCATGATAGTGTTGGATTCTCATAATTCTGATGTGTTGGATGAGAAATGACGAGTAAAGAAGCGTTGCGATCATTTGGAAGCTTCGCTGAAGGAAGGTCAAAGTAAACTTTGCGAGCTTATTCTGTCAAAACAGGTGAAAACTGAGGCAAGTGATGTGTACGAAAGTGATATAACAACAGTGATTTCATTATTTGCATAAGAGTTTAAGAGCTTAGAAGTTGAAAGTAAACTGGTATATGATGGTTTAGTCGGCAAAGGTGCGCAGTGTGACATAGAGGTGATACGGTCTGAGTATCTTGATCCCATGGTAGCCAAAATTAAAGTTCTGAAATAGAGTATGGTTAGAGATGGATAGAAAATTATTATGGGAAGAATGCCAGAGTTTATGTGCCAACGGCAGTACAAGGGTTATGCACATGACATTACGGGGCCTTCAAATATAGGTGATGATTCAGTTGATAGTTCTAGTGAAGAGTAATGATTGTAAAGAGGCACTATGTATACTAACGCATATAGTAGATAAGGTGTATGAAAATAGGACTGTCTAGAATAGTGATTTATACTAACCTTTTAATAAACCAACGATACTGTATGAGTTGAATATCTATTGTATAGGATGATCCCGAAGGCTATCGTATAGTAGATGGCTACTGAGGCAACGAATGTAGAGGAGCATAGAAGATCAGTTTGGTTGAAGCCATAAACGATTCATAATGTGATATGTTATCAGTTTGGCTGAAGCAACAAATGATCCGTATTAAAATAGGTGATCTATTTGGCTAGAGCAATAAACGAATTGTAATGTATACATGATCAGCAACAAAAAAACTGTAATGTAAATGGATGATCAGTTTAGTCAAAGTAGCAAGCGATCTGTAATGTAATAGGTGATCGGTTTGACTGAAACAACAAATGATCTATAATGTATAGATGATTAGTTTGGCTGGAATAGCAAATGATCTGTAACGTAATAGGTGATCGGTTTGACCAAAGCAACAAATGATCTAAAATGTATATATGATCAGTTTGGCTAAAGTAACAAACGAGCTGTAATATAAATGGATGATCAGTTTGGCCGAAGCAACAAACGATCAGTAATCTGTATATAGAAGTACTTGTTGAATATATTAGAAAAGTACTATAATATATGGAAATAGATTACAAGTATTTTATTGGTATAAGATTGACGTACGATGAATGTGTTAGATAGTGTTCTGTATGAAATAGTAGAAAGTACTCAGATGTATGAGGATCAAACATAAGTCTTTCATTGATGTAAGGCCGTCATACAAGATGATAGATTGAGCTATAGAAAAGTACACTGTGATAGATTTTTATCTGTGATACAACTTCAATCTACTCGTGTTCCAAGGATTAGGGATTCGATATCCGTGTTCAGTGGCGAGATCGTAAGAACCAGGGCTACTTTTTCCAATAATGACAAAAGGACCTTCCCAATTTTTAGACAGATTCCCAGTATTTACTTCTTTTTTGCATTTAGGAATTTATCTTAGGACGATATCTTTGATTTCAAACTCTCTATAACGAACACTCTTGCTATAAGATCGAGCTAGAGCTTGGTGGTATCTTCCCAAATTCATGATTTCTCTGTCTCCATTCTTCTCGATCCAATTCATGTTATATGCCAACTATATTTATTTTCTTCATCTGTCATGGCATGGTCGCGTATTGGGTGATGATACCGAGTGAAAATGATTGCTTTTGTACCATAAGCCTAGAGGAACGACATACATCCAATTGATACTCGAGGTGTTGCTCGATATTCCCATAACACATATGGCAATTCTTGGACCCAATTTCCCTTTTTCTCTGTCAAGCACTTTTGAATTCTATCCAAGATAGTACAATAAGTAATTTCAGCTTGGCCATTTCCTTGTGGGTAATATGGATTGGAAGGATAGTATATGATGTTGTAGATATTGAGGAATTCGACGACTCTGGAGCCAACAAACTAAGGTACATTATCGATTCTGATGAGATGGGGGAACCCAAAACGGATGATGATGGTTTCCCATATAAATTTGATAACTTCATCTTCTCGTGTGCGACACAGTGGGACTGCTTCTACCCATTTACTAAAGTAATTTGTTACTACTAAGATATGCTTCCTTTTGCCTGATGCGGTAGGGAATTCTCCTACGAGATCGAGTACCCATCTTTTAAATAGCCAGACAACATTGCTGGAATAGAGTTCCAAGGATGGAACACGAATTTGGGGGCCATGTCGTTGACATGCATTGTACTTTCTTATGAGCTCAATGGCTTGAGCTTTCATTTTAGGCCAAAAGACACCTTGAGATGAACTCAATTGGCTAGAGATCGTCCTGCTGCATGGGAACCACAAGTACCTTCATGGAGTTCGTATAGGAATTTTTGAGCTTCTTTGCTAGATTAACATTCAAGATTCGGCCATGTGACCAAAATTTTGTATAGGAGACCGCTTTCCACGATGTACCACTTAGCATTATCAAGCACGCATCCCCTTTCAGTGGGATATGTTGGGAGATTGCCGTCAAACGTATTTTTAGTCCCAATGTACTTTAGGAATGATCATCTTCAATCGTCCTCATCCTCTTCAACGCCCCCAGTATTGATAGAATTCGAGGTTATAATGTTAATACTGGGGGTGGATAATACTTCGATCTTAAGATAACGGGCTTCCGTACCAAGGATTCCTGTCAAATAAGCAAGAAAGTCAGAATGTTTATTTTTTCCACGCGGTAAATGTTTGATAGAAATTCCTTTGAATCTACTCATTCTGCCGGCTACTACTGCTGCGTAGTCAATCATCTTTCCGTTCTTTTGAAATTTTTCTGTGTGATGGTTCACAATGAGTAAAGAGTCTTTGTACACACACAGCTCGGAGACTCCAATCTCAAGAGCCATATCTAGACCGTGAATCATTACTTCAAGAGCCATATCTTATTCTGGGAAATCCGTAAGGAAGTCTACTGCTGCTTTACCCTTTTCAAAATGTCGTGGTTTAAAACAGATGTCAAATTTGCCAAGAGTGACCGAACATTGTTGTACTCATCTCAATTTTTCTCGTTTGGATGAGATCTCTCGCAAAGGGTAATTTGTCACCACTCGAACTAAGTGTGATTAAAATTATTGTCTCAATTTTTGTGATGTGTATACGAGAGCTAAGAGTAATTTCTTGATCTTGGTATACTGGGACTCTACTGGAGTGAGAGTTTTGATGATGAAGTAGACATGTTTTTCCATTTTCCCATCAAGTCGAATGAGAACAAAACTTAATGATTCATCGATAACTGTAAGATATATTGTGATTTCTTCCCCCTCGCTAGGTGTACTCATCACTGGTGGTGAACCTAAGTAAAGTTTGAGTTCCTGAAATGCTGCTTCACACTCTGTTATCTACTCAATCTCAGGATCCATTTTAAACTTATGTTTTGTTGTCCCTTCACGCAATAGGTTGAATAACCATCGACATCGATCTGAAGACTTCGAAATGAAACGATTTATTGCGACAATCTTGCCTGCTAACTTCTGTACATCTTTCTTTATTTTTGGAGAAGGCATAGACAATAGTGCGCAAATACGATCTGGATCAGCTTCTATACTTCTCTTATTGATTAAATGTCCCAAGAATTTTTTGAATGGACCCCGAACTGGCATTTTTCAGAGATGAGCCTCATCTTGTAGAACAAAAAATTTCAAAAGTAGTGTATAAGTCTGTAATATGGTTCTCATTTCAAAGACTTTTACACAACATATTATCAATGTAGACTTCCATCATTTTTCCAAGGTGATCTTTGAATATTTGTGTCATCAAACGCTGATAAGTGGTTCCAGCATTCTTAAGACTGAAAGGCATGGCCTTATAGCAGTATAAGCTATCTTCTGTAATGAAAGTTATCTTCTCTTGGTCATCAGGTAGCATAAGTATCTGATTGTATCCTGTAACTTCAAGAGAGAAAAGGGATAAATCTAGGGTTTTGCTCTAGAGAGATTTCTTGGGTTTTCTTTCTAGGGTTTCTTACTAAGGATTATCAGTAAGAATAAAGGTGAGGTTGAGCGACCTCTGTAACTTCTTGCAACCCTAAGTGATAATATATTCGTCGTGCTTGTCGGGGGTGGTTTTGATCCTCAAAAGGGTTTCTACCTAAATTAAACCTTGTGTATGTGATTATTGCCTTTCTTTGAATTCTCCGTGGTTAGAGTTGGATCTTAAGTTCTTGCTAAATCGTATTGTACTTCCACGTTACGATTTGCCCCCTCGGTTTACCAACAACAGCAACTGCTGGTATGTTCTTCTCGATAAGAGGGATATAAAGGTAGTAATGCATCTTCCATTAACTCTTTATACTTTACCTTCTCTTCAAGATAAGTTTGTGCTTGATTAACACCTTCATTGTTGCATTTAAATGTAGTAACCTCGACATGAGCTTCAACATTAATCTCATCTTCAACATTAACCTCATTAGGAAGATGTTCAAGTGTATCATTATCCATGAAGACCAACGGTGGACAAGAATCCTTAACATTATTGGTTGGAAGAGTGCTTGTTTGAGAGTTTACATAGGATCTGGAAAATTGTTATCCATGGTAAATCCATGCTGTGTATGTCGTATCAAAACCATTAATTATTAAATGCTCATTTATATGTTCCAAGTCATTCTTCCCTATCCTATTACGACATTTGACACACGGACAACTGTACCAATCTGCACCTCCTTAATTTGGTATATTCACAATTAAAAAATAAATAAATAACTCAAGACCACTCATATATTCCCATGACCCTCGCGGTGCTTTCATCCATTTATTGTCTGTAATTGCTGGTATAAATAATGTCATTGAGTAGAGACGAACAAAAAAACCTGTAAATCTAGTTGCTGCACAATAAAATTTCATTTCGCTGAGAAATTTTATAAGTTAACGCGAGAAAGGATACAAATTTCAATATTTGCACAAGTTGAATTGTTAATTATCTCTATCGACCAATTAGTTGAAAATTCATAACAATAATATAATTAGTGCCAATCTGGGTTTAATAAAAAGTGTTGTTTTTCCAAACATCCCACCAATTTCAGCACTAAATGCAAGAAAAACTTGAAGCCATGTTACTTTCTAAACAAACGATATTATCATAGAAGATCAACTAAAGTTTAAACTAATATTCCAAGATACTCCCCTTAAACATATATTTTTATTTTCTTATTTTTAAACTTAAATTTCTTCTAACTACATACATCACTGAAAGTCCAATATTAAAAGTTAATATTGCATATAAAAATGTTGCAAGACTTTATTATACCCAAAATATGCCTCTAGGATATGTATGTTGGAGATCGGTACAGTTCTTCTTAACTATTTATCTCAAGTAATAAGCAATACTGTATTTAGTTTAAGAAAAACTGGTACAATATTAGCATAACATACCCACTTCTTGTCATTTATTTGTAATGTAACTAACATATGTTGCTAACACCCTAAGCTCTAAAATGGTAAACCTCGAAACTCTAACCCAGATATATGTTGAAGTTCAAATTCGTTCTTTCAAATATCGAAATGGGTATCCTCCCAACATAATTATTATCTGCCAAATTTAACTCTTTAAGTTTTGGAAAGGAACCAAGAAAACCAAGAATTCCCAGTGTAAAGTTATTAATCTGCAAGTCTATTAGTTCAAGGGCATCCATGCTACTAAAATCTGGAAGAAGCCCATATAGATCAAGGCCATTGCAATACTGAGTTTATAATCAAGGCCTGGCATCAGAATTACAAGCAACCCAATCCTAAGAAAATGAGGCAGGGAGACAAGGATCATGGAAGCCCAATGATTTACAGGCAATACCAAATCATATATACCAAAATATATCTATTTCAACTAGGTATAACCCATTATCTAACAGTTCTTGAGGAAGTTCTAACCATTCGCGGTGACCATTCAACCAGGTGTAACCCTGTTATCTAACAGTTCTTGTAGAATTTCTAACCATTCGCGTGACCCATAGTGAAAAAATAGACAATAAAGTAATATCAAAAGTGTAGGAGAGTATAGCAAAGGACTTTCTAAGCTTAAGCACACACCAAAAAGTTAGAAAGAAAAAGTTGCTACCTAGTTATATTGAATTATACAAGAAAAAAAAAGAATATATGTAAAACTAATGCAATAAAAGATAACTTTCTAGTAGTTTGTATATACAAGACTTTATGTGATTTGAGTAAAGCATTGAGTTTTGCTTGTCAAATCATATTGCTTCAGATTCTTCTAACTTTAATAATCTGTAATTTTTCTTCTTGTTTTGCCATTAAGTTTTCATTTCTTCTTTCAGGAATTCTTTATGTATTGCTTGCTCAATCTTTGGGAAGTAATATTCTTTGAGAAGGTAGTTCCTAAAGGCACGTGGAATAAGTGAGGTGGATATTGTTAACAGTGATGCCTTCTGTATGCTACTACACTTCTAGAATTGGCGTGCCACTTCTGGGCAGGACAGGCATTAAAATTTTTATTTTACTATATATTTTAGGAAATATGTTATTTTTTCTAGCCTCACTCAAGGCATAATTGTATATACTTTGAAATTTTTGATGAGTACTTCCATGTAAATTATGATAATCTGGAAATAAAATAATGATCTTGTTTTTTATTTTATCCGTGCAATCCTCAAGTTGACTAAACTAGATGAAATAAACATGAGTAGTAAATCATATACAATCTGCCAGAATGAAATCGTATATGAATTGATACTCAAGTATATTTAATCTAACGTTATACGTCCATCGTTGTTCATCTAAACCAGCTCTCAAGAAGAAAGAGACAAGTCTGATGAATTATAAGATCTGCAGGAGTAGCCTCCTTTATATATAGATGTCTTCCTAAACCTAACCAATAGGATGTCCTAACTTAAAGGACAAGATAGCTAAAATTTCTAGGTTTTGTTACGAGTAGTTATGTGGGATATCCTAACTTTGAGGGATATCTCCAATCCTTATCCTAGGATGTCTATTTTAAAAAAATTATTTCCAAGAGGAAGACAAAAAATCTAGGACTATTTGGTTAGGCATTACAAGATACCTTATGTCTACTTTTAAAGTTATTACTATGCAAGTCTATTATTTCAAGGGCATCCATGCTACTAAAATCTCAAAGAAGCCCAGATAGACCAAAGGCATTTAGATACAGAGTTGTTATTCGAGGTCTGGCATTCGAATTACAAGTAATTCAATTCCAAGAAAATGGGGCCAGATAATAGACTTAGTCGACCCCTCTTCTCCTCTATCCCACTAGTTTTCAGAGGAAGATCTCGTATACTACGCAAGGATGTACGATCATATGGCTTACTACTTTCCTCAATTGACAAACAATCTATTTTACAAGTACCTTAAGAAGGAAGGAACAAACTATCAGAAAATATAGGGAACATAATCTAGAAGATTTAATTAGAAACATTCATCACTCAAGATTTAAAGAAGTTTTTACAATTTGAAATATCCGGGGAAACCTAATCAGATCATAAGATCAAAGGCCAAAATATTAACAAGTATCTCATGTAGACAAATGCTTGATGTTAATGTAATTGTATAGTTTTCCCGTGGTATCCCCTTTTACGAGGCAAGGCCCCTTAAGTGTTGTTTCCAAATAGCTCCTATATTTCATATGTTTCTTTGTTGCATTTCTATGTTCCATTAAGATGGATTGTTAGGGATGGATTTCTTTCTCTGTAGTTACTTTAATGAAATCTTAGGGAAATACCCAATTCAGAAACTCCACATTTTATGATATGATATAGGTAGGATATAGAAGCAGTAATCTCCATTTATAGTTTTTGAAGCGCAAGTACTTTAACTATAACAAACTGATAAAGTTACTTGTAATATTCATCATAAAACTAAGGGAAATTTATATTCTTGGGTATTCTTGCGTTGATGAGATTCCCGTGTCTAAACCGGTTTATAATGTTACACCTACTGAGATCTGTAGTACTAGATCTACTCTAAATTTATGAACATCATCGAATTATACATGAAAGGTTAGATCACTAAAAATATTTTGTACTTCATAAAACCCTAACAAACCACTATTACAATATTAAGGCATCTCCAATTGTTTTTTCATGTATTTTTTTTTATCCTGGCAAGGTACGTATAAATCATTTTAGAGATAATAAATAAAGGTGCTCTAAAAAATATTAATCAAACCCCATCAAGACTCCATTGAAACCTAAAGGTATCATAAATTGCTATTATAATTTACACAAGATCAATGACATTAGAGAAATCCAATAAACATGTAATTACAAAATAAATCTAATCAGATGTTCTTAATTTAGTATACTGTAAGATGTTAAATTATAAAGAAATTAACAAACAAAAATGAAAAACCTTAAGCATAAGAATACATACCTCTTTTCAGATTTCAATAATTCTTTGCAATTCTCGTTCTTACCAATTCAATCAGAAAACCTGCAGCTACAATAGGGAAAAGATTAAAGGAAACCAATAAAATTTTACCCAATGTAACTCATGTGATAAAAAATTAGGAGAAGTTATATACTCTGCCAAGTTGATACCTTTTTACAACAAAAACCTTCAAAATTGGAAGTTATTTTATCTCCTTATCTATCAGAAAGCAGAGAGGGGAAGAGATGTGAGATGTATAAAGAGATAAAGAGTGGGGTAATTAAGATAAAATTAAGATTAGAAATTTTTGGAGAAACCCTTAACTGAGCAGATTGTCACAAAATTGTTGAAGATTGATCGATTTGCGTGGGTTTAGGGCTTTTGGGGTGTTTGATTTGAAAGAGAATTATATAATTTCCTGTGAGAGACAAATTCGTAGAGAGATACATGGATTGGGAAGTTAGATTTCAACTTTAACTCAGAGATTTATGGAATCCCAACTTGATTGGATCCTGATTTTGGATTTGTGTGGGTATATTGGTTCTCTCTTCGTTTAATTTGAGTAGGGAATTAATAGAGTTGGTTTTTGGGAAGAAGGATTAAAGTTGTATATTGCTAATCAAATAAAGCGACTTGATCAAGCGTCTAAATTGGAATAGTTTTACAACTCCTTAAGCAGTCGCATGCTTTAAGACATAAATAAGAAGGAAAACAATTAAAACGACGGGGGTTCCAAAATTGTAACTTCTAATGGAATTTGTATTTTTCATTCAAAGTATGACACATGCGCCAAGTCGTAAATTACTATCCAAAAGTGTTGGAATTTACACATTTGTACGTAGTGGCTCACTCTTATTAAGTTCTTACACAGAAAGACTAGGTAAACTTGATCTAATCCCAAGGTTCAATGACTCCTTTAAACCCCTTGCAAATGCCTTTGATGCCTTTCTATCTAAAATGTGAGGGAAGAAGGGGTCAGTATGTACAATATGCTAGTAAGTAACAGAGTTCAATAAATATTAAGATATGAACAATCAATACTACCATCACAAAGTAAAATATCAATACAACATGTCTAAAGTCTAAAATACAATAATAAGTACCAAATGCAGCATTATGATCATAATCAGTTAAATGGAAAATGTTATTGTGTGTAGTCTACAGCTAGAAGAGTCCAAGTCTGACTAAACTCATTCAAGTACAGTTATTACGTTTTAGTGGAATGTATCGATGTTCATAGGGTAGGTAACTAAAGCTCACCAGGATATGTACGACCTCACCCCTCCGGGAGCATACATCAGAGGGTCCGAGGTCTGGGGGAGGTCTTTCTTTTTGACTCCTTGACAAGAAGTAGAGAGTCGAGGTGGAGGTAACCTCTTGGATCCATTATACTACTGGACCCACCGCTAAACTCAAGAATATGAACGGCTGTTATGGTTGATCTCAACCTACTCACAATCGCTCACTTCACCACCACTACAAGCAGGGACCTCAATAATGATCTGATTGACGTATTTTAGATGTACCAAGGGTTTTTAGGTCCCTCAGATCCTCTACTTCTTTGAACCATTTCGTGTACTCACCCATATCTTACACACCTATCTTGAATAATGATACATCCACTCACTCTCTTGACAACTTTACTTGGTTCCTTTATGTCCCATTCCACAAGGGATGACAAGCAGACTTGTAAAGATCGGGTCATCTTATCACTTGGTCAGGTCATTTGAAAAACATGCACATCATGGTTAAACTTACTATTTTATAGGTCCAGATTTTCTATTTTTATTATTAGTCGTCATAACCACAGAATCCCTCCCAACTAAATAAGCCTACGCCAAGTTCATGTTACTCGTGTGGGGCCGCAACTTACCACGCTGGGCAATCCCAAGGTTAGTCTTATCTATTTCCTGAGATTCAAGTCTTCACAAACAATTCTACCTATCTTACCTAATATTCCCTAACTTCATACTCCTTTGGGCCTACCCTAATCACCCTCACGCATGGCTAGTCCTAGGGACTCCTAACTATCATTAAGGTTTCTTTCGAGGTACAGCGTCATGGAGGCAAGCCAGAGAACTGTACAACCACAAATCTCTATCTCTCTCATAATTCTTCTTTTCCTTTATCTCAATGCACTTGAAATAAAAATATATATTTTGAAGAAAGGCGTTCCCTAATAATGCACAAACTAGTTTTTCACTCCAATTACTAAAATAGTTTTCTATATAATTCTCAAAACTCATACTGTCATGTCACAACCCATTTTCCAAATCATAAGTTTAGACCAATACTAACTTCTGCATTTTTATTGATCAAGCAAGTAATACAATGTCAAATAATAGTTGAGAATAATGAAGATGTAATTCAAGCATCTCATCGCACAATTTAATACTAACAATTCGAACTGAATAATGAAATTGATAATAATATTGAAAATATTAACGACAATGAGAAAAATAAGACTAAATCATGTAGACCATGTAAATAAATATTAAACTTGCGAGAAAATAAATCGAACCCATTCATGCAAAAGTACTGTCTCCGGGCATCTAGAGAGCTCTAAACCTTGCCTTTGGCCCAAAACTACATTTGTATCCCTCATTATCTATTTGTTGTTAATGTTCCCTAAGTGTGATTTAATATGTGTGCCAGTTATTGATATTGTAGAGAATTCATATAATTATTATGATCAATCAAAGGATATGGAAAACATATTATACTAACCTTTTTTCCTGCTCTATGAATATCTCATGTTCTTGAGTAGAGTCTTCCCTTGGATTAGCGACAAACCTCAATGAGATGGTTTTCTGTGATGTAGCCTCCAAGAGGGACTTCCTCTCTATTTAACTTGATAGGGTTAGAGTGGTCTTCCCATTATACCCTGAAACCCTAATAAAGAGATACACTAGGTCTCACCTACCTTAACTTGATGTAACAATTGGGCACAACCAATAACACTTATACGACCTATTGGTATGTGTACTCATGAACCTGAAGAGTAATGCCAGTATAGATGGACAATCCAACAATCTCCCACCCGATACTAACTCGATTTTATGAAAAATTTGCTTAGCGAATGGCCATTCTTTGTTTTTCAAAACCACACATGATAATTTGTCGAAGACAATATTATATCGAACTTGACTGTCACTCTACTACTACAAAGATGGCTAACACGGTTGACAGACAAATTTTGTCAAGCCTTTGAGCACATGCCAAATTTATATCATGGACTTCAAGCTAGCAGCCTCAATAGCTTTCAAGTATGATTTCTCTACTAGTGGAGTTTAGCGTGTGAATGGCAAATGTATTCCTTAATGATGTACTAGTACATTTCCATTAGTGTCCTGCAACATGAGTTTACTAGACACATGTCATTTTAATACTTAGACAAATCGTCATGTAAAGACCATCGCTCATACTGAAATAAAGGTGAATGGATGTGAAGCCTACCCATATCCAGCCCAAGCAAACTTGAGAAACCTTTCAGTATTCTATATAGGTACTTGATACTTAGACAACAGTCATGTGAAAAAATCACTCATATCTAAAACTTTATTATAATTGTATAATTTAAACTAAATATGAGCACATATAATAACGGATCCAAATATAATAGCAGCTAATTAAACAAAATAAAATCTGAATGTCGACCAAAATAACAATCGTGAATAACTCCCACATGGATAAAAAAAATCCTAATGCAGTAACAGTAAATAAATCAATAACTACTCCCACATAAAGAATGATCCTCAAAGAGACTCCAACAATCCCATACGCGTAATATGTCCCCTGAAGGATGGTATCGATAGTCCCTTAGTAAGCGGATCAGCAATCATCTCCAGTATCGACAAATGAGGAATCTCGATAATCTATTGTTGCACTTTATCAATAGCAACGTGATACTTAATATTAATATACCTGTTATCCATAGTCACATTATCATTCTTAACATACTTGACGACTGCCTCATTGTCACAAAATACTCGCAATGATCTAGAAATCAAATCAATAGCCTTTAGCTCAGTAATAAACTACTTAAGCCATACAGCCTGTCGGGAAGCCTCATAAAAAGCCACATACTCTGCTTCCATAGTCGAGGAAGCTATAAGTGACTGTTTGACTGAGATAGCACCATGAGCAAGCATGAAAACATAACCAGAAGTAGACTTTTTATCATCTCTGTCCTCTGCAAAATCAGAGTCAAAGTAGCCCAAAACCATGAGCCTATCCAATCTCCAATAAACCAATCTGTAATTTCTAGTCCTCTTCAAATAGCGAAGAACCTTTTGTTGGTACCTTCTTAACATCCCAACAACAAAACAGATGTCGGGTCTCATACATATCATGCCATACATGAGGCTACCAACAACTGAAGCATACTCTTTAGCAATGTCTAAAGAAACTGTCTCGTGTGGCATCGTCTTCCTAAAGATATCTCAATTTATAATAGGGACTTCACCTGCTTTACAATCCTACATGCCATACCTCTTCAATACTTTATCGATATACGCACTCTGAGATATGCCAAGTATCCCTCTAGTCTTGTCTCGCTTAATCTTGATGCCAAGAACATAACTTGCATCTTCCATATCCCTCAAATCAAAATACAGAGATAAGAAGGCTTTCGTCTCCTAAAGAAACCGGACGTCATTGTTAGCGAGTAAAATATCGTCGATGTACAAGACCATAAATGTAAAATGTCTCCCACTCTGTTTGACATATATTCAACGATCCATTTTGTAGTTGACAAAACCATGGTCCGAAACCACCTCATGAAACTATAAATATCACTGCCTAAACATCTGTTTAGGACTGTAGATGGAGCGATTAAGCTTACAAAATAGTCAAACCTTCCCTTCGGTCTTAAAACCTTCAGGTTGGTACATATAAATCTCCTCGTTGAGACATCTATTTAGAAAAGCTATCTTGACGTCCATCTGACAAAGCTCTTGAGACCGTAGATGGAGCGATTAAGCTTACAAAATAGTCAAACCTTCCCTTCGGTCTCAAAACCTTCGGGTTGGTGTATATAAATCTCCTCGTTAAGACGTTCATTTAGAAAAGCTGTCTTGACGTCCATCTGAAAAAGCTCCAAGTCAATATGTGTCGTAAGAGACAAAATAATCCGTAATGTATCCTTCTTCGAAACTAGTGAGAAAGTCTCATCAAAATTAATTCCTAGACGCTGCTTGAAACCCTTCGTAACAAGTCTCGCTTTAAAATGCTCAACCTTCCCTTCAGAATCATGTTTGTCCTTAAAGATCAATTTGTATTCAACTGCCTTAGATCCTTCAGGTAAAGGTGTCAACTCCCACACAGAGTTGTAAAACATAGAATCCATCTCCTCTATCATGGTATTGCGCAACTGATCAACAAAACTACTAGCCATAGTCGTACTAAAAGATACTGGATCCTCAAAATCAAATAAATCCCCTTCAACTGAATAAAGATGGCAACTGAAGAAATAGTTGAACGCCTCTCTCTAGAGGATCTCCGAGTAGCAGTAAGAGGCTAAACTAGAAGTAGAATAACAGGAAGCTGGATAGGAGCGGGTGGAGAAAAAAACTAAATGAGAATCGGTGCTGCGATACGGTCTGGAACTGTGCTCATGACAGTATCAATATCAGGAAAGCACAAAAGCATAGCAACACTGATTAGAATAGCAGTTTGACTCTGAGTTTCAGAACCCTCCTCAAAGACAACATTTCTATGAATAGTAATGGTAAAGTAATCTCCCTCTTCTATGAAATGAGCTTGAGCATACTCAACGATCTCCATGGGCCGAGAAGGACAATAAAACCTGAATCCCTTCAATCTCTCTAGGAAACGAATGAAAAAACAACTAATAGTCCTCGAATCTAACTTTCCAAAATTTGGGTTAAACAATTTTGCCTCTGCCAGATAACCCCAAACACGTAAGTGATTAAGACTAATATTTCTTCCAGTCCAAAGATGAAAAGGAATAACAGGACAGAACGAGAAGGAACTCGATTCTGAATATAAACTGAATAATGTAAGCACTTTCCCAACAAATTCACAGGTAAATAAGTATGACATAACATCTTGCGACCATGTTCTGATAAGTTCGATTACGGCGTTCATAAACACTATTCTACTTTGGTGATCTAGGGGTAGTGTACTATACTGCAATGCCATGATCCTTTAAATACTTATAGAATAGTCCCAAAGGTTAACCGTCTTGATAGATCTTACCATAATACTCGCCTCCACAGTCTGACCGGACAACCTTGATCTTCCAATCTAACTATTTCTCAACCTCTAACTAGAAAGTCTTGAATATATCAAGTGAGTCAGACTTCTGATGGATTAGATAAACATAGGTATAACGAGAGAAATTGTTAATGAAGGTGATAAAATATTGATGACCACCGCGAGATGGAATATTAAAAGGTCGACATATATCTGTATGAATCAGCTGTAAAAGGTCAGTGCTACGTGTAGATTCAAATTTCTTGATCTTGGTCAATTTTCCATGAATGCAATCGACGCAAGTCTGAAAATTAGAGAAGTCCAAAACCTCGAGAACCCCATCTCAAACCATAATCTCTAAGCTCTTTCAAGAAATATGTCCTAGTCGTTTGTGCCATAACATCGAAGATTACTCAGAAACTCTTGAACATTTAGATATATATAAAATAATAGTCTCAGCAGATAAACATAATAGAGATGTCTCAAATGAATGATAAAGAGATAGATGATATAACCCATCAACTAGTAGTCCAGGACCAATAATGGAATTATGATGAATAATATCAAAACCACCATGTCTGAAATTGAAGAAATAGTTGAATGAGTACAACCGAGAAACTAAAATTAGAGATCATCTCATTAAAGGAACATAAAAGGTGCATGTCAAATCTAAAGTAACACCCGTGTCTAATACCAAGCGAAAAGTGTCAACGAACGCAATAGGAAGGCTTCTAGCAGGTCCTGAGAAAATCTACTCCTTAGGCCTTGTCGGCCGCCTGCCGATGAGTCCTTGCGAAGAATTCAAAATGTGAACAGCTGCCCTAGAATCTAACCACCAAGAGTTTGTGGAAATATCAACCAAATTCAATTCAATGCAAACATAAATGTGCGAGTACACATTTCCACTGTCGTCATACTTCAGCGATAAAAGTTGTGATAAGTTACTGTAGTGCCTTCCCTTGATGGAACCTTTGAATTGTTTCTTAATAACATCTAATAGTTCCTTGGAGTAGTTAGAGTCTGTCAAAGTCTCAATATTAGTCAGTTGGTTCAGGATCATAGGGTCCATAGCTGCATGAACTAACCAAAGACTTATTTTAGGCTGTGCAAAATTAAAATTTTATGCACGTTTAACTTGATCTGTAAAAGATCTATAACTTGATGTCTTTAATCTCGATCTTACCTGGGGTTAGGATGGTCGCATCAGAGTGTATTATATATTTAAGGTAATGACTTTTCATTTTGTGGGTATGGCGATGTATCATCAAATTCATCCTTTGGGTAGTAATTTGACATACATTGCCCCCAAGTTTGTGATCACTCACGCTCAAGACTAGACTGGCCACTTACAGTTTGACTCGAGACACTTTCTTACCTTTGGGCTAAGGGTTATCCTCATCTCCCTATACCGTGTAGCCTATTTTGACCCACTAATTAATTAGAAGTTTCTCAGTCTTCTGTAGGTGGTCTAATTATTTTAAGTTTAATTAGTGCAAAGTAGTCTTAAAGAAACTTTACAAGAAGCCTCAAAATTAGGAGAAATGTTCAACTCCATGGACAAAACTCTTTTGGGTGTATTTTCCTATGTTATATCTCGCATTCCTAATGACTACTTGATCTCACTTAAACCCCATTGGAAATCCTTGGGTATTATATCCCTATAGAATTAATGATATACATAGCTAATACTAGATATAATTATCCAATTAATAATAAATATGAATGAAAAATCATTAAGTATTAATTGTAATCCCTTAACAGGGTCGACATGTAATATCTATATTTCGCGACAACAACAAAATTATCTTTTTATAAGCAAGAAACACAATAAAAAAAACCACAGATATAAAATGCAAAGTAGTCTATCGAAAGGTAATTGTATCAGATTTTAACAAGGAATAAAAGGGTTTCGAGATAATCACAAATGATCTAATATAGAGAGGTCACCATCCCAAGGTTTACTAGTAAGCAACATAAACACCTACTAGTGATCACTAAGCTAACAACTCAATTTCACATATCAAACAATAAACACAATCGAATTTACAACAATAGAACCCATCATTATGACAACATCAGTTCACTGTAACTTCAAAACCACCACTATCAAAACTACAAACAACGGCAAAAAGCATGATCAAATCGAACATGACTATCTGTGTCTATGTGACAGAGAAAGGAGAGAGAAATACTAGATTAGAGTTTCTTCTTCACAATTGTAGGTAGAGATCAAATCGAGTGACGGATTTGAGTGATTTTGATAGATTTGAACGAGGAATTGAGTTTCTAGAGTTTTGAGAGATTTTCTAAAATCTAAAAGTTGAAACCCGACCCCCAATCTTCTATACATGCACCAAACCAGCAGCCACTTTCATCACTCAAAAACCCATAGGTGTATCTCCGTGTTGGTGATTCAAGGAAAAATTAAAAACCTGCTTTGTAATCTGTAAGAAACCCCCCGATACGCAAGATAGAAAGGGATGATTTAGGTCTAAATTGTCTAATTTGGTATAATGGGGAGAGGGAGAAAAATCCCAAAAATAATAATTAGTGGAGTCATGGAGAGAGAGAAAGAGATACTCGATAAATAGAAAAAGTATTTTCTTTTGTGTTTTTTTTTTCTCTCTTCTTTGGGAGCATAAACAACAGTAAGGTACTAAAACCAAAGCTATTAAAGTATAAAGAAAACAAACTTCTGACACCAATAATTAATCATAATAATACGTATCCCAGCTCTGACACCAATTGTAGATAATCCATACAATTATTATGATCAATCAAAGGATATGGAAAACAGATTATAGTAGCCTATTTTCCTGCTCTCTGAATATCACATGTTCTTGAGTAAAGTCTTCCCTTGGATTTGCTGTAGACCTCAATGGGATGGTTTTCTGTAATGTAGCCTCCAAGGGGGACTTCCTCTCTATTTAACCTGATAGGGTTAGAGTGGTCTCCTCATTATACCCTCAAACCTTAATAAAGAGTAATACTAGGTCCCACCTACCTTAACTTGATGTAACAATTAGGCATAGCCAATAACACTTATATGACCTATTAACATGTGTGCTCGTGAGCCTGAAGAGTAGTATAGGTATAGATGGAAAATCCAAAAAATATATCATATCTTGACTTTTGCTAAAGTTATGTTCATTAAGGCATTCGTTCAAAAGGGAAATCTGTCGTTCAACTAATTATCTAAGATTTAGTTATTCAATATCAGAACTTTCAAAATTATATCTCGAAGAACTCCATATCCTTCCTCAGGTTTCTACTAAACTGTTTATAACCAAAACAATTGACTCCTTTTGACATTGTTGGAATCTCCTAATTTTGGCAAAAATTATAGAACTGCTACTGCAATACAACTAGTAGAACTCTTCCTCTATATATCGGTCGGATGAGCTAATAAGTATATTGAAATTGTGGACTTGTGTGCTACAACTATAAAGTTTTGATTGTAGTCCTATTCTTTTTAAATATGCCTTGAATTTCAGATATTCCAAACTAGTTTTGGGAAGGGATAAACAGGGCAATCACCATCATTCTTCTTCAATTTATCCTTATGGTTAGCTAGAGATTAAATTTCATCAAAGTATAAAAGGAAGTCAATTAGTTACCTCAATACAATATTTAAATTGTTGTGGCTGCATCTTCGTGTAACATTTAAAAGGAAGTAAATTGGTTACCATGAATCCTCGAAAGACATCGTGGATGTGTTGCCAACCCCATTGTTTCTTCAATCCTTCTTTCACCAACACTTCCAATACCGTTCGAATCGTTGCTTCATTTCCAAATTTGTTCTTCTATTGTAAAACTCAAGGTATTTCTTTCACACAATAATTATCGATATCTATAGTTTGTAACTCCCAAATTTACCATAGGTTCCATGGGGATTTCCTCCTAAACTGTTGTCTTCATAATCTCCCTAACTTTCCCTAATAGTTGTTTCTTCTAGCTTGATTCTCAAGGATCTTTCTCTCAAGAAAAAGGTTATCACACTTTATCTCTTTCTCTAATGTTGGAGAAGGAGAATAGAAGGAGATGGAAGTAAAAGATTTTCCCCTTTCTTTGTTCAAACATAAACAGATGGCACATGCCAAATAGTGGCAACACACTCCTAAAATCTGGTACTTCCTGCTTCAACTTAATAACTATCAACTTGTCAACTTTGCCCATGCTTCGAATCACGTACATTCACATTCAATCTAGAAGTTTGATCAACGCCAAAAATATTCCAAGCTTATTACTCAAATGACATTTTTCCATTTTAACTATCAAAATCCTTACCTAACTACATCTATCATATTAAACCTAAAACACGCGTTATGCATAAATTCCCTCTTACTTATACTATTACAAATTTTAAGAGAATAATCAAACTCAAGGAATATAGACCAGCAGTTTAACTGGAAACCCATATTAGTTGAGCTATAAAGATATATTACTATAATTTGTCGTGTCATTCCCACTAGTAGAGTTTACTATAGTAACCTTTCATTAGAAATATGTTTCTTTTATATTATGAATTTTTGGGTCGTTACAGGTAATTAAGGTTTCCTTAGCACAATGGCGGGGAGAGACAGTAAGAGTGTATGAAAGAGAGAGAGAGAGAGAGAGAGATGGTTAGGCAAGTGGGAATAAAATTAGATCAAAGAGGACCACGTGTCGTGATCGTAATGGGTGTATTAAAAATGATCTGAACTATTAATTTGAACTAAGAGAGAGAAATTAACAATCAATTGCCTAAGATCACGTGAGAAACACGTGTAGGTAAATTGGTCAGTTCAACAAAATAGGACCAGTCAAAGCTAGGTCAGATAGAAAATGGGGTCCAGAGCTCATTTTGGCCAACTCTTGGGAGCAAGTGTGAATTTAAGTCAAATAATGGGGGGTAAGTACAAGTTTGCTCAAAAAAAATAAAAACACCCCTTAAAGAAAAAAATAAAATATAATACATTTAAAGTGGTGTCATGTCAGTCTATCCTCCCAAACCAAACTTAATTATATTATCCTCATAATCTTGACTTCTTTGTCTCCCTTCTTCTTCCTCGCCTTTTTGGTCGTCTAGCGGGTTAGCAAAACCCTATTTTAAGAAGGTCAGTAAATTCACATACCTTTATTGGAGGGAAACTTCTTTTTTTAAAATAAAATAGAGAGTGTTGAAAGATGATAAATCTAGAGCAACATAATAATATAGATTATGAACAATAGAAGAGAGAGATTTATTTATTCATCATAATTGTGTTTTCTGTACAACATACAGAGATATATATAGGTAACCCTACATAAGTTACCCAATCTACTCAAACTCTCCTCATAACCCTATCGGGCCTATAGGCTTGTTAGGAATCCGTATAGGACACCCCAACCCTGTTAGGTTCCTAGCTTGGGCTTGGACCCAACTCCTAATACTCCCCCTTAGGGTATTCCATACTAGGACGACTTACCTCATTAAAGCCTCTGCCTAGCAAAACCCCCTTGGAAAAAAAAATTGTGCAGGGAAAGAGTACAATCATAGTCCCTGTATGGGTTGTGGACACGTATACGTTGCCTTATCAAAACCTCCAGCCAGTAAAACCTCCTAAGATAAAAACTGTGCTATCAGGAAAAAAATTATAGCACGCATGTATCCACATCAGGCCGGGACTACTCTCCCTGATGTCGATCTCCCTGGGATCTATCTCCCTGAGATAATAAATCTCATAAATTTTGCATGCCGATTCCATGAACTAATCTCTTGAATGTAGGATATGCAAGAACCTTCGTTAATAGATCAGCCAGGTTGTCTTCTGAATTGACTTGAACAACATTGATCTCATTCGCCTTCAGTAACTCGTGTATGTGGAAGACCTTTGGTGAAATATGCTTCGTTTTGTCACCTTTAATAAATCCACCCTTTGACTTGAATGATGCAAGCTGAATTGCCTTCATAAAGTATCATCAGTTTATTTTGGATTGAACTCAAACCGTAACTCCTATTGATGTGGTTGATCATAGAGCGCAACCAGAAGTATTTTCTGCGTGGTTCGAGGATGTAACAACCATTGTCTGCTTCACTGATCTCCATGAAATCGCAGTATCTCCATACAAGAACACATAACCCGATTAAGATCGGCCTTTATGTAGATCTGACAAATATCCTGCATCGATGTATTCTATAATTTACCGTTTGCCAAGTTATGGATAGAACAGACCCCAGTCTTTCATGTCGATGAGATATCTCAAAATGTGTTTGATCCCAGTCCAGTGCCTTTAGGTAGGAACAGAACTATGGCAAGCCAAACAGTTCACTGCGAATGAGTCATTGGGTCTAGAATGCCCAGCTAACTATAGCAAAGCACCTCCTAGCTATGGCATCATAGACACAGGAGTTTCTCCCCCCATTAAGATGGTGGAAGATGTCGTTGTCCACACCCAAGAGCTGGATATCTAATAAGCGACTTAACACTATGTGCTACATCCATATCGAAGTATTAAATAATACTTTTGATATATATTGCTTGGTGTACGAGGGCCACTATTAAGATGTTAGATCTGTAAATCGAGACACTCTTGATTTCCCAAAGTCTTGAATTTCGAATTCCTTCCTAAGGTATTCGGTGGCTCTCGCGATCTCTCCCGGAGGTCTAATGATATTCTAATCATTTAATACATTGTTATAATGATACTGAAGCTAATTTATATATAAGAATGCATGGACACATAAAGATATTTGCAAAGTCCTTGACCTTCAAATACTCAGTCAACACTTACTATGTCACATGGGCCCATTGCTTCAAGTCAACAATAACTTTTCCAGTTTTATTACGTACACACCTCATGTGTTAGGCTTAGTTGCTTCCAGAAGCTTATACCTTCCCAGGTTGCTTCATGTATATATCTATATCTAGTTTCCCATATAGATACACGATATTTACATCAGACACATATCTAGCTTGTCCTCAACAACAGGACAGACTGATAAGTACTAAAACATTATAGAATCCATAACCAGGTAATAGGTAACACTGCAATCAATGTCAGATCTCTTAAAGATGTCTATGGTAACTAGTCTTACATTGACCTAACTAATTATCTCTTTGAGTTAATCATGTTTCCGTACCATTCCCATTTATAACTGACAGACCCAATGGTATCACTTTGTATTATGCGCAAGCGGAGCTCCGCTTGGATTCCAGATACCTACTTTTGTTAATGTACAACAACACACAGCCGTTTACAATAAGTGGTTATGAATCCTCATCCTTAATGATAAGCATAACAACGAATATAAACACCTTGTCGATGGGTGGCTCTATCCTCGATGAACTGAATACACTATTAGTCACATTTATCCCTTATTCTGTAGCTCCCCAGCTCAAAATACTTTCTTCCAACGGTGCTTCGCACTAAGTGCGATCCTTAGATTTGTTTGCGGTATTAATTCCCTTGGAACATTCTGTTGCAGTACTAGTTACCCCGGAACGTTCTGCTGTGTAGGTGTATTACTTACATGTACATATACTTACGGTACTTTAATAGTGCCTATGAATATGTTTAACAAATCATTTGTGATCTATTGGAGGTTTGAAATCCGTTGAACCTTATTGTCACTTAACTTATATATAGGGATCTAAATGAGACAACGATGGTGTTTTCCACGACCTCTTGAAAACATCCTCAGCATTGATTGTCATTTCTTCCCTCAATGTTGGGAACATCGTCTCATCAAAGTGATAATTATTTGCCCTACAGGATACACATCGCCAGTGGGTCCAAATATCTAGTGATAAATATGAATCATTGCCCACATAATACCAGGCCGACGTTGAGGGCCCCATCTTTATACATTGTGGTACGATTAACATTTATATGAAACATCCAAATGTTCGTCGATGGGTGACATCGGGCTCCGACCCAATTACTAGTCACTTTTGGGAAAAAATAATTAGATGATTTGCTAAGGGATAAACCCTAATCAGTGTTGTGAGAGCAGGAATGCATTTCCCACACACTAGCTGGAATTGTGATCATATTAACAGTGGCCTAGCAATTTTTTAAAATCGCTTGATTAGGTTCTCCGCCAATCCAGAGTTGGGTATGGTATGGGGTACTCACGATGCTCAATAATATATCCCATTTAGCGGTAAAATAATCATCAAAAGCCTGTGAGTCCAACTCCCAAGCTCCTATCAAGTCGCACCGATTAACTTTGATCGGTTAATCCAGGAACTAAGTCTACGATCGAATGATCTAAGTGAGAAGTCATGCTAACGCTGCATTCCTAGATTTTATGAGTAGGCAAACGTAAGACCATCTCCTAGATGTGTTTTTTATGACCATAAATATTCAAGTGGGCCATTATGTGGATGGAAAGGTCCACATGTGTCTCCATGGATACGTTTGGAGCAAAGGCTAGAGATCCCACTCTACTTTGGTCATACTAGGATGAAATAATAAATTTTCCTAGAAAACTATCATTACACATACACTCTCAGGATCTTTTCTCCTTGTAACAAAAGTTAAAATATAATTCCAATAATCCTCCTCGTTATTCGAGCCCTGAGGAGTATATTGGAAACCGTTCCAATAGCGTATTCTAACCTTTCGACATGGAATGAATGCACATAACCTTGTCTATCTTTTTCTCCGATAGTCATTACATAATAAGCATTATCATGTATCTCCCTAAATTCAATAAAATCCAGGTAGATTTACTAGTTTATAAAGTGGACGAGATACCCTATATCGTACCATTAAAAAGTAATAACGTGATGCACTCAGTGCGTTCTATCATGTTGGCCAAGCCAATAATATTCATGTCATCCCCGATGCACAAGGTTAGAGAAGAAATATATTCATATCTCAAAAGGAACGAGTGCGCGGTACCAATGTCTCTTAGACATATGGCGTCACTCATCCGATTATCGGTCATGCTCAATGAGCCAATAAATCTATAGGTTGGTTGGATGTAGTACTATCATACAAAGAATTTAACAACTTCCCAAGCAATAAATTTGAGTAATCATAATTTAGAACAATCTGAGAAACTCATGCATGTCACGAGCACGTTATTGAAATGCAAATGATATGTTCCCAGCAAAATCAAAAATACTGATAAAAAAAAGTAAATCAAGTCTATAGTAGAAAAGAAACTACTAGTGCTCGCTCTAATGTGACATCACATGACTGCTGGAGAATCGTTACAGATTACTCCATCTGTTGATCCATGTTAGCATCAGTGTCGCCACAGACGTCTATCCCTACTAACTTTATAGTGATAGAAGTTATGTCAGTGGTGATGTGGTTAGCCTGGACATTGACTCTAAGCACCCATGGTGTCTTGCAGTCGCGAAACCAATGTCCAGCTGCCCCACATCTCAAGCAAGGAGATTCAAAATCTGGCTTCTTGATCTTCTTTGGTGTTTGTGGTGTTCAAACCTTATTAAACCAATTGTGCTTTTGAGGGCCCAAGAATCCCCGATTCCCGCCTTCAGTCGCCTTTCCACTCCCAGAACCCCGTTTATGGTTATCGCTGTCATGAGATAAGATCTTTTGTACAGCAAGTTTTATCCTCCTAGGAAGAAAACTCTTGCTTTTCCCAAAAGCAAATGTCTCATCTTGTTCTGCAGTGAGCAAGAGTTGGATCAGATCTCAGGGACAACTAAATTCTATTTTTGCATACTGGTCCCTGAGAGCAGCCTGTGAATACGCAAATGTGGAAAGAGTCTTTTGCAAAACCTTTTTGTCGAAGACATAATCTTTATTGAGCCTCTTGGCTGTAACAATCTTCTGTGGTGCTGAATTATAGGCAGCTACAGTCTTGAAGTCATATAGCCTAAAGTTGTTCCAGTGGTTACGGTTCATATCGTTCGCTAGGGCCTGTTGAAGACCAAAGCGTTCTTCTAAGCTCGTCCATAATGTATATGGAGTTTTGTAACGGAGATACTAAAATTTCAGCCCCATCTCAAGGTGGACGCGCATAGCCAACATAGCATGTGCCCTGAGTGGCTCAAAGACGGTGTTATCTACAGTAATTAACTTTTAGACATTCATTGTCTACAGATGGATTTTTATGTCCATACACCAAGACAGGTAGTTGGAACCATCAAGCCGCAATGGTTCGTAATCATAACGTGGGGTGGCAGAAATCAGTAATACAAAATGTATATCGTAATTAGAGATAATTCTTGATAAACAATTCAAAAGCATTAAAGGCAGATCATAGTACTTAGAATAACGAAAAAATAAATGATTCCTAATCATTTTATAGTTGAACCTTGTTCATATTCTAAAACTCGTGAAATTCTTTTCTAATGATTAAATCCCAAATTTACCCTGTAAAATGACGATCTTAATCTTAGATGTACGTTTTAATAGAATCTTAGCCAAGATTGATATTCAAAACCACCAGATGTGTGCGTTCCTTATGAAATCCTTTTGAAGCAAATGAATTCCAATCATTACTCAAGGCAATTCATATAATATAAGTCAATGATTCTCAATCATTACCTATAGATGAACCTTGTTCATATCCTATGAAGCGTTAAAATACAAATTTACCCCATAAAATGGTGATCTTAACCTTAAAGTGCATTTTAATAGAGTCTTAGCCAAGACAGCTATTCAAAACTACTAATTACTCTGAGAACTAGGGTGTAAGCCCTCAAATTCTATAAGGACTATATATTCTAGCCAAATGACCCATTTGCTACGAATATGAAGGGTATTACATATTTTATTTGACAAGTGGTCCCATCCCGAAGTCTGTTGGGTTCACAAGATAGGTTAATTATGCCTGTCTTTGAACTAACATTTTAGGGTACTATAGGTTTCTATTAATGCCTATATACCTCCAAATATTATTATGTAATATCTAATTGCACCTAGATACAAAAAATTGGTTCCTTAGACACCAAGTTTTTAGAAATAAGACTAAGTCAATTCCCAATTGAGCTCTAGTTATTTGTCATTGACAATTAGCTGTGATTTAGATATGACTCACAGTCATATGCTAAATTAGTCTTGGCTTCATATTATTTCTTATCCTTGATCATTATAATTGGTATCCTAGGGGCATACTAGTAATTTCCTATTAGCTATCATAAGATACTTAAATAGGTATTGCGCCATTTATTTATATCACATATAAGTGAGCCAGTGTTCCTATACGAGAAGGCACCTATTCCCCAAAAAATTAAAAAATATTTTTCATAAAAAAATTTCAAAATGGGTCCCCCACGGGGTAGGTCCAGTCAATAGGAATTTTTCAAAAAATAAATGGGGCTTAATTTGACCAATAATTGGACTAGTTATAGCCGTTTTAGTATCTGGACTGGTCTGACTTGGTCTGGGTCAAGGCCTAGACCGGGTTGACTGGTCTGAACCGATCTAACCCGGTATGCCACGTACCACGCACGCACGTTCATACGTACCACATGTATGGGATGCACACATGCCACGCCACTGCTCCGGTAATCGTCGGGGAATATTCCGGTGAGCATCTTGCTGATATTCAGGCAAACTTCCAACGTCAAGTGAGCGGCCTGTCTCTGGTGACAGTCCGGCGACTGCTACATGTCACCCCCGGTTAAAGTCATGTATTACACGTTTCAGGCATGTCACACGTGCCGCACACGTACCATGCCTCATCAGCGTGCTACATCTCCTCGATACGTATCACTGCTAAAGTCACAGTGGATAATGTTGACATCATATAGGATAATTATATAAAAAATAAAAAATAATTTATGATGACGGCATTGACCAAAAACTATCATTTTTGCCGTGAAACTGCCTAGTTTCAACGAGATATTTCTAGCGATTAGTACATCTCCCAGAGACGTTTCATATATCGTTGAAAATCTCTCGGAGTAGGCTATCCAACCGAAGTAGTCTCACCACTATCTGATGTCCACATATAAAGTAATACAAGTTTGAATACATCTATTTATCAAGTGTTAAAAACATCAAAAACCCTATTTTTTTAATCCAAAAAATAGGGAAAAATAGGTTTTTGAATCACGATAATCGATTATATAGTCTAGATCTAAAAATATGTATTCAAAAAATTATAAAATACATTTTCTCCTGATCGCTTGGTTTGCCTAAAAATTATGATGAGAAGGTAAGAGTATGCACTCCTAGTTCCTAGAGCTTGTATGCTGATAACGTGCTGGAAGATGATAAATCTATAACAATCTAATAATATAGCTTATGAATAATAGGAGAGAGAGAAAGAGAAAGATTTATTGATTCATCATAATTGTGTTCTCTGTACAGCATACAGAGATATATATAGGTAACCCTGCAACATAAGTTACCCAATCTACTCAAACTCTCCCCATAACCCTATCGGGCCTATGGGATTGTTAGGAGTCCGTATAGGACACCCCAACCCTGTTAGGTTCCTAGCTTGGGCTTAGACCCAATTCTTAACAGGGAGTAAATTGGAAACGGGCACCAGTCTCAAAAAAATATAATAAAATAACTCTCCCATCCAAAAACACCACCACAAAATGTATACTTTCTTCTCTCTTTCTTTCTTTGCCTTGTCTCTCAAGTCTGTGACAAAATGCCAGTGCTCAAGCTTTTTTTAGGGTTTCTGATTGAGAAAAGATGAAGAAGTTTATTATACCTTGTTTCAAACAATTTTGGGGTGCTAGCAGTAGTAATAATAATGGTGAGGAGGTGATGAATTGCTTGCTTCGATGCCGAGATGGAAAATTCCTACTTGGGGATTACTCAACGGCTGTAATACAAGGCAATGCGGTTCATGTGGACCAGTTTCACATTCAGAAAGGAATGCTTGGGACATTAATTTGTGGGTGTTTATGATGGTCATGGTTGTCTTAAAGCTGCAAGATTCGTGTGTAATCATTTGTTCCAAAATATGCCATAAGGTATGCTTTTGTTTCTTCATGTTTGTGTGATTGGGTGTAAAATAAGTTTGGGCTTTGTATGTTTTCCGAAAGATTAAAGATGGAATGTTGGTTTTAGTGATTTTGTGTTGAGTCACGCCACGAAAGCCGACCACCGATTCGATCTGATTAGCGACGAACACTCTAAAGGAATACACACAACCAAAAAGATAATACACATTTACCATGGTTCGGCGAATTGCCTATGTTCACACAAAATTGAGAGGGAGTTTATTCAATGATCATTGGTTACAATCACAAACCAATTTTAGGTCTCTTACAGCTTTTCTCTCCAAAAGATTCCTCCCAAATATATGTCACCAAAGGTTGCTAAGAAATACCCTAAGTCTCCCTTATATACTTGGGAGACTTATTTCATCAACACGGATCAAGAGGCAAAACCAATGGTCTAAATGACCTCTGAGTATTTACATTCGGATCTTACTGGTTTATTTTCAACGAGGTTAGAATATAAATCCAGATTATAAGCTAATCGCCCAACTTCCATCCTATCACCCGACTTCCATCCAGATTCCTCCTTTACCCGACAATTCTCCACCTCGGTAAAAATTTTCTCAAATCTTAGCCGAACATTTCCAATCCACCATATCGGACCTAACCTAAAAACCTTTCTTACCAAATGTCCCCAAAGACCTAAACAAATAAACAAATGCCCCAAAGTACCAAATTTAACAAACGTCCCAAGGAACCTAAACAAATAAATGTCACGAAGGACCTGTAGGGGCTTATCCCTCGACCTAGACCAAACTTAAACTAACTCAATATCAGACTTACGTACTTTACACTTGACATGTACAGTCAACATTGACACCTAGACTACAAGCTGATAAAAAATGTGGATCGAGCACTACAGCAAGTATAAACAAGTTAAAGACACATGTCTATCACGAACTAGCAGTTACACATTCAACTACCACTTGGCCCATTTTTAGGAGAACATGCTTCTACACAATAAAAAACTGAGAATAAGGTCTATATAAAGGATTAGTTCTAGAGGAGAAAGGTCGACCAAGAATTTGTATCCCTTAAGATCAAGTATTTCTAACTCAAGAGATCACTTTTAATAAGATATCAGCCTCAAGCAATAAAAGTTATAATTACTAATACCTCAGATCAAGGTCATGGTTTTTAACCTATTCAAAGGCTTTCTACGCTAAATCACTTGTGTCAATTTCTTGAATTATACTAATTCTTCTCACATGTACATTAGGTGAAAGATCTAATTACTAGCTAATTCAAGCTTCAAAATTACGCCATTAGATTTGGCACCGCCTATAGGAATCAAACTACTGGACTTGCCACAATCAATATTGTATTCTACATCATCAACGCCAAATCTCGTTACTTAGGGATTATGGGCTACTGTTAGATCCACAACATGGAAGCAATCGCTTCCACGTATCATCAAGTACTTTGTTTGAAGCACAACAGTGGCATCTACAAAATCAAAGATAGTTAAAAGCTCTCTCAAGCTTATGAAAATATCGTCTCTTCCATTTTTGATACATCTGGCAGATATGTTGTATAGCAATTATAGAAAGTTGGTCACATCGATGATCATCCTTTAATAGAAGAACCTACAGAGTAGATAGACATTGATGGACCTAGTAGGGGTACTTATATTGGTACCAAGCAAATCAAGCACGACAAGGAAGCCCTCATTCACTTCTTATGAATGAGCCGAGATATCTTTACTTGGACTTTTGAAGAGATGTCAGGGGTCAATCCATCCAAGGATTGTCATAGATTTAGCATCAATAATAATGCCACTATGGTCAAATAGTAACAGAGGAGAATATCACCTCGTCTTTGGGATGAGGTCAACAATGAAATCAATAAGTTGATCAAAGTGAGATTCATTCGAGAAGCTAAGTACCCAGATTAGATCTCTAACATTATCGTAGTTCTAAAGAAGAATGGAAAAGTTTGAGTTTGCATGGATTTAATAGATCTAAACAAACACACTCCGAATGACAGTTTTCCTCTTCCATTCATTCATCAAATTTTTAATTAAAGGGAAGGACACGAGCTCTTATCTATGATAGATGCTACTTCTGGCTACAATCATATACCTCTCTTAGACGATGATCAGAAAAAAACCACTTATCAATAACAGGCTCTTATCATTAACTGTTGATAGTGAGCTCTTATCGATAACGGGCCACGGTTCATTTAAGAAAAGATCGTGACATTCCTCAACAAACACAACATCATCCATTCCCCATCCAATCCATATTACCTTCAAAGAAACGGTCAGCCCGAAATCACCAACAAAGCAATAGTGGATGGGCTCAAGAAGAGACTTCAATCACAGAAGAAAGAAAATTAGATACGAAGGCTTCCTCTTGACTTATGGGCATACTGTACAACACCAAGGCAGTCCACTGGATGTTCCCCCTTCCTCCTGGCTTATGACATGGAGGCCATCATTCCAACAGAATACCACTATCCTGTCAGAGATCACGAGCTAACAGATGAAGAAAATTAATTTGAGATAGCCTGTAATATCGACTGGATTGATTAAACTAGGGAACGCGCTATTACCAACCTAGGTCGATATCATCATATGTTAGCAAGCTCGTACAATAGAAGAGTCTAAAGCCGTGAATTCTAAATTGATGATCTGGTCCTCCAAGAGATCCTCAAGAACATAAAATACTGGGAAACTTGCAGTAAATTGGGAATATCTTTTCCTCATCATAGGCTGCACTTGGCTTGGATCATACTACCTCATGATAGAGAAAGGCGTCTGCCTCCCAAACCCTTGAAATACTAGGATATTAAAATGATATTATCGCAAAATCCTTAGTTCTCCATTATAGTGTACTCTTTCCTCATTCTTTCCATTCCAAAAGTGAGATTTTAATCTCCAATAGTATGTATATTATTTTCTACTCAATGAAAACTTTTCAGTTTTTTCCCAGATTACTCTCTATTGCACGTAGAATCTACTACATTACATAGATTAAAGAAAATATAATACTATCTTTGAATTAGCCAATTTTAACATAGATTAAAGCAAAGGTAATACAAGCTTTCAATAGACCCATCTAAACATAGATTAAAGCAAAGGTAATACTAGCTTTCAACCGACCCATCTAAACATAGATTAAAGCAAAGGTTATAGTAGCTTTCAATTAACCATCTATTAATGATTAAAGTAAAGGTAATACTAGCTTTCAATCGGATCAAATTAATCTATACATATATCATGGATTAAAACAAAGGTAATACTAGTTTTCAATTAATGATCTCTACTATCTATCAGATACAAGATAAAGCAAAGGTAAAGCTAGCTTTTATCTCTCTGCATGTCTACAACTACTGATCACTTTTACAAGTTTTTCTTTATAGGAGGTTAGCTACGCTTTCCCCTACACAGGAGGTCGTGCAACCATAAACTCTAGAGCTCGAGCAGTTCCGGCATTCCTTCCTTGCTCTACTACTTCTGCAGGTCAGGAACCTAACTCCATTTCTATGGCATTTAAACAATTTCCTTGATCTATATCAGCATTATAGATACAGCCACAGACTGCCACACAGTCATGTAAGGTATCCCTTTCGAGCTCAATCCTTCTTACTTCTTCCACAAAATAGGCAATAACAGTGATTAGCTCCAACGAGTGCACATCCACCAGGCGAATCATCTCTTGATCAAGTATGACTAACTCGGCAAACTACTTTCTTTGTCTCAAATGACGTTGTCAAAATTCCTTGTGTAGAGTACCTGACTAACTCCGCGTATTGCCCTAAGCATGTTATCGCTTCAGTTTGCTGTGATATAGTCTCCGCTGCTTTATTTAGCTACACAATATTCATCGTTCTTTACTTCTCTATATGACTACGTAGTGCTGCCAACTCTTTGTTCGCTTTCCATACGGCAGCCCGAATAAAATCTAAATTTGCCTCTAGCCCTTTAATTCGATCAGAAGCCTTAGCCACATCACACCTGGCAGCCGCGACCTCACTGTAATTTTTTTTTCTTCTTAGACTGCTTTATAGCCTCGGACCTATTGTCGCGCGAACTAGCTAAATTTTCCTTCACACTAGCAACCCGCTCATTCAGTTTGTTACACCATTTTTGGGCAAGCTGAAGTTCAATAACTTTAGAAAGCATGGCCTCACTCAACTGCTTAACCGTACTTTTGGAGCTTGCCAAGTCCTCTCGCGCCTTTACAAGTTCATTTTATTTCCTGATCATTTGACCCTTCAAACTAGTGACATGATCATGCAGCTCTTTTTCCCCCACCTCTAACGATCTGATACGGTACTGAGCGGTACCCACTTCTTTACCTTTCGCAATCAACAGGTTTATCCTACTCTTAAGTTTTGTTAAGTTAGGCTACGCACCCTTGAGCTCCTTTTTTAATTTTTCTATTTTAGCATCATTATTTACGATCTGCCGGGTCAGGTTGCCCACAGTTTTTATCGCCTTAGAAACTGGATCTGTACTTTGACATATTTATCATCCCTATCTTTATATGCCTTGATCATCCTATCGAATTCCACCCCAAACTCATGATTGTATTAGAGCGTCTGTTGTTCACTCAACCAAGCAGTCTCAAGCTCGATTAAACAATACTTCACAGATGCAATCAATGCAAACTACTGTTAGCTGTACAGAATTCTAGCAAATTTCTAATTATCACAAACCAACAAGATGGGATTATACTTCGTCCTCAAAACACGGAGTTATCTCACAATAATGGCCATAACATCTACATCATATTTCAAGGTACATTTTTTCTATGTTCTAATTTTCTAATACTCCGAAATGGTCTGAACATACTTTATTATTATCTTTAATTATGATCTACATCTGCTTTTTAACTTTACTTTGTAGCTTTAGAGTAGCAAAGCATACAAGTCAAATATTTCAAGCTCTTTTCAAACCAGTAGCTCCGTTTGCGAAGTCAATAGAGTTGCTGAAGTATTTTGCTCCTTAGTGAGTTCTCTCTCTAATTCCTTAACTCTGAGGTGCATACCTTTAAGTTCCCACAAATCAATGTTTACAAACATCTCTTGGACTATTCCAAATTCATTCTACAAATCAATGTACCGTACAATCGCAGTTTTTAATTCACAAAAAAAACAAAAAAAGTAAACTCCATAAAGTTTGTACTCTACCTTCTCTTCATCACCCCCATGGTTCTCTAGGTCAGTTTTAGAGGAAATTGCATCAAATCTTGTTACTACAGTGGCTTATTCTGCATCTCAGGCTCATGCTTCATCTTCGACCAACATACGAACTTTTGACCTCATCAACTGAGTATGTGGCACAATCAGAATAAAGACTGCAACATCAGGAAATAGGCACAGTACGAATTTCTCAACCAACACCACTCGCCCATGATGTTCCTCGTACTCTTGGTTGGGTGCTATCTTGAAAGAGCTTATTTCGCTTCTCGGACTCATACTACATCCTCGACCTCATCAACATACATGAAGTCCCTAAGTTTAAGTCAACACTTTCGACCTCTACATCAGCAGTTTGAGATAAACCAACGTACAGTCATCAATAAAGTTGTTATGCAGCAATAAAGATCATAATATTGCATAATCTGATCAAAGAGTAATCAAGTATATATTTTGAAACGTCCATCATTAAGAATCTTAATAGTCATCAAATGGTCATATTATAAGACCTATAAACAGGACCAGAGAATTCGAGAAGAGGAGACATAAGAATTCCCACTCTAATATTCCATATACTCAGAGTACTCATTGTAACAAACTAACAATCTTAATAATATTAGATCTGTTTATCAAAATTCTCAAGAGAGGTCATGGTTTTTAACCAATTCAGAGGTTTTCCACACTAAATTATCTCGTTAGCTATTACTTATTGTTCTTGAGTGTCCTAAACATATTTGGTATAAAGGATAAGTCTGAATCCCATAATTAGGTTATTACATTTGGTACTGTCTGTGGGAACCGACATTCTCAAACTCATTATCTCATAAACCGTTGATTATCATTTCTCAGGATGGCACTTCCAGATCATATCAAGCAGGCTACTCCAGCTGAAGAAAATGCCATACTAGCAGAACTGCGAGCTAATTTTAATTCTGAAATTGAAAGGCGTGTCAGTCTGGAGCTATAGCTAGCAAATGTATAAGATGCACTGAAGGTTCTGTAGGGCCAACAGATCGCCACTCAGAGGAATAAAGGCGTACAACGAGAAGGATTGCAAATTTCTGTTCATGACTGAATAGGATCTTCACCAAAGAGTAATAACTTAGGATGTGCACGTCGATCCAACCATCACCAGTGGGAAAATGAGCCTATCCCAATCCAGGAAGTCCACCAAGAAGTAAATGATGGCCTTGTGAGAATTAGACAGACTGAGAATCCACCTCGAAGAGTTCAAGTTCCAGCAAAAGATCATTTATGCAAAGGGAGTGGTGATTACAATCCCAGAGAAGGACGCATCACACGCCCAGCTGCTACAGCTCGACAATATATGACTCAGGAACATGTTGACAAGCGAATTAAAGAATTTCTTAAAGCTCAGACTCATACCACTAATGGAATCCACAATAAATTGTAGAAGAGCCCGATCGCACAGGAGATATTGAATGGTGGGGTCCTCACCAGGTTCCATACTCCAAAGATCTGAAAGTACAAATGGACTGATCCAGTCGAGCACGTTTAAGAGTTCCAGGATGTTTTAGGCTTATATTCAACATCTAATTACATTCTAAGCCGGCTCTTTCCTACCAGCTTATCAGGCGAACCCCTATGATGGTTCCACACACAACCTGAAGGATCTATTACAACTTTCGAACAATTGCGTGAACTATTTATCAAGAATTACTCGTATAACAGAGACAAAGAGAAGAATCTGTATTCACCTTTTATCCTTAAGTAAATGCCAGGAGAGAAGCTCGAGAGGTTCACTAAGAAGTTCTTAGAGTTATCACGAAAAGTAGATCGGCTCAATCAGAAGAGTACTATTTCAGCTTTCACCAATGCTTTACTCGTTGATGGAAGGACGAAAGAGTACCCCGCCCTAAACAAACCTATAACTTTGGAGGACATGATCAAAAAAGTTAAAGAATATATCGATCTTAAAAGAATGGTATCCGACAGACAGAAAACTCAAAAATCAACATTGACAGTTCGAGATCAATCCACAGGTCAAGATTTCAACCATACTGCTAATCAGGGAAGAGACAAGAAATTAACAAAATCTAATGACGAATGACCTCAGAAGGGCGGTAACTTGCCAAAGCCCTGCCTTCCTAAAATCAATGTAACCATAGCAAGCATTTATCCTATACTTCAAAAGGATAAGTTTTTCGCAACACACAGTATCTCCAACCCAGTTAGAACAAACCATATTGCATTCACCACAAAGTCTGACATCATGAGATGGAATACTGCTTTGCTTTACAACGTCTGTTGGAGTATATTTTTGTTAATGGATGAATGCATGAATATATCGTGGACGCTGACAATTACAAGAACGAGAGTTACAAACTTCCTACAGAAGTCGTACATATCAAAAACACGGCAAGGGAATAGTATTTACACCATATATCCTTCAGCCGCTTCATTGAGACTCAGACTATCAACCAATCAAACAAAAGCAAAAGGCGATGGGTCGTCCAATATCAAGACTTGTTCATGTAAGATAAAGAAGCTCGTTTACTTCCCGAATCCATCTCCCAACTCACATGAATTTCTTTCGATGATTATGATGCTTGTCATGCTAACTTCCTTCACCATAATACTCTGGTAATCATGTTAAAAATTAGAAACGTTGTACTTCACACAATAATGATAGATATTGGTTATACTATTAAACTACTTTTTCAAAGCATGATTGATCAGATAGGACTGGCTAACAAAGTACAGCCCAGTGACATTGATATATGTAGATTCAACGGCACTCGAGAAGAACGTGTAGGAAATATTATACTTCCTATTATGGCAGGACCAACAACAATTATGTTTTATGTTATCAACGTAAAATCTAGTTATTTGGGGATAATGGGACGCTGCTGGTTACATAATATCCAAGCAATTCCATCGACCTATCATTTGGCACTGCAATTTGAATGGGAGGGTGACATTTACGAAATCAAAGGAAGCCAGAAGCTAGCTCAAGCATGTAAAACTGTGTTGCCATCGAACCAGAGCCATCATAGCCACAGCTCGCATAGCAATTTTAAAAAATAGCAGGATACATTACCAAAAACTTTACAGCAAACTCTATAGAAAGCCAGCTACCAAGTATAAAAATCATAGAATACGCCAAAATTAGTGGGGACAAGCGATGAATATACATTGGTACTCTTTTTCCCACAACAAAATGAGATGCTCTTATCCAGTTCCTTAAAAACAATATTGATGTTTTTTCTTAGACGTTTCATGAAATGCCCGACATTGATCCAAGTCTGGCCTGCCATAGGCTTAATTTGAAAGATAAAGCTGAAGCCATCAAACAAAAGTAGAGAACTCTAGCACCAAGACTCCAATAAGAATTTAATAGAGAGATTGATAAGCTTATTGAAGTTGGCTTTATCTAAAAAGCCAATTATCCAGAATGGGTCTCCAACATTGTTGCAGTACCAAAGAAAAACGGCAAGATTAGAGTGTGCTTGGATTTTACGGACCATAACAAGCAAACTTCAAAGGATATTTTTATACATTCTATCATAAACCATCTGCTTGATTCTACTACGGGACACGAACTCGTATCTATGATGGATGCTGCATCAGGATACAATCAAATACCTCTGTTACCCGATGATCAAGAGAAAACATCTTTCATTACAGAGCATGGCTTATGCTGCTATGAGGTTATGCCGTTCGGTCTCAAAAATGCTGGAGCCACTTATCAAAGATTGATGACCCAGATGTTCAAAGATAACCTCAGAAAAATAATGGAAGTCTACATTAATGATATGTTGTGCAAAAGTCTCAAAAAAAATAACCATATCATAGATTCACTCACAACTTTCAAAATTATCCATCTCTACAAAATGAGACTCAATCCTAAAAAGTGCCAGTTCAGAGTTCAGTCAGTCAAATTAATGTGATATTTGATCAGCAAGCGAGGAATCAAAGCAGATCCAAATTGTATTCATGCACTGCTGTCTATGCCTTCTTCGAAAACAAAGAATGACGTACAGAAGTTAGCATGCAAGATTCCTGCGATAAATCGTTTTGTCTTCAAGTCCTCAAATTGATGTCGATGGTTATTCGACTATTGCGCGAATGAACAACAAAAAAGAAATCTAAGAAGGATCCTGAGATCAAGTGGACAGCAGAGTGTGAAGCAGCATTTCAGGAACTCAAACGTTATTTGGGGAAACAACCAGTGATGAATACACCTACAGAAGGGGAAGAACTCACCATATATATTGCTATTATCGAGAAATCATTATGTTCTGTTCACATTCAGCTTGATGAGAAGATGGAGAAACCTGTCAATTTTATCAGCAAAACTCTCATTCTATCAAAATCCCAGTATACCAAGATCGAGAAACTACTGTTAGCTCGCATTTACACGTTGCAGAAGTTGAAACAGTATTTCCTAGCCCATTCAGTTTGTGTGATGAAAAATTATCCCTTGCATGAAATATTATCCAAACGCAAAATATCTAAAAGAGTACAGCAATGGTCGGTAACTCTTGGCGAACATGACATATATTTTGAACCACGGCATTCCGAAAAAGGTTAAGCAGTAGCAGATTTTCTTGTAGACTGCGCAGTAGAAGATCCTGACTGGGAAGAAGATAGTACAGATATTAATGAGGAACAGTTCAAAAAAAAGTCAGACTGGATAACTCAGAAGGGTTGGCGCCTTCTGACTGATGGCCCTGCTGGATCTGCGGGATTAGGCATCGGAATCGTACTTATCACACCTTCCAATGATAGGATTGAGAAAGCAATTAGACTCAATTTTGAAGCAACCAATAATGAAGCAGAATATGAGGCAGTAATACATGACCTAGATATGGCTCTCAAGATTAGAGTTTCCAAGTAATCTGTGTATACAGACTCGTTACTCATTGTGAACCATTATAAATAAAAGTTTCAGAAAAATGGAAAAATAATTGATTATGCAGTAGCAGTAGCCAACAGATTGCGCAGATTCAAGTGGATTGTCATTGAACATTTGCCGAGTGGAAAAAATAGACATTCTGATTCCCTTGCATATCTTGCAGGAGTACTAGTAGGCACATAAGCCTGATATTTCAAGATCAAAGTGATATCCACCCCCAGCATTAGCATCATAAGCTCAAATTTTGTTAATACTGGGGGCATTGAATAGGACAAAGACGATTGGAGATGACCTTTCATTACATATATTGGACCTCAAAACAAATTTGATGGCAAATTTCCTAAAGATCCTACTAAAAAAAGATGTGTGCTTAATAATGTTAAGTGCTACGTTGTGGAAAATAATCTCCTTTATAAAATTTTGGTCACAGGACCGTACCTCCAGTGTTTACCGAACAAAGAGGCTCAAAAATTCATGTATGAACTTCATGAAGGCACTTGCGGTTCCCATGCAGCAGGACAATCTCTAGCCAATCGAACTCTTACTTAAGTTATTTTCAGGCCTAAAATAAAAGCTCAAGCCATTGAACTTGCACGCAAATGTGATGCATGTCAGCGATATGACCCCCAAATTTGAGCTCCAGCCTTAGAACTCCATTCCAGTAACGTTGTTTGGCCATTCAGAAGATGGGCCCTTGACCTCCTAGGAGAATTCCTCACTGCACCAGGCAAAAGGAAGCACCTCCTAGTAAAAATAGATTACTTCACTAAATGGGTGGAAGCATTCTCTTTGTGTCCCACACGAGAAAACAAAGTCATCAAGTTTATATTGGAAGCCGTCAACATTCAATTTTGCTGCCCCCATCTTTTCAAAATCGGCAATGACCCCAATTAGTTGGCTCTTGAGTCGTTGAATTCCTAAGCCAGTACAACATCACCCACTCTCCTTCCAATCCATATTTCCCACAAGGAAATGGTCAGGCCGAAATATTCAACACCCTTTTTTCTTATCACTACTTTTAATCCCTCTATCTTTCTCAGTTTAATGGCTAATTCAACCACTTTCTCTCGCAGTTTCTCAGTCACACGGATAACTGTACTTCGCTCTTTTAAAATCTCCGCCTTTATTTTTTCTTCTAATTCAATAGCACTCTGTAGTGCCCCTTGTCTCGAACATAGTTTAGCATTCAATTATTGGTTTCGGACTCTTAGTATGTCACATTGACTCTGAATAGCTACCAGATCCACCTGTCATAACAATTTACATTTATAATAATTTGCTTATACAAACAGTTTGAATATCACAGTTAACAAGTTTAATCAGGAACATGGTATCGGAGTAATATTAATACATTGCTCTATTCATCATCACAGAGAACAGATTTCATTTATCATCAAGCAAAAATAGTATACAAATACAAATAAAGTACCGGTAAAAACTGGAACAACCTATTTGCACTTCTTTGAGATATGCGAGGATTGTCCTCTATCTCTCAGACTCTTTCTATTTGTTACTTGAACAACTATAGGAGTTATAAAGGTCACCACCTCTTGCTGAGGCTGTTTGCGCTGCGATCGGGGTATCAGGTTCTTGACCTCCTCCTCATCCTCTTCTGATGACAGTTCCCTCGACTTAGGAATTGGTTTTTCACCAACAAATTCTCCTTCATCTTTGGTAAACCGCATATTTTTAGCCTTGGCATTCTTAACATCAAAATCCTTCCCGTATTCCATTACGAACTTCCTAAATTCATTCTCTACCCTCACCAGTTCTCCCCCATAAAAATCAATAACACTTTCTATATGGCATTCATGCTCTGTTTGAGCTGTGACTTTTGCTCGCGACGGATACAGATGCTCATTCAATTGCATATGCGCTTTGTGAAACCCCCAGCGCATTTCTTTTTATAATACACCTAACGCCCTCACATCATCTTCTACCTTCATTCGAGTAGTCACTTCTTTTGACAATCACAACGCTAAAGATATTTTTTGCTCAACATGTTGTGATATTACATCTTGCGGCACCTTTAACTCACCCTCTAAATGCTTTTGAACCTCTATTTGATCTTTTCTTATCCTAAAAAATATGATTCTCATGGCCCTCCAATCCTACATAAAGCCAAACACATCAGATAAGGGCTCTACATTGCCCTATAAAACATAAACACCAGTTTAAGCTGAACAATTTTATGCCTCAACACTATGACGATTACGTACATCTTGAGCTAAAAACATAACTCGAGTTGGGTCAGGTATTATACCGCTTTCTTTCAAAAGTTCTACATAAGCTTCTTTTAAACCCAGTTCACTATCTACTTTGACCTCAAAATACAATGTCATAGCTATTAGCATACTTTGACACTTAGCTCTATCACTCGGGTTATTAAAACAGGTCAAATCTTTTGGTTTTCGAATTAATACCCCACCCCCTTTCCTCTTCTTTTCTTAATACTACATCCCTTTCAATTTTTATCTTAGCATATCTACACTGGAGGTCATATAACTCCTTAAAAGTTTTCTCAGCATTGAATTTAAATTGATTTCTCTCATATTCAGTTTTATTAAGTACCTGTTGAATACGAGCCTTGGAATCCCTCACTCTACTCAACGTTCTCTCCAGTTCGGAATTAGTTTTTCAAAATTTCTTTATCTCCTACACAGATTACAAATATTTTGTTATCATACAGACATTCAAGAATAGCATATTTCAAAACATCAATCAAACTTAAGTAGTTTAAAACAATAAATAGTACAATCACATCCGAATTATGCGAACTGTATAAAGTCAAAAACATAATACCACAGAACGTTTAAAGATTCTTGCTGATTTCTACCTCAGATGCAGGCCTTAACGTTTTCCAAATAGGATGGACAGGATTCGCATGTTCTGACAGAGGATCCAATGTTTTCTCATCCAATTGGACTGGCTCGATACTTTTTGGTGGAAGGTCTAACATTTTCTCAAAAGATGCAACAACATCAGCCATCACTTCATCCACTACCTCTGAAGGAAGGACTATTTCATCATATCTGCCAGTACGACCTAAATTCACATCCGCTTCAGTCAATCCAAAATTATAGTATGATTGGACAAAGTGATCTCATTCTAGTTTCAGTGCCTTGACAGATTCTGACATAACGTCATCATGCTCCGCCAGAACTTTATATTTGTCGGCAAACTTTGTAGCCGTGCTAGCATCTTTATCTCTTTTTTCTTTCACTAGCTTGGGCTCAGCTTCGAGCTCCTTCATACGAGCCGATTGGGCATCAAACTTCAAACTAAGATTCCCGAACTCTTGGGTCCTCTTATCAAGATACTTCATTGCCCCCTTCATCAGCACAGAGAGCATCCAGTACAATAACAAAATACAACACAAGTTTAGAACAACAGCTCTTAGTTCGCATACAAGACAGCTAAAGATTTCAAACACATACAGCAAAAGAATATTCTTGATACTCTGCGTCAAGCTGCTTTGAATCAGTCCCAGCCATCAGGCAGTATTTCTGCTCCAGCTCCCTCATCTTGGTTACCGCAAGAGGATTAGTACGAGAACTACCCTCGTTCTCATGCCGTTTCTTCTTCAACAAGTTCTTCTCAGCCTCTACAGGAGTAACAACCATCACTTCATGTCTCTCCTCCGCAGCTCTAGAAGCAAGTTTTACGATCTCTTGTTCTGTGGTCTTCACCGCGATAGTAGACAGACTCTATAGAACTGGCTTTCTTGGCCTCCGAGTAATCCGTTTCACATTTTTAGGTGTAGGAGGGGGAAGACAGGTGACATCATCAACAGTCAACCAAGCTTTCTTCTCAGCCATAGCCTGATTCTCGTGAGCTCGCCGAACCTTGGGTACTATGGAATCTACCCTCTTATCCCTACGGATACCCAGCTCACCAAGTACCTGCTTCAATTCGTCCTAATCACGAGCAATACAGTTGAACAAGCTAGTATTATCAGGCACTGATGAAGGATTGGGTTCTGCCAAAACAAAGAACAAAATATTATTTCACAGCTTGAAGACATGTTATTGGTTATTCGAAGATTAGCCATCGTTACATACTCGGGTTATAATATTTATGGTTTAGTTCGAGCGCTGGTTCATCTGAAACCTGCATACAGTTACCCTCTAACTATACGAGGTAATCATTCCATGGTCTACCCGTAGATTTAAAGTAAAAAAAAATTAGCCTAGATGAATCACTATAAAGGTAACCACTACTTTGACCTTTGACATATTTCCATTTACAAAATTTTAACACATCATTGGCTTCGAACTACTTGGTAGTTCTTTTCTTTCTCCATTTTTCATTCAAAGCCTCATATACCCTCATCATCTCATATACATTCCCATTCAGTTGGGTAGGGTAACACTATAATACATTCATGATCCCTTTTTAAAAGAAGGTTAGAGGAATCTTCAGGCCATACATGACCTGATTCAAATAACATAAAAACCCATCACTTGGGCCTGATAGCCCAAGACCATTATAGTATGAGAGATTCACATCCTTACTGGTCCCTCTCTCATTTTTTTACTTTTCCAAATAAGGGACTTGGTAATATACCGCCTCCTCCCCTTTTCCTTGGACATAGGCCTTAAACTAGCAACCTTGGTCCTCCAGATAACTTTCTCATTCTCCTTGCAATTTCTTTTTGTATTTCAAAAAAAATCCTACGTCTACTCCCTCCGTGTATATGACAAATAATTTATATTTCTCTTTTCTATCCTCTATTTCTATCACTTTCTCTATTTTACTAATTTTTCCAACTTCTACAACCACCTCAATAATATTTATAGTTTCTTCCATGGCGTTATACTTTTCCTCCCTCCCCGACGATGATGTTTCCTCCGAACTTGAAGATACTACAAATTTACTTATGGGAATACTAGATTTGGAAAGCATACTGGACCTACAGATGCAAAAAATATTTTATCATTATCTCTAATTTACATATTACACCCCACATACAGTAAAAACAACCCCACCCATATTTTTACCCAGTCTACGCGCAAACTTTACAAGTTCCCAAAAACAAAAGACAATTATTTCAATTTCCCTCTTCTTCTTCAAGCAAACATTTTCTCTTTCTACAGTCTATTCCTCTATCATAACTTCTACGCTACAAAATTCTCTTATCAATTATCCAGATATTTTAAAACACCTACATTATCAAATTTCAGCATCTCTCAATCTAAGAGGATATACATACAATTTCATACAGATTACTAGAACCAACAAATCAAAACAAAAAGAGGCATATATCACCAACCTATACTTGAAGAATAGTAATCTTATGCTTTACCCGACCGTCTTCCCGAGAATGAACGTTCTCGCTGCTTCTCCAATAGTTTTATATCACCTGACGATGATTTCCCTCTCAGATCATACTCAGAGCTCAAGCATTTTCTCTCTTTAGAAATAGGATATGCACCACTTTTTTCTCTCACTACAACTGTTGATAATTTATGAGGGATAGAGATACGAGTTTTTATACTCTCCCTCGGTTTTTGAAATGAAGTCTCCTTCAGACACGTGTCCGTCACCCCTACTATCTCTACAGGCACGTCTTTTTAGTTAAAAGCATTATCATGACTTTTGTAATAATATCTACTATCATCATGTCTGTCTCTATTGTCTACCATTAAAAATTGTGTACCTCTTCCTCAACGTAGTAGAAACAACCAATCACCTTACTTTTATACTGAACCAAAATCGTACAACATACCTAAAATAGTTTAATATTCAAAATTCGAAGATATCTATGTAGTTATTAAATCCTACAGCTGTCATCCACAATATTCGTACATACAGTAAAATAGAATACTTTATTCTTATTCAATCAGATCGATGCATCAACTATGCCTCATCTTACATTTATTGGGGTACCAACACAGAATACTAAAAATAGATTACTTACAAGCTCCCACACTGCGAGTTTACCGAGCTCTATAGTTAGATCTAAAGCAGCCTCGATGGTTTACCTCCCCAAACATAATTATTTCTTATCTTGCTGTCTTTGTATCCTCTCTAATAATCTTGTCACACGCGAGCTATCAAACAGTCAGTTCCAGCACCATGGTACTCAGCAGTGACCTACAAAACATATCTCACCAAAAAAAGTGATCATACTCTATACGCCTACCTTCATTATCTAGTCTGATCAGATTCAATGTCCATTCTGGTAACACAGCATCATAAAGATGTCAACGAAAATACCGCTCACGAAGTTCAGCAACCTTGATATGGAACCGACCATCTGCAGCATGATGAGCACGTTGAGAACGAGTCTTTACCATGGTTAATCATACTACCACTATAGAAAAACTATCCATGCAGAAGATACAAGTCATAACAGCCCAGAATCACTACTTTATAGCCACCAGGAAGATCATTGGAAGTTCATAGCACCCCGCTGATTTTGCTGAAAGATATATTTTTTAAGAAAAGTTCATGGAACAGCAGAAGATCAGTATAAGATCTAGAATATTTTGACAGGTCATTCTTTCTATATTATGTATTATCTCCTCAGATTTTATATGAGTAAATATTTATGGCAACATATAAAGTCAAGAAGGTCCAGCGGTAGTACCTACAGACCAATATTCTACAGTCCGAGACATTTTTTTCATCTAGTTCGAAGACAGATCGCAGAAAAACCATATACCTTTTTAGCAACCCAGTCATCTTACACAAATTATCTACTTCCTATCATCACAATTTCAAACTCCTCTAATTTTTCAAATCTCACCTATCACTACCATTTACCACCATATACACTAAAATCCTTACAGCTCAATTTTCCTCATCATCACCCATGATAAAGTAACACCTATTTATAAACTCTTATATTACAACAGAAAACTGGGTAAATAAGTTTGATACAAAGAATCAAGATACCAGAACGACGACATTTCATTAGTTCAAAAATTTCTCTTTCAGAATACTTTACAGATAAAAAAATGTTCCAAACAAATCCAGCAGATTACTTTACAAAGTTAGAGTTCGAAATGTCTCTTAGCAATCAACGAGGAAGAAGATGCAAAATTCAAGTAACTTAAAACTTTGATCCCATGCTGCAAGGTACAGGAAATAGTTAGAACTGGAAATCACAAATGAAAGATCTTCTTCATGGCCAATATCTATGGTCCAGGGAAGAAAATGATCTTCTCCATCATCTTCATCTCTTCCACCATAACCCCCACCTCCCTGCATGCTAGAGACAAACAGAAGGTCTTATTTCTTTAACAAGACCCACTCATTTACAGGGTACCGACGAGGCTCCCTCGGATGAACGCCTGCCGCTTCATCTTCAGTTGTCACAGTTTTCTCTGCCAATAGCCGAAGCCCATTATAGCGCTCCACCTCAGATGTCAACAGATAGTGGAATTGTACCATCTGATAATGGTCATCCCCTGCCTCCATCACTTCTTCATATGATATATGATAATAGGTGGGAGATACAGGAATTGGCGTCGGCAGATGCAAAGGTTGGTATCCAAGATACCAGATACGCAATTCCTTCATTTTTCTATAAATCCTAGACTCCTGAGATTGGTTCCTGGTAGTCACCATACTCTCAACAGTTAAAGGTTTTTAAATACATAAATAAGAATATAGGAGAAGAAAATCAGAGACGAAGACATGGTTCATCATACTCACCTCAGAATGCCTTTTATACTGTGATCAGCATTCAAAGCCGACCCTTCAAATTCCCAACGTCAGATGGATTTCCCATACAAGCAGCATTGAATAGAACTATTGGTTCTCAAAAACCTAAAAGGCACAAACAAATATTCATGAATATACATTAGAAATGATTCCCAGATATTAACTGTAGCATTGATGACACTTCTCAGCCAACACCACTCGCCCACAATGTTTCTTATACTGCTGGCTGAATAGAGGCGATTGTAGTGGCTTATTCTGTATCTCGGGCTCATGCTTCACCTTCGACCAATATACAAACATTTGACCTCATCAACGGAGCATGTGGCACAATCAAAATCAAGACAGCAACATTAGGAAATAGGTACAATACGAGTTTCTCAACCAACACCACTCGCCCATGATACTCATCATACTCTTGGTTGGGAGCCGTCTTGTAAAAGCTTATTTCACATCTCGGACTCATGCTTCATCCTCAACCTCATCAACGTACATGAAGTCCCTATGTTTGAGTCAACACTTTCGACCTCAACATAAACAGTTCGAGATAAACAAATATACAGTCATCCATAAAGCCGTTATGCAGCAGCAAAGATCCGAACGTTACACAATCTAGTCAAAGAGTAATCAAGCATATATTTTGTAACGTCCATCATTAAAAATCTTAATGGTTGTCAAACGGTCAAATTATAAGACCTATAAATAGGACCAGAGAATTTGAGATGAGGAGATAGAAGAATTCCCACTCTAACATTCCATATAATCAGAGCACTCATGGTAATAAGCTATCAATCTCAATAATATCGAATCTCTTTCTCAAAATCATCAAGAGAGGTCGTGGTTTTTAACCTATTCAAAGGTTTTCTACGCTAAATTATCCTGTTAGTTATTACTTATTGCTCTTGAGAATCCTAAACACATCTGGTGTAAAGGCTAAGTCTGAATCCTAGAATTAGGCTATTACATTTACCACACCTGGGAGAGAGCCACCATCAGCCACAAGCTCCCCTTTAGCTTCAGCCTCTTCAACATAGTGACCTATCATGGCTTCGAGGTTAGCCACAGAGTACCCTACTTCGAGAAGCTTCTGCCCAAGGCAGTCTCGAGCAACTATAACTTTCTCAATGTTCTTATTCGTCTCCTCCGAGAGCTCGTGTATCATCTCCCGATACGATTCCTTCGCAGAGACCAAGCGTTCCCTCTCCAAAGATAAATCAGACTCGAGTTGAACTACTCTCTTCTTGAGCTTAGTTCTCCCAACTTCGAGCTCAACCCTACCTTCCTCGAGCCCAAGGTAGATACCCTTCAACATGCAAGTAGCCAACAACATAAAATAAAAACACATTTTAGCTCGAAAACAAATGAAAAGTTTAAATATCACAAAGAATATCAACTTACCCTGCTCAACTCCAACTGTGCAGAAGCATTCAGCTCCTCAACACCTACTCGAGCTGCCAACCTCAGCCTGTTCTCCATGGCTAGCAGCCCGTCCTCCACAGAAGGCCTGTTATCCATATCCTTCACCCGGCTCACAATAGCAGGAGCATCTACCCTCCTCTTTTTCAAGCTCATCTCGACCTCTCCCCTCTCTGTAGCCACTGAGGACGAGCTACCCTTCACAAACTTCCTTTTTGGGTGCCTTTGAGCCAATTTTCTAGAAGTACCACCCCCAGAACTAGCCTTCAGCAACTTTGAAGTAGCTTTCGGTAATACTGGACGTTCTTCCCCATCCGCTGCTAATTTATTTCTAGCTCCAGTTCCTGCCATTTATCTCTTGGCTTGAGACTTTTATACTTTCTTCGACCTACTGTTAACTCTTTTGTATCTGCTGATATCAAGCTCTTTCAGAACAATCTTGAGCTGAAAGCCTTCTCGAGCTATAATATTTATCAGCGATACTCTTTTCACCACTTAAGATCGAGGACCTATATAATAAATTAGCACATTGTTAATCAGACAAAAAAAATCTTACAACTATAGCAGCTCAATATCATCAGTCATTACTTACTTTTCTTCAGAGTTTTATATATAAGGTCCATAGGTTCCTCGTCCTTTCTCTGAAGATAATCACATTTCACCCATATCATATTATCATTCCAAAATAGCCTTGTTGAATTCAGGTCGAAGAATTGAGTTCGCGACGAACTAGATGAGAAATATGTACCTCCAGTCGCCGCATAATATTTCACAGTATAATACTACAAAGCATCTGCAGGAGTTATACTCATCTCCACCTCATTTTCATCCTACAATCTATTCAGATTATCGCAGACGTTTATCACTTCCTACATATTCCATTCAATTGGGTAGGTCAGGTCTCAATTGTATTCAAAATACCTTTCGCAAGGTTGCTAAGAGGTAATATCAGTCTGAATTCTAACTATGACAGATAACAAAAAATCCCTCGTCCGGATCACATTGGACATCCCCGTGAAAGTACTCAAAGAAGATCTACTACTCTACTTCCCTATCAGCTTCCTCCTTTTAAAAGTCAAGCAGCAAGAAAAAGAATTCCTCCCCAGTCGGTACAGTACAACCCCTAAACTACCTACCAACATATTCTACAACATTACCCCAATCCCTACCTAAACTACCTTTAATTTAATAGAATTCTTTGAATACATCAGAATTTGTAGGGTAGGATAAGATATTACCAGGGAAATCTGGAAATTCTACTTTATCTTCTCCCTTAAAATTTATATCTGCAATATCAGGGTTCTCCGTTCTTATAACACCCCCTACAACTTCTACATTTTTTGACTTATCAAATACTACTTCAACCGAACAGCCTGAGATTGAAGTCTCCATATCAAGTGTAGGCTTGAGGACGAGGCTTATTTCTATAATAGAGCCTCATCACGCCTCAACCTACGTACAGGTCCAAGTATTTAGTCAATTTTCTCTATTAATATCTTTTGTCTATACTTTGACACATATACATCTACCATACACATACATACATCATATACATATATCTTATTCCATGCAAAGCAAACAATTTTGTTTTCAAAAGTTTTACTATAAATAAAAAAACTTTTTAAAATTTGAAAAGCCCATAAATATTGTAGTCTCCACTTCAAACATCACAATCACAAAACTAATCGCAATCACTAACCTTTAACGTCTGAATACGAATCCGAAGTAAACCCTAACCCCTCTTTTACTATGGCACTCTACAACCAATATCTTCACTCTGCCTCCACAACCTTCTCCCTCCTTCTGTAATGATTACTTTCATTCAAAATTTCTCTCGAATCTCTACAATTTACTTTCTTTTCTCTCTCTATGTTCTTTCATTTTTCTAAGTTTGCTAAGCATTTAAATGAGGAAGAAGAATAGTAATTTAAACTTCCTCTTTCTAACTGCAGACAATTGTTAGGGATCACTCAAGCCGCCCAAGATTTTGGAACTGAGGCATCCCTTCCATAGTTAATGTCAGACGTTTCATACCTATTGGGAGAAAACGTTTCTCCATCATTGTCCAAGGTTTTATATTTAAATATATTTTTCTCTCTCTTATTTAAATCCTTCTCAAACCTTCCTACACTCATGATGACTCTCTACTCAAATGCAACTGAACTTTCTCTACCCTTCCACACAAGATAAAAACATACAAATGATTTGATTTCTTTACTCATGGTTCTGTTACTTACAGGACTGCTGATGTCATTACCAATGCTATTACATTTCAAATTTTCAATATTTATTCAAAAGTTCAAAACAGCATTCACAACAATACAGGAACAAAATCAGAAAAACGTATTTTCTCTTTATTCAAATTTTAATTATTCGAACTAAACAAGTTCGCTCTCTCGCACATAATCACACATAAAGCATCCAAGATGCCCTGGGGCACCATACCTACTCAGTTTATTCCGAGTGATCATCTCATCTTCCTCAGTAATTTCTTCCAGAGTAATCTCCCTCACAGCAGCTTTTCGAGCTTCAGGCTCCAATACCTATTCACAGAATATCTCAGAGAACAAGTGACTCCCAATCTCATACTGCTTCTCCCTCACAGTCAACCCATCAAACTAAAGTGTAGATTCTGGCAAGTTAACATCATAGTTTAACTGCCCAAAAATTATCTCCCGTACTTCTACAACCTTTATCGCTAAGCGCCCTCCCACCGCATGCCGAGCTCTCTGAGAACGAGTCCTCACCATTTTTATTCCTCCTCTCACATTCACATTTTAAACATTATTTATACCTATAGATTACGATAACTTCATATCCCTCTCATTCCGCATCATCATAACGTATTCATTCCCATCCTCCATAAATGACAATCCTAAGATCATGCTAGAACTTGATTTTAGCTTATCTTTCCATCTCAACCTAATTCTGATATGTTCGAACTAACGTTCACAATTTCTTCCTTCTATTACATATTCCAAATCTTTCTCCGTAGCTCAATATTTGGTGTCACACTTCTCCACCAGATTATAAACTTATAGCTCTACTCGATAAACTTTTTTAGTTTCACGTAAGTGTATATATTTCTGCACGATTAATCCCTTATCAGGACGTACGGTATACATATTTCAATTTTTAGCACGATTTTGAAAATTCATAACACATATAATTTGATTTTTAACCAGTTCGAATTACCACTCACTTTTAGTTTGTTTTATCCAGTCAGATAATTTCATGTGCACAGACAAATTTTATACTTCGAATTACAAAACTCATACTTCACAAAACATAATTTTTCATTAGCTCAAATATTTTTACTTATAGAATGCTTTACATATATAATTTTTTAGAACTGTCTTACAGATCGATCTACAGGTTACATTACATCGTTTTAGTCATCACATCAATTTACTTCAATAATAAACTGAGGGAAATGGTTGTAACATAGCCAAAATCCGAAGACAGAAGCATACTTCAAATCTCCATATCCTTTTTCCACTACCACCGTCTCTACCTCCGTAACCCCCACCACCTCTACGGAGTAAAGAAAGGCAGACGATCCTCCTTTCATATCACCCAATCCCTCGCAGGATAGCGGTAATACTTCTGGGTGCTTATACTGGCTGCCACATCTATCTCCTCAATCTTGTCCTCCGCAAGAAGATGAAGGCATTTTTAGTGTTGCTCCCCTGACAAAACCACATAGTGGAACCGTCAAATATGGTAATAATCATCCACTGCTTCATCCGCTTCCTCCTCCGTCATCCCATGATATGTAGGTGGCACCGGTATGGGAGTGGGCATCTTTAGAGCTTGGTTGCCAAAATACCACAACTGTAACTTATGTAATTCAACCAGAACCCTCACCTCATATACCTGGCCCCAGGTCACCACCATTATTAAGGAGAAAGACACCAACAGATATCCCAAACACAGTGTACTTTCACAGAGATGATAGATGTTATAGTACAAAGACTATTTATATCTGACCCACATTCAATGCAGTAAAGGATTTCCAAAATAGTCCTCATTTAAAGAACAAACTTTACTAGGAACCCAAATGCCAAGTACTTCAATCCTTTCCAACACAATAAATGCAAGACTACGGTCTTCCATCAAGAAAAACTGAGTCCCCAACCAATCAAATTCCACATCATAACTTTCCAACTTCTTACACCAGCAGTCAACAAAATTTTTTCTTAACCAAAGACACTTGTGCCTCCAGTTGCGTGGGGGCCTATTCCTCGACCTAGTTCAAACTCAAACTAACTCAATATCAGACTCACGCACTTTACACGTAACATGTACAGTCAGTATTGACACCTAGACTACGAACTGATAAAGAATGTGGATCGGGCACTGCATCAAGTATGAACAAGTCAAAGACACCTGTCTCTTACAAATTAGCAGTTACACATTCAACTACGACTTGGCCCATTTTCAGGAGAACGTGCTTCTACATGACAACAAACTAAGAGTGAGGTTTATATAAAGGATTAGTTCCAGAGGATGAAAGACCGAGAAATTTTATCTCTTAAGATCAAATATTTATAACTAAAAAGATTACTTGTAATAAGATATCAGCCTCAAGCAATAAAAGTTACAGTTACTAAATCTTCAGATCGAGGTCGTGGTTTTTAACCTATTCAAAGGTCTTTCACGCTAAATCACTTGTGTCAATTTCTTGAATTATACTAATTCTTATCACATGTACATTTGGTGTTAGATCTAATTTCAAGCTAGTTTGAGCTACGAAATTAGGCCATTAAAGGACCCAATCAAACAAGCGTCCCGAATGACCCAAACCAGCCAAACGTCCCAAAGGGACAAATTGAGCAAACATCCCAAGGAACCTAAACAAACAAACGTCCTGAATAAACCAACCAAATGTTTTAAAGGACCAAATCGAGCAAACGTCCCAAAGGACCCAATCGAATAAACGTCCTAAAGGACCCAAATAAAACAAACGTCCCAAAGGACCCAATTGGCAACACCAAATCAATGTCTGCCTACTTGCTATGGATCAAGTTGCCCGTAGTTCCTAATAATCACCGTGAGGGGCCAAATCAATTTGTAGGAAAGAGATGCACTATTTCCTTCTCTCTATCTCTATGAATTTCTATTCCAAGAGTCTATTTGTACCATTATCTTGGAGACTTTTTCAAACTGTATAATGATTTCTTCAGTGATTGACACACATAGTCTTCCTTTCTAACAACATTAAACCTACTTAGCTGAGTCATATAGATCTCTTCCATCAACTTTCCATGTAAGAACGCCGTCTTAACATCAAGTTGTTGCAACTCCAATTCAAATTTGCTACCAAGGCCAAAAGGAAATTAATGGAGGAGTGTTTCACACCTGGAGACATTGTAATCAATCCCCTCCCTTTGAGCACAGCCTTTGGCTAAGAGTCTTGCCTAGAAGCGTATATCATCATCTTAAGATCCTTGATTTCTTTTGTAGACCCACTTACCACCAATCGCCTTCTTTCCCTTAGGCAACTTTGAAAGTTTCCAAGTTTTACTCTTACAAGGAGAATACATATTTTCCTTTATCGCTCCCTCCTATTGGTTTGAAGGAGCATCTTCTTTAATGATCGGTAATGTAAAGACTACCATGGCCTTCGCCTTTGGAAGTACCATATCCTTTGTAAGCAATCCTGGCTTACTTGCATTCTTCTTTGGTTTACTAGTTACAATTGACTCCACCACCAGAGTTTCTTTATTCATACTACCAAATATTTTACTATCTTCTGTGTCTTCATTATCTGGAACATGAACAAATGGCTCATCACCCACTGTCACACTGATAGATGACACCCCCTTTAGTATAAAACTCTCTGGATTATGGGAAGGCGCATCAATCTCCACTCGCTGTAAAACTCATTTGTCGTCTTCTCTTCATGCTCAGAGATATGTGACTTCATCATAGAAGTCTCATCAAAAGTGATATCTCTACTCAAAATAATCTTCCAGTCTCTGGTATCCCATAACTTATAGCATTTCACACCCTTTTTCTTACCTTGAAAAATGTCCTTCCTTGTTCGAGGATCCAACTTACCATTTTTTACATGAAAGTGTACCAGATACCCAAAAAAATGAAGAATATCATAATTTATAGCAGGTTCTCCCGACCAAGCTTCTACTGAAGTCTTACCCTCAATTTTAGCCGAAGGGACCTATTATCAAAGTAGCATGTATATGTTAAAGCCTCAACCCAGAATGTTTTGTCCAACCCAGAATTAGACAATATGCATCGCACCTTCTCCAGTAAAGTACAATTCATGCGCTCCGCTACCCCATTTTGTTGTGGTATCTCTCTAACGATGAAATGTCAGAGGATCGCCTTATCCTGACATACTTGCAAGAATGGATCACTTGTATACTCCCCACCATTATCTGAATATAGCAACTTGCTCTTTCTACCAGTCTGAGATTCTATCGACTTTTTCAACCTCAAGAAAAATTTTAGGACTTTATCCTTCCTCCTCATGGTATATACCCACATACACCTAGAAAAATTATCCACAAAAGATACAAAATAATGTTTATCCCCAAGTGATGCATTCCTGGAGGGTTCCACGAGTACGATGGATATCTACACTAAACTTTACCCTAGTCTGCTTACTAAGAACACAATGTTCACAGAAGTTTAACTTACACGCCTTAGCACCTTTCAATAGCCCTTGGTTCGTAAGAACTCTCAAGGACTTCTCCGCCGCATGCTCCAAACACATATGCCAAGTCTAGTGGTATCTCTGGAAGTAGTTTCCTCACTTCTCATAGTAGTACCCTCACAAAAAATAATCATACCATCTAAATAGTATAAGTTATTACTTCCTCTTTGACCCTTCAACACAACCATGGCTCCCTTAAGAATCTTCTTCATGCCATTCTCAGACACGACTGTGTAGCCTTTCACTTTAAGTAAACATATTGAGATAATATTCTTTTTCATCAGAATATACCGAACCTCCTCAATTTCTTTAATCAACCCATTGTGTAACTTTAAAAGAATGGTACATATCCCAATTATGTAATGGGAATCGTCATTTCCCATCAACCCAACTCCACCTTCTAGCCTTTTCAAACTAGAAAAATAACCCCTTTCGAGACAAATATGATAAGTAGCACCCGAATCCAAGATCCATTCAGTTGAATCAACAATAGATGTACACAATGATATAGTTAAAGAAAATTCATAATCATTACCTTCATTTGCCGTGTCTTGAGCAATATTTACTAAAGAGTCTGTTTTCCCACCTTTTTACTTCTTAAGAAGCGCAAGATACTCATTGATCCAATGACCCATCTCTTTACAAAATGCACATTGGTTTTTTCCAAAGTTGTTGCAATTAATACCGCGACTTATCAACTTTGATCGAGAATTGTTACCACTAGACTTCTTCTTGTCCGATCCGAAGACCTCCCTCTAACCATCAACACCTCAGACACCGACTTATCGGACTCACGTTTATCCATCCTCAGGTACTAATGGTTCACCGCCGCCGCAGTCACATTCGAGTATTACAAAGAACTCTTCCCGTAGATCATTGTCATAACAAAGTATTTACACTCTTCAGGAAGCGAGTTTAAGAACAAAAGTACCTTATCCTCATCGCCAACAATCTCTTATAGATTCGCCAAGTCAGTTAGTAACTTGGTAAAATCATTCAAGTGTTCCTACATAGAAATCCTTTGTCTCATCGTGAAGCGATAAAACTTCATCTTCAAATGGAGTCGATTATGGATACTTTGAACCAAATACTTCTCCGCAAGAATCCTCAAAATTTACTTTGCCGAGGTTTCATTCATTACAAGGTACTTAATATCTTGAGTAAGGCATGAGCGAATTTGACCACAACCCCTCTTATTCATCTTCTTCTAAACACTCTCATCTACCCTCTTCTAGTTTGTCTTCCAGCACCTCATCTAAATCTTGTTGACTAAGCATATTAATAACTTCGTATCACCACATGCCAAAGTTATTTGTGTCATTGAATTTCTCAACTTCAATTTTGGCATTATTAAACATCACCGTTGTGTTATTTCATTTAGGCGCCGTCGAGGAACTAGATTCATCTCCTTCTGCCATTATTCCCCTAATTTTCATACACATATCGAAATTGAAAACCAAATAAAATTAAGATAAGTCGACGCTACCTTAATTTTGAGAACCACTGGGGATATAACCTTGCTCTAATGCCAATTGTTGAGCCGCCCTGCTAAAGCCGACCACCGATTCGATCCGATTAGCAATAAACAATCTATAAGAATATACACAACCAAAATGATAATACGCATTTACCATGGTTCGGCGAATTGCCTAGTTTCACACAAAATAGAGAGTTTATTCAACGATCTTTGGTTACAATCGCAAACTAATTTGAGGTTTCTCAAGGTTTTTTTCTCCAAAAGATTCCTCCCAAATAGATCTCACCAAAGGTTGCTAAGAAATACCTTAAGTTTCTCTTATATACTTTGGAGGCTTATTACATCAACACGGATAAAAAGGCAAAAAATAATGGTTGAAACGACCTCTAAGTATTTGTATCCAGATAAAAATTCGGATAATAAGCCCATCTGGATTACATCTGGATCTTGCTGGTCTATTTTTAACAAGGTTAGAATGGAAATCTGGATTATAAGCTTATCACCCGACTGCCATCCTACTACCCGACTTCCATCCGGATTCCTCCTTTACCTAATATTTTGTTCGCGGGCATTTCTTGGGTGGTGATTGGGTGTTGTGGGCTTCTTTGAGGGAATTAAAGTGTAATTGGTTAAATGGGGTGTAATGCATTAGGAAGGAAATTATATAATGAATGTGTTTGGGTAAAGATAAGTTTAGGCTTCTTTGTTTCTTTGAGAGAACATTAGGTTCCGTGGTTCTTGGGCCTTTCTGATAATTTTTTAGGTATGTTTTTGCTATAGGTTTCTTTGAAGGAATCTGTGTATAATTGGTTTAATGGGGTAGACTATACAATACATCTTGTGTTAGGGTGTAAGATAAGTTTGGGTTTTATTTGTTTTCAACGGGTTTATAACAGAATATTCAGTTGCCAGATGTACATCAGTCAGCATCCAAACACTTTTAATTGGGGAAAAAAGAATAAATTTGTGCTTTCCCCGTTATGTTAGACAAATTTGTAATTGCCCCCAGAATTGCCAAATATTAGCCCATGAACCCCTTTCTCTTTGACTAGCCCTTGACAAGTCATATTTTTGTGAACTTTCAAAAATGCCCTCACATGCAAGTCATGTGAACCGTAACCCACGTAATCGGTTACTTTGGATTTAAACATAAAAAAGAACCTATCTATGCAGAGTTCAAACAAGACTTCTCTCTTTCGGAAAAAAAGCTCTAAAGTTTTTGGATCTTTCTCTCTCTCTTTCCTCATCTCTACAATCATCTAAGTCTTATCTATCAAGCTTGGGTTTCTAAAGTTTTGAATTTTAGTTATTTCTCTCAAAGTCATTAGGGATTGTTTAGATTACAAGTAATTCTCTGTGTGAAATGGTGATGCAAACAAGTCCTTGGTTGGTTAAAGGAGTTCAAGTTCAAAACCCATTCTTTTTGAGATGATATGAGATGGGTTGGTTTTAATTTTGAATTTTGATCTAATTTGACTCAGAAAAGGAGATTTTTACCCCTTTTGTGGGGTATACGAAAATGATTTTGGATTCCTCAGCTTAATGGCAGGGAGAGATAGTGAGAGTGTATGAGAAAGAGATGGTTAGGCAAGTGGGAAAAAAATTAGATCAAAGAAGGCCACGTATCGCAATCGCAATAGGTATATTGAAAATGATCTAAATAGTTAATTTGAACTCAAGAGAGAGAAAATAACAACCGGTTGCGATCACGTGAGAAACACGTATGGGCATATTAGTCAGTTCAATAAATTATGACCAATCAAAGCCTGGTAAGATGGAAAATGGGGTTCAGAGCTCATTTTGGCCAACTCTGGAGGACAAGCATAAATTCAAGTCAAAGAGTGGGGGTTAAGTGCAAATTCACTCAGAAAAAATATACTCCTTAAAGCAAAAACAAAAGATAACACATTTAAAGTGTTATCATGTCCGTTTGTCCTCCCAAACCAAACTCAATCATATTATCCTTATATTCTCGACTTCTTGTAGTTTGAATGATTGGGTGTTATGGGTTTCTTTGAGGGAGTTAGACCTACAATTGGTTAAATAGAGTGTAATACATTGGTTTAATTGAAAATTAAAATATGTGTTTTGGTGTAAAAAAATTGGGTTTTCTTCGTCTTTCTAAAGACTAAAGATATAACATTTAGTTATTGAGATTAAGTGGTGTAATGGAATGTTTTCCGGAAGGATAATCTTCTCCAATACTTTTCGTAAAGAAGGTCAAATAATAATCTAAACAAGCAAGATTTTGCGTAAAAAACTCAGTAAAGGCTGAGAAAAATCATGACCTTGAGGATGGTTTTGATGTAAAATCCAATATGCTGCTAGTTATTACAAGTTTTTGAGTGACTGTAGGGTAAGGAAGTAACAGTAGTAGAGTTACGGATCTGAATAATTTGTTATCTGCCTATATTTATAGCAGTTTACAAAAAGAAAGAAACAGTCTCCTATTTCTGGTGGAGTGGGAGAACTTCTCGGATCTCTAACAGCTCTTTCTTGACCAGGTACAATGGCTACTTTTAGTAGGTCGAGGACTTATGATAACTTCTCAACTGCTGTCTGCCTTCAACTATGCTATGTCGGCTTATCCTTGCCGAATCTGGGAAATATGCTACTACAAGTGGCTTTCCTGATGATTTTTGGGAACAACCTAGTAATAAAGAAAAGATGAAAAAATCTACCCAGGATCTAGTTTGTCTCCCCATTTTTTGGTCTGGTCTTTACCCCATTGCCTAATAAGTCTGATACTTTACATTTCAACGGGTCATCTCTTAGTGGATAGTTTATTTTCTTCCTATATCTTGCAAAAAAAGAAGTAAAAGTTTAGTTGAATTCGAATGATGTTGGCTCAAACGAAAAATTACAAAATATGCTCGTGTAGATTACATGAATCTTTGTTTGCTTTAGTGTATCTCTCCTAGTTAAATTATGTGTATTCTAGAATAGTGGCAGTCTTCTTGATCTGACCTTAAAAAAATAGGATCTTATTAGCAGAGGTACCTTTTCTATATAGCCTCCCCCTATTGTGGAAATTTAAATTTGTTGGATAATAAACTATTCGACTAAGCAATCATACACACACATAGGTTATTTTGTGATACAATTATTAAACCCATTTAGAGGTTAAATACTCTCTCTATAATCCCTAGTTTATATGGGCTTTGCTAGGAGTCTAGTAGGAAACCCCAACCCAGTTGGGTTTTCACCTTGGGCCGGACCCAACTCCTAACACTCCCCCTTGGGGTGTTCCATACCAGGACGACTTACCTCGTCAAAACCTCTATCTAGCAAAACCTCCTTGGGCAAAAAGCTATGCAAGGAAATAGTAAAATCCTATGCCCTGGGTATGGGCTGAGAACGTGTATACGTAGCCTCATTAAAATCTCTAGTCAGTAAAACCTTCTAGGATAAAAATTGTACTATAATGAAAAAGAGTATAACACGCATGTGTCTACGTCAGGACGGGACTACTCCTCCTGACATCGATCTCCCCCGAGATCTATCTCCTTGAGAAGTATCTCCCCGAGATATTGATAAATAAAAACATTAGTATGCGAATTCCGTGTACCAGCTGCTTGAACGTAAGTGGTGCAAAATCCTTCGTGAATAGGTTTGCAAAGTTATCTTCAGAAATGTCTTGAATAACGTCAATCTCATTCACCTTCTGTAATTCATAAGAATGGAAGGACTTCTGTGAAATATGCTTCATTATGTCGCCATTGATAAAATTGTCATTTACTTCAATGATGCAAGCTGAGTTGCTTTCATACATAGTCAATGTTTTATCTTAGATAGAATATGCCCCAACTTCAGTTGATGTGATATATCTTTTAGCGCTACCACCATTCTTTGCCAGCTTCATAAAGTATAAGAATTTCCTCGTAATTCGAAGATGTAACTAGCACCGTCTGCTTCATCGATCTCCAAGAGTATGTTGTATTCCCGTACATAAACATATAGTCCATTTGGCAATGGCCTCTATATAGGTCTCATAAGTATTAAGTATTGACGTACCCTATAATTTTATGTTTACTATTTCGAGTAAAACAGACCCCAATCTATCATGCTGATCAGATACCTCAGAATGTACTTGACCTCATTCTAGTACCTTTTGGTAGGAATAAAACTATTACAGGCCAAACAGTTCCCTGTGAATGAGTCATCCGGTCTAGTATACCCAGCTAATTATAGTAAAGCACCTCCTAGCTATAGCGTCACGGTCCTAGGAGCTTCTCCCCCATTAGGATGGTAGAAGATGTCGTTGTTCACATCCAAGTAATTGATGACCATAAGTGACTTAGCACCGTGTGCTGCATCCATACCGAAGTATTAGATAACTCTCCCGTTATATATCGTTTGGTATACGAATATGCCACTACCAAGATGTTCGATCCGCAAATCGAAACAATACTTGGTTTCCCCAAGGTCTTTCATTTTGAATTCTTTCCTAAGGTATTCGACGGCTCTCGCGATCTCCCCCAGAGTTTTAATGATATCTAAATTATTTAGTACACCCTAAGTAATGCATAGACAGATAAATTATTTAGTACACCCTAAGTATTCGGCGGCTCTCGCGACTTAAGTCAATATTTGTGTTCCAAATAAGAACGCATAGGCAAATAAGAATATGTGCAAAGTTCCCGACCTTCAAATACTCGATCAACTTACTATGCCACATGGGCCCTGATTGATTTAAGTCAACAATAACTTTTCCAGTATTATTATGTACACACCTCATGTGCATTGGGCTTAATTGCTTCCAGAAGCTTATACCTCCCCGAATGGCTTCATGTAGATATTCGTATCTAGTTTCCCATATAGATGTATAGTAATTACATAAGACGCATGTATAACTTGTCCTCGACAAATTAACAAACTGATCAGTACCAAAATGTTATAGCGTCCATAACTGGATAATAGGTCTCATTGTAATCAATGCCAGGTCTCTTAAAGAATTCTTAGGCAACTAGTCTTGCCTTGACCTAATTATTTCTTTGAGTTAATCATATTTCCATACCATTCCCATTTGTAACCAACACAGGCTTTATGGTATCACTTCACATTATGATAGTAAACTGAGCTCCGCTTGGATTCCAGATGCCCACTTTGACCAATATACAACAATACACAGTCGTTTATAATAAGTAGCTCTGAATCCTCATCCTTGACGCTAAGCATAGCAGTGAATGTGAATACCTTGCTGACAAATATCTACTGAACAATCCTGCGTTGTGCCATTACAAACTTTTAATAGATTGAGATCTCCTTATTATCATACGTATGTGCCAATCTAGTGTTGCCCATCAATGAACATTTGGATGTTCCGTACAGGTGTCAATCGCACTACCACAACGTACGAAGATGGTACCCCTAATATCGGCTTGGTATTATGTGAGTTATGATTCACATCTATCACTAGATATTTGAAGCCCACTGACGACGTATTTACTACAGGACAGATAGGTCGCAAATGAATTGCCAGACACATTCATAGACACTATTAAAGTATCGTAGGTGTATGTACCTGCAAGTAATGCACCTACACAGCAGAAAGTTCTGGGGGAATTAGTACCGCAAACGAATATGTGGCTCGCGCTTAGTGGAGAACATTGTTGGAAGAAAGTATTCTAAGCCGGGGAGCTACAGAATAAGGGATAAATATGGCTAATGGTGTAGTCGATTCATCGATGATGGAACCATCCATCGACGAGGCAATAGTAGTTATGCGACCAGTTGATGCATTACGAGGCAAACCTGGGGTGATACAACAGGACCAACCTTCTCACAAATTTGTATAAGTTGTTCTTTAGTCGCATCATATGGGATGTTCCCAACTGTCATCATAACAAAATATATCAATCATAAACCGATCCCAATTATGTTAAAACCTACTAAAATTTGCACCTTTGAAATCGAGATCAAGAGATAGTGAGAGGGACGAACCAAAGACAAAACAATGTTGAGAGGCATTAGTAGCCATGTATGTATAATACTTCTACAAATTTCTCCTCAACATTCTTGTTGGTCTGCAAAAAGTGTAGATTTTATTCAGAATTTGAGAGAAAGAGAGATTAGGTTTTAAGTTTAATTTGGAAAGAAATATTGTGCGAAACAAGGGACCGTTTGGGAAAACTGAGAAAAAATGCAGTTTTGGTCTGAGTTTGATTGTGTTGGGAAACAGTGTTTAGATGTCGGTCCAATTGGTTCTATTTTGGGTCTAATTATAATGTTTGTGTGTTAATGATAGTTAGGCTACCGGCCACACTGAAGGGAATGGGGATGGAAGCCACTTGGGCTGGACTCAACGCAATCGGAGGTATGGTCGAGCCACACGACTTGATACGAATAAGATGAGGGACAGGCGGATAGACAATGATTTTATGACATTTTTCAGTTTTTAACTATGCTTGCCAGTTGTCACAAAAATTTCAACACTCCCTAGCCGTTCGAAAATGTTCTCTTTCTCGGACCCTTAGCATGCGTACTACATGAGAAATTGGGAATGAGTTGTATAAATCTTGGAGAAATCCCAAGATATACAATTGGTAAAACATATACGTAATCCAGATGATAGCGTATTTTTTGTCCAACTACGGTTAATCCCAATACACCGTGCATTTACCCATGTTTTATTTTTTGTCTTAGCGTTAAATGCATGCTCGAGTCGGAGTCCCTCCTTAGTAAGGTCTAGTACGTCATGAATGTATCATTTGTGTTGCATCTTTTATGTTGAAATTATTCAAAACTTGTACCTCATTTTAAGCCTTGAACCCATGACCTCTTGGTCATCTATTTTATGTGATTCAAAACTATAGCCTAAAGTTTAGTCCCACATTGCTTTTAAACAATAGAAGAACTAAACATATAAGGTAGTACTCATGTGACATGTGTGTAACATGTAACATAGAGAGAGTGTATAAGTATATGAGTGTATGAGGGGATTTTATACCCTAGACACACTTGGACCTCCCTCGGGTTCGGCTTGGACTTGGGATTGGGCAATTGGATCTTCTAACTCTGGAGGCCTTAGGGGCCCTTTGGGCTTGGGCCTGGCTCACCCTAATCTTTTTAACAAAAGCTTTCTTGGGATTGGGCTTGACTTGTTTTCTTTAGTCTTTGGTCTTCACATTCTTCTCTCTACAATAATAAGAGACATAATCTTCTGGAACACGTCCCACACGATTTGAATAGAGAGAGAGTCATTGGCAAACTGCTTTCTACAAATACCTTTGCTACCACCTTCTAACAACAATACAGAGAAACCAGTTTCATTCATCTCTTCCTCTTTGCGGTTAAATCTCTCTCTCATTCAATTTCTACGGTTTACCTGAGGTACAAAAATGTAATTACTTTACATAGACTTTTGGTACTGAAGCACTACCGTATATGCTCGTTGTATCCTAGGAGAGATCAGATCATTTACCTGTACCCGAGGTAGGTCAAAATACTCTTTTAAGAAAGTGTGACCCACGCCTCGGGCTGTTACTATTCTACTGTCTTTTTGTTACGAGGAACTGCTTACCGGAGTTGTTTCTTGCTACTGAAACCTGCCTGTTACCAATGTTGTTTCTTACTGCTAAAACCTGCCTGTTCCTAGAGTTATTCTTGTCGCTAAAACTACCTTTTCTTGCCTCCTGTTTACTGTTGTTGCCCCCTGTACTTGCTGCCGTTTGCTGGAGTACAACCTGCGCTGCTGCTAGTAAAAACTGCTTGTTGTTGCCTACTCTGTACAACTGCTTCCTGTAACTCAGACCTGCTGTATAACTATTGATGTTTATTATCGGAGTAATAACTACTGAGCACCTTGCTGCTGTTGCTAAAAACATTGCTCCTGTAACACCACTTTGCTGTTGAATACCTTACTGCTGCTGTATGCATTGTTGCTGCAATTATTCTGATTTCATACTTGTTGTTGCTCAATCAAGAAGGGAAAGTTATTTACAGGTTCATTTAAACATTTTTGTACAATTTTAAAGAGTATTTATTATCTGTAATATGGCTCTTTCTTCTGAAGTGTTGAAGTTTGATTCCAACAAACCCTCTAAGTTTGATAGTCTCAACTTCAAGAGGTGGAAGAACAAAATGTTCTTTTATCTCACACTTAAGGAAGTTGCATATGTTCTTGAACAAGAACGTCTTGTTGAACCTCCCGTTCCCGTACCTACAGTAGACCCTGATCTTATTCTAAACGAATATGACAAAACCTTAGAGACTATTTTGAACTGGACTGAGGCTGATTTCAAATGTCATAATTTCATTTTGAACGGCTTAGTAGACGAACTGTATGATTACTATCCACAGTCTGAATCTACAAAAGCCGTTTGGGATGCATTACAGAAGAAGTATGATACGGAAGAGGCAGGCTCAAAAAAGTTTGCCGTAAGCCGATATCTCAAGTTCAATATGGTCGACGATAAGTCGGTAATTTTCCAATCACATGAGTTGCAACGAATTGCACATGAGATCGTGTCCGAAGGGGTACCTCTTAATGAATAATTTCAAGCTGCCGTGATGATTAACAAATTACCGCCGAATTGGAAAGACTTTAAAAATATCTTGCGACAGAAGTCAAAGGAACTTACCATGGAGAACTTGATTACTTGTCTGAGGGTTGAAGAAGAATCTAGAAAACAAGACCTAAAAGAGGAAATCCTTTTGGTTCAAGCCAAAGGGAAGGTCTATCTGAAACCTAAAGGGAAACCTTTCAAGGCTAAGAATGGTGGTAATCGAAACAACCGTCCTAATGGTGGTAATCTGAATAACCGTCAGAATTATGGACACCAGAATCTTAATAAGGGAACGAACCAACAAGCCCCACCATATAACAAAACAAGTTCTATTATATGTTTCAACTGTGAAAAGCTTGGACACATATCTAGAATCTACCAGAACTGCAGACTTGTTGCTAGGCAAACGTTATTGAAGAGCCCTTAGTGGCTATGATCACAGAGATCAACATGGTCGGTGGAACCAACGGGTGGTGGGCTGATTCGGGTGCTTCTAGGCATATATGCAATAAACACAATTGGTTTAAGACCAACACGGAGACTGAAGACCAGAAAGTGCTACTTGGGGATTCCCATTGCACCAAAGTGCTAGGCACTGGAGATGTTGTACTGGTATTTACCTCTAGAAAGACAATGACTCTAAAGGATGTGATGCACACTCCTAAAATGAGAAAAATATTGTTTCTGGCAATCTTCTCAACAAGGAAGGATTTTAGCAGACCATTGGGTCTGAACAGTACATTTTGACTAAGGGTGAGGTTTTCGTGGGAAAGGGTTTTGCTTATAATGGAATGTTTAAGATGAGTATTGAAATAAATAAATCTGCTTCTACTTACTTGTTGTCTTCTTTAAATATTTGGCACTCTAGACTATATCATGTTAATAAGAAATTAGTACACAATATTTGGCACTCTAGACCCAAGGACATACAACATATATGCACGAGCAACAGACCTCGTTGTTAGCCTCTTCTTCTTCTGGCAGCTGCAGCGGTACCGTCACTGAGAACCTTCTCTAACTTGTATGCATAGTGAGACTTAAGTTTCTTTAGTGGTAATGAATTCCCAGTACCCCCAGCTTTCAAAGATTTGAAAGCTTTTAAATCCTACATAAAGTTGTTCTCGAAAACCTCAAGAATCGCCGGGAATCCCCAAGTACCACCAATGACCGTGGCATCACCATCTGCAGGCAACCCAACTAATTGCTCCACATCATCCAGAGTTGGAGTCATCTCACCCCATTTGAAGTAGAAAGTATTAGTTTTCGGCTGCCAATGCTCAACAAAAGCAAAAATGAGGGTAGAGTTGTAATAATTATAGGATATGGCCCCAATCATATCCAAACCCTTCAACTTTACAAAATCTTAGACCACTTGTGGTTCATTTGTAAGGTCCTACGTAGACTGGTGATGATGAACACGAATGAAAAGCTTCTCCTGAACAATAATAGTGATTACGTCAACAAAATATAACTATAAATAATAAGAATAACATAACATAATTAAATAAGAGATTCTATTAAATAATATACCTGCCCTAGTGCGATCGACCTCGCTCTATGGAACCTGAAGCTCCTCAGTAGGCTTTTATCACTATGGCCTACGTCGTCGTTGCTTGTAGCCCCCTCAGCTTCAGAATACCCCCCAAAAATAGAAATATTTTCATCAAAATCAGGGCAAATATTTGGGAACGGTGGTTGAGCTCCCAAACCAGCTTGAGCAGACTCAGTCTCAAATTCTGAACCCTAGAGAATATTCACACCTTCGGCAGGTTCAGTTGAAATATTCACACATTCACAAACACCCTCATTTGCACTGTCAACAGTGTTTGGAGGAACGATTGTGCTTGGGTCAATAGTTTTTCTCTTTCTCTTATATGTTAGTAGATTTCCTTCTCTAGCCAACTCTCTTTTTCGTCAATTGGAAGCGGTCGGAGGCACTTTCTCATTCATTGTGTACCTGCACATAATTTATTACTCAAAGGATTAGTAAAATTGCACTTGGTAATTGTCGAGTTCGACAATATTATGTAAACATAAGTCCAACTGCATTTGACATGATAATGAGATTTACCTTGAAGTTATCAAATTTCACTATCATACAACTCTCAACCTCTACTGCTCCAAAAGGAATGGATAATATCTTCGATGGGTTGAATTCAATAAGTACTTTCTCTTCGAACGACAGTTTCAGTCTCTAATGAGAGAGAGAGAGTGTGTGAGTAAAGGAGAAAGAGTGAGAGAGATACTCGAACTGTTCGCGAGAGTGAGAGTGACAGAGTGATATAAATGTGTTTGGAGGGAAATTTGGTTTGTTTGGAGAGAGTGGGAGAGAGAGTGAGAGACAAAATTTCAAATGTGAGTGACGGATAGAGAGAGTGGGGCAGGTAAGACCCCTAATTTTCCACCTCATTTCCCTTATAGGAAATCCCAAATTTTGGGATCCACTCATCTCTATTAGATAAGTGGTTGTGGTTGAGTGAGACTTGAGTGGTTGTGGTTGATAGTTTATGGCATATAACCAAGTTTGCGTGGTATGCCACTCTAAATGGCAACGGCTTCTATTCAGCTTTACAAAATGAGGACGCAACTCAACTTTCACGCTCTTAGTCCAAGATTGTTCCAGGTTTTTAGACCAATTTTATAGATTTTTGCATATGTATTTGTAGCTGGCTTTGGGAATGCTATTATAGAACTTAAATTCACCTCTACAACCGTTGGATACTCGATATCATTATAGATGACTTCCTGGTGGGATGTGCGTCTGCTTGAGGAAGACGTTGCCATAGTTCTTCTGTAACATACGGCATAAATGGATGAAGCAAACGCAACACATTGTCCAGACAAACCCAGTGTATCGTGCACCACGTTTCTCTCAGAATTAAACTCAGGACCCGACTTAAGACTGTTCTTAGAGAAATACGGTTTGGTTGCTTCAATAAATACATCACATAGTTGAAATTGCCACCACGAATATACGGCAGTCGCGGCGTCAGAGAACTCGTAAGAATCAAGTGACGTCACAGTTTTAAATATAGCTTGCAGATGAAAGGCGTAGACTTCCCCGCTAGATCAGGAGTATAGTTGTCTCCAAGTTTGCCCATGACAAAAATTACCGCTTGCCATAACTTATTACACCACTGTACGTACCTAACAACTCTTTGGATGTCTAAATTTATCTTGTCGGACTGAAATAAATAAATCATTATATAAGATTTTAAGTTACATCAAATCCAGGAGAAAACATAGACGTGGAAGGGGGGGAAACCTGAGCTGTGTATGAGACGAGGGCGAAACATAGAGCATCTGCGCCACATTCAGTAATACCATTTGGATAATCTTTCTTTTGACCTTCTTTAGCAACAGCCAGTTCGTTGAGATCTAAGTTACCCTCTTCCAGCCTTTTTTGGAGGCCTTCCAAGGATATCCCATTAATTACTTCGAGTGGATCAATAACATTCCCCAACGACTTGGACATTTTCCGGCCATGTGCATCACGGATCATTGGATGCAGGTAAATCTGTAGATATAGTTCTGCATCAATTTCTTTGAACTACAGTTCTGAACCAGGAAAAGAAAAGAAAAACCGTGACCATATTACAGTAGAGCACAAAAATGGATCCTGTACAATTCTGATCACAATATTATGATATCCATGTTTTTATAACCGCCAAGATAAGCCTTAGATCTTATTTGGTACACGGATCTAGTGAATACTAAACCTATATAAATTAAATCATGTCAAACAGCTATAATGTTTTAGTATCATTATTAACTTTTACATATGGCCAAATAATGCATTTTACCAGTGATAAATTACTACTAAGACTCATTGGTTGATTTCTAATGTCATTAGTTAGACTTGGAAGAAAAAAGGCATAGAAAGCAGAAAGTAAAGGAAAAAGTTCAATCTTTTATGGACATTTGGGTTGAATCTAAGCAAGCAAAACCATTTTGCTCCAGATTCCATTTGGTTATATCACTTATATTAAATCAATCGTCTTTTACTCATTTGAGGATCCAAATGTGCAATATGTGGGTATCAGTCCACATATACTGATACTCAAATTATCAGTGGACTGATACCCACAACCGTGAGGGCAACCCGTCAGGATTGATTCTGAATTTCCTGGGATGTGGGTTGGTGGGGTGATCACATGCCCCGGGGATTAGTCGAGCAAATGATGATAAATTATCAACCCGGATCACCCTGGTTTGTAAAACAAAATTGTAGGTATCAGTCAACATGGTTTGGTCAAACACCACAAGTTTCTGCTGTAGATGGAAGGAAACAACCAACTCACCTTTCGAAAAGGTACTTCGCCTCCTAGTTTCATAACCCAGCATCACCATTCGAGCAACCCAGAAAAAGAGAATGTCGTGACCAGTTTCAAGAACTGACGTTGGAGAAAACACCTTAAAATCTTCACTTTTATCAGGCCAGCCCAGCACAGATATGGGAAACAGACCAGAAGAAAACCAAGTATCCAACACATCTGGATCTTGCGACATCTGAAAAAATTTCCCATTGGCGATTTTCTTCGCTTCAAGCAGAGCTTCTTCCTCGTTTCTTCCAACAACCCAGTTGCTTGTGTATGCACCAAATTCTTTTAAATGGTCATCCTCAAATGTAACATACCAAGCTAGAATACGGTGACCCCACCAAAGTTGCCTCGAGATGCACCAATCGCGAATATTCTCCAACCATCTGTAGTTGACATTTTAGACACAACGATTTAACATTTAGCTCTTTATGCTAGGCAAGCTATTCATTTTATACTATTATATAATGAGAATACTTAGGTAGTTGCCATTGTCTCTATAAATAAAATAAACCATTAAATGAAAAATACATCCTATTAAATGCTAAAAATTACTAAATAAGCATTTTGTACATAGAAATTAAAATAAACATTTTGGGGATTAAATTTATTATATATCATACATAATGATAGTTTTTTCAATCACATATCCTAAATACTTTCGCATTGAGTCTGAATGAGGCAAATACATGAACGAGACAGTACCTCTTCCATTCAGCGGTATACTGTTTTGGAATGATCTCGATCTTCTTTTTCTTATCATCAATTACCGCATCCAGAGCCTCCTTTACCACATCTTTACAGTCCACAAACCATTGTGGTTTTATCATTGGTTCCACAACATCATTGGTTCTTGAACAAAGACCGAGGCGCATCTCGTTGTTTTGAGCACCTACATAAAGACCCTAAATGCACAAGAACTTTTTATCAGTAAACTTAAAATTTACGTATAATAGCTACTTAGAAAATTATTTCACATCATTAAACCAAGAGCAGTAACAGCAATCTACATATAGGGAGTTTGAGCAACTTATATCAAACTTGCAGAAATAGTGCATACATATATTGAAGTAGAGCTTTATGCCCAATCAAAAAAAGAAGTGGAGCTTTATAAAACATAGTCGAAGTGTGTTGTTTTTAGACATGAATATTCTAAAATATATAAGGCATAGGGATGATGATCTAACTACTTAAGTAAATATTAGTGCACACTTCGCTATTAAATGTCATAACATACCTTCTTCTTCAAAGCTTCAATTAAGGCAACTCGAGCTTCAAAACGGGGCATCCCCTCAAACTCTGGACCACCATTGCTATTAATTCTCCCGTCATTGGTGAGAATGCTGATAAATTCTAGGTTGTAGCGCTTCCCAACCTCAAAATCATTTGGATCGTGAGCAGGGGTGATCTGGCAAGAACCGTGAAAAAATGTTAGCAGGGGCATGCTACAAATTTAAACCTAAATAAAGGGAATAAAGAAAAGGCTCTTCTGGAATACGTAAACTTGCCTAAACGAGTATGATTATGAATAGTAGGCCTTTTAGCAAAGTTACTTCATTTAGAAGTTAAATAAGCCATCTTTTGTTAGTGTTTATAACTTGGGTAACTTTGGACTTTCTTTTTAGATGTTATGAAGAAAGATGTCAGATACTTACAGTGCACATGCACAGTGCGAGAATATATACTAACTTAGAATGGTACTAGAAAAAAAAAACTCAAGAACAAATGATACCTTAACAGCACCAGTTCCGAAAGCTGGATCAACAAGTATTTCATCACAAACTATGGGTATTTTTCTTCCGTTGAACGGATGAATTGCAAATTTTCCATGGAGATGACTGTATCTCTTGTCCGTGGGATGCACAGCAATTGCTGTATCACCAAGCATTGTTTCCACTCTTGTTGTGGCAACAACAAGCTTTTCCAATCCTCCCTCAAGTGGGTAAGCAAAAGATGTCAACACACCGAATTCCACAGGGTTTTCATATCCTGGAACCTTTAAGCGAGTCCCCTCCTTAATGTCCTTAAAGTCTACCTCAATATAAGATATAGCCGTTCGCAGGATGCAATCCCAATTCACAAGTCGGTGATCCCTGCAAAAGAAGAAAGAAGGTGATAAAGAGCATTGAAAATCATATGCCTAGTGAACTAGTCACCATATGCAAAAGAAGAAAGAAGGGCGGCATCAGATCCCAAACGGCATACTTTAAATATGCAATAGAATTGCTTATAGCACTTATCAAATAAAGTAAGGTATAAATTAAAGTAGGTTTGGCTGAAACAGTGCTAACTGCACAAGCTACTTTGGAACTACTTATGAAGCTGGTGGCATACATAATTTTACCCATTTCAAGTTCAATAGCGCATTCAATGTTTTATTTTTCTTGATAAGTCACGTGGCCGTCACAATACCTACGTAAGCGGTTGTCTCTCCATCTTGCATGACCACTCTCTCTATTTTAGTTATTTCAAATTAGTTTAATTGATTTGCATTATAATTAGGAGAAGTCTCTTAATTAGAGTCTAGCTAGGGTTTCTATTTGTGCTAGGTCTCTTCTCCTATAAAAAAGAGTCTAAGCTTTGCAAAAACGAATCACTAAACTTTGAATTAATTACCTCTTCTGGAGACTCATCAAAGATTGGAGGTTTATCCCAATCAAGTAATGGAGAGGAATTGCGAAATTCTTCTCCGGTAACGCCAATCATGTGTTTTTGTATTGTTTCGTCTTCAACGAAACCCGCGATTTCGGAATCGCTAAGAATTTCTTCCCCAATTTCATATACGGATTCGTCGCTGCCGAACAAATTGTCGATACCCCACTCAATTTTTTCGACCACCCCTCAGATTAGCGCGGTGTTGGTCTTCTTCTGTTGGACTTCATGATGATCGGAATCTTCAATCGGGTGAACTTCTCGCATCAAGGTCGTGACCCTATCGTGGAACTTTGATCGAGAACTTTTTAACATATCTCCATCTTCCCCACCTACAACATCAATCGCACGGTGACCCTCCCTCTACGCCGTCTCCTTGTAGTGGTTCATCTTCAAGCCTACTCTATCGAATCTTATCGAATCCTCCGTCACAACACCCACCTCAATCTTCTCTCCTACTACATCTTCAACAACGTCGGCAAATCTTCTGTTACAATCGGAACTCGCGAGGGCACGCAATTTGGCAAACTTCGCCTCAAGTTGTTTAGACATTATCTTGTTGGATGCCGTAAGCTCCTTGTTAGACTCCATAAGCAACTTGGTAGACTCTTCTACCGTTTTCAATTGTTCGCCTTGCATTTGCTTCTTTGGTATTTTCTTCCACATTGTTCATCGAAAGAAAAAAAATCTACGCAGAATTTTGCTAGCTATGCAGAATCACTGTAGCAGATGCCCAAAATACTGTAGCAACTCAAAATTACTTAGCAAATGCCGAAATCACTATATCAGTGGGTGTAAAAAAATCCTGCTGAATCTTGCTAGCTCTGGTACCAAGTTGTTCAAAACTACGTTTGCGAAGCTAAATTAATCTCAAATAAAACTATAATCTCTCAATTGCATAAAATAAAATGTCAAAAGACCTAAGGTTTATGAGATTTACCCCTACATATCTTTTTAAGGCTAAGCCTTTCTCTCTCACCCAAACCAACATTAGAAATAAACTAAGCTTAGGCTCTCTTTTATAGGAGAAGAGACCTAGCACAAATAGAAACCCTAGCTAGACTTTAATTAGGAGACTTCTCCTAATTATAACGCAAAGCAAATAAACTAATTAGAAATAACTAAAATATAGGGAGTGGTCATGCAAGGTAGAGAGACAACCGCCTACGTGGGTATTGTGACGACCACGTGACTTATCATTTCTATTTTTAAAAGGTAACAACAAACACCGTATGCAACACTCTTATAAGTATTTTTCTTCTATAGTCTACAAACAACAAAATGAATTTATCATAATTGCTTTCGCAAAACAATGCTATTTGGAAACACAAAACATCGAGAATTACTTGGTAATTGAAGTTATAGAAAAATGACATAAAACATAAAAAATAATAAACTAACGATGAAATCCACGTGCAGGTCAATTAATAGAAGCCATGAGTGAAAGAGGTGGATACCGAAGTATGGACTTTCTGAGAGCTTGGTTAGGAGGAAAGAGTCGCATTCTTCTATTGGAAGTGGCTTAGGGGGCCATAAATGACTAGAGATAAAGCAAGGCGAAGAGTTATGGACGTGGATCTGTTGTGTCTACTTTGTAGTACAACATATGAGTTCATTCATCATACACTTCTCTATTGTCCGTTTACAAAGGAAGATTGGAATCAATTCCTTAGCCATTTTTGTGCCGCTTGGGCCCTATGAACAGGGTTCTATAACTTCGTTGAAAGTGTGGTGGTGCAAGCCATTTACAAGAAATGATAAAGGCACTCTGGGACCAAACTCCATTTCTAACTGAATGGGTTTCGTGGAAGGAGGGATTGATAGGCACTTTGAAGGGAAGAATAAGAGCGTGGAAGTGATTGATTAGTCCTCTTCATTCATCCATAACTATGAGAAGGGTGAGCTTATAAGGATTTAACTGTGGAAGTGATTGATTAGTCCTCTTCATTCATCCATCACTATGAGAAGGGTGAGCTTATAAGGATTTAGCTGCGGCAGGATCCGTCGTAGGGTAGAGTATTTTGTATTGCCTTTCCCTTTCACTTTTGCCTTAGGATTGTATTTTTTCCACCTCGAAAAGTTTTCTTGAGTTTGATTAATAATCATTTTTTACATCCTCAAAGAAAAACGAGAAATCCATTAGCATGAGAGATAAAAAGAAATCCCATTAGATATGAGGTTAAAGAATATGAAGCTAAAATTCGAGTCTGTGACTTCACGGAATAAGTGAGAGGATTGATTGAAATTTATTAGGAGCTACGAATGGAGCATAGGATTGAGCTAGTTTAAAGGATTTTGCTCGTTTGAGTGGCTATTAAAAACCTAGAGAAAGTAAATCTCGGTCCCCAGATGTCTTTACTAGGGAATGTATCAAAGAGGTTTTTGGGGAGCTCGTGCTAGACTCTTCGTGAACCAGTTTCCAATTGTAGAGTCAACTCTATTCTTCAAGATTATCCTTTAGTTTGTCAGGTTATTGGATGTAGTTGCTTTGGTTGGCCAGTCCCGTCTCTTCCGAGACATTGTAGTTTTTGATAATAAAAAAAAATCTTCCATAATATACCTCTAGATATCAATAGATAACTTCATAACTTAGTGCAGTAAGAGAACACGGTCACTTTCATCATTAATTTGGAGTACAAGTATTTCTTGATGATTACTTTTCCTACAATCCTGTAACTCAAAGGTGTTGTCAAGCTCCAATCTCTTTGTGTTGCTCCGGACAGATTGATTGCCCAAACATTGTATTAAAGGGTGTGTAGTTATTCCTTTGGGAAAACACACAGTTAATAGACACGAATAGGGCTATAAAATTGCATAGCTGTATAATTTTCAATATCTAGTCAATGTATACACATTTTGGATCTGAGGATCAAAATTGCCTATTCTGGCCCAAAAATTGTTATGGAAAAATTGAAATTAACTTGAGATATTTGTACTGCTTTGATAGGTAGACCGGTCTATCAAATAAAGGACATATCAGCTAAAATAAGGCAGAATATCACAATAATTAACTTAAAAGTTAACAATCTAATTATTTTATTTACAATATGTTCAACCTACATTCTATCAGTAGGCAAAGAACTCCAAATTATCAGAGAGACAGTGGTGGAGCCAGGAATTTGGCCATGTGGGGAGGAAAATGGAGGTTAGGAAGTGGTAGGCCCCAAAACGCTTTCTGTGTATATTTTTGAAGTATTTAATTTATTTTCTCCTCCACCACACGATTCAATATGCGGCAGTTTCAAGGATAGAAGTGTCGTAACTCATTCATTTTTCTTTTTTTACCAATAAGTCCAATACATGATTCCCTAGAGGCATGGACTAAAAAAATCTGCCAAAATCCTTGATATATTGAGTGAATTTTAAGAATTTTTTATTGTCCAACATAAAATTTCCCCATATCTTTTCATAAAGTTTTTTTTGTTGATAACTAATTCATATATATCGCTGATAATTTGATATTTACCGAAATTCATTGATATCTCCTAAAATTTTCCCATAACTTTTAAGCGTATTTATTTTGTCAAATATATTTACTAATCTTTTTTTCCCCAAAAAAAGAAACTACACGTAATATCGACCGATTAGCAATGTTCTACTCAGTCTCTAAGTTGCGCATTGTCTCATGTCCACAAGTGTCTTCTAAACATAACCTTAAGAGATATAGGAGAAAAGTTTTCTAGCTTAGAGAGAGATACATTTGTAACTATACATAGAAAAGGTTAAAAGGTTGTAGACTTCTTTTCACTTCAGTCAAAGAAGACAAGTGTTGGGGTTAGACTGAGCAATTTATTGTAATAGGTTTTGGACAACTCAAATGAGAGAGATCTCGATCCCCCGCTCGCCCACATGCCGCCACTACGGAGGGATTTGTCAAAAAAAATTGTAGCATATTACGTCTCATATATCATGCTGTATAAATAAACCCATATAGCTAACGATGCAAGTAATACCACCAAAAAAAGAAACATAAAGTGCCATTCCATGTTAAATACCTGTAAATAAGATTTTCCCTGTAAAGCTGAACAAAAGCTTCTGTGACAGCCTTCGATCTCTGCTCGTCCATCGTGAAGCACTGAAGACAAAATAGAAAATAATAAATAAGAGCATCAGTTGCTATTGCTCTACAAAAAGAAGACTATTTCTATCAAAATGACAAACAAACTTGCGTCCTGACCTCACCGGACCAGTCAAGAGAGGTAGCCAAGCGGCGTTCCTGATTTAGTATGGTACCTCCATATTCATTCTTCCATTTCCAAACCTTCATAATAGATCATCATTGAGATAAAGATAAAGAGTGACATATTTATCGAGGATATCTTGAATCATAGATGAGACTCCTTGTGACAGATCCAACTCACTTCAGATACGAATTTCTCCCGGCCCAACTCGTGCCTCGTTTGTTTACTTTCACGCATTATCTTCTTCTCCACGACAACCTGCAGAATGAATCAGAAATTAAGTTCAGCGATAAATTACCTTAAAGCCTGCTAATAAAAAGAGCTGAAAAAAGGCAGCCATTTTTCATGATATCACTGGGAGCTTTCAAAATACATGATATGCAAACAATTTTCTGTCCGTTTGCCTATCATTGAATTTTGCCAATTACATGGATCTTTACAGGAGAAAGATGGCTATGCTGAATGATTAAGCAGTTCGTTTAGTGTTGGAGCAGCAGCCTACAGGAGGATTGTTTTCCTTACTGTCTCGTAGGAGTTGTTTTGAAAGAACCTAACGAACGTATTGATTGAAATAGAGACATAAATAACAAGTGCTCCAACAGAAAGGAAACTATATTATTGTTAACTTCAACACCAGGTGAGTCCTCCTGAAATATATCAAAACAATCATCTTACATTGGATAAGACTGCTTTTCTTGATTTTATAATTTACTTATCGTAGTTATTCAAGGGTAGTGGGATTCCTTCTTTTTTTCCTTGTCTCCTTACCAATACACTAGCTCTGCTTTAGCAATATATATAAATCGACAAATGTGAAAGAACCTGTGTTACTATGCCAGCATGATCCATTCCTGGCACCCACAAAGTATTGTATCCAGACATTCTTCGCCAGCGAATAATTGTATCCTGTATAATATGAGTATTAAAGTAAGCTGTTATAACACAACAACAAAAAATGTTTTTGGAGAAACAAATGCAGTAGTATCATGTTCTACTGCCATAAAATATCTTTGAGTGCTCAATGCAGGTTTAGGGTGTGTATCTTGATGATACTTTACGACCAAAACACGATAAGCGTTCATGTTTGTTTATCTGCCTCTCTTTATAGGCCTGCAGATATCTCAAACAATGCTAACAGTAATAATTGGAGTAATGACACTACCTGTTTGGCAGCAGTAAGGCCATGGCCTATATGTAGAGCACCAGTCACATTCGGGGGCGGCAAAACCTACAAAATTACAAAAAACGTATATTAATTAAGTAGAGTCTCTTATCCTTAACATGAATACCTCATAAACATCTCAATATTTATAACATCAAAAAATCATGCAAATTTTTTTCCAAATATTAAGTCTCACAATAGTGAATGACGGTTTGGAGCTGTTGGCATCTGCCACAAAGAAACCAAACTTCTCTCACCATGAGTACCATCTATTGTTCACCAAAAAAAAAAACCAGGTTATACTTTACAAAACATGAATACATTGCAAAATTTAAAATTTATGATACAAATGATTAAGACAATCAAATCGAACAATATATCAGTCAAAAGCCAAGTACTGACTATCCTCTATATAACTGTATATTGGCCTATACATGATATGCTTCTATAAATTGGCATATTTGTATTTCAACTGGCATGTATTAATCAGTGAAAAGTTATCCAATTATATATGATAGGATGTACTGTACTACAATCTCCCAAATTTCGACTACAACGATCTACCATCTTACTTCTAGTAACATGCATGGCATTTACAACTTTTCTACAGCATTTGGATTATATTGTTCTGCCATCTTACGAGAAAGTTGCTTCTTCTCGCCATGGGGAGTCACTGGGTCAATAAAATCATCAGGGTTGACTTCCTCAGCATCTGGCTTTCAACTTTTCTTTCCAGTTTTTTCCTTTTTCGGGACACCAAAAACTTTTTGTGCCTGTATAATATCACATAGAGATTAACCAATTAGCTTGCACAGTAAATACCACCCCAAAGCAAATTGGGGTTGTTTCTAATTCTTCGAATGCAGAACGGGAAGAAATAAAAAATATATTAGACCTGAGCTTTGGCTGCTTCTTCTGCTTTCTTTTGCGCTTCTAATCTCTTTGCTTCTTTTTCTTTCGCCTGCAATGTAGAAGCTCTCGTTAATAATTTACACTCGAAATCTAAAACTAAAACAAAATCAACATATAATATGCACTAAACACAAACTAGAATGACAAGCAACACAGCAAATGTATAAAAATAGCTAACCGTAAATAAAAAGGCTACATAAAAAACTTGTAGAAGCGGAGTGAAACCCGGATATTATTAGAAACACACCTCATAGTTTAGTGGTTACTTGATTTCACCTAACAATAACTTATCGACATAACCAAAAATAGTGCAAAGTGAAAATTAACAGAAACGTAAATTGAGCACAAAGTGATTCTAACTGCTCAAACCGAACTCCTCACCAATTTGATTAAAATTCAACTGATACGAGAAAATACATTAAAAGCAATTGAAAATCAATTATACCTTTTCTTCCTTCTTTTCCTTTCTCTCACTGATCTCTTCGTTGCTCTCAGGTTGAGCCTAAAATCAAAAAAAAAAAAAAAAAGTAATGGTTAAATTGAGTTGAAATTCTTCGATATTACAGACGACTCTAAAGTGAGAAAAAAAAAAGGTTTTAGAGAGAGAGAGAACCTCCATTGTGAAAGGTCGGTTGGAGGAGTCGAGTGAGGCAAAATAGGTTGATGGGAAGTGAAAGAGAGCTTGTTGTCTTCGAATGGTTAAGTTTGAAGTTGAGGGAGAGTGAGACAGGCGACGCAAGATCATTAAGCACTTGTTTTTATCGTGGCGAATCATTGGGCAGCTTTAGTATATATTGTATTACTTGCTAAATGAACCAAATTATTTGGCATCTCTAGGTTCCGCACGATACAAAGCGGGTTTACTTAAACTTAGTCACAGTTGAATGCAATTCCGGACAGGGCGTAGTACAAGTAATATAACAATGACTAGGGTCTCAACTGGTACTTAACTCAGACCTTTAGCCGAAAATTCTCAGGTCCGAACTAAATTAAATAGAACAGACTCTTTAATATTGGAACAACCAAGCAGTGTTCCCCAGCCTATTGTCCAAGGCCTTTTGGATATTTATAAATGCGCAACAATCATTTTAGAGGCATTGGTGATCATTCTATTGGAAACCATAAATAATACGGTTAATTATGAAGCAAAACACACTCAACAAGCTCGATTCAAGTAGACAGACCTTCTGATATCTTACAAGGTTAATTTTTATTCCCACGTCAAATGCATGAGATGACTAAGTCTAGGTTGGGAGCTTCCATAAGTCAAAAATATGGTTTATGGCACCGGGTTAGTATAATATTTGCAGGCTTTGAGGTCAAACATTATCCTTTCTCTTCATCTCTAATTTATATGAAAGCCTGAAAGGAGGTGTTACTGCAGAGTGCAAACCAAACACAAAGGTCGCACAAACAATTCAGGGTGTAAACCATGTAAAATAATCTGCATGAACAAATAAGACCTCTTAAGGAGATGATCGAGTCTAGTGTATACACACTATCTCCTTAAGAAAGATTCACCCCTGCCAAAGTACTTTGCAGGAATGTAGGCCCCTGTCTCCCCGAATACAACGATCAGTTACAGAGAGAAGAAAGCATTTATATATCTCTGCAAATCAAACATTGATTGCGTCTATTTTATCTTTTGAAAATGACTCAAGAAAAACTGATGATAAAATATGACAACGAATTTGGGTTATATAGAGTATAAGTGACTCTTCACCAAGGATCACACCTCAAGTTAGTGCATCTTCACCAAGAGGTCACACCTCAAGTTAGTACCTCTTCACCAAGGGTCACACCTGAAGTTAATGCCTCTTCACCAAAAGTCATACCTTAAGCTGCGTCTGTTGGAGACAACCCAACTCACACCTCGAACCCAAAAAAATTACTAAATGTTTTAAGGAATCCCCATGATCCTATGGCCCAAGGCCTCAAGGCCAAATCATAGACTTATAATAATAAGCGGGATCCTAAGTCGAGCAAGCTCATGCACCCAAGCTAGTTTGCACACATAGGTCGCACATGTCACACATGCGCGTGAGACCCACCAACACTCACAAACATCACAACAAATTAAGTGTTAGGCTTACTTATATAGGAGAGTTGAGCTTCTCTCACAACAATTTAAGTATCTTGTGGAATTAGTTTGCTAACCTCATAAGCAATATCTGGTCTAGTGCAGCTCATAATATAGATTAGAATGCCTATTATGCGCGTATACTCTATTTGAGAAATAGGCTCATCTGTGTGTTTAATCAATTAACACATATTATCGTATGTTGTCCAAGCACCACGGCTGTCAAATTTATTAAACTTCTTAAGTACATTCTCTAAATAATGTGATTGAGACAACACAAGTCCCTGTAGTGTTTTTTTAATCTTTATGCCAAGAATAGTATTTGCAACACCTAAGTCTTTCATATCGAAGTTCTTAGACAACATTTTCTTTGTTGACATAATGACATTGATATTAGTCCCCATGATGAGCATATCATCTACATAAAGATACACAATTACATTCTCACCATTAATGCTTTTAATATACACATCTATCATATTCATTGATTTTGAAGCCATCATTCGTCATGACTCCATCAATTTTGTCATACCATTATAATGGTGCCTGCTTCAATCCATAAAGAGATTTAACCAACCGGCACACTTTATTTTATTGGCCTCTGATAATGAATCATTTACGTTGGTTCATATATTTTGACATGGCCTATATGTAGAGCAACAGTCACATTAGGGGGCGACAAAACCTACAAAATTACAAAAAATGTATATTAAGTAGAGTCTTTAATCTTAACATGAATACCTCATAAACATCTCAATATTCATAACATCAAAAAATCATGCAAATTTTTTTTCCAAATATTAAGTCTCACAATAGTAAATGACAGTTTGAAGTTGTTGGCATCTGCCACAAAGAAACCAGACATCTCCCACCATGAGTATCATCTATTGTTCACAAAAAAAACTAAATAAATAAATAACAGGTTATACTTTATAAAACATGAATACATTACAAAATTTAAAATTTATGATACAAATGATTAAGACGGTCAAATCGAATAATACATCAATCAAAAGCCAAATACTGATTATCCTCTATATAACTGTATATTGGCCTATACATGATATGTTTCTATAAATTGGCATATTGGTATTTCAACTGACATATATTAATCAGTAAAAATTTATCCAATTATATATGACAGGGTGTACTATACTACTACCTCCCAAAGTTTCGACTACAACGATCTACCATCCTACTTTTAGTAGCATGCATGGCACTTACGAGTTTTCTATAGCATTTGGATTATATTGTTCTGCCATCTTACGGTAAAGCTGCTTCTTCTCACCATGGGGAGTCACTTGGTCAATAAAATCATCAGGGTTGACTTCCTCGGGATCAGACTTCCAATTTTTCTTCCAGGTTTTTTTCTTTTTTGCGACACCGAAAACTTTTTGTGCCTGTATAATATCACATAGAGATTAACCAATTAGCTTGCACAGTAAATACCACCCCAAAACAAATTGGGTTTATTTCTAATTCTTCGAATACAAAACGGGAAGAAATAAAAAAAATATTTGACCTGAGCTTTGGCTACTTCTTCTTCTTTCATTTGCACTCTTAATCTATTTGCTTCTTCTTTTTTTGGCCTGTAATGTAGTAGCTCTTGTTAATAATTTACACTCGAAATTGAAAATTAAAACAAAATCAACATATAATATACACTAAACACAAACTATATAAAAAGCAACACAACAAATGTATAAAAATAGTTAACCATAAATATAAAGGCTACATAAAAAAATTAAAATAAAAAACTTGTCGAGGCAGTGTAAAATTCGGATATTCTTTGAAACACACCTCATAGTTGTTGGAAAAAACGCATGTCTTTTCTTTGTAGTTTGAATAAAACATTGGTGATTACTGTAAGTCCTACATTAAATAAGTAAAAAAAGTATTTTCACTTTATATTGGGTTACACATGATGTGTAAGTAAGTGGTGCCTTCACAAGTGTGTGAGGCGAGTGTGTAAAGGCTTACTATGGGGATGCCCATGGGCTTACATGTATGAACCAACTCATGACCCATTTGGACTATTTTATAGATTCTATTCAAATAAATCGTGCAGGAAGAATCTATTCGAATAGATTATGATTCTATTCGAATAAATCTGGCAGTAAGAAATGTATTCGAACATAAATAGATTCTATTCGAATAAAATATACAGTTATCTTCAAAAGACATAAATCTTCTCAGAGATATGTCTTGGCACACAATCCTATCTACAGGTGCTTCTAAAGAATACCTTCTCATTTATTTAAACAATCATTCTTGATGTGTTTGACACATAGAAAAATATCGGAATCTTATTTCATCTTTTCCATACCTTCCTTCTTGAGAGTAAAATCATAGATAGTTCGACAGGTGTATCGACTTGAGTGCTTCAAGTCTATACGATTCAATCGCTGTATCTTGGGAGACAGGCACCGTAAAAACTGTGAAGCACCATACGCAGGGTGAAATCTGTCTTAAGGAAATTACAGTGACTACAAACCTCGATCTTCAGTATTTTTCAATTTCCTTTTCGTTCATCTTCGGCTCAATTCTGAATACATGTTTTACAATCTTAAGAAAAAATTATATTGATCTCTTCTTTGTGTTCAAGTTTTGTGAAGATGTTAATTAACGAAACTACTGTTCGTGTTCTTCAAGAAAAGACAGAGAAGTTCAATGGAGAGGAGAATTTTTTTTTCTGTGTAAGAAATGACAAAACATAATAATCATGTTTCTTTTGTGTGTTTTGTCGCAGGATTTTGATAATGTAATATGATCATGCATACATTCAAGAGAGGAAAGGATTTCACGATAAACAAGACTTAGAGAGGCAATAGTTTCAAGAAGAAAGCATGTTTCTCTATATTGGCACAATGCAGATGAACGACAGATGGGTCTGATGATAGGGTTACCTCTTTCAAGGTGATCACAAAATTGGGATTAAGGAACTATATTCTGAATGGGTTAGTCTCTTTCATTTGTGGCAATCTCTTTCATTTTTGTTGGCTTTGGGAAAAAGTTATATTTTTTCCAATTGCTGTGTTGGAAATGAATGTTTCATGTGGATGTGTCATTCATGGGCTTTGTTGCTCAAGGGAGATGATTCATATATTTTTCCTTCCATCATAAGTTGGAGATAAAAGAATGAAGCATCTTGTTTCTATTCACTGATTTAAAGAGTCTGTTGAGAGAAACTCCTTCAAATTAAATCGAAGTAGATGTCATTGTCGGTTGAATAGTCATCTTCATCGATTATGATTACTTGATTTTGATGTTGGGATTCCATATATTTAATGGAGGATAATTCTCTCATTGGCGACGATTGCCATTAAAATGCTTTTTGTTTATCAAACACGACATTTGGGGAACGATTCAGGGTGAACCCATTTGAATTGTGGAATCAGTAGAATTCAATATGATGGATTTTCTACTATGAATGAGGATGACTTTGAAGTCTTCTCTGTCTCGTTTTGATTTAGATGAGCGCTTTCCCATGCTCATGATCATTTTATACGAGTACAGAGATTGGTGGTTGCTCTTTATTATGGGGAGTCTGGAAATCACTTAGGGTGCTAGTGTTGGGCATCCAAAGTTCTACCACAGGCCTAATGTAGGTCATAGGTATTAAGGACCAGAGATGGTTGAGGGATATTATGCATCATCTTTGTGTGAGATGTAGAGATCCTCAACATAGAAGCAGAACTTGACCTTAAAGAATTTGGAGAACTATTTCTACTGTCTGTTATCTATCATTAGTGTCGCTCATGAGACTCAGCATTTCCGATATGAAATGCAAACTATAGCTAGTTATTTAGTAACTACTTAGGGAATAATCAGTATGGAATTACTATTGATTTGAGGATTCTTTACAATTTTTTGGTAGCCCTCGACTCGTCGAGATGTATCACTTAGTTATATGTATTGTGATGCAGGTGATGAGTATCATACTTGTGAAGTATTGTATCTCATTCTCTATTTACTTAGGAATTGCCCTAAACCAATGTTTTGGGTCCTTTAGAAAGTATATGCAATATTGCGGCAGGCATAGGTAACTTCTAATGGTAAGAAATGAAAGTTCAAGGGGTAGTGATTGAATTGGACTAAGAGGTTTCATCTTTATGATTAGAATTACGAAGTTATAAGTTATGATGAGAATCATGCTTATATATTGATCGTAGAATTGAAGGGCGTGTCTCTGTTAAGAGCATTCCTTATGAACTTTGGAAAAGTAGAGTACTTTCCATTAAATTCATAAAAGTGTGGGGGTGCCTTGCAAAAGTGCAAATTCCAGTTCCCAAATGTGTGAAGTTGGGACCAAAACCCATTTACTATATTTATATTAGCAAAGCTAATAATATCAGTGCATTCAGGTTTCTGGTACACAAATCAGAGATCACTTATATACATGAGAATACATTCATCGAATCACGTGATGCTATCTTTTTTGAGGATATTTTTCCAAGCAAAAAGAGTGATAATGTGAATTCTCTAAAAAGATCACATGACGTTGCTTCAGGTAGTGATCTTCAGTCTGAAAGTTCTGAGCAAGCTCCAGAACTTAGACGTGGCAAACGTGTTAAGACCGCATCTGTAAGAATCGGTCTGGAATATCTAACTAACTTGTTAAAAAATGAACCTCAAACCTTCAAGGAGGCCAATGCAACTCCTGAGGCTCCTAATTGGAAAGCGGCAGTGCATAGTGAAATTAATTCTATTAGGCAAAATCATATGTGGGAGTTGGTAACTCTTCCACCTGGTAAGAAACCAATCGGTGTTAAATAGATCTTCAAGAGAAAGATGAAACCTGATGGTTCTATAAACAAGTACAAGGGGCAATTTGTTGCTAAGGGATTTAGGCAAAAGGAATGCCAAGATTACTTTGACACTTATTCACCAGTTAAAAGAATAACATCTATACGAATGTTGATAGCTATTGCAGCTTTGCATAAGCTTGAAATACATCAAATAGATATGAAAATAGCTTTTCTAAATGGTGAATTAGATGAGGAAATTTATATGAACCAACCTGAAGGGTTTATTGTCCAAGGACAAGAACACAAAGTTTACAAACTTGTGAAGTCCTTGTATGGATTAAAACAAGCGCCCTTATAATGGCATGCAAAGTTTGATCATGTCATGATCAAGGATGGATTTAAAATCAATGAATGTGACAAATGTGTTTATTATAAGCGCATTAATGTTGCATGCGTAATTGTATGTCTCTATGTAGACGATATGCTAATTTTGGGGACTAATATTAATGTAATAAAGTCCACTAAGAAAATGCTGACCAGGAACTTCGACATGAAGGACCTAGGTATTGCAGATGTTATTCTTGGAATCAAGATTAATAGGACATCACAAGGAATTGTGTTGTCACAAGCACATTATATAGAAAACGTGCTTAAGAGATTTAATAAGTTTAAGTGTAAATGTATTGAAACACCATTTGATATAACTCAAAACTTAGCAAAAAATAAGGGAGAAAGCGTTTCTTAACTTGAGTACTCACGTATCATAGGCAGTCACATATATATTATGAACTGTACCAGACCGGATATTTCTTATGCAGTAAGTAAACTGAGTCGATATACGAGTAATCCTGGAGATGCACATTGGGTGGCACTCGTTTGGGTTTTAAAGTACTTAAAGTACACCCAACACTATGGTTTGTACTATACTAGTTATCCAGCTGTACTTGAAGGATATAGTGATGCAAATTGGATTTTGGATTCTGACGAGTCAAAATCAATTACTTGATATGTGTTCACACTTGGAGATGCAACAGTATCATGGAAATCTCATAAACAAACATGTATAGCTCGTTCCACGATAATATCTGAGTTTATTGCTTTGGATAAAGCTAGAGAAGAAGCATAATGGCTTCGAGAGTTTCTAGAGGATATTCTTTTATGGCCGCAACCTGTGCCTGCGATATGTATTCATTGTGATAATCAAGCAGCACTAGCAAAGGCTAAGAATTAAGTGTATAATGGTAAGTCACGACATATACCTTGCAGACATAATACCGTTAAGCAGTTACTTGCGAATGGAATAATATCTATTAATTTTGTAAAATCTAAAGACAACCTTATGGATCCATTTACAAAAGGGTTGTCGAAAGGGCAAGTATATTATACATCAAAAGGAATGGGATTAATATGACCAATCTACGAGTAATCTTAATGGTAACCTAACCTAATGACTGGAGGATCCCAAGATCTAGGTTCAATAGAAAAACTGGTTAAGGGTTATTTACCCAAGCATTGTGGAGACTAGGTCTCCATCTCATTCCTGATGTAACAGTGCAACCTACTGAGGTTGTTAGGGTAAAATTTATTTTTAATGATTCCTATAGCTTGTGAATACAAGTAGAGTACGTCAGGGTACTCTTAATAAGAAATCACCTATGAGAGTGAGAAGTGAGGGTCGCTTCTGTGAGAATTGAGATGGATGAATTCTCTAATAGTACTCATGAATCCAAGATTTTCCAGGGCCAAAATGGATACAATATTTAGAACTGTCTGTGACAGGAATAGAACTGTGTGAATTCTATTGTTTGGGCTTACATCAATGGCTGAACAGTTCAAGACATCATGTTCACTGCTTAGCCAAGTATGTCCGATAATATTTTACTAGAGAAGGTTCAAGTCCACAAGACACTTTATTCGATGCAGAGCCATTCCTACCATTACTCTCAAGATTCTTGTTCGTTATCATCTTTCCCGTTTTCATTCAAATGTGGGGATTGTTGGAAAAAATGCATATCATTTCTTTGTGGTTTGAATAAAACCTTAGTGATTAATGTTAGTCCCAGATTGGATAAGTGAAAAGAGTATTTTCATTTTATATTGGGTTGCACATGATGTGTATGTAAGTGGTTCCTTCACAAGTGCGCGAGGTGATTGTGTAAAGGCTTGTTATGGGGACGCCCATGGGCTTGCGTGCATGAACCAACTCATGACCCATTTGGACTATTTTATAGATTCTATTCGAATACCAGATTTATTTGAATAGAATATTATTCTAATAGAATAATATTCTATTCAAATAAATCTGGCAGGAAGAATCTATTCGAATAGATTATGATTCTATTCGAATAAATCTTGTAGGAAGAATCTATTCGAATAGATTATAATTTTATTCGAATAAATCTGGCAGTAAGAAATGTATTCGTACATAAATAGATTCTATTCGAATAAAACATGCAGTTATCTTTAAAAGATACAACTCTTCTCAGAGATATGTCTTGGAACATAACCCTATCTACAGGTTCTTCTAAAGGACACCTTCTCCTTTATTTAAACAATCATTCTTGATGTGTTTGACATACAGAAAAATATCAAAATCTCATTTCCTCTTTTTCATTCCTTCCTTCTTGAGAGTAAAATCATAGATAGTTCGACAGGCGTATCGACTTGAGTGCTTTAAGTCTATACGATTCGAACGTTGTATCTTGGGAGACAGGCACCGTGAAAGCTGTGAAGCACCATACGCATGGTGAAATCTGTCTTAAGGAAATTGCAGTGACTGCAAGCCTTGATCTTCAGAGTTTTTCAATTTCCATTTCGTTCATCTTCGACTCAATTCTGAATACATGTTTTATAATAGTTTAGTGGTTACTTAATTTCACCTAATAGTAACTTATCGGCATAACCAAAAATAGTGTAAAATAACAATTAAAAGAAACGTAAATTGAGCACAAAGTGATTGTGACAGTTCAAACCCAACTCCTCACCAATTTGATTAAAATTCTACTAATACAAGAAAATAAATTAAAAGCAATTGAAAATAAATTATACATTTTCTTCCTTCTTTTTCTTTCTCTCATTGGTTCATCATGAATAGTGATCATGAATAGTTATAACTGTTCAAAAGCCAATAATCTAGCACAGTTAAAATCCATAAATTTGAAAACCCTTTGAAACTCGATCAAACTATGCAAATTTGATTCCTTAAAACCCTTGAATCCCTAATCAATTATCAAACTTGAGCAAGATGGATCTACCCATACTGAATCTCTTTCAAGAGGTTCTAAGTTGAGAAAGCAATTCTTTCGGCAATGAGGGTTTGGATGATTTAGCGTCATCATTGAGGAAATTTATGCAGAACCCTCCTGCAAGTACAACTCCCACCATCTCTCCGACCACTCCAGCTATCCTTAGTAAAGATAATCTTTCTTTGCACGGGTTTTAAGTCTCAATTGATCAAACCACTGAAGCAATCAAGGAACAATCGGGTCAAGAACAAAGGGTTGTATGTCCCTGGGGCTTTATGAAAATGGCAGAAGGGAACGAGAAGAATAAAACCGCATCTACAGGAGAAATCGCAGAACATCCAAGCTTTCCGGGATTGCAACATTCCAAAGAAGATCAGGTTATAGAGACTTCCTGTCTTCGTGGTAAAATCCCTGAATCTACTTTGAACACAAAAATGCCCACTTAATCTTTTATAGACATGGTACGAGGAAAAACGGATACCCCAAATAAAGCTACATCACTTCTGGATTTGGGAATGCGGGGTGATACTCTGTTTGTCTCTATCCCTGCATGAGAGATTTCTATGGGGGTGTTCAGTTCAACTTGATCGGGGGACTGGATCTTCAGAAGGTAAAATTTGAGGCTGTTCGCTAGAACATAGTAGAAACTCTCTAGGCAGTGCAAGCTAATCCCATTAGGGAAAGACTTCTTCATCATCAAACTCGATAATGAAAGTGATAAGATTCACATATGGGGGTCATGAACCTTGGATGGAAGAGAAGATGCCCATGTGTTTGATGCCATGGAGTCCACTTTTCTCAACGGATAATCATCACAATATGAATACTCTAATTTGGTATAAATTTCTAGGATTACCAAGTGAACTATGGAGTCAGAAGATTGTTATGTCCTTGGGGAAGACATTGGGTACATCAATCCATCTGGATAGGTCAACAATTAATCATGACTATGGGTATTATGCTAGTGTTTTGGTGAATATTAATCTTTCAAAGCCTATTCCTAATCATGTTTTTATTGACGTTGAGGGTAAACTGATTAGCCAAGAGATTCTCCTATATCGGGTTCCTAAATTCTGCAATCATTGTAAGAACATTGGACATAGCATTGCGGAGTATAAGGTGATACAACGAGCGGTTCGTGGTGAGCAGAAACAAGTACCAAAGACAGTAAAAAAAACCTGGGAATACTAAGAGCACTGGAAATAGTAACGTGGCTCCTAGAGAAGAAGGGGTATAGAGCAAGCCGGAGAAGGGGAAGAACTTCCAAGGACCACTGAATACACATACTTATTTTCAGGATATTTTAACTGCATATAGTAAGAGACCCCATACTAGTCAGGTTGAAAAAGCTATAGAATAGGGAGACTGGTCTTCCCCCAAAGCAAGAAGAGGAAGAAGTGTCTCACCTAAGACTAATTCTAGGTTCTCATTTGGGGACATCGGATCGACAAACAAATATCATGCTCTTGGCGATGGAGAAGAACAAGATACCAGTGTGCAAAGGATTTCTAGAAATGAAGTGGACAAGGGTGACCAAGGGGATACAAATGCTGGCACTAGTGAGGGGACTCCACAAAGTTGATTTAAATCTGGAGACAACTCGGGAGATCATAATAGTTCAGTTGAGGAGGTGAGGAAACTTCTAAATTTGGAAAGCTGGGCAGATATCATGGAAGAAGAAGATCAGGGGTTATTACCTAATCAAATTATTAGAGGGGGCCGAGTTTACACTATGAACTCTAGAGTTACACGGTCTAATATAGGTTTACAATGAGAGTGCCTTTTTGGAATACAAGAGGTCTGGGTAATAAAAATTCCATGACCTATATCAGGAAAACAATCTTGGGGCTAAATCCCAATATTATTGGGTTTGCAGAACCAATTTTTTTTTCTAAAGGAATACGTATTTCAGGATACATTAATATGATTATAACTAATGAGGTTGGGGTACAGAAATAAAACATCTGGATTCTTTGGAAGGAAGGTCTACAAAATTCGAGTGTGGTTATGAGTAACAGTCAGCACATAACAATCCTCTTTATGGATTGCCTTCTTACTTTTGTTCATGTGGATTATCTACGCATCTATAGAGCTGATCTTTGGAATCAGTTGGTTCAAATTTCAAGCACTAACCGACTGTCATGGCTTTGTATTAGGGACTTTAATACGGTACTTAGAATGCCAAAAAAAGGAAAGAAAACCTCCTTGTAGAAGAGCAGTTGTAGAATTCTCTAATTTTTTGGATGCAACTTGCCTTACAGAAAGTGTGACAAGGGGTGTCACTTTTACCTGGTGAAATTGTCAAAGAGGGGTGATGAGAATATTGAGTGTGCTGGATAGAAGTCTCATTAATGATAGCTGGAATGACAAATTCCACAACTAGAAGGTAAAGGTGATTCCCCGAACTAAGTCTGATCACTCTCTTCTTTTTGGTGAGTGCAATGATATAGCTAAACCGAGTAACATACCTTTCTGTTATTTCTAATCTTGGAGTAAGGTGAATGGGTTTAGAGAAATGGTTAAGAATTGTTGGAATCACCCTCTCTCTACCACTCCTTTATTTAACATCATGATAAAATTACAAAGACTAAAAGTGTAGATTAAAAACTGGAAAAAGTAGGCCCTTGATATTACCGTCCACGATAAGAAGGAACTAGAGTGAAAGATATTACAACTTCAGATCTAGCAAGAGGATGATGAAATAGATGATATGCTTTATATACAGATGCTTACCAAAACAAATGAACTAGAACAAATTGAGGAGAAGGAGGAGGAAGATTGGCGCCAACGATCGCGGGTTAAATGATTGTTTGCGGGGGATCACAACACTGCATATTTTCACCAGGCCACTCAAATGAAAATGGCCAAGACCTGCATTATGGAAATTAAAGATCAATATGGGGTTGTGATCTCTAATCAAGACTGCGTTAAAGATAACATTGTAAACTACTACGCAGAAAAGTTTGCACGACATGAGGTGATGGATTGCTCTGAACTGTTTACCCATAATAAAGTTTTGGTTACGCAGGAAGAAAATACTAGTCTCTCTGGTATTCCAAATGAGGAGGAAGTTTGAGATGCTATATTTTCTCTGGATGGAGAGAGCTCTCCAGGGCCGGATGGGTTTTCAGGAACATTTTTTAGGACCTATTAGGATATTATTGGGGTAGAAGTCTCTATGGGTACCACATCTTTCTTCAGGGATGAAGTTTTTGCCGTCAACTTCAACTTTAACCTCATTGTTTTGATCCCTAAAATACAGAAACCGTCGCGAGTGAAGGATTATAGGCCTATATGCCTGAGTAACTTTATTTTTAAACTCATTACCAAAATTTTAGCTACAAGACTCTCTTCGATTGTGTCGAGAATTGTGTTTAAGGAGCAAAGTACGTTCATACCTAAGAGAAGCATCTAGAGTAATATTTGCATAGCTTCTGAGATGGTGAATGAGACTAGTATTTCCTGCTGGATATTACCCAAGCTTATGATACTATGAGTTGGGATTTCCTGCTCAAAGCTCTCTGGTCACTAGGGTTCTGCAACACCTTCTGCAATTGGATCCATACTATTATTAATACGGGGATGATATCAGTTTCAATCAACGGTAGCCCTTCTGGATACTTTAAGGCTTCTCGAGGCCTTAAGCAAGGTGATCCACTCTCTCTGCTACTATTTGTTATTGCTAAAGATATTCTGAGCTCTAATCTCAAGTTTCTTGCAGGTCAAGAAAAATTAATCCCATGGTCAAGATTAAAGGTCCTACTCACTTGTTTTTTGCTGACGACATTTTTCTGTTTGTTAACGGTAATGCCAAGTGCTTAAGGAATTTGCAAAAAATCCTCAAAGCTTACCAACAAGCCTCTAAGAAGGTGGTTAGTGTTGTGAAAAGCAAGATCTTTCTTGGCCATATTCATAATCATAGATGAAGAAAAGTGATCGGCATGTTTGGGTTTAGGGAGGGAGCAATCCCAGAGACCTATCTTGGCATCCCACTGGTACAAGGAAGGCTATCCAAAAGCACTATTAGCCCTTTGGTGGAAATAATTTGAAAGAGAGTGAATAGTTGGAATGGGAGATTGCTATCATTTCAAGGGAGAGTAGTCCTGGCCAAATCTATTCTTAACCCATTTACAATATGGCCATCTATAAATGGCCTCAGTCCTTAATTAAAGAAGGAGATTCCATCATTCAAAACTTTATCTGGACTGGGGACCCTACAAAGAGAAAGGGAATTACTCTGAGATGGGAAAAGCTGTGTAAACTGTTCAATGAAGGTGGCCTGGGAATACGAAGCTTGAGAGAGGTGAATAATGTTATGTTATACAAGCAGAATTAGATTTTCACTCAAAGAGAAGAGACTTGGGCTCAACTCTTACATGTTAAATTTCATACTACTAGTGGTGAAAGAATTTAGTACCATAAACGATATTCTGTCTAGCCGGGTATTAAACATATAGAAGGCATTACAAAACCTTTTATAGGATGGATAATCAGAAAGGGTACGAAGATCGACTTCTAGAGAGACTCTTGGGTATCAGACATCCCTTTACGAGAACATATTGATCTCCCTCACCACCAATGGAAGAAGTGTACAACTAGGGCCAGTGATTTTATAAACGGTGATGGATAAAACATCCTTCCTGATATTTCTCTAACCTACTTGGCTATGGGAATAGACATTTATAATATTCCTTAAAACCCGCGTGTGGAGGATATTCAGATCTGGAAACCTGATATTCATAGTAATTTCTTAGTTAAAATGGATTTGAATGTACCAGGAAACGATTAGACACAGCTTGGTGGTGGAGATATACATGGAGGAAATGCCTACATCTGAGTCTAAGCGGGTTTGCGTGGAGATTAATGAACCAAATCCTCCCCACTGATGAGAAGGTTTAGAGGAAGATAAAACATATAGCATCAGTATGTGTTCACTGCGGTAGCAATGCTAAAACGGTAGACCACCTATTCTTAGAATACCCCATGGCCAAAGTGTTGTTGTGCTGGTTTACAAATGCTTTCCAACTTGCTTCTATTTCAGGTACGAATGGCTGGAAAAATACTTTGGAGAAATGCACAAAGCATAGCTCATACCTCAATGACTTATTTATTACTATGGTGTTCGTAATCTGTCGATGGCTTTGGAACTAGAGAAATAAAATTAGATTAGACGAAAGGAAGATACCCATTAGACAGATACAAAATAAGGTTCAAGGAGACATATCTAATAGTGCCAAACTGTCTTCAAATAGCATGTGCAACACAACCTTCGAATTACAGGTGGTTAAAGAGCTATCTGTCTACTATAAAATGGGGAATGCCCCATCCATTCGCAGTTGTAGATGGAATCTGCCAAACATCGGAGAGGTTAAGCTGTGCTGTGATGGCCCAGCATTGGGAAACCCTGGATCATCCGGGATTGGAGTTGTATATAGAGACTAGGAGGGCAGTGTGCACACTCAGTAAAGCAGTGGGTTTACCTGGAAGAAGTTCAAGCTATTGTTGACGGGATAGAAAAAGTACTACACAAAGGTTGGAACACTTTGTGGATAGTGTCAGACTCCTCGGCAACTATCAAAACTTTTACTACAAATAAGATGCCCTAGAAGTTCCGAAGCAAGTGGAGGAACCTACTCACATCCATACAATCAATCCGCTTCAACTCAACCTGGAGAGAAGCAACTTTTTCAACATTCACCACAGCTAAGAGAGGCTCCAGAGCTGACCTACCTTTTGAGGAATGGGTTGAGGGTAGACCAGAGTTTCTGACAAGAATTGAAGACCCTCATACTAAGTACTTCAGATTTAGATGATCCCGACATATTCTTGGATCTCAAGTTTATTCGAATGGAACTTCTCCTGTTCGAATACAATCTTGACTGAAGGATTTTATTCGAATAGAACTTCTTTTGTTCAAATACACTCTTGACTGAGTGCTTTTATTCGAATAAAACTTCTTTTGTTCAAATAAAACTTCTTTTATTCAAATTCACTCTTGACTAAGTATTTTTATTCGAATAGAACTTGCTCTATTCGAATACATTTATGGTTGAGGTGATTTATTCGAATAAACTAAAAATCTATTCGAATATACTTTATTTTTATTCAACTAGACATTTAGTCTATTCGAACAGAAGTGCGATTCAGCTCTTCTTTTGCTCGTTTAAGGGCAAATTTGTCCACGGTTGTAAATCTTGTACTTTATGATTCAACATATATAATAAATATAAATATTTTGCTAAAAAAGTAATCTTTCTCTCATCGATCTCTTCGTTGCACCCTTGTTGAGTGTAAAATCAAAAGAAAAAAAAGTAATCGCTAAATTGAGTTGAAATTTATAGAGAAAAGGCGATATTATCGACGACTCTAAAGAGAGAAAAAGAGAGTTTTAGAGAGAGAGAGAGATAACCTCCATGGTATGTTAAAGAGAGTTTGTTGTCTTTGAATGGTGAAGTTTGAAGGTGAGGGAGAGTAAGAAAGGCGACGGAAGATCATTAAGCACTTGTTTTTATCGTTGCAAATCATTGAGGCAACTTTAGTGTATATTGGATTACTTGCTAAATGCACCAAATTATTTGGCATCCCTAGGTTCCGCACAATATGAAGCGGGTTTACTTAAACTTAGTCATAGTTGAATGCAATTCCGGGCAGGGCGTAGTATAGACAATATAGCAATAATTAGGGTCTCAACTGGTACTTAACTCACACCTTTAACCGGAAAATACTCAAGTTTGAGAGCTAAATTTGATGGAACAAACTCTTTAATATTGTAATAATCAAGCAGTGTTCCTCACCCTAGTGTCTAAGGCCTTTTGTATATTTGCAAATGCGCAACAATAATTTTTAAGGCATCGGTTGCCATTATCTTGGAAACCGGAAACAATGCGGTTAAGTATGAAGCAAAACACACCCAACAAGCTCGATTCACGTATTTAGACCTTCTGATATATTACAAGGTCAATTTTTATTCCTACGTCAAATGTATGAGATGACTAAGTCTAGGTTGGGAGACTCCAAGAGTCAAAAATATGGTTTATGGCACCGGGTTTGTATAATCTTTGCAGGTTTTGAAGTCAAACATTATCCTTTCTCTTCATCTCTAATTTATGTGAAAGCCTAAAAGGAGGTATTACTGCAGATGTAAACTAAACACTAAGGCCGCACAAACAATTTAGGGTGTAAACCATGCAGAGCAATCTGCATGAACAAATAACACCTCTTAAGGAGATGATCGAGTCTAGTGTATACATACTATCACATTAAGACAGATTCGCCCCTGCCACAGTACTTTACAGGAATGTAAGCTCTTGTCTCCTAGGATATAATGATCAGTCGTAAAAAGAAGAAAGTACTTCTATCACTCTGCCAAACGAACCTTGATTGCATTTATTTTATCTCTTGAAAATTACATAAGAAAAACTCTAAAGAACTGATAATAAAAAATGAAAATGAATTTAGGTTATATAGAGTATAGGTGACTCTTCACCAAGGGTTACACCTCAAGTTAGTACTTCTTCACTAAGAGTTCACACCTCTTGTTAGTTCCTTTTCACCAAGGGCCACACCTCAAATTAATACATCTTCACCAAGAGTCACACCTTGAGCTGCGTCTATTAGAAGTAATCCAACTCACACCTCCTACCCAAAAAAATGACTAAGTGTTCCAAGAAATCCCCATGAACCCATAGCCCAAGGCCCCAAGGACGATTCATTGATTTATAATAGTAAGCGGGTTCCTAGGTTGAGCAAGCTCATGGGTAGGCTCGTGCACCTAAGCTAGTTTGCATACATGGGTCACACATGCGCCTGAGACCTACAAAGTTTCACACACATCACAACAAGTTAAGTGTTAGACTTACATATATAGGAGAGTTGAGCTTCCCTCACAATAAGTTAAATGTCTTATGGACTCAGATTGCTAACCGCATAAACAATATATGGTCTTGTGTAGTTCATAATAATAATTAGACGTCTTATAATGCGCGCATACACAATTTGAGAATTAGGTTCACTTGTGTGTTTAATTAATTGGCTCATATCGTCGTATGGCGTCTGAGCACCATGACAATCAAATTTATTAAACTTCTTAAGTACATTCTTTATATAATGTGATTGAGACAACACAAGTCCCTGTGGTGCTCTGTTAATCTTTATGCTAAGAATAACATCTGTAACACCTAAGTCTTTCATATCGAGGTTCTTGGACATCATTTTCTATGTTGACATAATGACATTGATGTTAGTCCCCATGATGAGCATATCATCTACATAAAGTCACACAATTACATGCACACCATTAATGCTTTTAATTTAGACACATCTATCACATTAATTAATTTTGAAGACATCCTTCATCATGACTCCATCAATTTTGTCATACCATTGTAAATGTGCCTACTTTAATATACAAAGAGATTAAACCAACCGACAGACTTTATTTTCTTGGCCTCTGACAATGAACCCCTCAATATTTATAACATTAAAAAATCATGCAGATCTTTTTATAACATTAAGTAGAGTTTCTAATCTTAATATGAATAGTTCATAAACATCTCAATATTTATAACATTAAAAAATCATGCAGATCTTTTTTCCAAATATTAAGTCTCACAGTAGTGAATGACGGTTTGGAGTTGTTGGCATCTGCCACAAAGAAACCAGACTTCTCCCACCATGAGTACCATCTATTGTACAAAAAAAAAAAAAAAAAAAAAAAACAGGTTATACTTTATAAAACGTGAATACATTGCAAAATTTTAAATTTATGATACAAATGATTAAGACGGTCAAATCGAATAATACATCAATCAAAAGCCAAATACTGATTATCCTCTATATAACTGTATATTGGCCTATACATGATATGTTTCTATAAATTGGCATATTGGTATTTCAACTGACATATATTAATCAGTAAAAATTTATCCAATTATATATGACAGGGTGTACTATACTACTACCTCCCAAAGTTTCGACTACAATGATCTACCATCCTACTTTTAGTAGCATGCATGGCACTTACGAGTTTTCTATAGCATTTGGATTATATTGTTCTGCCATCTTACGGTAAAGCTGCTTCTTCTCGCCATGGGGAGTCACTTGGTCAATAAAATCATCAGGGTTGACTTCCTCGACATCTGGCTTCCAATTTCTCTTTCCATGTTTTTCCTTTTTCGGGACACCGGAAACTTTTTTTGCTATTATAATATCACATCGAGATTAACCAATTAGCTTGTACAGTAAATACCACCCCAAAGCAAATTGGAGTTATTTCTAATTCTTTGAATGCAAAATAGGAAGAAATAAAAAAATATATTAGACCTGAGCTTTGGATGTTTCTTCTGCTTTCTTTTGCACTTTTAATCTCATTGCTTCTTTTTCGTTCGCCTGCAATGTAGTAGCTCTCGTTAATAATTTGCACTCAAAATCTAAAACTAAAACAAAATCAACATATAATATACAGTAAACATAAACTTGAATGACAAACAACACAACAAATGTATAAAAATAGCTAACCGTAAATAAAAAGGCTACCTAATTTATTTATTTTTAAACTTGTCGAAGCGAAGTGAAACCTGGATATTATTAAAAATTCATCACATAGTTTAGTGGTTACTCTATTTAACCTAATAATAACTTATCGACATAACCAAAGATAGTACAAAGTGACAATTAACAGAAACATAAATTGAGTGCAAAGTGATTGTGACTGCTCAAATCGAACAACTCACCAATTTGATTAAAATTTGGATTAAAATTCTACTAATATGAGAGAATAAATTAAAAGAAATTGAAACTAAATTATACCTATTCTTCCTTCCTTTAATTTCATTCATCAATCTCTTCGTTGCTCTCTATTTGAGCCTAAAATTAAAAAAGAAAAGAAAAAAGTAATCGATAAATTAAGTTGAAATTCATAAAAAAAAATGTGATATTACCGACGACTCTAAAGCGAGAAAAAGAGTGCTTTAGAGTGAGAAAAAAAACCTCCATGGTTAAAGGTTGGAAGGAGGAGTCGAGTGGGCAAAATAGGTTGATGGGAAGTTAAAGAGAGCTTGTTGTCTTCTAATGTTCAAGATTGAAGGTAAGGGAGAGTGAGAGAGGCGACACAAGATCATTAAGCACATGTTTTTATCGTGGCGAATCATTATGAAGCTTTAGTGTATATTGGATTACTTGCTAAATGCATCAAATTATTTGGCATCTCTAGGTTCCACACGATACAATCGGGCTTACTTAAACTTAGTCATAGTTGAATGCAATTCTGGGCAAGGAGTAGTACATGTAATATAGCAATGACTAGGGTCTCAGCTGGTACTTAACTCAGACCTTTAACCGGAAATACTCAGGTCCGAGCTAAATTTAATGGAACAGACTCTTTAATATTAGAATAACCAAGCAGTGTTCCCCAGCCTAGTGTCTAAGGCCTTTTGTATATTTGCAAATACGCAGCAATCATTTAAGAGGCATCGATTGTCATTCTATTGGAAACCAGAAGCAATGCGGTTAAGCTTGAAGCAAAACACACTCAACAAGTTTGATTCACGACGTAAGACCTTCTGATATCTTACAGGGTTAATTTTTATTCCCACGTCAAATGTATGAGATGACTAAGTTTAGGTTAGGAGACTCCACCAGTCAAAAATGTGGTTTATGGCACCGGGTTAGCATAATCTTTGTAGGTTTTAAGGTTAAGCATTATCCTTTCTCTTCATCTCTAATTGACGTAAAAACCTGAATGGAGGTATTACTGCAAAGTGTAAACCAAATACGAAGGCCGCACAAACAATTCAGGGTGTAAGCCATGTAGAACAATCTGTATGAACAAATAACACCTCTTAAGGAGATGATCAAGTCTAGTGTATACACACTATCTCCTTAAGATAGATTCGCCCCTGCCATAGTGCTTTGTAGGAATGTAGTCCTCTGTTTACCAGGATACAACGATCAGTCACAAAGAGAAGATAATACTTTTATCTCTCTGTCAAACAAGCCTTAATTATGTATATTTTCTCTCTTAAAAATGACTCATGAAATACTTTGAAAAACTGATGATAAAAAATGAAAATAAATTTGGGTGATATAGAGTATAGGTGACTCTTCACCATGGGGCACAACTAAAGTTTGTACCTCTTCACCAAGAGGTCATACCTCAAGTTAGTGCTTCTTCACCTAGGGTCACAACTCAAGTTTGTGCCTCTTCACCAAGAGTCACACCATAAACCCAAAAAAATGACTAAGTGTTCCATGGAATCCCCATGAGCCCATAGCCTAAGGCCTCAAGGCCGAATCATAGACTTATAATAATAAACAGGTTCCTATGTCGAGCAAGCCCATGGGTAGGCCCATGCACCCAAGCTAGTTTGTACTCGCACATGTCGCACATACGCGTGAGACCCACCAACTCTCACATACATTATGATAACTTAAGTGTTAAACTTACTTATATAGGAGAGTTGAGCTTCCCTCACAATAAGTTAAGTCTCTTGTGGACTCAGTTTGCTAACCGCATAAACAATATCTGGTCTTGTGCAGTTCATAATATATATTAGACTGCCTATTATGCGCGCATACTCTATTTGAGAAATAGGCTCACATGTATATTTAATCAATTGACACATATTGTCGTATGGTGTCTGAACACCATGACAGTTAAATTTATTAAACTTTTTTAAGTACATTCTCTATATAATGTGATTGAGATAACACAAGTCCCTATGGTATTTTGTTAATCTTTATGCCACGAATAACATCTGCAAGACCTAAGTCCTTCATATCGAAGTTCTTGAACAATATTTTCTTTATTGACATAAAGACATTGATGTTCGTCCCCATGATGAGCATATTATCTACATAAAGATCCTTAATTACATGCTCACCATTAATGTTTTTAATATAAACACATCTATCACATTCATTTATTTTGATGCCATCCTTCATCATGACTCTATCAATTTTGGCATACCATTGTAAAGGTGCTTACTTCAATCCATAAAGAGATTTAACCAACCGGCACACTTTATTTGTTTGGCCTCTGACAATGAATCCCTCAGGTTGGTTTATATATTTTGACATGGCCTATATGTAGAACACTAGTCACATTCAGGGGCAGTAAAACCTACAAAATTACAAAAAATGTATATTAAGTAGAGTCTTTCACCTTAACATGAATACCTCAAAAAAATCTTAATATTTATAACATCAAAAAATTATACAAATTTTTTTTCCAAATATTAAGTCTCACAATAGTGAATGACGGTTTGAGCTATTGGCATTTTCCACAAAGAAACCAGAGTTCTCCCACCATGAGTGTAATGGCCAAATTCTGCAGGCTCAAAATGGCTTAGAATTCGCTATCACACCAATGAACCTGTGATAATATTCTAATGGAAAGCAAGAAATGACATAAGTAGTTTTGGCGTGGAAAACCTCTTAATTTATAACAAAACCACGACCTCACGTGGAAGATTTTTGTATAAGTATCATTATTGCTTGAGGCGGATATCTTATTATAATTGATTTATAGATTTAGAAATGCTTGAACCTTGTAACTAAGAAGTTTAGATGTTTTTGAGAATCTAGAATATGTAGTTTTCTTGGTAATTTCTCGTATAATTTTCTGGTCCTTGTCTCTTCAAGAACTTCTTCCTTATATAGGCCTTCTTTGTAGTTCTTCATCATGCTGGAGCACGTTCTCTGAACAATGTGGTTAGTGGCAGTTGACTGAATAACTGATAAGTTCATGAGAGACAGGTATCTTTGACTTGATAAGGTTTTTCAGTTTGAGTTTGACCCGCGCTCTTCACCTATTCATGGAGTACGTGGTATTGCTAACTGGAGAAGTTGTGTGGAGAATGCATGTGTCTAACATGGAGGTAATTTGAACTGGCGACAGCACAATTTTAGGTGAGATCGAGGGATAGGTCCCTTCAATCTCCCCCCCGCAACCAAAGTCACGAGTAGCTTTAGTTGAGAAAGGATTTGGTTATATGGGTGTGCGTGTTTTGAATATTGAAAGAAGTAATGATATTGTTGACTATATGGAAAACTGCGCATGTAAAAGAGGGATGGACATGAATTAAATGGAGATGTGGATACTGATGTATGTGACGGTTAGGGTTTAAAGGATTTCATTTGTATGGAGTGATGACGTTTGGAAAAACGTACCTGCAGAATAAATATAGGGTGATATAAAGAGTACCTGTACCGAGGATTGTGACAAAGTACGCTTTATCTATTATAAAAAATCTCTACCATTTTGGAAGATGGTGAAGACTCGTAGAATGGTCTTTGAGGAGTAAATCATTTTGGTAATACAGAGGTAGAAATTAAAGTTCTTTGGGTATCAATCCTTGGAAGATCCTGTTCCATCTCCTGTTCCTCCAATGTACAGAGGTCTATCAGAGAATGAAGTGGCTGAAGCTGAAGAAGAGTTTTACTATAGATAGAGGTTTCACCATATTGTCTTGACAGGCGAGCAATGTTAGGCTTGTCTCCGCATCCTTGCGGAAGACAAGGTTGGGGGCACAGATGTTGGGATAGGCATAACTGCTTTGCAGTTGTGCTAATTTCTTGTATCGCAATAGATTCGAGGGTCGAGCCCTCTTCATCTCTACCAACTCTGCGGAGGTGGTGGTTTTAAAGGAGGAGGTGATGGTAGGGGAGGAGGAAGACAAAAAGTGAAAGTCTGCTTCTGTATTTCCATCACTTTTTGGCGTTAAGAAGACCTTCTATTTGAAGGGTTGGTTCAAGCACTGAGTTTGCTGCTTCCATAGTTTCCATTTGAAGTTCTTCTAGACTTTGACCAAACTCATGGGAGTGAGTATACTCGTTGTTTCCAATTTCTGCTTTGTATCAGGGTGAAAAATCACTAAAGCAGGACGAACTGAAGGATTTGATGTGTCGGAGTGCCTGAGAATAATGCGATGTAAAAATACTAAAAAACTTATTATTTGTAAAGTACCTGAAATTGAGTACTGGACAGACTGGTTACTGTAAAGTGTCCGATGCTGAGTACTTGAAAGACTTGTTATCTGCAAAAATGCTTATAATCTGATTTGAAATGAATAATATTTGTTATCCAAACGTTGTTTTGATATATAATAGAATGTTTCTGGAATCGAGCTAAGAATAATGCGACGAGTTTGCCAAGATACTAATAAGATGATATATATGACATCAAAATTATTGTTATCATAAAAGAACTGTTTGAAATATGTTTGTAACGATATAATAGAAGTTCGACCTGGGGTTAGATAAAAATATGGAGGAAATGAAATTTTATAAATTTTGGAATGGCAGGTCGATCTGTGATAGTTTGTTGGAAGGAATCAGGTCGATATGACATATGACAAAATGATATAGTTTGATAGAAAGAGATGTGTTCAGATATAACTCTACCAAGATTTTATGGTTTCTGTTACGAGATAATAGGATAAAATCCTGAGCTGCGTAGAATTTTACAGCCAGACAGGGTATAAATGAAGGGGGGCTAATGAGGAAAAATTAGGTAGAAGGGAAGAATGATGAGGTGGACTCGTTCTTAGAGAATCCGTTACGCTGCTGAGGGGCGATTGGCTATTAAGGTAGCCGAAGTGCGTGAATGTATTTTTGGGTTGTTGGACTATAATGCTGAATTACCAGTGAGGGAGGTGAATGTCAAGGGTTTGGATATGATTGGGAGAGATCGTGAATACGAATGTCATTTTCACGAAGAGATGTTCCGAGAAATAATGGTGGATCCAGTAGCTCGAAATGATGCAGTGAGATTGCTTGTTGTGGAGGAGATCGAATATGAAGATGTGATAATTGATGGAGGATATCTGATCGAATGTGACTGCCCAGGTCATCAAGGTTGTTTAAGGTATAATTATATGTAAAGTGTTATCATAAATTTATCTAAGTATTTGATTTTTTTCTAAAAGAAAAGATGAAAGTCAAATTGATCCTCTATAGTTGCAAATGCCATTTGAGACTGTTGTGATAAACAATTTTGAATACATTTGAAAATTTTGTTAGCTTTGGAAATGAGGTCACTAGTACTATAAGTAGAAGAAACAAGAATTGAAAAAAGTAGGAGCTTCTAATTTTGTTTTTTATGTAAAACTATAAAAATCTGATACCATGTAAGTGTGAGTCATCATGAGTAAGGGAAGGTCAGAGAGATATAGAAATAGGAGATAAAAATAGATTAAAATATGAGGGAAGGGGAAATGATGGAACGGCGGCTTTAATGAAAAGGTGCAAAACGTCTGACTTTGACAGTGGAAAGAACGCCTCGATTCCAAAACTGTAGATGACTCGTGCGAGGCATAATAACTGCCAGCTGTTAGAGGGAGAAAGAATAAATAGTGTTTCATCCTCATCATTCAAACGTTTTTCAACTTCTAAAAACTTGGAGAGCAAAGAGAGAGAAGTAAGGAAAATTTTTAGAGAATATGGTAAGGATTTATCTGAGAGTGATCAACAGGCAAGGATAGTTGCGGGGACTGAATCATGTAGGTAGCTATACAGCAGCGCTGTGGGGGAAGGATTTGGCACTGCCTCGGATTCGTATTCTGACATAGAAAGTTAGCAGAGATGTTCGATGCATATTTGTGTTTTGCAAATCATTATATGTTTTAAGCAAATCTCTAAAAAATCACTATTTATAGCAATCTATGAAATTTAAAATACATATAGAATATATTAAAGATTTTTGTATACGAATGATGGATGTGCATAAGATAATGATAGATACTTGGACCTGTATGCAGGTTGATTGTGAGAGGTATTTGTGTAGGATCAAACCCTTGACTGTAGAATTGGAGTTAAGATGAATAGTTCACCTATTAACGAAATGTCGACCTCTGGTCGAACGGCAGAGTCTGAAATTGAAATATCTGACAACAAGGTTAAAGTAGGGTTTGAACACTTTTCAGATTTCCCTGGGAAATTGGTATCCTATCGTCCCTGTTTGGATGCATTTAAAGAGTTTTGTAAAGCCAAGGCTGCTGTAAGTGGAACATGGGGTAACTACATATAATACGCTGGTAGGCTATTTAGGGGGTGTACTGTAGTGACGGGGGAGGAGTATTTTTATTTGTTGGCCGATTTAGAGGAGGAGAAATAAGATAGGGGTATAAACGAATTGATCTCATTGGACTATTTCGATAGGAGTGTTCAGAGTAACATTTCAGAGGGCTTTTTGTGCTACCTGTCTTAATTAGAGTACAGGTTGAGTCTTCCCCTTACCAATTTTGCAAAAGGGATTATAAATATAATTGGGGCATGTTCTATTCAATTGAACGGGAACATGTGGGAGGTGATAAGTATTTGTGACCATCTGAATAAAAATTAGGAAAGGGAGAGGATAGTGAGGAGGATATCCCTTGAGGATGTTTTACAGTTTTATGGGGTGAAGAATTATCATGCCAGTGGAGGAGCATATTTCTGTGCGAGTGCAACTCGGCCTCGCTTCTTTGATCTGAACTCTGTAGGTCGATCCTGGAACGACAACGTAATATGGGTGAAGGGTAATTACCTTTAGAGAGATGATGAAGAACCCTTGGATCTTCTATTTAGAATTGTAAAACAATGTAAGTATAACAATATATAGCGTATAATATTGATATTCTGGAACTGTATGATCTTTTATTGATGATAAAAAATGTTGTGTTTGGCAGGCCCGAAGTCCCAGGTAGAGTGGAATGATTCTTTGTTGGACGAAGTTGCTGAGGAAGAGGTTGAGCTCAAATTTTTCTTGGAAGGACTTGGCCTTAGCAGAAAGAAACGGGTTGGAAGCAAGTCTAAAAAAGTTTAAAAATCTCAATTGACAAGGCGGATGGCGGGTGCTGATGATGGTAAGAAGAAAAGAACTGGTGGGGAAGGGCGAACAAACTTGCCCAAGGCCCCTAGAGTGGACAGTTTGGTTCATCCAGAGTCTATTATGTCGAGCAAATTAGCTCGAACATTTTCAAAAAAATAGATGTTGAAGTGTCCGCCGGTCTTTGGTACCATTAGAAGTAGTGAGGTCAAAGGAAAAGAAAAAAGGAGAAGGATCGGACCTTCGGGAACGTTGGGGGAGAAGGTCGTTGAAGAGCAACCTGTTGCTGAGGATGATCTGAAGGAGGTGGAGGAAAGGGCCAGGCTGGCGACTCTTCATGGGGAAGAGGATATGAGCAAAATGGCAGGTCTCTATGCTCGATTATGTGAAATATATTTTTGTATTACGTTTCGAGCTCGCCCTGAGGTCGAATTGTGCTTTATAGGTTGCTCGTTTGGTGAGGGGGATATGTCTCGGAGTTGAAGAGGAGAAATCCGAGCTGAAGAAGGGGAAGATCAAGCTTGAAAATAAGGTAGCTTGATTGAAGTCTAACGCACTCAAGGATGTAAAAATGTTGGAGGCCCTGAAGGCTTCCCAAGTAGTGGAGATCGGCCATCTACAAGCTCAGGCAAGAGCGAACCTGGAGGAGGTAGTGGCAGAGTAGGAAAGACTCGGGTGCCATCTTATGTTAAAGGGGTACTCAGAGGATGAGCTCGATGCTATTAAGGTAAACACCTACGTTGAAGAGGGAGATGATGAAGATGCGGAAGGGGTTGCTGTTAGAGTTTTTGATGGGTTGGATGGCATCTCTCCTCAGACGGTGCTAGACAACCAAGAGGATGACGCCGAGCTTCCGGAGGGGGAACATGAGAAGGTAGGGTAGAAAAATGATTTTGTACGAATATTTTGGAAATATTTATGTAAATTTGTTGGATACTGTGTATTGATTAGAATTTTATAAGTTGAGTTCTTTATTTATAACCCCTGTGTAGGTACTTAGAGAAACGAGCCTCAGAATAAAAGATTTAGAGACCGAGCTTGCCAGGAAAGAGAGACTTCCACATCCTTGCTATCTTCGCAAACAGAGCTGCAGGTTAGATCAGAACAGACAATGTTTGACTTGTACGCTTCATTACCATAAGCTATCAAGTAAATAAAATAACATAGAACGCAGAGGCAGATCAAAAACTTGTTATCAGTTTTAGGAAAATGATACTCAAATAGTGCATAGGAAAAATCAAAGTTTTTGACAAAGTAGCATATAGATAATGTGTACCTTAGACCTGGAAATATATGTCATGCAGCATCTATCTGAGATCGTACGTTGAGCTTTAAGTCTAGAAGTAGTTATACACGGTAGATGTTAGAAATCAGATATCTTGTTAGAAATAAAATATGTATATGTACGCTGAGGGGTGTTTTGGATCGAACTGAATATAATGTATCTGTATTGTGTAGGTCGAATTGGATTTAGCCCGCTCGCGCGAAGATGAGCCACTCCAATGTAACCGAAAATTTGCAGAGGAGTTGGATAGGGTGAGAGAGGCGAATGATGACAGAGAAGACCAACATGTAAAGATGCACTTCAAGTTTGTTGAGGCAACCCAGATTGCTGTTGACCTCAGTCGTAAGATCGAGGAGAAGGATGCCGAAATTGATAGGGCGCTAAAAGAGCTTGCGGAGATAAAAGGACACACAACGAATCTCCAAAGTTAAATTGACACGCTGATGGTAAAGAGTAGGCACGTTGAGATGGCTCAATACCGTATTCAGGTGCTAGAAAGATTGGAGGAACAATTTTGAACTGACTTTCAGAATAGTAGACGCGAGTTGGAGTGACTGAAAAAGAAAATGATTGAAAAAGATAGCGAGCTGAAGATAACTCGTGAGGATCTATCGGCTTTGGAAGCTGCAGCGGAACACTTGCATACATCCTTACTTGCCTAGGATATGGAGTTTCGAACTATACAACAAAAATATAACGAGTTGAATAAGAGGGTAGCACAATTGAAGATTGAATTGGCGCAAACCAACGCGCGTGTCAGGAACGTTGAGGCCGGAGAGCGCTCGAGGAAGAGTAGAAATGATGCTAAGGTTTCTCTTGTCCAAGGGGATATAGTTAGCCTATAAGCTCAAATTATGAAGTTGGAAGGTGATGTAGCTCGAATTCAAGGGCATGTGCAGAAAGGGAATACGAATTGAAGGGAGTGCCAACGTAAATTGAATGCCGCTCTTCCCAAGGAAAAAGTATTGGAAGGGGAAATTAGGGTGAAGAAGATTCTGATAAAGAAGAAAGATAACCTAATAAAGGATATTTCGACCGGGGAAAAGTTGATTGCAGAAATTGAGAGACTTCGTGCTCAGGTGGCGGACTTAAAGGCCAATAATTATGCTGAATCAGTTAAAGCTATCAAAAAATTGGAAGAGAGTATTGTAGGGGCTTATCCATCGATCTTACTCAAAATCGAGCCCGCGAAGTTCGATTTACCTCCATCTCAGGTTCATGCAATTTTAGCACTTAACACTCTAGTCAACATTCTAACCAACCCCACGAACTACTCAAGAACGTGGATCGAGCTAAACTCGGAAAACCATATCCAATCAAAGACACCTGTCTCCCACGTACTCGTCAGTTATTCAGTCAATCGCCACTAGCCACATTATTCGAGAAACGTTTTCCACCACGATAAAGAGTTGTGGGAAAAACCTATATAAGGGAAAAGTTCCAGAAAAAACAGGGACCAAAAAAATTACTCAAACTTCTTATTTACGAAATCAAAAGCATATCTATATTTTAGAGATCACTTGTAATAAAGAAATCCACTCCAAGCAATAAAGATACTTTTACAAAAAACCTTCATACGAGGTCATGATTTTTTACCTGCTTAGAGATTTTCCACGCTTAAAATACTTATTTCCATTTCTTACTTTATATTAGAGTATTGTTATAGGTTCATTGGTGTGATAGCTAATTCCTAATCATATCGAGCTTACAGAATTTGGCCATTACATTTGGCGCCGTCTCTGGGAAAGATTGCATTTCCATGATACTCTAAGGCGGTCTTTCATTACAATTTTCAATTATGGTTTCATCTAGACGACAGGCCGCAGGAACTCAGCTCAAAATTTCTGTGGATCTGGGACAGCACACCGAGTTATGGGTGAATCTCTACGCCGAGATAGAAAAATGTGCTGAACTCGAACTTTAATTGACGAAGGATCACGAGATCCAAGAGAAAGAGCTCAATGCAGAACTACAAGCTCGTTTGACAATACTCAAATGACACACAGATCAGATGACAACGATGCAGACTGCACTCGAGGCTCTGGAAAATACTCAGCAGGTTCCTCTAGCCAGGGGTCGCGATTAAATTCTAGAAACCTCATGCATTTTAGTAAGGGAAAAATTGGGACCTCGGGGAGCCTCTAGTAAAGCCATTTCCAGAAATCTACCACATGGTCTATAGCCCTCCATCCATTTGGGGGGTGAAATCCAATCAGAATTCAGTCGAGGTCACCATATTTCCATTCGTCAAGAGGAAGACCAGCGACCCCTACATCAAGTTCTAGTACTAGATTGCTTGAGTGAAGGTACGGGAACTCATCATCCCCTGCCAGCACGTCTAGAGATTCAACCAACACTTCATTACATTACAAAAGAACACATGGACCAATGAATTAAGGAGCTGATTGAGGCACAAGTTCTGGGGACTACCGGATATACCACGAAGTTACAAGGAAGTCCGATTGCCAAAGAACTATTCGATATGGAGATATCCAAAGGTTTCTATACTCCCAAAATTTACAAATACAAAGGTACTGACCCAAAGGAGCATATTCAGCAATACCGTGATTCATTGGGGTTGTACTCCAATCTCAGCCACATTCTCTACCGTCTGTTCGCCACAAGTTTATCGGAAGAGATACTCCGATGGTTCCATTATCATCCTAAGGAATCTATCTACACGTTTGTTCAGCTACAGAAGTAATTTATCAAGACATATGCTCATAATAGTGACAAAGAGGAGAACTTGTATTCTCTTATCGGTCTTAAGCAGTCACATAGAGAAAAGCTTGAAGATTTCTCAAAGAAATTCCAAGAGCTCGCAAGAAAGGTGGATAACCTCGACCAAAAAATAGTTATGATCACTTTCACCAATGCTCTCTGGCTCAATTGCAAAGCCAAAGAATACCTCTTCCTTAACAAGCCTGCGACATTGGAGGTGATGATCACCAAAGTCAATGGTTAGTCGACATGGAGAGGATGATGTCTGAGCGACAAAAGTCTACTAAATCTGTCCTTTTCACCAAAGCCCCACCTGCAGATCGAACCAGGGAGCCTAAGGAGGAACAGGGAGATCAGAAACACACCCAGGGAAACATTGGATACTATCGGAGAAGCAGTTCACAAAAAAAACCCGTCCTCCCAAAGCTGAATGTTTGAATTTCCACAATTTTTGTACTACTGTTGAAAGACCCACTCTACTGCATCTCTCAACCACTGGAGCTCATCGAGAATTGTCCTTTTTGCCTACATCATAAGGTAAATCATCATACTACTGACAATTTCTATGCTCTACCGCAGTTGCTCGAGCTCATTTTCAAGGAAGGACGGATGCTCGAATACATTGTTTGCTTGAAGTTATACCAAAATGGCAACTATAAGAAGCAGCTCGAATTGTTCAGGTCAATGATAGAGCTGAGGAAAATCATCTCTACTACATACACCTCAGCAACATGATAGAAATTAACCAGATCACCAATTTCAACTGCAAAGCGCCGGAGACTCTTGGAATGCTGTGATCGTACACCTCAAGAGAAAAAAGCCAAACTTCTTCCCGATTTGAGCAATCACCGATTCGGAATCTCTTTCGAGAATTGCGATACTAGCCATGTTAAATTTATACATCATGATGCGTTAGTCATAATGCTCAAGATGAAAAAGTTTGTCTTGCACAAAATGATGATCGATACTGGAAGCGGTATTGAATTTCTTTTTTAGAGCATGATCGACCAGATGGGATTGGCCGACCAAGTCATTCAGAGTGATACAGACATCAGTGGGTTCAATGGCTCTAGGGAGGAATGAGTAGGCAAGGTTATCTTACCTATTACCGCAGGACCAACCACTATCGACGTCATTTTATACGTGATCAATGACAAGTCTCGTTATCTTGGGATTATGGGCCGCTGCTGGATACACAATATGGAAGTTATCGCTTCCACCTATCATCAAACACTCCGATTTAGACACAAAAATGGTATTTATAAGATTATGGTCCAACCACCATCCTAGATACTTCAGACATATTGGCCGCATAACAATTGCAGAAAATTAATCATCTCGACGATCAATCACCTACAGAGGGCCCATGGAATATGTCAATATTGATGGACCTAGCAGAGGTACGTTCATCAGAACCAAGCTGGTTTAGCATGAGAAAGATGCTCTCATTCAGTTCTTACAATTCAATCAAAACATTTTTGCAAGGTCTTTGGAAGAAATGCCCGGAGTCGACCCGGCCATGGCTTGCCACAAGTTAGTCATCAATATCAATGCCACAGCGGTCAAATAGAAGCAGCGCCGACTTTCACCTCGTCTTCGAGTTGAAGTTAACACCAAGATCGAGAAATTGATCAATGTGGGATTCATTCGAGAAGCCAAATATTTGGACTGGATATCCAAAATTTTGTCGATGTCCTAAAGAAGAACGGAAAAGTTCAAGTTTACGTAGATTTTATAGATCTGAACAAATATACTCCAAAGGACAGCCTCCCTCTTCCAAACATTCATCAGATCCTTGATTCCACTGCAGGCCATGATCTCCTTTCTATGATTAAAGCTGCTTCAGGGTATAATCAAATCCCACTTCTGGAAGAAGACCAAGAGAAGACAACGTTCATCACCGAAAGTGGCCTTCATTGTTTCAAAGTCATGCCCTTCGGGCTCAAAAATGCAAGTGTCACATATCATTGATTGATAACCGCTATGTTCAAAATAGACCTAGGGAAAATCGTTGAAGTCTACATCGGTAATCTCTTGCACAAAAGCGTACAGTCAGATAATCACATCTCAGATCTCAACACAATATTTAACATCCTTCGATCTTACAAAATATGTCTCAACCCTGATAAATGTCAATTCGGGGTACATTATGGCCGCTTTCTAGGCTACCTCATCAGCAATAAAGGGATTGAGCCTGATCCATATCAAATTTGAGCCCTCCCCGAGTTGCCTTCCCCGAAGACAACAAAAGACGTTTAAAAACTTGCCAGTAAGATTGCCGCGATCAACCATTTCATCTCTAAATCTTCAGACCGCTGCCGTTGGCTATTTATATTACTCCGCAGATGTACCAAATGAGGAAAGGTTCAGCCAACTGCAGAAGTCGCATGGACACTAGAATGCGAAATAGCTTTTCAGGATCTCAAAATCTATTTAGGGAGGTTTCCCATAATGACCACCCTAGTAGGTAATGAGGAACTGATAATCTTCCTAGCAGTCAAAGATACTTCTCTTAGCTTAGTTTTTATTCGCCCTTGTTTACACTTCGTAGAAACTCAAGCACTACTTCCAAGCGCATTACGTGAAAATTATGATGAACTGCCCACTTCGGGAAGTTCTGTCCAAAAAAGAGAAGTCGCGAAGGGTGTAACAATGGTTAGTCAGTTTGGGAGAACATGATATCAAGTTCGAACAACATCATTCTAAAAAAGGTCAGGCCATTGCCGATTTACTTACGGATTTTCCAGTGGAGGATCCTGAGTGGGAGGAGCATAACCCGGACCTTACCAAAAAAATGCCAGTGAATCCAACTCCCAAGCTATTCGATGAACGAGCTGACTGGATCACTATATCAGGGTGATGCATCTCACAGATAGATCAGCAGGACCCACAAGGTCAGGGATTTAGATCGTTTTGATTACCCCTTCTAATGATAGAATTAAGAAATCAATCCGCTTGGATTTTGAGGCCTCAAATAATTTCACCGAGTATGAAGCTTTCATTCATGGACTCAACCTCGTACTTGAGCTCGATATCCCCAAACTCTCAGTTTACACAGATTCATTACTCATCGTTCATCATTATTCCGAGCAATACAAGAAGAACGGGAAGATGATCGAATATGCAGCCCTCATTGCAAATAGGATGAGTAAGTTCGCGAAAGAAACTCTTGAATATCTTCCTCGAGGTGAAAACAAACACGCCGATTCCTTGGCATATCTAGCTGGGGTCTTGAGAATAAAAGCTCGATATCTCCAGATCGAAATCATTTTAACCCCCAACATTAATCGTATTTCTGTATACACGATCAATTCTGGGGGTGATAAAGTGGGAGACGATGATTGGCGAAAGCCTTTCTTAGCCTACCTCGATGTCGACAATAAGATTAACGAACCACTCCCAGCAGATCCAAAAGAATGCCGATAGCTGATCAATAACTCGAAGCATTACATTACCCAAAACGGTATACTTTACCACATTTTTGTTACAGGGCCTTACCTCAAGTACCTCTCGAAGTCAAAAGCAGACGAACTGCTCTACAAATTACATGAAGGAACTTGTGGCTCCCACGCCACAGGTAGATCATTAGCGAATTGAGCTATAACTCAAGAAGTATTCTGGCCCGGCATGCGCAAGTAAGCAGAAGAGTATTCCCGCAGGTGCGACACCTGCAAGAAACATGGAATTATGATATGTGCCCCTACGCTCAAACTCCATGCAAGCAAGGTTTTCTGGCCATTCAAAATATGGGCACTAGACCTCGTTGGTGAATTCCCTAACTCTCCAGGTAATTACCGTCACCTACTCATAGTTATCGATTACTTTACAAAATGGGTAGAAGTAATTCCACTATGTCAAACCAGAGAAGAAGAGATCATCTTTTTTATCTAGAACCACATAATCACTCGATTCGGGTGCCCCTACCTAATTCGTATTGATAACAGGCCCCAATTTGTGGGAGATAAGGTCGTAACCTTCCTAAATCACCATAATATCATCCACTCACCATCAAATCCATACTACCCTCAAGGCAATGGCCATGCCGAAATCACCAATAAAACCATCGTATATGGACTTAAAAAATGGCTTCACTCACAGAAAAAAAAAAAAGGAAATTGGGTTCACGAACTACCTTACGTCCTGTGGGCGTATCGAACCACTCCCCGACAATCCACTGGGTGTACCCTATTCCTCCTTGCTTATGGCACTGAGGCTGTCATTTCTTTTTAATATCATCATCCAGTTCGTGATCACGAGCTGACTGACGAGGAAAATGAGTTTGAATTGGCTTGCAACCTTAATATGATAGATGAGACCAGGGAGCGCGCCATTGCTAACCTAGGTCGATATCATCATTTGCTTGCCAGATCGTATAATCACCGAGTCAGGAGCCATACTTTCCAAATCAAAGATCTCGTCCTTAGATAAATTCCTCAACATCACAAAGAGCCTCACGTTAGAAAATTAACCGACAATTGAGAGGATCCATTCATTATCACCAGTCTCTTTGGCCTGGGATCATACTATCTCATGACAGAAGAGGGAGTCCCCATTTCAAATCCTTGGAACACTAGGCGACCGAAACGGTACTATCGTTAGGCGTCTTACTACTCCATTTCCATATTTCACTTTTTTTTTACAATTCCAAAAGTAAGATTCTAATCTCCATCCAATGTAAATTCTGAACTCATCAATGAAAGCTTTTTTTTGAACAATATCGTTCTCATTACGAACATTCGTCTGCATTCTACAGATTAAAGCATAGTTAATACTAGCTTATAATCGATCTTATCCAAGTTAGGTAAAAAATATTACTTGATTTGGCTTCTTTTACTACATCTATGTGATTGTAGCAAGTGCAAAAACTTGTTTCATATCAAAGATTCTGTCAAACAAGAGATAAGACAAAGGTAATACTAGTCTTTATTTTTTTCAACTTGTTTGGATCATTTCTACCGGCTGGATCAAGGATAACACTTGGTTTATTTAACTCTTTACATCTCTACAATTTTAACAAGTGTAAAAACTTGTTTTATATCAAAGACTCTGCCAAACAAAAGATAAGACAAAGGTAACACTAGTCTTCATCTTTTTCAACTTGTTTGGATCATTTATACCGGTTGGATCAAGGATAACACTTGGTTTAGTTGACTCTTTACATCTCTACGATTTTAGCAAGTGTAAAAACTTGTTTAATATCAAAGACTCTGCCAAACAAGAGATAAGACAAAGGTAGCACTAGTCTTCATCTTTTTCAACTTGTTTGGATCATTTATACCGGTTGGATCAAGGATAACACTTGGTTTAGCTGACTCTTTACATCTCTACGATTATAGCAAGTATAAAAACTTGTTTCATATCAAAGACTCTGCCAAACAAGAGATAAGACAAAGGTAATACTAGTCTTCATCTTTTTTAACTTGTTTGGATCATTTCTACAGGCTGGATAAAGAATAACACTTGGTTTAGTTAACTATTTACATCTCTGCGATTTTAGCAAGTATAAAAACTTGTTTTATATCAAAGACTCTGCCAAACAAGAGATAAGACAAAGGTAATACTAGTCTTCATCTATTTTAACTTGTTTGGATCATTTCTACCGACTGGATCAAGGATAACACTTGGTTTGGATGAATCTTTACATCTCTACGATTGTAGCAAGTGTAGAAACTTGTTTCACATCAAAGAATCAACCAAGCATAAGATAAGGCAAAGGTCATACTAGTTTTCATCTCTTTCAATATGTCCACAACATTTCTATAGTTCAAATTAAGTTTCAACTTTGTTTAACTCAACCCATTTCTACAATTAAAATGAATGTAAAAAATTTGTTTATTTCAAAGACCCCACCAGACACAAGATAAGGCAATGGTCATACTAGCTTTCATCTATTTTTAATGTGTCTGCGATAGATACTATTTATTTTTAGGTCAAATCCATATTATAAGGGTTTCTTTTATGCTGATGGAGAGTCAACAGTGCTTCCTCCTACATCAAGAGGTCGAACTTTTAGTTCGCGGGTCACTGTAGCTTTACCCGAATCTATCAATTCAGTAGTTTGAGGGCCGAGTTGAGTCTCCATGACGCCTATACAATTCCCTCAATTTATCATAACTCCACAAATGCATCCCTTATTCGACAAAGTTTTGAATAAGGTATCTCATTCTAACTCAAGTCTTGTTACTTCCTCTACGAAATATGCAACAATCGCCTTTAACAGGTCAGATCGTGATGCATCAGGTATGACCATTATTGCAAATCTTGCTTTTAATCTCTCGAGGTGTGACTCTAGTCTAGCGTAGTCATTCTTCAGTTCAGTTATTTTCGCATCAACCTTAGTATGGTAGATTATATTTTCTCCCAACTTTGCAATATACTTCGCTGATTCAGCAAGGTTCATGGCCTTTAAGTCTACTACTCGAGCACGAAGTTTCCCAATTTCTGTATTCAACTCTTCCCTAGCTGACATATCTTTCAATAATTCTTCTTTCCTCTTCACAAGCGATTCTTTCACTTTGATCTCCCCTTCTAAAGCTTTCTCCCTGATAAGAGCAGCATCCAACTTATGCTGGCATTCTCTCAAATTTGCATTTCCCTTTTGAACGTACCCCTAAATACGAGATACGTCACTCTCTAGCTCTCTAATTCGACCTGAGAGACTAACTACATCCCCTCAAACTAAAGGAGTCTTAACCTTAATTCTACTTCCCCCTGAACGCTCTCTAGCTTTGGCTTTCTTGGCACGCGCAATGGCCTGTTCCAGTTTGGCCTTAAGTCGTGCATCCCTCTCGTTTAAATCATTACACCTTCGTTGTATTTCCCAGAATTCCATGTCCTTGGCGGGTAGGGTTGTTTGTAAATATTCAGCTGCGGCTTCCAAAGCCGATAGATTTTCACGAGCTACCCTCAACTCGCCGCCTTTTTCGATGAATTTCCGTCTCATTCTCTCCAATTCATTCCTACAGTTCTGGAGATCAGATCGAAATCGTTGCTCCGATTGTTCCCGCGCCTGAATATGGTATTGAGCCGTGTCGGCCTGCTTACCCTTCACAGCCAACGCGTCAACTTGACATTGAAGCTTCTCGGCACATTCTGTTACCTCAGCTAGCTCACTTAATCCCTTATTTATCTTGGAATCTTTATCTTCGACCTGAAGAGTCAAGTCGGAAATGGCCTGGTTCAACTCCACAAGTCTAAAATGTGCCTTTACGTATTGACCTTCTCTATTCTCGTTCGCCTCCTCCATCCTATCGAACTGCTTTACAAATTCCCGATTACACATGAGTACGTCGTCCTCACGTGAATGAGATGAATCTAATTCAACCTGGGAAATGTAACAAGTTTAGGTTCAGCTCGATTCAGGAAAGCCTTTGAATATATACATACTACATTTCAAAAGGGACTATATGATTTCAAAACATCTGCTTCCAATACTTTTAGACTAAAAGTTTAGAGTTCATTCTTAGATGAACAATTCATGAGACTTCTTTTGGCGTACAAGGCACATACTTTCAATACACTACTCTATATTAATAGAGTTTAATATTTACCGTGCATCTATATCCTATTTACTTGATAGCTTAACGTTGGAATAACATGCAGGTCTAAAAACCTATTCCAATTTAACCTATAGCTCCGCTTGCGCAGACAGCAAGGCTTTAGAGGTCTCTCATTCCCTGGCAAGTCCCGACTCTAGATACTTTATTCTGAGACTCATTTCTCAAACTGCCTATAAAAGATTTATAAAACATAGTCAATCTACAAAAGTTCCTTCCCCACATACAGTTCAAACTACTTACAAATATTTATACAACCACATATGTCTACCCAATCTTCTCACTACCACCTTCAAGGAGCTCAACGTCCTCCCCTTGATTGTCAAACACCGTCTGGCGGGAAACACCATCCAGACCATCCACGATCCCCACCGCTTCTGCTTCCTCCTCATCTTCTTCCTTAACATAGGTATCTGCCTTAATGGCATCGACCTCCTCCTCAGAATAGCCTTTCGGCATTAAATGACCCCCCAGTCTGTCACGCTCCTCAACCATCTCGTCAAGATTGGCCTTCGTCTCCACCTGCAGCTGACCAATCACCACGGCATGAGAAGCCTTCAGCTGCCTGACTTCCTTCAAAGCATCAGCCCTTGATCAAGATAATTCTTTTTCTGGGTCGACATTGACCTTCTTCAGCTCACTTTTCTCTTACTCTATACCGAGCCAAATCCCCTTGACAAGACGAGCAACCTACAAAAATAACATCGATTTCAGTGATTAGCTCGAAGTATATTAAGCATTTCTTTATGACAATATAAACTTACCATCTTGCTCGTGTCTTCCTCTCCTTAAAGAACCGCCAACCTGACCCTTTCCTTGATCTCTTTGAGGTCGTCCACTGAAGCAGATTGCCCCTCGACGACCTTCTCTCCTGACTCTCCCGAGGGTTCGACCCTTCTCCTCTTATCTTTCACGACCGCAACACTTTCGGTGGTACCAGAGGCTGGCAGAGCCTTTAGCATCCGTTTCTTCAGGTATTTTTGAGCTACTTTGCCCAGCTTGACATGATTCGGTTGAGCCAAACTGCCAGTTCCATGAGTCTTGGAAAGATTGGTTCGAACCTCCTCACCACTTACTTGCCTTTTTCCTTCATCGACACCCGTCATCGACCTGGTAGACTGAGCCTTTCGAACCATATTCGACCTACTATCAACTCTCTTCTTTTTGCTCAGGCTGAGTCCCTTCAACACCAGTTCGAGTTAAGTCTCCTCCCCCACAACTTCGTCAAATAGGGATTCCTTCTTTTCCACCATAGACTTCACACCTGCAAATAACAATATTTTTACTATCAACTACAGTTGTCAGCAAAACGTAACAATAATTCTATCTGTGCATGTTTATACTTACTTTGCTTTACAGTTCTAAACTAAAGGTCCAAAGGTTTTTCATCATCTCTTTGAAGGTAATTACCTTTCACCCATATGATGTTTTCATTCCAGGTTTGACCTACTGAATTCAGATCGAAAAAATGACGCCGAGTTACGCTCGCGCAAAAATCTGACCCCCTATTGGCCTTAAACTGCAAAACGTCCTCAGGGGTTATCCTCCTCATTTTTTCCTCCCTTTCCCATTTTTCATTCAGATGGTCACACACGGTTATTACCTCCCACATGTTCCCGCTCAATTGAGCAGGACATGCCCCAATTGCATTCATAATCCCCTTCGCCAAATTGGTGAGGGGAAGGCTCAACCCATACTCTAATTGAGATAGGTACTACAGAAAACCTTTTGAGAGGTCACTCTGGACATCCCCATCGAAATTCTCTAACGAGCTCAATTCATCTATACCCCTATTACGTTTTTCCACTTCTAAAATCTACCAGCAGATAAAAATACTCTTTACCCTCCGCAACCATACAACCCCTAAACTACCTATCGATAAACTCTACACAATTGCCTCACTTCCCTCCTACAGCCGCCTTGGCTTTACAAAACTCTCTGAAGGCATCAAAACCAAGAGGATAAGACACCAATTGACCAAGGAAACCCGAGAATTATTCCAATCCTAGTTCCCCTTCATTATCAGACTCATTCGCCCGACTAGAGGTCGATACCTCATTAACATACGAAATACCCATCTTAAAAATAATTCTTACAGGTACATTTTCAACCTACACAAATGCCTCTCTCGCTCAACCTACATACAGGTTAAAGTATTTATCATTCTTCGATCTATGTATATATACATATATTCAACATATATCTCTAATCAATCATTTACGTATAACATATATCTTTAATAAATATATATACGTCAACATATATTGCATACTTCTCTACAAACCTTCAGTATTCGAATGAGAGTCGGGAGTTGAATCAAGCTTTCCCCTCACAACACTGCTGTATAGCCACCTACGAGATCCAGAATCTTTTGCCCTTTTCAACCGTTTAGCACCTTCGGAAAACTCTTTATCAAATCCCCTGATCTTTCGTCTCTCTCTCTGAGTACTCTCCAAATTTTTTGAAGTTGTAAAATGTTTGATTGAAGACGAATAAGCACTATTTATCTTCTCTTTCAAGTGGCTGGCATTTATTGCTCCTCGCACGAACCGTCCTCAATTCCAAAACCGAGGCTTCATTTCCACTCACCATGTCTGACGCCTTGTACCATTTTGATAAAACCACTTTTCCATCATTACAACTCCCCTCATTTTTTAACATATTTTTTCTCCCTATTTCCATATTTTTTCCTGACCTTCCCATACTCATGATGACTCACTCTGTACGATGTCAGAGTTCTATTTCCTTTTGCATACAAAACAAAACTAGAAGCTTCTGCATTTTTATATTTTTGTTTCTCTAACCTTGTTTATCATACTTATAGTGATTGACGTCATTTTCTAAACTGTACAAATTTTCAAAATTATTCAAAATATTTGTTAAAACAGTTTCAATACATATTCGCCCCTATTAGAGGATCTGATTGACTTATATTATTTCTAATACGTTAAAAACAATTATATTATTCATAAGAAACACTTTACAAAATATCTATCATAGCCTTTGTAACATAAACAAGTATCATCCAATCACATAATTTGTCGATCCTCAAATCGTCGAATTCGATCTCCAGTTCAGCAATCAAACCAACCAACTTCTCTCGATCTACCAAATTCCTCACCAATACACGAAACACACCTCATAGAAATAACGAACATACTCTAGCTCTCTACTCCTTGGATCTAACCGTCGAGCTAGCATTTCCTCTCCAATAGCTCAGCATCGTAACCAAACGAACTAAAGATCCTCTTACGTACTTCAGAGTAATCTTTATAGCCAATCATACTTCAGGAATACAATAGAATGTTATCCATCCGGCATAGAACTTTAGGTACTTTACAGATAATAAGTTTTTCCTGTTGGTTAAAAGTCACATGCTATTCAGGCAGATAGAGGAATCATGTCTTCCAATTCTTCTTAATTCAGTAATTTTCACCCTGATTCAAAGAAGACATTGGGCACAACAAAAAGTTTTCCTCACATGAGTTTGGTCGAAGTCCAGTCGAACTTCAAATGGAAACTATGCAAGCAGTGGACTCAGTGCAGGCCCCCACAAAACAAGATGAAGGTCTTCTGAGCGCAAAAACACGATAGAGATGCGTCAGCAGACTCCCACTTCTCATGCTCCTCCTCTGCCATCACCGCCTCTTCTTTAACCACTACCACCGAAGAATTGGTTAAGATGAAGAGAACTTAACCTTAAAATCCATGGTGACACAGGAAATCATCATATCTGCCCTGCAAATACACCTATCCTTGCATATGAAGCCCTAACCCTGTCTTCCACAAGAGTACGGAGATAGGCCCAGCGTTCCTCACCTATCAAGACGAAGACATGAAATCTCTACTTATAGTAGAAATCTTCCTCAACTTCAGCCGCTTCCTCTCCCGACAAACCTTGGTACATCGGAGGAATAGGGGCAGGTATCACCATTTCCATGGAATGATCACCAAAGTATTTCAACTTCAACCTTTGCATTTAAGACACAATCCTCTCTTTAAGAACCATCCTCTGAGTTTTCATCATCTCAGAGTAAATTACGCATGCAAGAATTACTTCAAAGATTTGCTACAGGTACTCTTTATATAACCCTAAATTTAATGTACAGGCACATTTTCTCAAGCGTCATCATTCATTACAGACGCGACTATTTAAACGTAACCATCACATACATCTGTATCATCATTTAATACCCATCACATCCCAATATCACGTAACTTCCACTCAGTCAAATGCCATCATTACTTCATTTTGAATTTCAAACTTTTAATACATTCTTTCTCAACCAAAGCCACTCGTGACTTCGGTTGTGAGTGGGCGATTGTAGGGACTTATCCCTCGATCATACTCAAAATTGATCTCGTCAAGTTTGATTTACCTCCATCTCAGGCTCACGCAATTTTAGCACTTAACAATCCAGTCAACATTTTAACCAGCCCTACGAACTGCTCATGAACGTGGATTAAGCTAAACCCAAAAAATGTTATCCAGTCAAAGACACATGTCTCCCATGAACTCGTCAGTTATTCAGTCAACCACCACTAACCACATTACTTGGAAAACGTGTTCCAGCATGACGAAGAGCTGTGGGAAAACCCTTTATAAGAGAAAAGTTCCAGAAGAGATAGGGACCAAAAAAATTACTCAAATTTTTTATTTACGAGATCAAAAGTATTTCTATATTTTAGAGATCATTTATAATAAAGAAATCCACTCCAAGCAATAAAGATACTTTTACAAAAATCCTCCATACGAGGTCATGGTTTTTTTACCTATTTAGAGGTTTTCCACGCTAAAAACACCTGTTTCCATTTCTTACTTTCTATTAGAGTATTATTACAGGTTCATTGGTGTGATAACTAATTCCTAATCATATCAAGCTTACAGAATTTGGCTATTACAAGTATAGCTTTTTATGCCCTGATAGAAAGGGACATGGCATATCAGAAGCAACGGTATGCGATGTTTGAGGCATGCCTCGAGAAGGCGAGATCGCACTTTTTAAAGACAGTTGTAGCTCATGCATCACGGTCAGACTTATTAAAGTCGATCGTTACTTATTTTATAGAGTAAGTAAAAAGACTTAAGTTAGAATGAGATACCTTGTTCCAGAGTCTGTCTGACAAGGGATGTATTTGTGGAGTTGATATTAATCGAGGAAACTGTATGACCTCCATGGAAATGAATTTGGCCTTCGCCCTATTGATTTGATAGAGCGGGAACGGTTACTGCAACTCAAGAACTGAAATTTGATTGACCCCCTATTGTAGGGGAAAGCATGGCTGACATCCTAGTAGCATAAAAGAATCCATTGTAGTGGTTGTGAATGCAACCTGAAAATAAATAATATCTATCATAGACATAGTGAAATAGATGAAAGCTAGTATTACTTTTGCCTTATTTTATGTCAGGTAGGGCCTTTGATATAAAATAATTTTTTACATTTGTTCTAATTACAGAAATAGGTTGAGTCAGTCAAACCAAGTAAATCTTGATTTAACTATAGTAATGTTGCAAACATATTAAAAGAGATGAAGGCTAGTATTACCTTTGCCTTGTCTTATGTCTGTTAGAGTCGTTGATATAAAACAAGTTTCTAGATTTGTTTTAATCGCAGAGATTTAGTAGAGTCAGCCAAACCAAATATTATCCTTGATTTAACTGGTATAATGTCCCAAACAAGTTGAAAGAGATGAAAGCTAGTATTACATTTGCCCTATCTTATGTTTGGTAGTCTTTTATATAAAACAAGTTTCTACATTTGTTTCAATTGCAGAGATGGTTAAGTCAGCTAAACCAAGTGGTATCCTTGATTTAACTAGTATGAGATCGATTAAAAGCTAGTATTATATATGTTTTAATCTATAGAATGTAGTTGAATCTACGTAAGTAGAGAGATGCTGTGAAAAACTTGGAAGTTTCATTAAACAGATCAGAATTTACATTAGATGGAGATTAAAATCTCACTTTTGGAATTAAAAAAACAAAAGTGAGAAACGGAAATGTAGTAAGGCGCTTAACAATAGTATCATTTCAGTCGCCTAGTGTTCCAAGGATTTGAAATGTAGATTCCCTCTTCTGTCATGAGGTAATATGATCCCAGACCTAAGAGACCTGTGATAACGAATAGACCCTCCCAATTGTTAGCTAATTTTCCAGCGTGAGGCTCTTTGTGGTATTGAGGAATTTCTCTAAGGATGAGATCATCGATTTGGAAGGTATGGCTTTTGACTTGGCTATTGTACAAGCTAACAAGCATATGATGATATTGACCTAGGTTAGCGATAACGCGTTCCCTGGTTTCATCGATCATATTGAGTTTGCAAGCTAATTCAAACTCATTTTACTTGTTTGTTAGCTCGTGATATCGAACTGGATGATGGTATTCAGAAGAAATGACGGCCTCAGTACCAAAGACAAAGAGGAATGGGGTACATCCTATTGACTATCGGGGAGTAGTACGATATGCCCATAGGACATGAGGTAGTTCTCGAACCCAATTCACTTTTTTCTTTGAGTGAAGCCTTTTTTTGAGTCCATCCATGATGGTTTTGTTGGTAATTTTGGCTTGACCATTGCCTTGGGGATAGTAATGATTGGATGGTGAGTGGATGATATTGTATTGGCTGAGGAAGGCTATGATTTTTTCTCCAACAAATTGGGGCCCGTTATCGATACGAATTAGGTGGGGGCACCCAAGCCGAGTGATGATGTGTTCCCAGACAAAAAAGGTGACCTTTTCTTCTCTGGTTCGATAAAGTGGAACTGCTTCTACCTATTTTGTAAAATAATTGGTAGCTACGAGTAGGTGACGGTGGTTACCTGGAGAATTAGGAAATTTGCCGACAAGATCGAGTGCCCATCTTTTGAAAGGCCAAAACACCTTGCATGCATAGAGTTTGAGCGTAGGAGCGCGTATCGTATATCCATGTCTTTGGCAGGCATCACATTTGCATAATTACTCATCTGTTTACTTGCGCATGCCAGGCCAGAATACTCCTTGTGTAATAGCTCTATTTGCTAGTATTTAACCTGCGGTATGGGAATAACAAGTCCCTTCATCTAATTCGTAGAGTATTTCATCTGCCTTTGGTTTAGAGAGGTTCTTGAGGTAAGACCCCGTGACTGAAAGGCGGTATGGCATACCATTTTGATTTGTGTAGCACTTCGAGTTGTTGATCAGCTATCGGCGTACTTTTAGGTCTGTTGCAAGTGGCTCGTCACAACTATTATCGATATTGAGGTAGGCTAAGAAAGGATTTTGCCAATAGTTGTCTCCTCTTTTATCGCCCCCAGTATTGATCGTGCATACAGAAATGCAATCAATGCTGGGGGTTGAAATGATTTTGATCTAGAGATATCGAGCTTCTATACCAAAGACCCCGACTAGATATGCCTAGGAATCGGCGTGTCTATTTTCACCTCAATGAAGATAATCGAGAGTTACTTTCGTAAACTAGCTCATCCTATCTGCATCGAGGGTTGCGTATTCGATCATCTTTTCATTCTTCTTATATTGCTCCGATTAATGGTGGACGATGAGTAGTGAATTTGTATAAACTAAGAGTTTGGGGATATCGAGCTCAAGAACGAGGTCGAGTCCATGGATGAGAGCTTCCTATTCAGTGATATTATTAGAGGCCTCAAAATCCAAGCAGATCGATTTCTCAATTCTATTATTGGAAGTGGTAATCAGTACAATTCTGATTCCTGACCCTGCGGGTCTTGTTGATCCATCCGTAAGAAGTCTCCACCCTTTTGTTGTAATCCATTCAGCTTGTTCGTCAAATATTTTGGGGGGTAGATCTTCAAAAGTTTCTTCTGCAAGGTTTGGGTCGTGCTCCTCCCACTCGGGATCTTTCACTGGAAAATCGACAACTGCCCGACCCTTCTCAGAATGACATTATTCGAACTAGATATCATGTTCTCCCAAACTGAATGAACGTTGTTGCACTCTTCTTTATTTTTCTTTTTTGGATAAAATTTCCCGAAGTGGGTAGGTCGTCATGACTTTGACTGAATAAGCTTGGAAGTAGTGCTTGAATTTCTTCGACGTGTAAACAAGAGTGAGAAGAAGTTTCTCAATTTTAGAGTACCTCATTTCTGCTGGAGTGAGGGTTTTTCTATTTAGGTAAACTGGTTTCTCAATTTTCCCTTCAAGGCGAATGAGAACCAAGCTGAGTAAAGTATCTATGACTACTAGGTAGATAATCAGTTCCACATTATCTACTGGGGTGCTCATTAAGGGAGACCTCCCCAAATAGGTTTTGAGGTGCCATTTGACCTCTGTATTTGGTTAAACTTTTCCTCGTTTGGTACAGCCACAGAGAAGTAGGAATAGCCAACGACAGCGGTCTGATGATTTAGAAATGAAATGGTTCATAGCGGCAATCTTTTCGGACAGTTTCTGAACATTTTTCGTCATTTTTAGAGAAGGCATGTTGAGGAGAGCCTGAATCTGATCTGGATCGGCCTTAATCCCCTTCTTGCTGATGAGGTGGCCTAGAAATTGGCTGGAATATACCCCAAATTAATACTTATTAGGGTTGAGATACATCCTGTAAGATTGAAGAATGTCAAATATGGTGTTGAGATCTGAAACGTGGTTGGCTGACTGTACGCCCTTGTACAAAAGATCGTCGATGTAGACTTCAAGGACTTTCCAGAGATGTGATTTGAACATCGTAGTCATCAATCGTTGATATGTGGCACCCATATTTTTTAGTTTGATGGGCATGACTTTGTAGCAATAAAGACCTCTTTCAGTGATGAAAGTCGTTTTTCTTGATCTTCTTCCAAAAGTGGATCTGATTATATCCCGAAGCAGCATCCATCATAGATAGGAGGTCATGGCCTACTGTGGAATCGAGGATCTGATGAATGTTGGGAAGAAGGAAACTATACTTTACAGTATGTTTATTCAGATCGGTGAAATCTACGCAAACTCAGACTTTTTTCTTCTTCTTTGGGACAACGACAATATTGGATATCCATTCTAGATATTTGGCTTCTCGAGTGAATCCCACTTTGATCAATTTTTCGATCTCGGTGTTAACTTCATCTCGAAGGTGAGGTGATATTTGTCACTATTCTGTTTGACCGCGGCGGCGTTGATGTTGATGGCTAATTTGAGACATGCCTTGGCCAGATCGACCCCAGGCATTTCTTCGAAAGATCACGCAAAAATGTCTCAATTTAGTTGCAAGAACTGAATGAGAACATCTTTTTTGTATTGAACCAGCTTAATAATGATGAAAGTTCATCTGCAAGGTCCATCAACGTTGACATATTCTGTGGGCTCCTCCGTGGAAGGTTGATCGTTGAGGTGATCAGCTTCCTGTAATTGCTATATAGCAAATCTGTCAAAGGTATTTATGATAGTAGAGATGGTATTTTTACAAGCTTGTGAAAGCTTCTAACTACCCCTGATCTCATAGATAGTATTGTTGTGTTTAAATCGGAGTGCTTGATGATAGGTAGAAGCGATTACTTCCATGTTGTAAATCCAGCAGCGGCCCATAATCCTGAGATAATGAGATTTGACATTGATAACATAGAAAACGACATCGATGGTAGCTGGTCCTACGATAATAGGTAAGATGATCTTGCCTACTCGTTCTTCTTTAGAACCATTGAACCCACTAATATCGGTGTCACTCAGAATAAGTTGGTTGGTCAATCCCATTTGGTCGATAGTGCTTTGAAATTGAATCTCAATACCACTTCTAGTATTGATAATCATTGTGTGCATGACAAACTTCATCATTTTGAGCATTATTAATAACGTATCATGATGTGGAAATTTGACATGGCTAGTATCGCAATCTTCGAAGGAAATCCCAAGCCAGTGATTACTCAACTCAGATAGAAGCTTGGCTTCCTTGTCTAAAGGTGTGAGATCGCAGCATTTTGATAGTATCCTACGCTTGGATCTATTAAAGTTGGTGATCTGGTTGATGTCGACCATGTAATTGTGGTGCATATGGTAAAGATATTTCTCCTCAGCTTGATCATCGACTAGAACAACCTCAAGCTACTTCTTATAGCTGCCATCTTTAAATGATTTCAGGCCGATAATATATTCGAACATCCGTCCCTCTTTAAAAATGTATTCGAGCAACCTCTACAAATCATAGTAACTGTCAGTAAAATGATGGCTTACCTTATGATGCAGGCAGTATGGTCGATTGGTTCCAGTGGTTGAGAGACGCGGTAGAGCTTATCCTTAAAGAGTAGTAAAAAGATTGTGGAGATTTGAACACTCATCATTGGGAGGATGGGTTTGGTTGGCAAACCACCTTTCCTAGGATAGCCAGTGTTGCCCCTGGCATACTTCTGATCACCCTGATCCTCCCTTGGTTTAGTGCTTCGATCTGTACGTAGATGGACTTTTCGTGGTGATTACAGATTTAGTAGATTTATGTTGGCCAGGCATCATCCTTTCCAGGTCGACGTAACAATTGACCTTGGTGATCATATCCTCCAAAGTTGTAGGTTTGTTGAGGAAGAGGTACTCTTTGTCCTTGCAGTCGAGCTGGAGTGCGTTGTTGAAAGCAGTAACAACTATTTTCTGATCGAGGTTATCCACTTTATACGCGAGCTCTTAAAACTTCTTTGCAAAATCCTCGAGCTTCTCTCCGCGTGATTTTTTTAGACTGATAAGAGAATACAAATTTTCCTATTTATCTATGTTGTGAGCTTATGTCTTGATGAACTATTTTTGTAGCTGGTCGAATATATATATAGAGTCCTCAGGAAGAGAGTAAAACCATCGGAGTGGTTCCTCCTGCAGACTTGGGGCGAACAGACGGTAGAGGATATGGTTGAGATAGGAGAACAACCCTAATGAATCACGGTACTGCTGAATGTGCTCCTTCGGGTCGGTACCTTTGTATTTACGAATTTTTGGAGTATGGAAACCTTTCGGCATCTCCATATCGAATAGTTCTTTGGCAATCAGACTTGCTTGAAATTTTGTGATGTCATTTGCAGTACCCAGAACTTGAACTTTGATCAACTCCTTAATACACTGGTCCATATGCTCTTTTGTGACGTAATGACGTATTGGTTGAATCGCTGGACGATTAGGTTATGAAAGATGAGTACCGGTACCTTCACTCAAACGATCTCGTGCAGGAACACGATGTGGAGGTCGTTGTTCTTCCTCCTGACAGACGGAAATTCAGTGACCTCGGCTGGCTTCAAACTAAACTTTACCACCAAAATGAATTGAAGGCTAAGGTTCGTACTGAATATTCTTGGAAATAGCTTTACTGGTGACTCCTCGAAGTCCTAATCTTTCCCTTGCAAAAACACGAGAGGTCTCTGGCAACTGAACGTGACCTCTTGTTGGAGGAGCATGCTGAGTATTTTGTAGATCCTCTAGGACAGTCTACATTATTGTCATCTGGTCTTCATGTCGTTTGAGCACTGTCAAACGAGCTTGTTGTTCTGAATCGAGCTCTTTCTCGTAAAGCTCTTGATCCTGAGTTAATTGAAGTTTGAGCTCAGCATTTTTCTCTGTTTTAGGGCTGAGATTCGCCTTTAATTCTGTAAGTTGACCCAGCTCCACTGAGGCATCGAACTGGATGCCTGTTGCCACTTATCTAGAAGTAACCATGATTGAAAATTTTAGTGAAAGAATGCCTTAGGATATCGTGGAAATGCAATCTTTCTCACAAACGGCGCTAAATATAATAGTCAAATTCTGTAGGCTCGAAATGGCTTGGAATTCGCTATCACACAAATGAACTTGTGATAATATTCTAATAGAAAGAAAGAAATGACACATGTGGTTTTAGCGTGGAAAACCTCTGAATATGTAAAAAGCTACAACCTCGAGTGGAGGATTTTTGTAAAAGTATCTTTATTGCTTGAGGTGGATATCTTATTACAAGTGATCTCTAGATTTAGAAATGCTTGAACCTTTTAACTAAAAAGTTTCAATATTTTTGAGAATCTAGAATATGTAGTTTTCTTGGTGATTTCTCATATAATTTTTTGGTCTTTGTCTCATCTGGAACTTCTTCCTTATATAGGCCTTCTCCACAGCTCTTCATCGTGCTGGAGTACATTCTCCGAACAATATTGTTAGTAGTGGTTGACTGAATAATTGATGAGTTTGTGAGAGACAGGTGTATTTAACATGTTTAGCTTTTTCAGTTTGAGTTTAACCCACATTCTTCACCAGTTTATGGAGTACGTTGTATTGCTGACTAGAGAAGTCGTATGGAGAATGCGTTAGTCAGACATAGAGGTAATTCGAACTAACGACAGCTCGATTTTAGGTGAGATCGAGGGATAGGTCCCTTCAATGAGTACCATCTATTGTTTACCAAAAAAAAGGTTATACTTAATAAAACGTGAATACATTGCAAAATTTTAAATTTATGACCCGACCTAGTTACTAGTTGCTTTGGGAAAGATTTATTGATTTGTTATGGGATGAATCTTAATTAATGTTGTGGGAGAAAAACTTCATAGCCCACACACTAGATGGAAGTTGCAATCATAATAACATTGGCCTAATGATTACTCTAAATAGTTTTATTAGGTTCTCTGCCATTCCTAATTTGGGTATGGTATGGGGTATTCACGATATTCAATCATCTATCCCTTTTAGCGGTTAAATAATCATCAAAAGCTTGTGACTCGATTCCGTAATCCCCCGTCAAGTCATATTGATCAACTTGATCGGTTAATCCAGAAACTAATCCTGTGATCGAATGATCTTAAGTGAGAAGCCATGCTAACGTTGTATTCCTAGTTGTTAATAGCAGGCAAACGTAAGACCATCTCAAAGATGCATCTATTATGACCATAAATACTCAAGTGGGCTACTAGGTGGATTTATAGATCCACATGTGTCTCTATGGATGTGTCTGGAGCAAAGGCTTGAGATCTCACTCGTCCATGGCCATACTAAGACGAATAATAGACTTTCCTTGAAAGTAATCATTACACGTACACTCTCTGGATCATTTTTCTTTTTAAGGAAAGTCGAGATGTATTCCCGATAATCCTCCTCATTATCCCAGCCCAAGGGAGTATATTGGAATCCATTCCAATAGCGTGTTCTAACCTTTAGATATGGAGGAAATACATAGAACCTGTCTGTTATTTTCTCTTATCTTTACGTGATAAGCATTATCATGTATCTCCCTAAAACTTAGTAAAATTAAGCTGGATTCACTATTGTATAAAGAAAACTAGATACCCCGCATTATACCGTTAGGAATAGCATAACGCACTCAATGCATTCTATTATGTTAGTCGTACCAATGATATCCGTGACATTCTCGATGCATAAGGTAAGAGACAAGAAATATGCTCATATCTTAAAAGAATCGAGTTTATGGTACTAATGTCTCTTAGACATGTGTCGCCACTCATCCAATTATCGGTAATTCCCAATGAGCAGATAGATATATAAAGCCAGGTTGTATATAGTAGATCTGCTTTCATATAGAATTTAACTACTTCTCAAATAATAAATTCTCATAATATTTCATAGATGTGAAACCGAACCAGTGCAGGTCACGAGCATTCTATTGAACTAACTAGTGAAAAGTTCCCAACCCATTCAACGATAGTACTAATAAAGGAAAACAACTACTATGCAACAATTAAAGTTATAACTAGGTAATACTCTCTAGGTGACTGTAGCAGCAAATTTCCCAGATTCAATAAGGGTAAGCTAGCATAACATAGAAGAAGACAGTGCAGCATTCGAGAAGACACCACAAGTCCTCGACCTACTAAAGTAGCCGTTATGCCTGGTCAAGAAAGAGCCGTTAGAGATCTGCGAAGTTCGCCCACTACCCCAGAAATAGGAGACTATTTCTTCTTTTTGTAAACTGCCTGTATCTACTATAAATGCAGGCAGAGAATAGATTATTCAGATCCACAACTTTAGTACTCCTTCATCCTTATTTTACTGTTACCTCACAAAATTGTAATGACTAGCAACTTATTTGATTTTACATCAAAATCCTCCTCGAGGTCGTGGTTTTTCTCAGTTTTTACTGCACGTAAAATATTATTTATTTTAGCTTATTACAGCACCATCCTTATAAAAAGTATTGGCAAATATTCTTCTCCTGAAAAACACGCCATTATAATTGGCACCGACTGTGGGAATACCACACTTTTCTTTACTACCTCTGATCTAAAAACAATCCGATGATAAACATGAATCTCGAAAGCCATTCAAGTACGCTGAGGAATTACAAAATCAACCCGATACCAGAAACCATCGATCAGTGCGGTATAGTAATTAAATTATAGAGACAAATGGAATCTGAATGAGTCTAGAGGTTGGAAGATCAATGCATTCACGCTCAGACCCTTCAAGTAGAAATAGTCGAAAGAAGAAAATCTTTGGACCAGTAAAGTCAGATACATCAGAAATGGATGGAAAATTTACGGAGAACTCAAGATCGACTCACTGGCCATCAAACGCCACCTCCACATGCTCGAAGTGATCATCGATCCAGGGTGACCCAGAGAGAAAATTATCCAAGAGAAGAACGGGGAAGAACTTCTCGATCAAGATCTAGAAATCCAAATAGGGCTTCTCGACACTTCAGACTTACATTATCAGCATCGACAACTTAAGGTAGTCGACATACGCATCATCAAACTCCCGCTCCACCAGAAAGAAGACAAATCAGGGACCGATTGGGACCTGAAGGATAGGGAGACTTTGACCTACAAGTTGTAGCCATACCAATTCCTTCGCCACAGTTCATCACCTTGGACGACCTAAATAACAGGATCCAGACCATAAACTCTGATATTCCAGTAGGGCTGGCAATTTGACACGAACTTGTTAACCCGACATGAACCCGACCTGAATTTTGCGGGTTTGGGTTTAACTTTCATGGGTTTCGGGTCAAATCAGGTTGACCCGGATAACCCGTTTAGGAAGCAGGTTGGGTTTGAGTTCACTAGTCCCAGTTCCGGGTTGACCCGTGAAACTATTTACTTAAATTTAATATTATATAAGAATATAGGTAGTTTAGGAATTTTATACATGATGAAAGCCTACTTCTCTACCTCCAGCCTCCATATATATATCACACAACTCTTCAAAACCTACTTCTCTATTCACCTCTAGCCTCCATACATCATATATGATGAAAACCTTTCTCTGCATCCAGTTTAGCCTCTCTCCCTCCATTACCCAAATCAATTAAACAAATTCGATTTGTTAGTTGTTACCACACTTCTCTTTGAAGAACACATCTTTGTAACTTGTAAGTTTCTTCAACAAAAAATAAGTATGTTTGCAAACTCAGTATCAAAACTATTGTACTAGTTTTTTCTACAAACTTGTAAGTTTCTTCTACAATTCAATTTGTCAGTTGTTACCCCAAGTCAATTTCTTTCTCCCTTCTTCCACTTTATCTATGTTCATGATTTAACCAATTTTTGTGTACTTTTTGATGCAGATTCATCCAACAAGTTTAGATTCAATATATTTTGTCTTGGTCCCTCTCTGAGAAGTACTCTTTCACTCTCTCTCTTTTGAGTTTTACTAATTTAGGTATCTTGAGTTTTACTGATTTGGGCATCTTCAATTTTACTAATTTGGGTATATTTACTATTAAGATTATGGTGAGATAGTTGTGATAGATTAATAATGGATTATTGAGATTATTGTTTCAGTAGTTCTACTTGTTGGATCATTACTTGTAATCTGTCAGTAGTTTTACTAGTTATGGATGTTAGATTGTTAAGCGATTGTTGGATCATTACTTGTAACATTCACAATTAATGTCAGTTTTACAAGTTTTACTAGTAGTTTTACTAGTTATAGTCTGTAAGTAGTTTTACTAGTTTTACTTGTAATGTTAGATTGTTAAGAGCATAAATTCCCTTCTTTGTTTTGCCTATTCTATATGTTATAATATTAGTATCTCTTTCTTTTGTAGATGAACTCTTTGCGTGATAACCCTGATGATATTGTCTTATTGGATGATGATCATGAGAATGATGATATGGAGGATTTCAAGTCCCTAGAATCTGAGCAACCTACTACCGATACCGATACAGTAGGTGCTACTGGTTGTACCAAAAATACAAGTATGCATAAGCGTAAACTTACCTCTCATGTATGGGCTTATTTTGATATATTACCTCTGGGACCCGACAAAATTGAAAGAGTTAAATGTAAACGCTGTCCCAATACATAAAAGTCTGCAAGTAGTATGGGGACAAGCAATATGCTAAGACACACTAAATCGTACGAGAAAATAACAACAAGATATATCGGGCAAATGATGATATCACAATCCGACATGTCTTTAAAGGTTGCTAAATTTGACCCTGATGTGTTTCGTGAAATGATTACTCTTGCTATCATTAGACATGAGCTCCCTTTTCGGTTTATAGAGTATGAAGGCATTCCTTCAACTATGCTGCATTTGCAAATAGGGAAATTAAGTTAGTTTCGAGATATACAGCAAAAGCCAATATTATCAAGCTTTATAAAAAAGAAAGATGAAAATTATGCAAATGTTGAGAGAGATTCCAGGTCAGATTAGTTTAACCTCAGATTTGTGGAGTTCTATCACGAGGGATGGTTATATATCCCTTACAGTCCACTTTGTTAGTAAGAATTGGGAGTTACAGAAGAAAGTCTTAAACTATGCTTATATGTCTTTCCCACATAATGGTGTGTCGATATGTGAGAAATTATATTCCTTATTGGTTGAATGGGGCATTGACCAGAAGTTGTTTTCTATTACTCTTGATAACGCTTCATCAAATGACTCTTTTGTTACCTTTTACTTAAGAGTAAGCTTAATTTGAGGGGTGCACTTTTTAATAATGGAGATTTTTTTCATGTTCGTTGTTGTGCACATATGATTAACTTGATTGTCCAAGAAGGATTAAAAGAAATTGATTAATCCGACGAGAAGATTTGTGAGAGTGGTATTTTAGGGGGTCCCAAGGTAGAAAATAGGCTTTCAAGGATTATGTTAAGCAAGTGTCATTTCCTTTCAATAAAGGCTTAAGGAAGGATGTTCCAACACGTTGGAACTCTACTTTTTTTATATTAGATAGTGCCATCTCCTATCGTCAAGCCTTTATTCATTTAGTGTTGAGTGATTCCAACTATAAGTATTGTCCTTCCAATGAAGAATGGGATAAGGTAGATAAGATTTGTGAATTCTTAGGAGTTTTTTATAATGTAACTTGTGTGTTTTTTGGAACAAAACATCTGACTTCAAATTTGAATTTTCCTCAAGTGCCCTTAGTAAACATGTATTGTCCAAGGCCATGGAAGGTGCTGATCCGTTCATGAGGAAGATGGGATTTCAAATGAACGATAAGTTTGAGAAATATTGAACTCGACATAATCTGATTTTTGTTGTTGTTGTGGTACCAGATCCTAGATACAAACTTCAGTTTGTAGAGTTTTGCTATAAGCAAATTTATGGCGATGATTCTCTAGAGATGAATGTTATTTGAGAGAAGCTTTTTAACCATTTTGACATATATGCAACTGCTTTCTCCAAAAAGGCATCATCTAGTACTTTAAATAAATTAGCAAATGACTTGGTTGTTTCTAATTGTGGAAAGAGGGGAATGGAGGCCTTAAAGGTAAAAAGATCTATTTAAGTATTATTTTATAGGTTATGGCATAATTTGTTAGACTCTAAACACTTTTATTTGCTTGTTCTTCTTCATTTTAGGCATTTGGTAAGTTTGATGATGAAGAGGTTGCATCATTTTCTCCTAAGTTCCAATTGTAATTATATTTGGATGAACCCAAGCTTAAGAGAACAAATGACTTAGACATTCTTGCATTTTGGAAGGGGAATAAATTTAGATATCCAGAGCTTGCAATGATGGCAAGAGATGTATTCTCAATTCTGATATCAACAGTTGCTTCTGAATCAGCTTTGAGTGTTGGCGGTAGAGTTATAGATGCTTTTCGTAGTACACTTTTGCCCGTGAATGCTGAAGCCTTGATATATGCTCTCGTGATTGGATATTTCATAAACAAGGTACAATCCTTATGTTTCATTATAGTTTATACTTTTTGTTATTATTCCTTTTCTAGTTTTCTGTTATCAACTGTTGCTAATTTTCTGTTATCAACTATTGTTGATTTTCAGTTATCGATGGGCAACGATTGTTGATATTTACTGCTTATATTTTCTGTTATCAATGAGCATAGCCTTTATTCATTTACTGCTTATATTTACTGTTGTAGTTGCTGATATACTGCTTATATTTTCTGTTATCAATGGGCATAGCCTTTATTCATTTACTGGTTATAATTACTGTTGTAGTTGCTGATATTATGTTGCTTCCTCAATGATTATGTTGCTTCCTCAATGATTATGTTGCTGATATTATGTTGTTTCCTCAATGATAATGCTTACTCATTTTATAGTAATACATTTTATTACTTTTCAGCTTCTAATGTGATGCTAGTAATTATTGTAGGTGATCCAATTATAGATGATTTTGAAACAAAGCTCGAAGACATAACAAAAGATATCATGTTGTTAGATATTGAGGGTAAGAAGTCTAAATTTATAAGCCTTTAATTTCAAATGAGTTTTATATCTATTGTTACTTATATATATATTTTATGAATAGCTCAACAAGAGAGTTGCGGAGATAATGGCAAGGGAGAGGTGAGCGAAAGTGGATCTAAAGGTTGATGAAAAGAACTCAAGTATTAATTAGCTAGTAGACAACTAACAACCTTAACTTTGAAGGTCTTAGCTTTTGGGAACCACTTTTTGGCATATATTATCTTGTTTTTGTTATTAATTATATGGTATATTTGTAATATGTGGGTTTGATGAGTTTTGACATGCTCAAATGTTGTAAAATTAAATGGGTACAAGTTTTTGTAGAAGAATTGGTTATGTTTGATATTAAACTGGTCTTATTTATTGTTGAGCAGGTTAGCTATTTTTTGTCAGTCCTGTTTTGGCCTCGCCTATTTATTTAAAAGTCTTAAACATGTCAAATGTATGACAGGTCAACCCTTTTATGACCCGACCCAATTATTATATTGGTCAACGGGCCGGGTCGTGTCAACCCGTTTATTTACAGGTTGGGTTTGGGTTTACACATCTAACCTATTTAATAAATGGGTCAAGTTTGGGTTTGATGTTCCCCAACCCGAACCCGGGATGACCCGGGTTGGGTTGACCAGACCAAACCTAATTGCCACCCCAATATTCCAGGCTGAAGATCTGCCCTCGGCAAAATTTAGACAAACCCCATTTCTTCTCATCTCGAAGTTATGCCCATTCTAAATAATTTCCATATGCCAAAATTAATTCAGTATGTAGGCCTCACTAACCCACTCACCCACGTTCGACACTTCAAAGCCACAGTTAGATTATACTCTAAACTTGACCATATGCTATGCAGATTATTCAATATGAGCCTGAAGGAGGAACCACTCAGATGGTTCCATACTATCCTCGAAGGCTCCATCACCACATTCAGCCAGTTACAACGTCTCTTCGAGTAATATTATGCTCATGCTAAAGAGCGAGAGATAACTGTAGATTCCTTGTTCTTCTTTGAGGAAGGCACAAAAGAGACCTTGACGAGCTTTTGCAAACATTTCTTGCAGGAAACACAAAAATTGGGAACTCAGACCCTAAAATTATCGTTCCAGCATTTACTTCAGCCCTGCATATCGACTCTAAGCCAAAAATAATGACAAAGATGATTGATGATGTTAATAACTACATCGAATAAGAACGATCAAAGAAGGATAAGATGAAGAGCTCATCTGCCATCCAATCTCGTGAAACATTTATATCTCAACCCCAAAAGTCAACCAATATCGAAGCACTCAAGCAACGCAGAAAAAATACCGACAATTCTAGAAGAAGAGACGGAAGACTAGACAGACCCGTCCCTATTCTACCTCTAATGATAATAACTCTCTCCCCAATCTTACCAATGATAAAAGGACATGAGATCTATCGGGCAGTACAAACCATTCTAGACATTCCCAATAAATCTTTATGTCAGCATCACAATGTGCATAGTCACGAAACTGACCACTGCTACTCTCACATTCGAATTTTTCATCGCATTCTATTAGCTGGAAGACTTCATAATTATGTAGTCGACATTTAAAAGTTTCACGAAGAAGAAACTAAGAACAAAGACGTTGAACAGGATCAAGGAAAAGGGAAAACTCGTCATTTTTACATGATCGAAATTGAAAAAGGAAAGAAAAGAAAACAAGGCGATTGGATTACATCTTGTTGCAAAATGACATTCTCCAAAAAAATTAACAAAACTTCTTCTCAGCTCGAGCAAATCAAAACATCCTTACCATATTACCTTCGGAGACTACGACACAAGCCATGTCAAAACCCACGCAATGACCCCCTGGTTATTGTGCTAAAAGTTGGATAAGACTACCTACACACGCTTCTCGTCGATACAGGAAGCGCCACAGATATTTTGTTCAGAAGGGCAATTAAAGTTCTTGGACTCAAAGATTCAGTGAAAGCTTCGACAACCACAATCACAAGTTTTAATGGTTCCAAAGAATCAGCAATAAGAGAAATCAGACTGCCAATTCAAGCAGGGTCTAAAACCACCTTCGTTAAATTCGTAGTCATTGATGTTAAATCCAAATATTTAGGAATTTTAGGGTGGAGTTTGCTAAACTTGATTAAAGCAGTACCTTCTACATATCACTTGGCATTGAGATTTCCAATAGATCACGAAGTCTACGAAATCAAAAGCAGTCATGCAGTTGCACGTATGTGCGAGAATACTACCACCAACTCTCATACGGTAAAATTTCTTAAGGTATAGTAACTATAGTTGGAAGCACCCCCCCCCCCACATTCGAGCAGCATGACACTGAGGTAATAGATTCTATTAAACTCAATGGGCCTGGCCGTAACACCTTCATTGGCTCAAAGCTGTCATCCGATGAGAAAAAAGCAATAATCCATCTCCTTAAGAAAAACGTCGACATATTTGCATGGTCCTTCCATGAGATGCTCGACATTCATCCTTCGATCATATGCCACAAGCTCAACCTCCTTTCATACAGTAAGTAGTTGTACAAAAATAGTAAAATCTAGCTCCTCACCTTCGGGAAGCGATAAATGAGGTAATTGATAAACTCCTTCGTGTAGGATTTATTAGGGAAGCCAAATATCCACAATGGGTTTCTAACATAGTGGCAGACCCAAAGAAGAATGGGAAAATCAGAGTCTGTGTTGATTTTATAGAGCCCAACAAGTTTACCCCAAAAGATAACTTTCCTCTCCCACTTATCCCGAAACTCCTTGACTCTGTTGCAGGACACGAACTTCTTTCAATGATGGATGTAGCTTCTGGTTATAATAAGTTCCTCTCGTCGAAGAAGATCAGGAAAAAACAATTTTTATCACAAAAAGTGGTCTTTACTATTAAATGATAATGCCCTTCAGATTAAAGAATATATGAGCCACTTACCAACGACTCGTCACCAAAATATTCAAAAATCATTTAGGCAAAATCATGGAGGCATACATCGATGATATGATCTGCAAAAGCTTGAAGTGTGAAGATCACTGCAACAACCATCAAACCATATTCGATATCCTTCGTACCTACCAGATGAAACTTAACCCTGAAAAATGCAAATTCGGTGTTGCATCCGATAAATTTCTGGGGCATCTGGTTAGTAAAAGGGGAATCGAAATTGATCCGACACAAATCAAAGCACTCATGGCCATGCCATCCCCTCGAATGAAGAAAAATGTATAGAAATTTGCTGGCAAAATTACTGCTCTCTATAGGTTCATCGCAAAGTCATCTGATCGATGCAAAAAAATTTACCTCCTTCTTCGTAGAAATCCAACTCCACTATCCAAAAAACAAACCAAAGAAATTTTTTGGACTCTTGAATGCGAATTAGCTTTCCAGGATCTTAAATGATATTTGGGGCATCCTCTTATCATGAGTACTCCGGTTGATGGCGAAACACTAACAATGTACTTGTCCACAACTGATGAGTTCATTAGCTCTGTCCTTATTTGAGAAGATGGCGGTGTAGAAAAACCAATATACTTCATCAGCAAGACTCCCATGCCTGCTGAATAAAGATATACAACAGCAGAAAAATAACTACTCGCCTTAGTCTACAGCTCTCAAAAACTTCGACCTTGTTTCTGGGCTCATCCCATCAAAATCATTACCAAATATTCTCTTAAACTTGTACTTTCTAAAAAGGAAAAATCTTGAAAAGTTTAGCAATGGTCTGTATTCCTTGACGAATATGACATCCCATTCGAGCCTCAAATATCGATCAAAGGTCAGCTGTAGCTGATTTCTTGGCAGATTTTCCAGTCAAAGACCCTGATTGGGAAGAAATCAAAAAAGTATTGGTAGATGACTCAATTGTAGAACCAGACGCCTAGTTACAGAGTATGGGATGGAGATTCTTCACAGATGGATCTGCTGGACTATGAGGTTCTGGAATCGGTATTGTTCTCATTACACCATCAAATCATCGCATCGAGAAAGCTATTAAACTTAAATTTTATACCGCCAATAATAAAATAAAATATGAAGCTATCCTTCATGGACTAGATCTTGTTATAACCCATAGAGCAAAGAAAATAGATGTCTATGTCAACTATTTACTCGTCGCCAATCATTACAATAAGATATTCAAGACATCCGACAAGATGATTGACTATGCAGCCTTAGTTGAAGAAAAAATGAGCAAATTCAAGTCAGTAACAATCTCTTACCTCCCACGAGCCAAAAATTGCCACACTAACCCGTTGGCATAGATTGCTGGAATACTCAAAAATAGTAAAAATAGAACTTTGGAAATTGAAGTTATCGAACATCCCAGTCTCGATATGAGCTCTACGATGCACATCAATGCTGTTGAAGACAAAAATAAAGATGATTGGAGAAGACCTTTTTATGCATACCTCAATTCCAACATCCTCCCAAGTAACAAAGAAGAGGACCGCTCACTCTTGGCCAAATGTCCGTGATTCATAGTCCAAGATAAGATCTCTTATCGAATACTTCTCTAAAAAATGAGCCCAAATAAAGATCAAAGAACTTCAAGAAGGAATCTGCGCAACTCACATTTCAGGACGGCCATTGGCCCATCGGACATTCATTCAAGGTTTATATTGGCTAAAGATGCGACAAGACTGCGAAGAACTTATTCGAAAATGCTATAAATGCTAAATCCACGCTCAAGACATCAAAAGCCCAGCACTCAACTTACACATTAGCAATGTCCTCTGGCCATTCAAAAGATGGGGGATCGATATTATTGAGCCCTTCCACCCGGCATCGGGAAATTGCAAATTTGTTCTTGTGGTCACAGATTACTTTACAAAATAGGTTGAAGCAGTTCCTCTATGTTTCACCGATGAAAATAGAGTCATCAAATTCTTTTGGGAATACATAATCACCAGATTTGGCATCCAGCTTATTCCGCATCTCAAGCTCATGCTTCATCTACGAACTACAAACAAACTTTTGACCCTATCAAATAGAGCACATGGCACATACTGCATTAACTTCTCAACCAACACCACTCACCCCAGATAGCCCTCATGCTATTGGTTGAGAGCCATCTTGTAATAGCTTATTTCGTATCTCTAACTCAGATTTTGTCCTCGATCTCATCAGCATGCAGAAAGTATGATAAAAGACGTAACCAACTCTACTCAGTTCGTGACGTCACTTTCGACCTCTGTACCAATGGTTCGACATACGCAAAGCATATAGTCAGCAATAGAGTTATTGAATAACAATAAAGGTCAAAACATTACCCAACCTGGCCAAAGAATATCCCACACTCACTTTGTAACATCCATCATTAAGGAACTTTATGGTCATAAAATGGTCATAATAGAGAACCTATAAAAAGACCTAGAGGACTGTAAATGAAGGACAGAAGGATCGCCATAGAAAGTTCCTACTTTGTGATCCTACATTCTCTAACCGTTCATTGTAATATAATAACAATCTCAATAAGATCATCACTTTCCCAAAATCCTCAGGAGGGGTCATGGTTTTTAACCAATTCAAAGGTTTACCACGCTAAACTGTCTTGTTATTTTTTTCTGTTATTCTTGAACGCTCTAAATACATTTGGTGTAAAGGCTAAGTCTATATCCCAGAACTAGGCTATTATATTTGGTGTCGTCTATGGGAACCTAAGTTCTCAAACCCATTATCTCAAACGCCGTTGATCATTTTTTTTCTGATGAATGTCGCCTCCAGGTCAAAGCACGCCGATCATCCAGGTAGAAGTAAACGCTGCTTTAGCAGACCTGAGGGCCACTCTAAATTCAGAAACAAGAAGGCGTGCAGCTTAGGAACAACAACTCGTGAGTGTGTAGGACGCGCTAAAAATCTTACATGATCAGCAGGTTGCCGCCCAGAAGCCATACAACCCAAGGGCTAGCGAATTTCTATTCATGACAGGATAGGGCCTCCTCTGAAGAGCGTTCATGTAGGAGGTGCGCTTCGATCTAATCATCAACAATAGGATATGGATCCCATCCCAGTCCAAGAGTTCCAACAGGAAGTAGATGGCGGCCTGGCTGGAGCCAGACAGACTGAAAATCTACAAGGAAGAGTTCGAGTCCCGGCAAAGGAACGCCTAAGTAAGGGAAGTGGCGGCTACAACCCTGTAGAAGGGCGCGTCATACGACCAACCGCCACAGCTCGACAATATGTCATGCAGGAGCATGTTAAAAAGCGGATCAAAGAATTGCTCGAAGCTCACACGCCGACTAAAGAGATCCACAACAGATTATAGAAGAGCCCGATCACCCAAGAACTCTTAGATGGCGAAGTCCCAATCAGGTTTCATACCACAAAGATCTGAAAGTATAAAGAGACCGATCCATTAGAACATGTTCAAGAGTTTGAGGACGCTTTGGGCCTGTATTCCACAACCATCCATATTCTATGCCGGCTTTTTCCTACCAGCTTGTCGGGCGAATCTTTACGATGGTTCCACACACTGCCTAAAGGACTACTCGCACAATAGAGATAAAGAAGAGAACTTATATTCTCTTTTCAGCCTCAAATAGATGCCTGGAGAAAAACTCAAGACATTTACCAAAAAGTTCATGGAGTTAACCCAAAAAGTATATCGACTTGACCAAAAGATAACTATTTCTTCTTTCACTAACGCCTTACTCGTCGATGGCTGAGCAAATGAGTACCTCATCCTCAACAAATCAACAACGCTGGAAGACATGATCGAAAAGATCAACAGATACATCGACCTGGAGCGGATGGTGTCCGACAGACAGAAACCTTAGAAATTAACACTGATAGCTCAAGATCTGTCAAACCATTCCGATTTTAATCGGACATCAGACCAAGGAAGAGACAAAAAATCTACCAAGTCCAATGATGAGCAATCTCGAAAGGGGAGTAACTTGCCTCAACCTTACATTCCAAAGTTGAATGTGACTATAGCCAGCATATATCCTATCTTATAGAAAGATAGATTCTTCTTAAACGTGCAGTACCTTCAACAGATCGAGAACAAGCCATACTATATCTACCTTAAGGTCCGACATCATGAGACAAAGTAGTGTTTTGCCTTACAAAATTTATTGGAGTACATCTTCGCAAATGGACGAATGCACGAGTATATAGTAGATCTGGAGGGTTATAAGAATGGGAGTTACAAAAACCCTATTGAAGCTGTACCAGTCAAAGAGCCTATAGCCTAGAAGCATTTGTACCATATTTTGCTCTGTCATCTCATGGAGACCCAGGTCATCAAAGAGTCGAACAGAAGCAAGCAAAGGCGTGTCGCCCAATATCATGAATTATCCATGCAAGATAAAGAAGCTCGTTTTATCTCAGTATCCAACACTTAGCAAACTGGGATCTCTTTCGACGATTGTGACGTTCGGCATGTCAACTACCCGTACTATGACGCCTTAATGACCATGTTAAAAATACGAAATGTGGTACTTCATACAATGATGGTAGACACCGGTAAAACTATCAAACTCCTTTTTCAAAGCACGATCGACCAGATGGGCCAGGTCGATAAGGTTCAACCCAGCGACGTTGATATCAGCAGTTTCAATGGGTCCAAGGAAGAGCGCGTAGGAAAGATCGTGTTTACTATCACCACAGGGCCAGTAGCACTTGACATTATCTTTTATGTTGTCAATACAAAGTCCCATTATCTGGGAATCATGGGACGTTGCTGGTTACATAATATGCACGTTATTCCATCAACCTACCACTTGGCATTCGCTTTGAATGGGAGGGTAGCATTTATGAGATAAAAGGAAGCCAAAAATTAATACGAGCATGAAAAAATTCTATCGTCATTATACCATAACCATCCGAACATCAACTCGCATAGCAATGACAGAAGACAACAGGAAACATTACGGAGAACTATACCATCAACAATGCGGGGTAACATCTGCCCACCGCGGAGACCAGAAAATATGTTAAAATCAGTGGACCCAAGCGTGGGACATATATTGGCACCCATTTGCCCCCAGGAGAGCGCGACAGTCTCATCCAGTTCCATAAAGAAAATAGTGACATCATTGTCTGAACGTTTCACGAGATGCCGAGTATCGATCCAAACCTGGCCTGTCACAAACTCAACTTGAAGGAAAAAGCCGTAGTTATCAAACAGAGACAGAGGACTTTAACACCAAGACTTCGCGATGAAGTCAAAAGGGAAATTGAAAAATACATTGAAGTCGGTTTTATCCACAAGGCCAATTATCCAGAGTAGATATCCAATATCGTAGCGGTACCCAAGAAGAACGGGAAGATCTGGGTGTGCGTGGATTTTACCGACCTGAACAGGCATACTCTGAAAGACAGTTTTCCACTCCCTATCATGAATAATCTGCTCAACACAACATCAGGGTATAAGCTCCTGTCCATGACAGATACCGGATCAGGCTACAACCAGATACCTATGCTACCTGATGACCAAGAGAAAACAACCTTCATTACAGAGTATGGCCTATACTGCTACAAAGTTATGCCATTCAGTCTCAAGAACTCTGGAGCTACTTACCAACGATTGATGACCCAAATGTTTAAGGATCACCTCGGGAAAACAATGGAGGCTTATATAGATGATATGTTGTTCAAAAGTCTTAAGAAAGAAAACCATATCGCGGATTTACACACGGCCTTTAATATCCTTCGCCTCTACAGGATGAGACTCAACCCTGACAAGTATCAAATCAAAGTTTAATCAGAGAAATTCTTGGGCCCCTTAATCAGCAAGCACGGTATAGAATCCGATCTGGACCGCATTCGCGTACTATTATCTATGCCATCCCCCAGAATGAAGAAAGACATCCAGAAGTTAGTAGGGAAGATTATCGCGATAAATCACTTTGTTTCAAAATCGTCCAATCATTATCGATGATTGTTCAAGTTATTGCATGAGGGGATAACCAAACATAAACTTAAGAAAGACCATGAGATTGAATGGACACTGGAGCACAAAGCAGCACAAAGTAGCTTTCCAGCAGCTAAAACTTTACATGGGTTCACCACCGGTAATGAGTACACCTAGCGAAGGTGAAGAACTCACCTTCTATCTTACGGTTACTAAAGAATTATTAAGTTCTATTCTCATTCGGCTTGATGAAAAGACCAAGAAACTAGTCTACTTCATCACTAAAACCCTCACTCCTGCAGAATCCTGATACAACAAGGTCGAAAAACTACTTTTGGCTCTCGTCTACACCTGGCAAAAATTGAGACAATACTTCCTGGCCCATTCAGTACGAGTAGTAACCAACTACCCTCTGCGTGAAATGTTATCCAAATGAGAAAAATCTAGATGAATCCAACAATGGTCAGTTACTCTTGGCGAGCACGATATCCAATTTAAGCCCATACATTTGGAAAAGGGTCAAGCTGTAGTAGATTTCCTTGCGGATTTCCCGGTAGAAGATCCTGACTGAGAAGAAGATAGTATATATATTCATGAAGAATAGCTCCAAGAAAAGGCAGACTGCATAACGCAAAGGGGTTGGCGTCTCCTAACTGATGGATCCTCCGGACCCACAGGATCAGGAATCGGAATCGTGCTTATCATACCTTCTAATGACAGAATTGAGAAACCAGTCAGATTAAATTTTGAAACTACCAATAATGCAGCAGAATATGAGGCAATGATTCACGGTTTAGACATTTCTTTAGAGATTGAAGTATCCGAACTGTCCGTATATACAGACTCTTTGCTAATAGTCAACCACAACACACAAAAATTCTAGAAGAATGGGAGAATGGTCGATTACGCAGACGCAGTAGCCAATAGAATGAGTAGATTCAAGAAAATTTATATCGAACATTTACCGCGAGGAAAAAAAAGGCATTCTAATTCCCTCACATATCTCGCATGAGTCCTTGGCTCAGAAGCTCGTTAGCTCAAGATCGAAGTAATATCAACCCCCAGTATTAACATCATAAGTTCAAATTATGTTTATACTGGGGGCCGTGAAGAGGATGAAGACGATTGGAGGCGATCTTTCCTCAAGTATATCGGTGATAAGAGCACATTCGATGGTGAGCTCCCTCAAGACCCCACCGAAAAAAATTGTTACTTGATAACGCCAAACGCTACATCATTGAAAATGGTCTTTTATACAAGATTTCAGTCACAGGGCCGTATCTTGAATGCTCATCTTGCAAAGAAACTCAAAAATTCCTACACGAACTACATGAAGGCACTTGCGGTTCCTATGAAGCAGGAAGATCTCTAGCCAACCGAGCACTTACCGAAGACATCTTCTGGCCTAAAATGAAAGCTCAAGCAATAGAAATCATAAGCAAATGCGATACCTATCAACGTCATGGTCCCCAAATTCGAGCCCTGGCTTTAGAACTACATTCCAGCAACGTTGTTTGTTCATTTAAAAGATGGACCCTCGACCTTGTCGACGAGTTTCCTACTGCACCAGGAAAACATAAATACCTTTTAGTCACAACAGATTACTTCATTAAGTGGGTAGAAGTAGTTCCCCTATGCCGCACACGAGAAGATGAAGTCATCAAGTTTATATGGGAAAACATCATCATTCATTTCGACTGCCCTCATCTCATCTGGATCGACAATGGACCTCAGTTCGTCGGCTCCAAGGTTATCAAATTTCTAAATCGACACAACATCATACGCTCCCCTTCGAATCCATATTACCCGCAAGGGAATGGCCAGGTCGAGATCACTAATCGCACTATCGTCGAAAAAATCAAAAAGCGCCTAACAAACAAGAAAAGAAATTGGGTCATGGAGTTACCGCATGTATTATGGGCTATTTGAACTACGCCCCGAGTTTCAACTGGATGTACACCGTTCCTTCTGGCTTACATTACCGATGCAATCATCCCAACTCAGTATCATCATCCTATTCCTGACCATACCATGACTGATAAAGAAAACAAATTCCAGTTAGCATGCAATATGAACTAGATCAAGGAGACTCGGAACAAAACAGTTATGAATTTAGGACGATATCACCAAACTTCAGCCCGATCTTATAAGAAATGCGTTCGGCATAGAGAGTTTGAAATCAAAGATCTAGTCCTCTGGGAGATTCCCAAACATCGCAACGAGCACAACGCAGGGAAATTATCCAAAAACTGGGAAGGTCCTATGGTCGTCATCGAGAAAAGCAGCCTCGGCTCTTACGACCTCGCCACTAAACATGGCGAGCACATACCTAATCCTTAGAACACCAGGAGATTGAAGTTGTATCCCAGATGATGCATCTGCCACAATGTACTTTTTCTCAAATCAGTCTGTCATTTCGTATGACGAGCTCACATCAATAAAGATTACTGTTTGATCACTGCAACTGAGTACTTTCTATTATGCCATACAAAAACTTCGATACACAAATTACAGATCATATGCTATTTCGGCCAAATTGATCATCTAATACATTACAGATCGCTTGTTACTTCGGCCAAATCGATTTATACATTCGTTGTATGTCAATCTTACACCAATGAAATACTTATGTTCGATTGCCCTACAAAATTTCTATACACAGATTACCGATCCTTTGTTGCTTTGGCCAAATTGAACATCTAGTACATTACAGATAATTTGTCGCTTCGGCCAAATTGATCTATCTAATACATTCGATGTACGTCAATCTTACACCAATGAAATACTTGTGTTCGATTGCTTTACAAAAATTTTATACACAAATTACAGATTATTTGTTGCTTTGGCCAAATTGATCATCTAGTACATTACAGATCATTTGTACGTTAATCTTACACTGGTGTTCGATTGACCAACAAATTTCTATATACAAATTACAGGTCATTTGTTGCTTCGGCCAAATCGGCCATCTAAACTAGATTATAGGTCATTTGTTGCTTCGGCGAAATTGATCTATCTAACACATGCACTGTACGTCAATCTTACACCAATGAAATACTTGTGTTTGATTGCCTTACAAAATTTGAATACACAGATTGCAGATCATTTGTGGCTTCGGCCGAATCGACCATTTAACCTACATTACAGGTCATTTGTTGCTTCGGCCAAATCATTAACCTAAACTACATCACGGATCGTTCGTCACTCTAGCCAAACAGATCATCTCATGCATCACAGATCGTTTGCCACTTTGGCTGACCCAATCACATATCGCATTTCTTCACATACATTATCGTTGGTACCTCACACGGTTAGTACAATTTACTGTTCATCTTTAACTATTTCTTTGCATAGACATATCTCTTTTTATCCATTATGCGTACATATACAACTCATTACTCATTCTTCACTAGAGCTGTCACTTAGCTCATTACCCACATTAAAAGGACCTACCACGACCTTTACACCACATTTATGTAAGCCCTAACACATGAATTCTGGCATCCTCCCCACAACAATCTTCTTTCCCATTCAAATCATTCTCTATTTAAACGATCCAATCCGGGAGATCATGGGTTCTAAATATGTAGCTCAGATTACATCCATCTCGCTTTCAATACCTTGAGAAGTTAAACCATCATATACCCTCTGGCTTTCTGCTTCCAGTCTCTTCAATTTTATCACGAAGAACGATACTACTGCGGCCATCTACCTCTCGTGACTTCCACCCGCCTTATTTTTCACCCGCTTACTAAGAAGAAGTTCGCTCAACGTATGTTACACTTCCTTCAGAGCATCTTCCAATTGCTTGCAACGATCGTCTACTCGTTGTTTCGCACGACGCACATCCGCATTCCGAGCTTCCAGTACTATCACGAAATCGTCCATATGGTAAATCATAGACACTAAATTTTCATAACCTACACACTCTGCCCTCTTCGTATTATAACTCATCTCTAATCACAACAGATCATCCTTCAACTTCGTATTCACGCTTCGAAGTCTGTCATTTTTGAACTGATATTCCAAGATATCCAAGTGCCGCGCTTGCGAAAGCTGCTCTAGATCACATATTTTGCTTCAATCCGCCTTTATGGCTTCATTCTGTTGGGCGAAAACCTCCTCCATCTTCTTTCCTATAACCCAGTAAACTAACCACAATGCTTCGTATTTGCAAGTACGAACTCTAACATCATTTAGCTCCGCTCCATGCATATTAACTTGAAACTGTAACTCCTTCACATTATTTCCTTTAGCCTCTAATGCAACTAGTAGTTCTGCAATTTGCGTTCGCACCAACAGCAATTCGACACTTTCCTGACTAGCTCGTCCCGAACCACTTCCAACCTCAACACACTTTCCCCTTATCTGCTCATCTAAACTCTTTATTCTTCTCAAACTAGCAGACATTACGGTTTCTTTCTCGTACTGCTTTTCAGTCATTTCTGACCTCAACTTTTCTTCTGCTTTAATTGTACCTTTTATGACACATAGACTCGATCTTAGCTCAGCACGCATTCATTTATTCTCGACACGTAATGTGTCGCACTGACCTTGTATAGTAGACAGGTCCACCTATGCATAACATATTACATTTACAATAGTTTTTTTCATAACAACAGAGCACATATAACAGTTGACAAAACTACATCAAGAACATAGCATATGCGCAAGTTAGATACACCATTTTGTTCTTTCAAAACACAGATTACATTTATCATCAAACAATATGAAGAACTAGTACAATAAGACAAAACTACTCTATTTGCGACTCTTCCGGATAGAAGACGACCGCAGCTTGCCTCTCACCGCTTTCCCATGCGACACCTGCACGTCTGCCGGCATAATAAAGATCATAAACTCCTGTTGTAATTTGCACCGCATTCGAGGTATCAGACACATGGCATCTTCCTCTTTTGACGACAAACCCCCCCCCTGCGACTTGGAAGGGGGTGGTCACCAGCAATTCCTCCATTGCCTCGGATAAACCACAAGTTTTCTACTTTGGCATTCTCCACTTCAAAATCCTTCCCACATTCCTCTATGAACTTCCTAAAAGCATTATCAACCCTTGACAATTCTCCTCCATAAAACTCAGCAACACTGCCTATGTGATGCTCATACTTCGTTCAAGCAGCGACCTTTGCTCACAATGGGTGCAGGTGCTCCTTTAATATCATTTGCACTTCGTGCAACCATTGCCGCATATTTTTCAGGAGCACACCTAAAGCCCTCAGTTCCGCCTCCACCTTCATTCGAGAATCCACTTCTTTTGACAGCCGCGTTGTTAAAGATATTTTTTGCTCTACGGGCTGCGATAGCTTATCCTGTAACCCCTTCACCTCACCCTCTAATTAGGATTGAACCTCTATTTGCTCTTTCCATATCCTGAAAAACACAATCCTCATGGCCCTCCAATCCAACATAAAGCCAAAGACATCAGATAAAGGTTCTACATCACCCCAGATAACAGGCACACCAGCCCGAGCAGAACATAATTTTGCTTCTAAACTATGACGATTGCGTGCTTCTTGAGCTAAAAATATAACTCAAGTTGGGTCCAGAACTACACCTCTCTCCCTTAACAGCTCAACATAAGCCTCTTTTAACCCTCGTTCACTATCTATTTCGACCTCAAAATGCAGGGTCAGAGTTAATAGCATGCTCTGACACCTTGCCTTATAACTCGGGTCGTTAAAGTAGACCAACTTTCTCAGTTTGCGAACTAATGCTCCCCTTTTCCCTTCCTTTATTAATACTTTATCTCTTTCTACTTTTATCTTAACATATTTTCATTGCAGATCATATAACTCTTTAAAAGTTTTCTCTGAATTTAACTTAAATTGCCTTCTCTCGTATTCGGTTTTGTTAAGTACCTGTTGAATACGGGCCATGGAGTCCCTCGCTTTACTCTGTGATTTCTCCAACTCAAAGTTCATTTTTCTCAAATGCTCTATCTCCTACACAGATTACAGATATCTTATTTCAATACCAACATTCATGAACGGCATATTTTGAAATATTACTCAAAAGAAAAATAGTGTACGATTATACAGAGTACTTTCACAATCTAAGTCATACGAACTAAAAAATATAAGACAAGGTACCAAAGAACGTTTAAAGAGGCTTGTTAATATCTACCTCTGAAGGAGATTTTAGTACTTTCCCCAGAGAAAGAACTGTTTCAGCACATTCTAACAGAGGGTCCACTGTCTGCTCAATAGTATGGACTACCTCCGCATTGCCTGGAAAAAGATCTGAAACTTTCTCAGCCACACAAGTAGCATCACCTCCCATCTGCTCCTCCTCGGCAAGGAGCTCAATCTCAGCATACCTACCATTCAGAGTCAAAGCCACATCATCAACACTCAACCTAAAATAGTAGTACGAATTGATGAAGTGATCCCTTTCCACTAAGGATGCCGCAACCGCTTCAGACATGAGCTTATCATGCTTTGACAGCTCACTGTACTTTTCTACAGTTGTGGTAGCATCTGTAGCCATTCTCTCTCTCACCAGCTGAAGGTCAACCTTGAGCTCCTTCACACAAGCTGACTAAACCTCAAACTTTAGAGTTAGAGCCTCAAATTCTTGTCATCTCTTGTCCAAACATTGCCTGGCCCCCTTCAGCATCGTAGACAACTGCCAATATAATAAAATAGGGGAATCAGTTTAACAGTTTTACTCAGTTCGCAAGCAACATCAAGTAAACAGTTTTTTAAACCACATACCGCGAACGTGTGCTCAAGATACTCATCCTCGAGCTTCTGCGAGTCAGTCCCGGCAATATGACAATACCACCACTCCAACTCTCTCATCTTGGCAGCAGCATGAGGGTTAGTTCGGTCACCATCTTCTTCTATAGGTCGTTTCCTCTTCAGACTCTTCTTAACGTCGCCAAGCACGGACACGCTCACTTCAGGTTTTTCCGGCATGCCATCAGCAGCAGGCTTTGGGATCTCTTGTTCTGTGAGCAAAGCCTCAATAGAAAAACCACTGTACTATGCTGGCTTGCAGATTTTGCAGGTAAGCTGCTTGGTAGTCTGAGAGACAAGAGGTGGGGGACTCAGCAAGTCAGCAACGATCTCTGCAGCTTTTCCCTCGGCCATAGCTCATTTTTTGTGAGCTCGCTGAACTTTTAGCACTATCGAATCAACTTATTTATGTCTTCGGGTACCCAATTTACTGAGTACCTCTGTTAGCTCGTCCTGGTAATGAGCAATACAATTAAACATACTAGTCTTATCCAGAGTAGCCAACGGTTTGGGTTCTGCCAATACAAAAGAACATAATATCAGTCATACAAACATGAGGACATAGCTATCAACTATTCAAAGGTTGATCAACATTACTTACTCAAATTATAATATCTATGGTCCAGCTCGAGCGCTGGTTAATCTGGAACCTGCTAAACAGCTGCACTCAACCCACACAAAATGGTCATTCCATGGTCTACCCGCTGACTCAAAATCAAAGAATTTCAGCCTCGCCAAGTGATTATATAGGTAACCACTGTTTTGACCCTCCATATACTTAAATTTATAAATTTTCAAAACATCCTCAGCTGCGAACTGATTCGCAGTCCCTTCCCTCCATTTTTTGTTCAGTACCTCATACACCCTCATCATCATGTAAACATTCCCATTTAATTGGGCAGGGCAGCACTGTAATGCATTCATAACCCCTTTTCTGAAAAAAGTTCAATGGAATTTTAAGACCATATGCGGCCTGATTCAAGAAACATAAAAAAACCCACTTGGGCCTGATAACCCAAGCCCATTGTAATATGAGAGGCTCACCCCCTCACTAATACCTCTATCCTTCTTCCACTTTTCTAAACATGGAACTTGATAATACATTGTTTCCCTACCTTTTTTGGGGACATAGGCTCTGAACCAAAGACCTTGGTCCTTCACATACCTACCCCACTCTCCTGGACATTTCCTTATATATCTCAAGTACTTTTCCCTACATCCACCCCCTCTAGGTATATGGGAAAGAATTTCTCTTTCTCCCTTTCGTCCTCCTTTTCTTTCACACCCTAAGATCCACTGTGCCCCACCACCACTATCGTCGCCCCCACACTATTAACAGTTTCCTTCATTACACTACACTCATTTCCTCTCCCCGAAGACGACGCTTATTTGAAATTAGACGAGACTACAAACTTACTAGCAGGAATATTAGGTTTATAACGCATACTGAACTTGTAGATACAAGGACATATTTTATCATTATCACTACGTTACAAATAGAACAAACAGACCTACTTTCTACCCAGTCAACACGTCTATTTCCCTGAATCCCAGAACAAAAAGCCAAAATCAAAACATTTTAAAATTTCCCTCTTCTTCTCCAACAAATATACTTCCACTCTCTAAAAATAATATATACCACAAATCTTGCATTACAAACTTTCTCTCATTATTTTCAAAATCCCCTGAAAACCCCAGTTTCTAAAACCGACTATACAGATTACTACATAACACGGAATACTTCCAAAATCAAGCAGACAAAAGTTTTGCATCACCAACCTGTACTTGCTGAACAACAATCCTCCACTTTACTCGGACGTATCTTCGAAAATGAGCGTTCCTGCCATCTCTCCGACAACCTCCTATTACTCGATGAAGATTTTTTTTCTCCAAACGCAATCAGCACTTAAACGCTTCCTCTCCTTGACAGTGATATGCGTACTACTTTTTTCTCTCCCTGAAACTGGAGACAATTTATGAGGGAGAGAGATACAAGTTTTTAAACTCTCCCTCAGTTTCTGAAATGACTGCTCCTTTTGATACGTGTCGGTCATCCCCACTGTTGCTACATGCACGTCTTTTCATTTCACAGCATCATCATTTCATCTGTGACAACATTTGCCACCATCATGTTTATCTCTGTTATCAACCATTACCAATCCTACACCTTTTCTCAGCCCAGTACCAAAAATAACCAATCATCTTACTTATACTCTACCAAGATCGTACAACCATTCCTAAAATCGCTCAAATTTCAAAATTCGAAGATATCCCAACAGTTGTTAAAATCTTACAACTGTCATGCACAATATCCGTACTCAGTAAATATAACAGAATACTTTATTCAATCAGATCGAAATACCACATACTTTATTCTCTCTCGACCTCTCATATTACATTTATTTAAAACATAACCACAAAATACTACCATAAAACAGATTACTCTCAACAAAGTCTCATGACTACAAACTCACCAAACTCCCCAGCTGCATCTAAAGAAACCCCAATGGTTCGGTTGCCCGCACAGAATCAACTCCCCATTCGCCCCCCTTGCATCCTCTTCCACAATATTTATCGCACACGAGTTGTCGCACAGTCAGCTCTCGCACATGGGGATCTAGCAGATATTTGCGAAATATGTTACACCAAACGAAGCGGTCATTCTTGACACGCCTGCTCTCATCATCCAAACCAACCATATTAAATTGCCATTCCAGAAGCACAGCATCAAACAGCAAGTGAGAAAAATAATGCTCACGGAGTTCAGCAACCTTGATGTGAAACCTGCCATCCGCCGCCTGTTGCTTATGTTGAGAGTGAGTTCTCACCATGATCGAACGCAACCACTCCAGAACAATACCAGTAGCAACAATAAAGATGCCCTACTTATAGACAGAGGAAGATCTTCGCAGATTCAATCACCCCACAAATTCTCCTCATAAAATATTTATGCAAACAACAGAATATATATACAGAATATCGTGACAACTCATTTCCTCCATAGCAAAAAATATCCCCTCAGACGTGTACATGGCAACAGCCACGACGACACCTAGCCAAATAGTCTCACACACCATTTCATCTCAACCTGTCACACAGCTCGCATAAATTTGAGACATCCAGTTCGCACCAACAACTCGACCTGCTCTAAATTTCACCTCAACTCTCAATACCCTTTTTTCCTTCATACCCATAAACATCAATTTCTCTATACTCCTATGGTACAAGCAGAAAGAAAAAATAACAGAGCTCGAAAACGCAGTATCATCATAATAGAAAAATCTATATTTCATTCAGTCCGAAAATTACTATTACAAAATACTTTAAAACAGAGACTTTACATATTACATCAATTTACATCAAGTATCAGCTCAAAATTCTTTTCCTGGGATAACCAGTTCACAGATGCAGCTTACCCCAAACTTTGATCCCATGCTACAAGACGCAAGGAAGTCGGAAGACCAATTTCACAGAGGAAAGATCTTCTTCGTGGGCAAAGAATTATGGTCCATGGAAGATAATGATCCTCTGCATCCTCCTCATTTTCCCCGCATGCTAGAGACAGTGAGAAGGACATTTTCACAGTTGAAAGATCTTTTTTACGGCCAATGAACTATAGTCTATGGAAGAAAACAATCTTCTGCATCCTCATCACCTCCCCGCATGCTAGAGACATAAAGAATGCCTCATTTCTTCAACAAGACTCACTCATTAGCAGGATATCGCCGAGAGTCCCTCGGCAGAACGTCTGCCACTTTATCTTCAGTTGTAACAACCTCCTCTGCCAGTAGCCTCCTCAGTTGTTACGACGTTCAGCCTCCAATGTCACCAAGTAATGAAATCCTACCATTTGGTAGTAATCATCCTCTGCCTCCATCACTTCTTCATAAGATATACGGTGAAAAGTGGGAGACATAGGAATTGGAGTAGGCAAAGGCAGCGGTTGATAACCAAAATACCTGATATGCAATTTCTCTATTTTCCTCTGGAACCTAGACTCTCAGGCCTGAGTCCTAGTCGCCACCATCAATAACCACTAAGGCAGAAAACAAAGACGAAGGTTTTTTTACTCGCAACTCAACTCCGAGTACCTTTTATACACAGATCAGCATTCAAAGCAGACTCTACAAATTCCCAACGTTAAATAAATTCCCCATGCATCAATATTTGACTTCAGTCACTGGTTCTAGGAAACCCAACAGACACCAGCAGAAATTCATGGACTAACATTGGAAATGAAACCCCGATATAACTATAACATTTATTGACACTTTACAACCAACACCACTCGCCTACAATCATTCTCATACTGTTGGCTAAGAGGGGGCAGTTGTAGTGGCTTATTACGCAACTCGAGCTCATGCTTCATCTTCAAAATACAAACAAACATTCGACCCTAACAAACAGAGCACGTAGTACATACAGCACGAACTTCTAAACCAACACCACTCACCCTGGACAGCCCTCATGATATTGGTTAAGAGCCGTCTTGTAATAGCTTATTTTGTATCTTGGACTCAGACTTCGTCCTCGATCTCATCAGCATACAGAAAGTATGGCCAAAGACGTAACCAACTCTACTTAGTTCGAGACGTCACTTTTAACCTCTGCATACAGGAAGTATGACCAAAGACGTAACCAACTCTACTCAGTTTAAGGCGTCACTTTCGACCTCTGTACCAATGGTTCGAGATAAGCAAAGCACACAATCAGCAATAGAGTTGTTGAACAACAATAAAGGTCAAAACATTACACAACCTGGCCAAAGAATATCCCACACTCACTTTGCAACGTCCATCATTAAGGAACTTTATGGTCATAAAATGGTCATAATAAAGAACCTATAAAAAGACCTGGAGGACTGTAAATGAAGGACGAAAGGATCACCATAGAAAGTTCCTACTTTGTGATCCTACACTCTCTAACCGTTCATTGTAATAAAATAACAATCTCAATAAGATCATTACTTTCCCAAAATCCTCAGGAGGGGTCATAGTTTTTAACCTATTCAAAGGTTTTCCACGCTAAACTGTCTTATTATTTTTGCCTGTTATTCTTGAACGCTCTTAATACATTTGGGGTAAAGGCAAAGTCTGTATCCCAGAACTAGGCTATTACACTTACTTAGTCTCAATCCATACGTGATAAGTATGCATCAACACTACAATCATCATTACTATCCTTACTTAGTCTCGATCCATACTTGATAAGTATGCATCAACAACACTACAATCATATTTACTATCTTTACTCAGTCTCGATCCATACTTGATAAGTATGCATCAAAACTAATAATCATCTTTACCATCATTACTTGGTCCCGATCCATACTTGGAAAGTATGCGTCAAAACTAATATTCAAATCCTCGCAAGCACTATCCAATTACAGGAATTTTTGTTCACATTCATTACTTATCGAACAAAACATGTCATGTAAAATCCAAACCCAAATACCCCATTAAGGATTCACATCTGGTACTCATTCCCATTACTCATCATGCAAAATTGCATTCTTTACTTATCTACTACTATCTACAATCACATTCACAATATAAATCTTATCGAATATCAACACTTAGCATCAATTTCACAGCAAATATGCATCAAATATTTTCCAACAATTTCTTTGAGAAAATACATCAGCAATCAAAAGACACTTAGTTAAAAATTGTTTTGATCCCATCGACCATTTTTACATCATCCCTCAAAACAAAATACTATTTACACAAATATATTTAAACTGCAGGAGGAGACACTACATCATCAACCTTCGCTAAACCCTCAGGAGTAAGCATATCAAGTATTTCCTCAGGATGCAAATCATCATAATTCATCATCACAAAATTATCGACAACTTCCGTCCTTCTAGGAACTTCAGGAGTTTCCAGAACATCGCCTTCCGGATCTGAATCCTCAAAAACCAAGCCCCCAACACTGACCAACCGCTTGTAATGATCTTTCTTCTACTCCATCTCCTCGTATTGACCTACATAATTGGCCCTCACCTTCTTGCAAACATCTAAATTCTTCAGTATCAATTGAGCCCTAAACTTCTCCAGAATCATCCCATGCCCCAGTTCCATCGCCTTTCGCTCATCGGTAACCTACTCCCACACATCCTTCTTGATATTTGTTCTCGGTAATGCCAACGCCTCCTCTTTCTCCTTTGTCAACTCAGCCCTTATCACCTCGATCTTTTTCTCCCAAACTTTCTTCGCATCAAGAAGGGCAACTTCCTTCGCCTTCCCAACTTCCAGGTTATACTTATTCAGCGTAGCATTCAACTCCTTGTCCTCGATCAAAGCTTCTTTCTCCCTCGTCAAATCTTTCTCGATGTTCTTATACGCCACAAACTAATTTGCCTAAGTGCCACCACCAACAATACGATATTTGGCCTCAGTCAACAACTTCTTGATCTGAATTACATTCATAATATGAGTATTTGTGTGAGGTACCAAATTTTTTAAATGAATCAAAACAGAAAATTTCTCACCTTCGACATGTTTCGGTGGCCCTCGCTAAGAAAAGTCATCAAGCTCTCCATCCCAACCAAACAATGTCCACTTCCGCCTCCAGCACATCCGCCCCAGACACAAATGCATCCATGGCCTTCTAGACCTCAGTCTCAGATTCCTCAACATATTTCTTCTTTGACGATTCCGAAGATGCCTTCAACTTCGGGGGTATGCTTATAGAAACTAGTGGAGGTCGCCCATCATATACGGTAATTGGTGTATCATTCATCACCCCCTTCTCATTTATTAATCTTCGAGAAGACCTCTTTGGAGGAAGTAAGGGCACCAAAACTTGACAGGTCACCCCTTTCTTCTTCCCCTTTCCCAATATTTCAGTAAACATCGAGTCTCTCTCCGTAGTTACAGAATTCGTCGTATACCCGGCTAATGAAGGATTTTTCAGAGGCAGACTAGACTCTGAAGCCCTTTGGTTCTTCGCAGACATCTTCCCGTCGATTACTGGAACTTTTGCCCCTTTAGCCCTCGACCTCTTTAAACCTGCCGCTTGGAATTAAGTGCCCACTCGCTCTTGGTCGATGATAAGATTGTCGATCCTACCAAAAAAAACCTTCCTAATCTTGTACAATTCCTCTTGTACTTTGGAATTCCTATCGATCTCCTTCAAAGCTGTACAACTAAAAAAATACCAGTTACACACAAATTTTGACATAATTCAAACCACAACATCGACATTTACATTACCTAACCACAAACCTAAATAAAAAGTCTTTCTTTTCAAAGGCTCCCCCAGATCTTTCTTGTCGAACTCGTAGTTCCCGAAAATAAGTAGACGTTCATCACTATACCGCCCTCCTATTGACACCATGTCATAGAACAACGGTCTCTTCAGAAACCTCGCCAAATATCAGTATTCTAACTTCTTCAGATTTTTTAAGCGTGTAGTAAACACATAAATCATCCACTGTGATCAACTCTTCCCCCCTTGACTTTAGTCGACCGTTTATCGCCCCACATACGCGAAACAGGTCATACACATTTGGGTTAAACTGACCAGGTGTCACGTCGAAGAAATTTAATAACTTCTTTTAATCAACTCGAAGAGGAAGCTTCAAACCCTTTTTGATTTGTTCTCAATGCATGAGAATCCCACCCAATGGAACTTCTTGGTCAGTGATATCATATTGATACTCCTCTAACCTAATGTCTTGCAGAATACCATACTTCTTCATGATACTCAGTATCTTCCTTGTTTTTGGACCCTCTTCGTAATAAGCCTCCTCACCCTCCACAACATCTTCATCCCCACCCCCACTACCTTCTCGATAACTAGCCTGTAGCTCATAATCCACGTCTATCTCGGTACCCTCCTCATCAAAAACTTTAACAATCCTAGGTGTCATTCTAAACTGGTCAACACTAGCTATGTCTGCACTACTCGACCCCACCCAATATCTACCGCCCAACTGTTGAACACAGGTAGTTACATCAATCATCAGGGGATCTATATTTTGAAGGTTCCCAAATATCTTTATCTTCAATTTGAATTGGTCCAGCCATTTTCAAGAACTTGAAAATCAGATTCCATTTTTTATAGCAATTAGTATCTATCATATCAGATACATTTTATATGTTCATATTCATATAGTTGCCGAGTTTACTCTCCAACACATCATTCTTTCATTATTGTCATTACTATCTGATGGATATCATTAATACCCGAATACACTTATTACATTCAGTTCTCGATACTATTTTTTCATTACAATTTTTTCTCAGTCCTAACATTGATTATAGTACTAATATGTATTTTTGTCGAAGTTCAGGAATCTTAAAATTTTCAACTACACTTCGCCTATTTCTTGCCAAAACCAATCAAATTCCAAAGATACGAAAATACACTTTCTTCGGCGTGAAAATCGACCAAATAATACCCAATTCGCAACTCCATTTTCGGCAATCTCACAAAAATCCCAACAATTCCCTACAGTCTCCCCGTACTCGCAGCGACACCCACCAATCACCCTCTCCCCTCCTCACTACCCATTTTTCCCAAACTTTTTTTCCCCGACACATTAAAACCCTTTACGCCTGTATTGCCATAGAAACAAAAAATTTTAACCATCACTATCACGAATCCTGTCATCAAACACCAATAAAAATTCCAATTACTTCCAGTCCATCCTTCCTAATGCAAATTCCTCCTAACACTAGCCTTATCGTATATACATCTACACATCTTTACACAAATTATTCAAATATCACACCAAACAGCAAAAATTACTAACCTTGAATTTGTACTGCCTCGGTATCCCTCTGCTTTGCCTGCTTTGCTCTCTCAATTAAAATACTAATATCCTCTTTCCCAATTGCTGACAATGATTCAAGTGACGAGCACAAGGGTTCGCACTAGAAAGAGTTTTACAAAATTTGAAAAATATGAACAGTCATCCACCACGGGGCTATTTATAGACCCCACGCAATTGTTCATTACACCACTTTGCTACCGTTTAAGTACTCGAGCATAACGCCTTGCACATCTTTTCTCAAAGTCTTTGACTCTTCACCTTTTAAAAGATAACAAACCCATACATTGTTGCTCCAACCCTTCCATATCTCAAAGAACACCCTCTGGCGTATCCATACTCGACAAAGCACAACCTATTTTATCATAAAGATGTTGAACATCTATTTTTTTATACTTCAAATGTCACCTACAGGAGTGCACCTAGACATTTTTAATTTTATCATTACCTCGACACATTTATCATTATTTAAAATTTCCCAATATTCTCGGGAAAATGTTTAACAATTAATTCAAAATTCCAATTTTATTCCGTATTACAGTTAGCCAAATGCAAAATTTTATTAGTACTTGTCATTTAATCACACAAGTCCAACAATATTTGACAAACATTCCTCATTACAAAGCATCAACAACCATCTCAAAATCTGTTCCTAAATCCCCCCATTATGATGGCAACCAGTACAGGATTCACAAACAAAGACTTACAAAAATACTTTACCTCTGCTTGGTCGTCACAGTTACCGTCCTCCTCCTCAAACCACTTGCTACACCACACTTGGGGTGACATCTGTCCAAATCCACCACAAGTACACCACTTGCTACACCTCACGCTCTCTAACATAATCCTTCTTTACACGATCTATTTTTAACTCCCCTTCCAGTTACCAAGTCCAATGTTCTGGATTAAATGCTCCTCGGGAAAAAGATTACCAGGTTCACATGACTTTGACCTTGAAAATGACAACATGAAGACTTCCCAAACATTCGACAACCTCTTCAGATTCTAGTTTATTCTCGACACAACCACAAGTACTTCTGTCGAGAATGGGACGATTGTAGTAGCATATTTCCTAGATTCGACAAGGGTAAGCCAGCATAACATAGTCGAAGACAACGCAACATTCGAGAAGAGACCATAAGTTCTCGATCTACTAAAGTAGCCGTTGCGCCTGGTCAAGAAAGAGCCGTTAGAAATTTGCGAAGTTTGCCCACTACCCCAGAAATAAGAGACTGATTCTTTTTTTTTGTAAACTGTTTGTATCTACTATAAAAATATGCAAAGAATAGATTATTCAGATCTGCAACTTTACTACTCCTCTATCCTTATTTTACTATTACCTCACAAAATTGTAATAACTAGCAACTTATTGGATTTTACAACAAAATTATCCTTGAGGTTGTTGTTTTTCTCAGCTTTTACTGAGTTTCCACGTAAAATCTTATTTGTTTTAGCTTATTACAGCACCCTCCTTATAAAAAGTATTGGCGAAGATTATCTTCTCAAAAAATACGTCATTACAGTGACATTATTCATCTACTGAGAATCTGCTACTGATTACTCTTAGAACTTGATCCAAAGTTGCATTGGTATCATAGGAGAAATCTAAGGCCATGGACTCTGTCGTGTCAAGGTTTGTGTCAGCTGTGATCATGTGATAAGTCTGGGGCAGATCTATTTAATTCATTTGGGGTACCTTGCAATCCCGCGCCCGACTATCTCGTATCTATTTACGAATTCTTCATATACCATTTTGGTCCATTGATGAACTTCTTGCTCTTCTTGCATCTGATTACTGATGGTATGAATTTTAATCCTGTCGTTGTTACCACCTCTCGTTTATCCACTATTACAACCCTGTCCGCAACTTCCCTGTCACTAGACCCAATATTGTACAACCTTGTCACATGCTTACTCTTAGTAGACAAAAGCTTGAGGTTCCTAACCAGTAGCTCATTGTTTTTCTTATAAATAAGGAAAACTTGAATCAGGTCTACGTGTATAGTAATCTATCGAATATTGCCTTGAAAGCACAATATTTGAAGCATAGAAAGTTTAATAGAATATTCTCAATATTTTTATTTGCCTTAACTATTTCTCCACATAACATCATATTGGAGTTGCACTGCCAAATAAAAATTCTACCACAGTCATACAATACTAGAAAAGTATAGGGCAATCTATTGTCAGGTCTTCCTGAATATGGAGGCGAGGGTGCAAACAAAGCTCCTACTTTGTTATTTAGATACTCATTGTTTTAAGCAATAGTCTTTTCTAGAATTTACAATAGCATATAGATTTCAGTATCCATAGAGGTCAAGTTTATTAGCACCGAAATAGAGTTGCAGTATGGGAGGTACTCAATGTTTTGAATGTCACCAACATCTATTATGCATGTAGATCAATGCCAGTAGTAGTACTTGATAAACATTTCTTACATAAAGGTAATTCATAGTATTCAAGACAGTAATTCCCAATCATTACTTGTAGATTAACCTTGTTCATGTCTTATTACTCTTGAAATCTTATTTAAGTACATGATTTTCAATCGTTACTTGTGGTTCATAGTATATAGCACAATGGAGTACATGATTCTTAATCATTACTTGTAAGAGAACATTGTTCATGGCTTTTATACTCATGAGATCCTATTAAGTGTCAAGTCCCAACTTTACCCCGTAAAATGCTGTTTTTAACATTAAAGGGGCATTTTAGCAACTAATAGTTATGTCTTTGAACTAATAGTTATTCAAAACTATTAGATGTTACGATCTTTATTCTAGCAACTAGGGTATTTTAATTCCTAAAGTTTTATATAATATGTATATTCTAGCCAAATGACCCATTTACTACGAATATGAGGGGCATTAGTTGTTTAGCTGACAAGTGGTCCCACCCCAAAGTCTGCTGAGTTCAAAAAATAGGTAGATTAGTTATGTCTTTGAACTAACATTCAAGGGTACTATAGGTGCTATTAGTGTTTATATACCTTTAAATATTATTAAGTAATATCTAATTGCACCTAGATACATAAAATTGATTCTTCGGACACCAAGTTTTTAAAAAATAAGACTAAGTTAATTCCCAATTGATCTCTAATTATTGTCATTTACATTTAACCGTGATTTAGATATGGCTCCCAGGAGTATTCTAAATTAGTCTTGGTATTCGCATTATCTCTAATCCATGGTCCAGATAATTAGTATCCTAGGGGCATACCATTAATATCATATAAGCTATCGTAAGATACTTAAATAGATATTAATCTATATTCGTGTATCACGTATTAGTTAGTCAGTTTTCCTATACAAAACACTTGTTCCCTAAATTTTTTTTTAAAAATCATAATTTTTTTTTAAATGGGTCCCCCCCCCCCCCCCCCATCATCCAGTCAATAAGAATTTTTTTAAAAAAATTTAACTAAAGTTGACCAAAAATTAGGCTTTAAAAGACAATTTTAAAAGTTTAGACTGGTCTAAACCCATCTAACTTGGTTTGGGTCAAAGCCTGGACTGGGTAAACTCAGTCAAATTGGCTTGACACGTGTCACTGCCCATAGTGCAACACATGTCACTGTTATAGTACACCACTACAGTGTCACATGTAGGTCCCGCAAGCCACATAAGCATGGGGTGGGGCCCTTCTGCCACATCAACTGATGGGTGTTCTTGGCACGTGTTTGCCACATTAGCATAGTGTGGATCCTACCTTCCATGTCAACGTGGGCAGGTCCCATTTGCCACATTATCATATAGTGGGTCCCTCTTTCACGTGTTCTTGACACATATCATTGTGGGCCCGATCCCTGCCACGTCATCAAACTGGTTTGGTCTCATTTTGGGGATTAGGTCTAATCCAGGTTCAATTTTCCTACAATGGGTCTATATCAGGTTTAACCTAGATGACGTCAGTATGATTTTAAAAAAATTAAAATAAAAACCCTAAGGGGTAGGTAACGTCACCCTGACCTAATCACCGCCAAAAATTGGATTTTTGGCCGTAAACTACCCAGTTTCCATGTCATTTTTCTGGCGACATGGACATCTCCTAGAGGAGTGCGATATATGGGTGTGATCGTCATAGAGTAGGCTACGCAACAAAATTATTAGTGCATCAGTCCGATTACTATAGCGAACTCTATTTTAGTTTGAAAACAACCTTTTACAAAGGTGAAAAAACACTTAAATAGATCTAAGAATTTCGAAAAAAAATAGGTATTAATCTGCAGACTCAGATTTATATATCATATATGTTAGATCATGCAATTAATACTTAAAAATGAAATTCACAATATATATACTCCGCAATGCAAAAATCCAAAAAATGCTTCCTTGGAGAGCTTTTTTATCCTCTTTGATCCACTAGCTCTTCGCAGTGCTGATCACGTGTTGGATAATAAACTTATTATTGATAGGTTGTTTTGTGTTACAATTACTAAACTCTTTTAGGGGTTAAATACTCTCTTTAAAACTTTCCCAATAAGTTTATATGGGCTTTGTTACGAGTCCAGTAGGACGCCCCAACCCAGTTGGGGTTCCCACCTTGGGCCGGACCCAACTCCTAACAAAATTATCTTGATTGAGGTCGGTGTCGTTCTTATACATGTCTTCCTTACGGTATATCATGTTTTTGCTTGATTACTTGCAAACTCTTTTTTTTTTGCGAGGGGTTGTTACCCAGGGGCGAATCTCGAAGCCTTGTCTAAAGTGGCTGAAATAAATAATAATTTGTCGAGTTCTTTGTATTGGCATAAAATTTAATTTTAGTACTTAAAAAATATAAGAAATGGTAGGAGTAGAAATTGAACTCTGGACCTCTTCAGAGGCAAAATCCAACCACAACCACAACTACCGTAGCAACATTAATTTTAGTTTAACCTTTTGATAATAAAAAAAAAACAATATATACTAAACTCATAAGATGAATTTTCAGATTTAAACAAGGAGAAAGAGCATTTAAGCCAAAGTTACCTCGTCCTACAGCCCGGGCCAGCCCACCTTGAGATTCGGCCCTGTCATTACCAATCATTTAGCATTAAAGCTGAGATTTTGAGATACTTTACAGTTTACAAACAAAAGATACTTGTGCAGTCTCGAGAGATGATTTACTCATATTACTTTATGTTCTAAAAGGTCAATTGATTAGAAAATGTAAGCTTTGGTGTGATAAATCGATGTTAAAAGAGCTAAAAGCTAAAAAATTGGGAACCAAATTAACAACTATCCTTGGAGAGGAACAAAGTGTTAGTGGAGGTGGAAGATGGAGATTTTTGGCAAAAGTTGGAATTGGGAACACTACCAAAATTCTACCCTCACTGTAAAATGGTAGGGCATAATCTGTCTGAGTGTAGAGGTGTTAGAGCTCAAGTTCAAAAAGAAGAAGAAATTAAAGACAAAAGGAATCAGGAGGAAGCAAGAAAAGGAGTAGGGGAGCTCCTTTACGAAGAATCAAAAAAAGCGAATTAGGAAGAAGAAAAACAAGGAACAACTTGGAAAAGGGAAATTGATACCAGGATACCATTAAAGAAAAAAATCAAGTCTTGATTTTGGTGGAAGAATGTAAGAATAAAGACTCAGGAATTGGTTATACTTCAGCTAGCAAGGAAGGAGTTGCTTCCCCTTCATCGGGCACTGGGGTAAATGCAAACAGCTCTGCCGGTACCTATGCCTATACAACTGCTCAACTTATTAGAGAAACCTCTTTGGTTTTGGTGAACAAGGAAGAGAACTGGGCAGACATGGTGGAGGATGAGGAAAGGGAGCGTTGCTAAATCCACAAGCCAAAGTAAGACCAATACAAAGAAAGGTACCCAAAAAAACAAGAGCTACGGGAGTAAGGGTTAACCACCCCTAGAACCAGATCTTACACAAAATCTAAGTTTTTCTGATGAGAGTGATCTTCTGGAACATTAGGGGTATTGCCAACAAAAAATCTCTTTTTTCTCTCCAAAGATATGTGAAACTTTATGCTCCTCAAATTATTTTCATTGCTGACCCTAAAATCAGGCCAACTCAATTTTTTCATGGTTTATCTGATTTCAACAATGCTATAATCTCTAATGATCGTGATGTCAGGATTGGAAACTTGTGGTGTTTGTGGAGCAAAGAGATGCCTACACCTACTTTAGTTTCTTCTTCTTTTCAGCAGATTACAGTGTTGTGTAATGGGGCAATCATTACAGCTGTGCATGCAAGTGCTTTCAAGATTGTGAGAAGGGGGCTTTGGAAAGAGCTTGTTACTGTTAGTCAGCTTAATCTTCCATGGCTTGCAGTGGGAGACTTTAACATAATTAAACTACAGTCAGAGAGGTTTGGAGGTACGGGTCCAACGCTAAGTGCTATAAAACAGTTTAATGACTGCCTGGATGATTGTGAGCTGCTGGAAAGTTTCACTATAGGAATGAAGCTTACATGGTGTAATGGTCAGTCCGGTTGTACTAGAATTTTGAGGCATTTGGACAGAGCTTTATTCAACAACTTGTGGGATGGAAAATTCGATGGGTAGAAGGTGAAAGCTCTGGCAAGATAAAATTCAGACCACTCTGCATCGGTGGGAGGGCCAAACTCCATCCCGAAGCCTACAAATATTCCATTTCGATTTCTCAAATGTTGGATAGAGATTCCAGGTTTTCAGGATTTGGTTAAAACTACTTGGGAGGTGCCACAAGATGGAAATCCTCTTATTAAGCTAATGAAATCAAAAGTTGGAGGAAAGCAGCAACAGGGGGTCTAGCAGCGGAGATTTCTAGATGTGCTGAAGCCCTTGAGAGTCTCCACTTACTTATTAAATTCACTGATGATGAGATCCAGATTAAGGAGGCTGCGGATATGGAGAACAAGCTCAACAAGTTATTGAAGATTGAAAATTCTATGTGGAAGCAGAAAACGAGATCCAAGTGGCTGACTGATGGGGAAAGGAATTCAGCGTACTTTCACTCCATTCATAGAATCAAAATGACGAAGAAATGCATCAATGAGGTGGCCAAGGAGGACGGATCCTTAATCACTGATTTGAAAGAGATTCAATCTTTCATTGTTGATCATTACTCGGCTAAGATTAGAAGAGAAGAACTTGCATCGATGCAGACCTGATCAATCTGATTCCCACGGTTATTACTGCTGAGCAAAACTGGCATTTACACAGCATTCCCAATGATGAAGAGATCAAGCTAGCTGTCTTTGAACTTAGCAGCGATAGCTCCCCGGGTCCGGAAGGGTTTAGTGGAGTATTTTTCCAAAGCTTTTGGGGGCATTATCTCGCAGGATGTGTGTGCTGCGATTAGATCATTCTTTGTTGATTCGATCATTCCTAAAGGTTGCAACTCTAATTTTATTGTGCTTGCTCCAAAAAATGCTAACCTATCAACTTTGCAGAATTTTAGACCAATATGCCTGAGCAATTTCAGCTTCAAGATCATCACCAAAGTGCTAGCTTCCCGATTGAGTGTAATTATTCCAAAAATTATCTCTGTCGAACAAAGCGGGTTCATCCTTGGTCGATCTATCCAGAATAACATTAGTATGGCTTCTGAGCTTATTAATGAAATGGGAACTCAACGAAAAGATGGTAATGTTGCGATCAAAATTGATATTGCGCAAGCTTTCGATACTGTGAGTTGGGATTTTTTGTTTGTGGTTCTTCAGAAATTCGGCTTCTCTGACACTTTCGGCCATTGGGTTAAAGTGCTTCTGAAGAGTGCTAACATTTCAGTGATGATTAATGGGGGGCCTTATGGGTTCTTTAAAGCCGAGAGAGGATTACGACAAGGGTGCCCACTTTCTTCGCTTTTATTTGCTCTGGTGGAGGATGTTCTGAGCAGAGGAATCAACTGGCTCCGAAGGAACAAAATCATTAAACCGATGGTGACTCTTAAAGGTTGTAATAGCCCCTCTCATCTGCTCTTTGCAGACGATATTATCATCTTTACCAATGGGAATCTCAGAGGATTACATGCGCTTAAAGATCTTCTCCAAGTTTACCAACAATCGGCTTGCCAGTGGAGCAGCAGCAGTAAATGTAAATTTTTTAGCGGGGCATTGTCTGCCCAGAGAAGAACTACTATTTCCAATCTTTTTGGGTTTAGTGCTGGGGTGTTTCCGGAGAAATATTTGGGCATTCCTTTGATTCAAGGCTGGGTGACGAGAAGTATCGTCTCTCCGCTTATTGATAAAATCAGAGCAGGGCTATAAAATGGAGTGGCAAACTCCTTTCTTTTCCAAGCAGAGTAATTCTGATCAAGTCTATTCTCACTAGTCTTCCAATTTTCAACATGGCGATCTACAAATGGCCAAGGGCATCCATTAAAGAGGGAGAACAAATTGTCAGAAATTTTCTTCGGTCTGGGGGTCCTTCAGTGAGAAAGCTGGTGACGGTCAGCTAGAATAAAGTGTGCAAGGCTGAAGAGGAGGGCGGCCTGAGGATATTGTCTCTCAAATACATTAATATGGCACTGATGATGAAAATGGGTTGGGGCTTCCTTACATCTCAGGAGCCGTGGGCTGATTTTTTTAGAGCCAAGTTCACCAAGAAGAATGGGGAGACTATCAATTATTTCAAACCTTCTTCCATCTAGAATGGGCTGAAAGGTGCTATAAAGACGGTTGAGAACAACTCAAGATGGCTGATTGGGAATGGTCGCAATATTGATTTCTGGAGAGACTGTTGGGGGGCTGATTATTCGCTGATGGAAGCTGTTTTGGTGGATCCTGAAATCTGGAGGTATCTTTCTGTTAAACTGGGCTCTATTATTGATCATTCGGGCTGGTGTGTACCTCCCATGGTGGCTGACTTCCTAGCTGAACATGACATTGATCTCAGAAACTTGGAAGTTAATAGAAATCTGATCGACAAAAGGGTTTGGAGACATCATACTCAAGGAACCATCACAGTGAGAAGTGTTCTTGACGCTATTAGAAGTAAGAACCCAAAATTTGTTGGTGGAACAAATTTATGCATTGTCAAGCCTTGCATCCAATGTTCAAATCCTTCTTGTGGAGAGTTGGTCAGAATGTGCTCGCAACGGAGGACAACTTGAGACGCCGTGGGCTCTCCTTCCCTTCTAAATGCTCTCTCTGTCACATGCACTCAGAATCGATTCAGCATCTTCTTTGGGATTGTGGTATTGTTGCTCCTCTTTGGCAGTGGCTTATTGATTTGTTTATGCTCAACAGCTTCCCTAACAACATGCAAGAGCTGCTGGGTTTGGGAGAAACGATGAGCATGTACATAAAAGATCTTTGGCGCGCTGCCGTGATTAATCTCTCGCATCTTATCTGGCTGGCAAGGAACTCGATCATCTTCAGAGAAGAGAGGTTTAACGGAATCAAGATTAAAGTGCATTTGATGGCGCTGATTAAGGAAGCTGCTTCTCTTTCGGTTAACAGTATGCATAATACGATAGCTGATTTGCAAATCATTTCGAAGTTGGGGGTGAAAGCTCGAGCTAGGCCTACCCCCTGCATTGCGAGCTGCAGATGGAAGCTGCCTTGGTTTGAAGAGATCAAACTAAACTGCCACAGCTTCACTCTAGGGAACCCGGGTTAGGCTGGATTGGGGGTGATTGCTCGGACTCACTCGGGTGAAGTTTTGGGGGTCCGTATTAAAGGTTTGGGAGTTCTTAACAGACCTAAAGCTGAATGTTGCACATTATTGGAGGCCATGAGTTGGGCTGCTGATATGGATTGGCAGAAGATTTGGCTTGAAGCCGACTATGATGCTAGAGTTAGTTCGTTCATTAATAACGCGGTCCCTTGGAAGTATCGCACTAAATGGACGGGATTGCAAAACACTTTTTCTTCATTGCGCATATCATATATCTGGAAGGAAGGGAACTTCTCCGCGGCTCAAGCTGCAAAAAAAGGGCTTGCTATGCCTTGTTTCGAGACGGAAGACTTTGTAGGATCTCCTCATTTCATCTCTTGTTTTGAGGATCCCTTGGTAGAATACTTTAGAGTTTCTTAATTTGTTTTTGTTTGGGTGTAGGTTCTGCCTCCCCTATCTTGTACTCTTGTTTCGTCTCTTATTCAATCATACCTTTTGCAAAAAAAAAAAAAAACATCAAAGCTACAGCTAGTATTGCTGGAGCATAAAATTTTGTATACCAAATCTATAATAAGAAGAAAAAAAATACCTAACATATTAGTTGAATCGCATCCGTTTGATTTCACTGACGGGAGCAACGAGACGGATTTGGATGGTTCTGATGAAGTTTAGGTGGGTTTTGTCACATTGAAATGATCTGGTCCATTGAAACTCTCTAGGTTTTCTCATTCTTCAATGCATCAGCGTTCTGAAACATCCATATTTGTATTAGTTTCATTTCATGTTAAAATTAGAATAGAGAGGTCCTAGTTAGTCAGAGTCAATCCCGTGGTTCATCCTAGTCAGAGATTGTTCTTGGATCAACTACAGCTGGAAGTGTCAATGTTAGTCAACAATGGTTAAATCATATGTTAGGTAAGTTGACTTAAGAAGGACCCTGGTATGAGTTCAAAATATTTTGTAAAAATTTTTTTTTCGCAAAAATAATTTTTATTAAAATTTTCTGAATATTTTTTGGAACGGAAATTTTTTGTTCGAACCATTTTGGTTCAGTTTGATACTGAGTATTATGTTCAAATAGTAATCGATCCCCGTTCGAACAGAAAAATTTCCGTTCAAACCATTTGGGTTCAGTTTGATTCTGAGTATCTTGTTCGAACATGAATCGATCCCCATTCGAACAGGATCTGCATTTTTAGCCCAATTTTGCTTTAAAACTTTTTTCTTTTCTTTTTTCTCTCTTTTTGACTTACTTTGTTTTTAGGGTTTTTGAGACTCATACCAAGGAATTTTTTAGAGCTTGAGAGGGAACAATTAAGACTTTGATTTTTGTTCTTTAAAGGTTAAATCACTTTCCAATAAACCCAATTTGAGATTAAAAGAGCTCGAGTGATTCAAGCTTTGGTGCATAATCTAAAGTAAAGCGTTACGAGAACGGATAATTGATTGCGAGAAAATTAATTGAAGATAAGTAACCACGGGATGTGTTTATCGAATATGTTAGTAATTGATTTCTTGTAATTCTTTCTTCATAGTAGATTTCTTGAAAATTTAAAATGATTGCCACATGAGAAATTATGTCTAAATGGCATTTGCCGCTGACGGGGACTGCACATGCTTGACGGGTTTGTGGATTGAACGGCTGATATCCAGACCACCCTCCATATAACTAAAAAAAATGAAAAGTAAAAGGATAATTATACAAGGCAAGAAGAAAATGAAACTGAAAATATAATCACTTAAAGAAGATATTTACTGATCACTCATATCCATATATATTGGAATGCTAATTGCTATCCAGTAGACATAACCTCGCCACCTAGGCTGCTACCAATGGGAGATGTATACAAGTAACAGATTCATATAAGAATGTAATTAAGCATCAATGTAGTATATCTCTGATGTCAGAGTGAGCCACAGAACTGCTTTCTAATGATTGGACGAACATCATCGGCACCCACAAGTGTATCTAAGAATAGAAGCAATGAAAGCAAGGCGTTATCTGTTGGATCCCCATACCAGCTCTCAATGGGTATGCCATTATCAACTTGCAGTTGAAATACCTGCAATCATATAAACAAGAAAGATGAATAATATTTTCCACCGAGAATCATAACAGATTTGGAACTATTGCAGGAAAAGGAAAACCTGAGGGGAGTTATCAACAATTGCAACCCGTGCAAGATCTCGGCCCAGAATTGTCAAATCCTTTGTGTGCCCATTTTTGGAGAAAACACAAGAGTCGCGGTAGATACGCTGACTAATGAGAGTATGATCAGGATCTAGTATATCAAGTAATTTCTCTGCGTAGGCACTTTCACCAGCTGTGAAAATAACTATCTCAAACATGCTCGCAACTGTCTCCAAGAACATTTTCAAGAATGGTCTCTGGCGAACATAGACAGTGTGGGTTTCCATGTCAAAGGTAACGGCAAAGCTAAAATCCGCACTTTCGCATGTATATAACGTGGAATGGACTAGTGTTTCTGTAAGACAAAATAGGAACGGAGAAAATTAGTTTGGAGAAAATAAAGCTGCAGATTAGAGCAAAGAAACCAGAAGAGGCATCAAACACAATGTGGTTATTTTATCTAGTCCTACTAATTGGATAATCACCTAATATCTACGTTGACATAAACTCTTCCAATATGGAAGAAAAATGAAGAAAACATTGATGGAATTGTGGAAAATGAGTTGAGGAATTTGGGGAAATGTGATGGGGAAATTTGGGTACTTAAAATAATTTTAAGAATATGGGGAGTACGGGGAGCTTGGCAGAAAGCAATCTAGGAAGTATGGGGTATCTATGGAAATTAGGAAACCATGGAAGAAATTTGAGATACTGCAGTATACCGTGGTATCTTGCAATATATAGACGTACATACCTATTTGGTGCAGCGGGAACAAACTGCAGTAAATTTATGCCTAAAACCAGGAAAAAGGGTACCCATTGAGACAAATCGTAGTGATGCCAGTTATGCCGGCAATAAGGTATGAGGTTTGGAGGCTGCAGCATAAAATGTGCCAAAAAGGTGTTCAGGTTGAAGGGTTTGGAATGTTAGGTTCCTCAAGTTAAAGACTTCAACTTTTCCATTAGGTAACTTCTAATGCATCAAATTGCAAAAATTAAGTAAGTATATAACAAACATAATTGATTTAGTAGAAACTGAAGCAAGAAAGTGAAGAATCTTATGTTCATACCGTCCAAATCTAAAACGAGTGTAATATGTGATCTCTTTTGCGGTTCTCTGGGTAATAACTCAAGCCAATCAGGCGGAACAATGTCTGGAAGGGTTGATGTACCTGTAAAGAGTAAATATGGGTTGAAATGTTCTTCAGCGCCAGTAATTCCCAAGTAGCTTCCAACTAAATCATGATCCAGTGGCCATATCTGTTGGAGTGCAAAATACAGAGAATCATCTGAAGTTGTTGGAGATTCTTCAATCTTCTCAAAAGGTTTATAAGGTTCGGTCACCATATGATCAGGCTCGTTACAAGACAAAATGCAGTCATCGGGTGAATCAATAATCGTTTCAAATTCCATTTGGTCATGATCAGAAATGGCTCCAGCATACGTGATATCTCCGAGTTCCGCGTAACTATCATAAATGCATAGATCAGATATACTGGTTCCACTGCTCTCTTCAAGGCTTGGCATTTCTCTCATCCTGTTGTCCATGCATATAGTGACAGCTTCCACTCTTTCTTCAATGTAAAATGGATACAGTCCATAAACCTCCTGAAAGTTAATGAACACGAGTACATAAAAGAAACAGTGAAGAAAATCATATAATGCATCGTGAACATGTTCTAGTAGCAACTCAAAAAACATGTTCTAGTATACATTACCCAAAATTTTATAAATCTATATTTCAGTGACCATATCAATCATATTTAAATTATGTATATACATGCATAGTATCAGATATATGTGGAAGATCACTCTAGAAAACATGATTTTGTAAAATTTTGTCTTAGCATGGCAGTGATTTCTACAAATTGTATTATTATCAAGCATTTCCTAGATATGTACGCAATGAGAACAATCCTCTGTGGACATTGATCAAACACAAAATACAAAAATCAACTCAATATGAAATATTAATACAATAACACTCTAGTCACTCTGAAATACCACGGAAAAAAGTACTTCTACGACTACAACCTACAGAAATCGAGAAATTTAGACTTAGATACGACATTTACACAGTTTGCTAAATATTGTAAGCCAACACATAAATCAGTTTGAAAGTAAAGACATCTCCAACCAACATTTACCCACATAATGAAGCTATACCATTTTTAACGGGGCGTTATCAAACTATATTTTGGCACATGGCGATCAGGGATGTGATAATTTCTTGACAAGCCATATGTTCAACAAAAGGCGATCGAAAACTTCTACATCCCAAAGACCTATGCCACCTATCAACAATGGCTTCCAAGTACTGATACAACTAGCATAACAAGCCGCAGCTACTTCTCTATGTCAACTTCTTTCTTATAAACTGCGGCCTAGTGAAAACATAGCTCCAAATCACAACTAACACTCCCTTAATCGATCTAGTTAGCATAAAAAAGCATAATCTAGACACAAAAAACATTCACCAGCTTCTTCTCCTAGTCCTAGACTCCAATATATCAATTATTGACTCCAAAAAAGAAAGGGAAATAAAAACAAATATCCACAAATATATTGATACAAGCCTAAAAACTTTAGATAAACAATACCCAATTCTCAAACTTAACAAAGAAGACATTTTTTTTACTAAATAAACATAACCCCCACTCCTTATTAGCTCCAAAGAACAATCCTTAAAGTAGCTAAATTTCACCCAAAAACAAAAAGAAATCTTTGAATTTGAGCTAACCCCAAAGCAAAGAAACCAATCAAACAATGAAACAAAGATGAAAAATCATCATACCTTGGGAAAGAAAAAAAATCTCCAAACAGTAAGAGACAGAGAGAGAGTGAACACTTGCAACTACAGTTGCAAAGAGAGACCAACTTAATAATATTAATGTCAGTGGGTTTCAATGGCTGTGATTGGATTATAGAATATGGAACAGTGTGATGTTGACGCGTGTTCAATTAGATGTAAAGTAGAGGGAGGTGTTGTCAAATGGGAGGACGAAACGTTAGTGATGTTGGATGCTGTTTCTTAAGCTTTTCTCTCTGGCTGTTTTGTCTTTTGTAAGTTAAGTAGTTGAAGAGTCAACATGAGAATATTCAGGCACACGTGTGTAAGTGTTATTAGTCACGTGCGATGTCATTCTATCATTGTTTGCTGACATCATCATATATTCTGTCAATGTTTTAAATATCCTCACATGAAGAAAAGAAGAAGAATTGAGAGAGAAAGAGAGGAACTTCAAGGGTAAAAAGAGACAAGGAAGGAGTTTGGACCTTCAGCTCTTCCTCAACAACAAACAGGGGGTCACCAAAGTATTTTCATCTTCATTTGTTGTTGGAAATTGTTATCCATGCCTAGATATTGATTTTGGTAGTTTTTTTTTTTTTTTTGCTAGGCAAGCCAATCCGTAATCATGGGGTTTCAAACGAACAATTCTTCTCTTGGTGGAAGGTCACAACCACTACTGGGCCAAGAGCCAATGACCATTTCCCACGAGTTCACTGACAATTTTATGTTTGTAACAATTCGGTATCAGAGCAAACCACCATTGTTCAAATCTTCGCGACTGCATTTGGCTAGTATAGTATAGTCGGGGACGTCTAAACACCAGTTTAGCGGGACTCACGTAAAATAGGATGCAAACCAGTTATTCAAATCCCGCAGGATATTAGTATTACTTACACCTTAAGGGTTTTGGTGCAACAATTAAAAATCCTTGCAATCTAACTATCCTTGCATAATTTTTACAATGAAGTAAAGGGGTTATAACTTGTAAGAAAGATTTTACAATTGGAGAAAAAATGTAATAAAAGGTAAAAAGTTTCCTATATCTATTGTCATCACAACAACAAATTGGTTATCACTCAAAACAGAAATGAGCACCATAATAACAACATCCAAGGAACTTCCTCCCTCTTATCATCTTCCCATACAAACCACAACCAGACCCTCTCAACAACAAATCTCTATTCTCCTAGACACCAAATGCACCACATCTCTCCACTATCTCAAACAAACCCATGCTCTCACCATAAGAAATGGTCTCTCCCAAGACAACTACATTGCTGGTTCACTACTAAAGTGTTACACAAACTCTAACTTCAACAGCTTAGTCTCTGCACTCAAGGTGTTTGATCAAGTGCCTCAACCACACCCCTTCTTATGGAACTTCTTGATTAAAGGGTGTTTACAGAATACCCAACCACAGAAAGCAATACTGTTTTACTTGCAAATGGTATCTTCGGGTTCTAGGCCTAATAAGTTTACCTTTCCTCCGTTGTTTAAAGCTTGTAGTGTTGCGGGTGTTGTGGAATGTGAAGGGATGCAGATACATGGACATGTTGTGAAATATGGACTTGGGGGTGATGGGCATATTAGTAGTAGTGGGATTCAGATGTACGCGTCGTGTGGGTGTGTAAAAGAGGCAAGACGGATGCTGGATGATAATGGGGAGGCCGATGTTGTTTGTTGGAATGCGATGATTGATGGGTATTTGAAATGTGGGGATATTGACAGTGCGAGGGAGTTGTTTGAGGGGATGATGGATAAGAATGTTGGAACGTGGAATGCGATGGTTTCTGGGTATGCGAGGTGTGAGAAGATTGAGGTTGCGAGGGAAATTTTTGATTTGATGCCAAGAAGGGATGATATCTCATGGAGTGCGATGATTGATGGGTATATTAAAGGAGGGTACTTTAAGGAAGCATTGGGAGTTTTTCATGAAATGCAAATAAGTGGAGTTCGGCCGAGGAAGTTTCTTTTATCAAGTGTTTTAGCTGCATGTGCAAATGTTGGGGCACTTGATCAAGGTAGATGGATTCACACTTATGTTCGAAAGAATTCGATGGAGTTGGACCCAATATTAGGAACATCTCTTGTTGATATGTATGCAAAATGTGGGCGTTTGGATATGGCTTGGGAGGTTTTTGAGAATATGAAACAGAAAGAAGTATACTCGTGGAATGCCATGATTGGAGGACTTGCTATGCATGGGCACGCAAAGGATGCTATTGACATGTTCTTGAAAATGCGGAGAGAGAGGCTGGATCCGGATGGAATCACGCTTGTAGGTATATTAAACGCTTGTGCGCATGCAGGATTGGTTGAAAAAGGCCTCCAATACTTTATTACTATGAAACGGACATATGGGATTGAGCCTGCGCTGGAGCATTATGGGTGTGTTGTTGATCTCCTAGGCAGAGCGGGACTATTAACAGAGGCGGAAGATCTTATAAAGTTTATGCCAATGCAACCGAATGCAGCTATGTGGGGAGCTCTTTTAGGTGCTTGCAGGATTCATGGGAATGTTGAAATGGGGGAGAGAGTTGGGAAGATCCTACTTGATTTAGAGCCTCAAAATAGTGGTCGATATGCTCTCTTATCAAACATATATGCAAAAGCTGGTAGATGGGATGATGTTGCACAAATTAGGACGTTGATGAAGGGAAGGGAGGTAAAGACAATTCCTGGATGCAGTTTAATAGACTTGGACGGTGTAATTCACGAATTCGTAATGGGAGATGGATCGCATTCGCAGATGAAAGAAATTCATATGATGTTGGAGGAGATCATTGAAAGATTGCAATCAGAAGGATATGTTCCAAACACCACACAAGTATTGTTTAATATTGATGAAGAAGAGAAAGAAACTGCACTTTGCCACCACAGTGAAAAGCTTGCGATTGCTTTTGCATTCCTTAAAACAAAACCAGGAACAATAATCCGCATTGTGAAGAACCTCAGAGTGTGTGAAGACTGCCACACTGCAACTAAGCTCATTTCACGTGTATACGACCGTGAGATTATTGTAAGAGATCGTGTGCGCTACCACCGATTTAGAAATGGAAATTGTTCTTGCATGGATTTTTGGTAAATTCAAGAGATACAAGTAACAAATCTGATACAAAAGATGCTGGGAGCAGATTACCTGATAAGCAGTGCACGGCAAGAAGAGTACGCACAGACAAGGCATCCGTGTCAGATAACCAGTCAGCAAGAAATCAAATGTGCAGCAATAACATTGAAATTCAAGACAACTTGTGTTCTGCAGAGGGTAGCATACACTAATTAATTGCGATGGATATATGGCTACCGAAATAATATGTAAATATGATGGAAGAAATTAAAGTTCTGGTAATTTATATGACATTTCATATTGAATAATTATCTGGTAAATTATGATCCAACTTCTCATAGTTCTACTGTACTGTTCCTAGGATTTACTTTTCAGTAAATCCTAAAGTTCACTAACTGACAGTACCTGAATGGACATTCCCAAATCCGAACTGTGTGCCTTTCAATTTTTAGATTTCAGCTTTCAATCTACAGTACTTTGATTTTGTTTTATAGCGAAGGAAAAAGTAAAAACATAAGCTTCATTTATCAAACAGTAACCTTTTACAATTTATAAATAGAAGTGTAAAAAACCAGCCTCACAAGATAGGCATAATCCTAATTGAACTGAACAAAATAAGTCCAAATCATGAAAAAAAAATTATCTGCCTATCACCTGCACAACATAGTCATACATTCCACATTGAAAATCTTGAAGAACCCCTGAACATCCTACAGTAGCTGCTCTCTGGCTGTGTATGACCTTGCACTCTGCACTCTGCACTGTGAAAGCGAAAGCATACTTGAATCAACTAAGGTATTCTTCATCATCTGAAACTAATATTGACACCTTCCACACACAGCTTTGCTCCTGTTGCCACCCAATATCCAGGAAGCTCCTCTAGTTCTCTCAACATCTCCTTTGTATCCACAATCTTCGACACCTTTGGTACCCTAGCTGGTGCTGGCGGTCCTTCAGGGAAAAACACTGAATTCGCCACTATTTTTACTAGCGGTAAAGCTGGAGTTTGTCCATACTGAACCTAGCACTAATCAATGTGGAAATGACGCCTACTTTTCGAGAAGGAGCCACTCTGACCTTTTACTCGCACAGATGAAACAATAGAATAAACAAGTCTCAAAAATAAAACAATTCTTATCCCAATATCTTTAATGTCTTGCCAAGCTTTAGTCACAGTTGACACTGAGTCATCAATTTGAGAACACGCTTGTGAAATTAAGATCCACTTAACGGGTTTGCAGTAGCCTTTTTGAGGTGGGAATCGTGGGATACCATCATCAGGATCGGAACTGAAATCTTCATAGAGTTGAAAGATCATAGGGAACTTTTTTCCCCTTCCAAGTATTAACATATACCACTCCCTCGTGGGTTCCCAGATACGACCTGCAAAAGGTGAATTATAAACCGTATATTTAATAGAAATGAAAAGGTTAGTTATCCGTCTTGATCATCACATTTTCTATAGCAGTTAGTCTTTTAGAAACAGTACCTAGCTAATTTTATGAAATACTATCGAGCAATCTATATTGTATGCGGAAACTGGCAATACAAAAAGTATAAATAAGTACAAAAACCTGTACGTAATAAGCAACCATTTCTGAAGACTTAAATGTGGTCATCATATGCAGATTACAAGCAGTCAAGAAGATTTCTAACTGGGGAGTTCTGTAAGAAATCACGCAAAAGACATTTTGCTTTGAGATTTCAGTATATCATAAGATAGAGGGGCCTTGACTTTGAAAAGGTTATCCAAAAGGACAAGAAACTATGGGAGAAGATTATATGTGCCCTTGTTCATCTTAGGATGTCAACTCTAGTCTAATAGTCGACCATCATTGCAAAAGCAATATCAGAAAGCAAAATGTTAATCTAATCTGTAGATAATGGTAATATATTCAAAATTAAATACAATTCATTCATGGAATTCGAATTGTATAAGCATTTCATGTTCCTTGAGAAAGAATATTTGCTCACCTGGACCCAGGGGCGGAACTAGGAGAGGACTTACCTGGGCTATAGCCCCGGGGTAAAACTTTTGCAAAACCAAAAAGAAAATAAAAAATTTTAGACCCACCCACCTCTTCACCTTTCTTCCTCTCTCTGCGAACTGGAACCTCTTTCTCTCTCTGCGACTCTACCTTTCTTCACCTTTCTTCACCAATTTTGAGGTTTGTCAAAAACTAAACCACTTCACCTTTCTTCTGTAACATCTTTCTTCTGTAACATCTGGAAGATGAATTTTGACTTTTCTTCACCAATTTTCATTGCTAATCAAATTCATAGCTTAGCAAAGACCCAATTTTCATTGCTTATCAAATTCATAGCTTAACAATTAACATTTTTTTTATTTTCATTTCTTATCAAATTCATAGCTTAACAAAGACCCAATTTGTATTTTTTTTATACAGGAGCAGGCGAGCAACACGTTTGATTTTTGAATTTTATTGGGTAATTGGATTGCACCCTGGAGTCCTGGACATTGCTTATCAAGGTGATTTAAGACTGTAGTTTCTGATTGATTTTCATGGGTTGATTACTTGATTGTAGTTTCGCAAACTTAATTAAAACCTGGACCTTGCTTATCAAATTTACGATTTGGGTTTTTTTGTTTCCAAACACTTTGGGTATTTAGAAACTCTTATTGTAGTTTGATGATCAAACTTTGATCTATAAATTGCAGTTTGATCTCTAAATTGTCCTCTGATTGTAGTTGGGTTTGTATATATATTTGTATAAATTGGTGCTATATTTTACTAAAATGTTAATTGTTAGCATTTTAGATTATGTGTTTTGTCCTGTGATTGTAGTTGGGGTTTGAAGTTTATTTCAACTTCTAATGTTATTTACACATTTTAAGCTTGTATCTTATTGTTGTAGGTTAGAATGCAAAGAAAAATTTCATCATTTTTCAAGAGACCAAATGGCAATCAATTGAAAGGTAATACATCTTCTGCATTTAACAGTTCCGAACAGCGTCTTTTTAAATTGTAAAGACTTGAACCAAAATTTGGTCCTTCTGTTGAACTTGAAGAACATGTTGAACCAATAGAGGTTATTGTTGCTCCTATAGAATTAGATGAAATTGTTTCACATAAAGTTTTGATCTGAGAAACATCTGTTGTTTTTGGCCAAGTAATCCGAGTGTTATTTTGATCTGAGAAACATCTGTTAGCTTAAATATTCCCTATGATATACCTCAGAGCACCAATGACTTATGGAAGAATATTAGTCTGTCATTTTTATAATATCATCCAAAGACTTCAGAAAAAGATTTCAAATTGGCAAGGCAAGCTTTTATCAGGGGGAGGCAAACTAATTCTCATCAAACTTGTCTTAACTTCTATGCCAATTCATTTGCTCTCTTGTCTGGAAGTGCCTGTGATCAAGCACATTAACAAATTATTTGCAGATTTCTTTTGGGGTTCACATAAAGGCAATCCTAAAAAGCATTGGGTGGCTTGGGGAGTTTTATGCAAGAAGAAGGAAGGAGGGCTGGTTATCAGGAGCCTTGAAGATATTAAATACAGTTTTATCCTTTAAAATGTTAAAATTTTCTACATAAAGATTCTCTGTGGTATGAGTTTTTAAGAAACAAATATGGTGAGAATAACAAAATTCCTTCTAATGCCTCCCACTAATGGAAACATGTGGCTGGCTTGTTTCAAACTGTAAAGGCCAACACTCCAGTCCAATGGAAGATCATTCTCACCAACAGGTTCAAGATCAATGCAATACCAGACAAAGCCGTGTGGGACTTAAGCAAGAATGATGAATTTACTCTCAAATCAGCATGGGAACTCTGAAGAGGTGAGTACCTTATATATGATAAATTAGTTTTCTCCTCTTAATTTATTTTCAAATATCCCTATAAAATTACTAATATACCCTCAAAAAAAAATTCAACCCCCGTAATATATTAGCCCCCCCCCCCCCCCAACTTCAAATCCTGGTTCCGCCCCTGCCTGGACCTGTGTTAACAAAGAGCTTGGGGACCAGAAAAGTTACTGGAGCCAAGGTGAGCCATATTTCCTGCACTGAGAACCAAGAGGAAGATCTTCTTATACAGGAGCCCATTGTTTAGGTATCTGGAACTCCAAAATTTGATGAAGCTCCTCTATTGGCGGCCTAGCCACTACTTAATTAAGCACTTTCATTACTGAGGCAAGAATTAAACAGAGAAAAAACAAGAACACAAAATAACTGACCAGGTTAATAATATCAAAATCTGGAAATCCGTAATGTTGACTATAGTTTAGATTTGTTTTTTTTTTATGTTTAACTTATTTAGACTGAATTTCAGATGTTCAGTTTGTTTGATAATCTTCATCGCTATGTATTTAATTGAGATGATACCACTTCTTTTCTATGATTTCTTATACATCTTAATCGTCTAGGCCGGCCCTAACAGAATAATAGAAGTATTCCAGATATGTCAATATAATTACTGTAAATCCTTAAATTTAACAGAATAAAAGGCTGGTAGCAAAGCTTGGCTTCCCGGAAGAACTAACAACAGCCAAATATTACTTCAAAATCAAGTACTATGGTTGTCTACCTCTAGAAAGCACCAACTGTTTAGGAGCATACATAAGTCAAATATTCTGTATATTTGATATTGGGATAGTTTATGTAATTCATAAAGAGAGGAATAACCAACTAATTGCCCACGGATGACCAACAGAAAATGTCAAATAAGAGCCATGTTTACACTAAAATCTTTGGGATGGAGAACGGATGAGTTTTATTCGGTAAAACCTGGAGTTGGAGAAAAATAACTGTTATCTAATTCCGTGTGGTCTTTTAACAATCTAGGAGTCCATCTCATATTGAGATCATAAGAGAATTAAAATGGAAAAAATATGATCTTCATTCACAATGTGTTATCTGTTAAGGGTGAACTCGAACTATGTTGGTCGAAGCTCTGTGGAGCTCAAGGAACGAGCTCGGAATTCGCTATGCTTGTCGAAGCTCATTGGAGCTCGTGGAACGAGCAAGGATCGAAGTCGGAGTGAAACAGATTGAAAATGAGATTTTCAATGTTCAGATTCGAACTGGTTTTGGTACCTGAAATTCGAACTGATTAAGTTACCTGAAGATTCGAGCTGGTTATGTTAACTGAAGACTCGAGCTAGTAAAGTTTCATGAAGACTCGAACTGGTTCTGTGCGAACTGCTGAAGAAGGATTTAAAGTCCGTTGAAGTATGACAAGACAGATCGCCAGCTCACTGGACAAGACGACGGAGCTGTTAGACCTTACAACTGCAGCAGTGTAAAATCATGGCGTCAACACCAACTCCAGGATATCCGGAGAGTACCCTTGTAATGTGACCTAACATAGGAAGGGCTGAGTCATTCTGGTACGTAGGAGTCCGCCTCGAGATCTGTACTACTTGTTATTAGTTCTCTACTATATAAATAGTACTGAGGTTATGTTTTAAGATGATGTGAGTTTAACCTTAAGAGTTAAGGTTTGAAGAGACTCCATTAGAAAGCTTTGAGAAATCTTGAGAGATCATTTTTATAACCTATTTGATTATAGTGGATTGTTCGCGGGAGTGGTTTTTTATCCGTAAGGATTTTCCACTTCCCTCCTCCGGGTAAATTACAGTGTTTTCGATTTCGAATCTTTCTGGCGTTTTCGTTTATCGTTCTGAGCGTGGAATTGGGATTAGCTACCCCTGAGATTTCCCAACATTATCATCTGACAAATTTGTAGAGCAATGGAAAAATCAGGTGAATTTCTCTATGGATCAGATGATAATGGATTCCTCCCCCTGTTAGTATGTTCAGACTAAATGCAGATGGATCTCTTAAGCAGTTAAGCACGATAAATGTGGTTGTGGAGCTATCATAAGAGACCGTCTAGGCACTACTATTTCATCTGTTACAGGGGAATGGCCTCCTCTAACAGTATCATGCCATTAATTCAAGCAATTGAACTAGGCTTGAAGCGGGCTGCCAGAAGTAAGAGGATTACTAGGTTTGTCTCATCTCTGGTTCAACCACTACTAAGAGTGCCCCACTCTGAGAAGTAAAGTATACTATAACAAGAATATTTTCCATGAAAAGTGATCTGGAGCACATTCAGATTGAACATGTGTACAGAGAAACGAATAGGGCTGCTGAATATCTTACTTGTTTTTATCCGATTAGTTGTTTCTTAGTTAAACCCCCTAGCTCCTTTGCCAAGGATCATAAGAAGACAACGCTTGAGGATGCTAGTGGGAAGTGGTATGAAAATTTGTAATGCTCTTCTTCTAACCTAGTTTTTTCTTAATATATAAAATAGGTATATATATATATATATAAGTATTAAGACATCCTTAACCCCTTTTAATTATCAAAAAAAGCAAAAATCCTTCAACTATTCAAAATTATAACTTCTTTCAAATTTTAAGGTTACATATGCACTTCTCAGACATGTCTTTGTGCGTATGCTCATTCGGGCCAAGGGGATTCTCTTTCTATTGTATAAATTATGTTTATAATGTTGTTTAGTTTACATGCTGTGAAATTCTTTTTGGCTGATGTGCAGATGGTTTCTTACTGTACCAAAAAAAAAGAACTTGGTAAGTATCAAACTAAAAAATTTCTATAGCGGACTTTGTGACCAGTGCTGCAGTAATCCTACTAGTTCTGAACTACATTCAAAAGAGGGGCAAGATAATTTCACCAATTCTGCGTATATTGAATATATCGAGTTATATTCTATATTCCTTTATAATATGTCGCATTTTTATAATAAGCATCTCGATAACAAAAAATGCTTAATACACAGGGGGAGAAATGTATACCATCTATGTAGCGATTTTTCACTAGGCTAGAGATTGTGATATTAGAACCATACAATAAACATATTTATCATGGGTTTCAAGCGTTTCATGGGGTACCTTTCGTTTTTAATACGTAGTTAGAATTCAAGTTAAAGCTTCCATTGGCATCTTTAAAAAATCTCCTGCCAGGGAACTTCAACATTTTTTTGCCCTTTAGTTGGCAAAAGAGTTGAATTATTTTGCTCCTGTAGATGAATGACATCTTTACCTCCATTTTTTACCCCAACACTAAGGGGCCGTTTGTTTTTTTGCTTCTAAGTCTGAGTGAGTCTGAATCTGAGTCTGAGTCTGAGTGAGTGTCTAAGTTTGAGTGAGTGTCTGAGTCTGAGTCTGAGTCCACTTAGAAGCGTTCACTAGCTGAGTGGATGCATTTGAGTGTTTGTTTTTTGTCCGAGTCTGAATGAGTATTAAAATAGACAAAAGACCAAAATACCCTTATCAATTTATAAGGAACCACCACCACCACCACCACCACCCCTTCGTCAGCGCAACATCAACACCACATATACATAACAAACACATAGGAAAGAACTTGTATATATAGAAAACATAAATACATAAAAACCCTTTCGTTAGCGTAACGTCAGCACCACATATACATAACACATAGGAAAGAACTTGTATATATAGCAAATATAAATACATAGAAACCCCTTCGTCAGCACCACATATATATAACAAACATATAGGAAAGAACCTGTAAATATAGCAAACATAAATACATAGAAAATGACATGTATATATAGCAAACACAAATGCATAAATACTTAAAATCAAATAATTTTAACATTGGTTTGAAGTTAATACAAATAAGGCAAATATCATAATCTTAAGAGCTATTACAAATACGTAAACAAATAATTTCAATCAAGACATAAGGGCTTCAAGGAAACTAACACGCTGCTCTTGACGAAGCCTGATAAACATTAACCTGTAAGTGTGCTCATTGGATCCTCCCAAGAACTTCAAACTCTTGAAAAATAATGCATTATCTATCTCATATGAACTGACTATTTCCTGTAATACTTGTACAACTGCATCACTGGTGTCATCATTGCTACCAGAAGTATGACTAGCTCCTTGGGCAGTAAATACAGATATCAGAGATTGGACCAACTCCGTTGGTTCCAATGGTTGAACTGCCGCAGCTGATCTTCTCCAGTATGATTGAGGCGCAGGGGTACGAGAATGAGAAGTACTACCATGAGTAGGCTCCCTTACTGGACTGATGGGGGCATCATAAGAAGGAATGGCTTCACCATCCCAAGGATAATCAACTCCAGCGAGGGGAACTTGTGTATCATCAACGTTCATATCATCAGGTAGAGGAACGTACTCTGACTGTTGGGTGGAGGAGGGTACACTTGTCATACCTGAAGACCATGCAAAATCCCCAGTAGCAGATAGACCATCAAACAGTTTCTCCAGCAAATCTCTATGCTGAAGAGGAGCGATCTTATACTTATTCGCCTCATAATTTACCTGTAAACAAATATGTAAATAGATGTTTAAACATAAGTATTTATTGTTATATAATCAAATTGTAATGTCATTATTCTCATTAACTTACCGCAATGATATTTGCCCAAACTTCTTGAGGCCAATCAAAGGTGCCTGATACATGATCATATCCATGGCCAGTCCGGTTTATCAACCCTCTCCAGATTTGCCATTGCCTCCTCAAGTAATCCCATTGGTTCTTCAGTTCCTTATGTTGCAAAACATGAAAATCTTGTATGTTATTCAGCTCATCTTTCACCGTCTTCCAACCTAGAGCATTTAGAGATGTTCCAGACAGTCTATGCAAGTCTATTTGTGTTTGACATTTTATGATAAAGTCAAGTCTGAACTCTGGATGTTGCTGGAAAAAGCTTTTTTTCTTTGGTAGTATCGGTGGTGGTATCGTTGGTGGTATCGACATAACTACACATTTCAAACAAATAGACAAATTAGTTAAACAAAACATATTGCAGATAATAGTTGGTGGTATTGTACAACATAAGCATAAGCAAATAACAAATGGATGGTCAACATATTGCAGATAATAGTTAACATAAGAACATTTACCACCAACTTTATGGATGCTTCAATAAGCCTAGAAGAATGTAAATGGATGGATAGATGCTTTTAAAGAATCTTGAAGAGAAGGCATATATATTTGATAATACAGTTAGATGCTTTTATTAATGGTGAATATATGCTTATAATTTTGAGATAACACAGTTATAAATTTTGAGAATCCATAAGCAGTAACTAATTAAGGAAATAGATAAAGAGCCTTATACATAGACAACAAACTTCAAGCGAGATCTTTGCTTTCGGCCCAAGTGTCAAGTTCTTTCCACAGAAGCCCATCCAATGGAGGGTGTGAGATCTCACATTATCTTCTCTATATTCTTTGTATATGCCTAACAGCAAGCCTTAACTCGTTAAATCACCTGAAGCATTCAATGCACGCCAATGACAACAAAATGTTCCCACATTGAGGCTATATTATGACATTGTATAAGGAGGTTATCTACTGTTTCCATGTATGATGTGCTTCATGTGCACAGTAAAAACTAAGGCTTCCCATCTATATCCATCTCAACATGTCTCTTGTCAATGTCTGCTTCCATTTCACCCCCAAAAGAACAAAAAAATTTGGAAGGTATCTTCAAACTTTGTGCATAGGCAGTTTATAACAGTTTACCCCCAAATGCTTGTTTGTGTGCTTTGCTAAAATGAGGAACAAGCAAGTATAGTAGAATGTTCTTAAAACCATGAACATCAATAGAGCTTAAGATTAAAACTCAGTATAAACAGTATGTTGATAAAATAGGATTTTCTACTATGGATGTTATATATCCTATAAGATTAAAACTTAAGCTTAACTATGGTTGTTTTGATATTTTGTTTGAACACAAGTACATGAATAGCAAGAAATGGTAGCAACTGCAATGAGCAATACAGAGGAAGATGAATTATCCCCCCTAATTATTTTTAAAGGCATAGAACACCTAGCTACAAAATACCCAGATTTTGGGAAACAATTTAAAGAACTGCATGATCAATATCAAATGATGGTTACAAATAATGGAGGCAATACTGAATGCCCAGATGAAGATAGTAATACAAAACTGCAGGTAGTAAACAAGGAAGGATACACACTACACCAACTGCAAGCCAAAAACAAAGTGATGAACTAGAGAGCAGTGTTGAATCAGGCAACCCAATGAATAGATTACAAATGATGGTGATACCACAAGATCATAGTACAAGGGCTTTACAAATGATGGTGTAACCTAGACTTCCTACCAGTATGTTTACGTCAAATAAAAAGAGGGTATTTGATTCACTGTCATAACAGTGGTGAGACTTCTTGTGCAGAAAAGAAAGGAAATTAAACTGAACTTGCACATCCATCCAGTTGAACATACTATGTAGAAAAGCCTAGAAACAAATGATGAGCCCAATCAAGTCTCAACCTTGATGGCCTTATTCACCTCATAAAGCAGTCTGTCAACACCCAGGTATAAGCATCTAGTACATATATACAGGGATAAGGTAGTCAACATGATTAATACCTTCATATATAATTTTCACTTAGGGCACCAAATTTTAGTCAACAGGCTATGGATAACTCTGTTGCACTATGTACATAAGAACTGAATTTTGAGAAGCATTATAAGAAATGCAAATCATTCTATATGTAACTGCCTAACTGTTATCCATCTGTAAGCCTGTCTGTATATAGAAGTGCATATATTTATTTTTTTGTATATATCAATGCATCTGTTATCCATCTGTAAACCTATGAACCTATGGATAGAAAATGGATGGAAAGGACACTAGCTGACTAGGTTCATTGACATGTAAACAAACAAATAGAATCAAACAATCATTAATATTACAAGCATCTATCCATTTTCATATAAATGATCCAATAACTAATAAACATTTATCAACAACAAATGTAATCAAACACCGTTTCATAAAATAAAATAGTCTTACATGCTCCCTATTTTAAAGATGCTTGAATATGTTTTACAAAAAAGAACTCATACAACTTTTAAAGCACACTACTTCTTTGGCTTTATCTTTGCTAGGTCTTCTGTAATGGATTGAAGCATTTTCATTTTAGCTTGGGCCAGAGCCAACTCTATTTTGTACTTGATCTCCAAATCTTCAATAGTTGTGGAGGTAGCAAAGGTAGGAGTGGCAGTGGTAGAAGGAATCGAAGTAGATGATTCACCATTTACTTCCTCAAACCACTTGAGGAAACCACAACCTCTCTCCTGCTTACTCTTTGAGAGTGGGCAACAGTAAAATCTTTTTTTACTAATAGTTGCAGAGCGCAACTTACATGGACCATTTCTACAAGGGCAAGGCAAATACTCATCCACCCAACACCAGAACCCACAATCCCTAGGTGTCTTTTGAAATATGCAAATGTAAAATAAAGAAATAGTAATAGATAATAAAATAAAAAATTCAATATAAATAATAAAATACAAAATATACCGCGTACAGGCACTTGTAATATGCCCTATTCGGATTGTCAGAGCTATGAGAAATTAATATAACCCCATTCCCACAAATGCAGTTGTAAATCACTATTAAACTGCAAGTTATTTTCTACTAATAACACCACATACCAGAAAAAAAAATGTAAATTGTAAATAGATGTTGTCCCAGCATAAACAACATATTGCAAAACCATTGTTAAAGAGTTATTGTTTACAATAAACTAAATCACTCTACAATAGCGGCATTAGCATTGTTTAGTGCTAATTATGCTACAAGCATATCTCTTTGAGTTATAGCTGCTGCATGCTCAACTTGCCCAAATAAGATAGCATAAGGTGGCAACTCTGCAACATGCACTTCTTCATTTCCCTCAACACCAGCATCATCACTCTCAAACTGCTTAAAGAGTTCATCATTCAGAGAAACCCTTCTTAAATAATTGTGAATTGTTATGCATGCAACCACAATGTTTCTCTGTGTGGGAAAGTCATAAGAAGGCATTGATCTGAGAATAGGAAACCTTGCCTTCAGTACACCAAAGCTTCTCGCAATTACATTTCTTAGTTTAGCATATGCATGATTAAACAACTCTTGTGGGTTCCTAGGCCTTTGTCCATGCCTATAATCACTCAACCAGTACCTAACACCTCTATAAGGGGTCATAAAACCTCTTGTTTGTGCATAGGCAGCATCACATAGATAATATTGCTCTGAAATAAGGAAAGTTAACATGAGGAGACATACAAAGAGTGATAAGCATCAACAAAACGAGAATGACCATTACCACGAGTTGGAGGCATGAGGAAGTTGTGGACTGGCTTGTTCAGTGTATCTGTCAAAACCCTAGAATCATGGGCAACTCCTTCCCAACCAGCAACAACATACGTGAAATACATGTCAAAATCGCATATGGCCATCACATTCTGGAAGCAAATCCCTCTACCTCTTCCTCTGTAAGGTGTTTGATCCTTTACTGGAATACTTGCAGGAATTAGTGTACCATCTAGTGCTCCTACAACTCCTCTGAAAACCTCTTTCCTAAGTTATTTATGATGTCTAATTGGCCTTGGTGGTTCATCAAAGTTAGTGGGAACTATCATCTCTTTTGAAAATTTCATCATTGCATCAAGACATTCATGGAAGACTTTACTGGTTGTAGTAGCAGAATGTTGAAATAAAGTGTTTATAGCTCTATTTCGCATGTTGTGTGCAATGATGTGTAAGAATATTGCAAGCTTCTCATCGACATATATATGCTTACTATCCCTCAACAACCCAGTATCTCTGAAGTGGGCAACTAAAGATCTGAAAGAGTCTGGCTCCATCCTCATCATATTATACATTACAGTACTAGGACCTTCTAGGAGTTCTTGGACATATGCCTTGCCAGTGCGAACAGAAGTACATAGTCTTTGGCGGACCCTCCTATTTTGTTTGACTATCTGGTTGTACAAAATAATAATAGGAAGAATACCTAATAACCATTGAACCTGATTCATTGTCCCTAAGAATACATAATAAAAAAAATAGTATCAAATAATAGAAGAGAACATCCAATCCAATATTGGTAATCCTAATAGACTCAGACTCAAATACCCACTACTTTCATAATTGCATCAAAGAGAGAAAATATATGAAAGCTAGCAAGAATTCACATAATCCCCTACAAAGCATCTTTCCTAAATAGATGGACAAAACATCCTTCCCAAACTTTAACTTGTCACCAATCCCCTACTAATGATCTTCCTAATTTTCAGGTTTATAAACAGAATGGATTACAGATATCACAAAGCAAATCACATCTCACAAACAGAATGGATTACAGACATAAATTGTAAACATTATTAATCTATATCAAAATTATACTAAAATGCATTCAGCACAAATCCCATATTCACAAAATAAGAACTTACCAGTAAAGCAGGATATGGTTCAAACTTATCCAATCCCCAAACTTTCCCAGTTAAAGGCTCTGAAAGCTGAAATCAAACAATTCAAATGTAAGCTTCGACTGGTCTCGACATAACTGTATCAGCTTGACAAATAAAAAAATTAGATAGATATACAAACAAATGGATATACAAACAGCATATACATTAACATATGGATATACAATAGCAACATAAACAGAGGTCTGAAGTTGCTAACAGTTGCCAAACAATTGGATATACATTAACAGATGGATATACATTAACAGCATAAACAGCTGCAATCAAAACAAGGATACATCAATAACAACAAACAAGTAATAACTCATTAATAGTACGAAGATTTACTTTATAGATATCTATAATAATAGGAGTCATGCAAATGCAAGTGCAACATGGACATGGTAAAAACCAGTTCGACCTTAACTTCAGTTAACTCATCCATCAATTTCCTTATCTCCAAGCACAACTTTGTTTATCAATGTTTAATCTTCTAACTCTGATCAGGCCTTGGTGAATAACTTGTACCTAGAAGACTGGATCATCAAGTATGTACCTAGAAGAATGAAAGATGCTCTACTGAAGGAATGAAACCAACCTGCAAATTTTGTAGTATCTAGAATGGAAGCCTCTACTCACAGTGCCTTGTGTTAAAGTAGTCTAACAGAACAATCAAAGTTTCTTCACTTAAGAGGGATAAAGATCTCACAGAGAGAGCCATACTTGAAAAAGAAAAGATTCAAGCTGTGATTTTTTGCTTCTTTGGGTGTCTCTCTCGGTTTGGTTTTGAAGATTTTGCACTAAAACAAGGCTTGCTCTGAGATTTTTCAATAAATATTTCAGGTAAACATACACAGAGAAGGAACCTGTAGAAACATAGATGTTTCATGTTTTACTTTAAAAGGTTTATGTTTCTTAGCTTAATTTTCTCTTTGTGCACCTTATCGAGAAACCCCGAGAAGATTTGAAAGTTGAGATGGTTTGAGCTTTTGGGGTGAGATTATTTTTTGCATGAAGGGTTATAGAGCTGGAGAAACATATGTATCAGATTCAAGTCCATCAAATCAACATATTCAACCATTACCATACTCTATGTTACATCATGGCATCACCACTACTACTACATCTCCAGCTAACAACTTCATGTATTCTTCAACAAAACCCCATTCATGTTTTCAGTTTTTTTCTTTTCTCTATCAGCTCTCCTTCTGTCTGCAAAATCCAAGCTTTTAAATCAAGGACTACTTCATAGGACTTTTTCCTTATTTTATTAGTAGTTATATTTGTTAACTTAGATGTTGATTATGGTGTTTTGATGATTAGGAATCAACATAGATCAAGTTTTGATTTTGGGGAGTTGGAAGAAGTAATTGTTTTTCAAGGAGTTCAGTTAAGAAATGATGAAGCAAGGAAAAGTATGCCTCTCTTTCCTTACTCCTTTTCTGATGTTTATTACTGAGCACAACCAACTCCCTATTTCCTTACTCATATGAACTTCTTGTCCTATTTTTGTTGTTTAAAAGGCATGAAAGATATATATATTTTAGTATAATTTGAAGTTTTTGCTATGTTTTTCTTGTGAAGATGCAGTCTTTGGGTGAATACTTATGTGATCTTTGTGTTTATGTTTGCATATTTTTTTTCAGGGAAGCTCAAGGTCATAATGGGCATATTCCTGATTTTTGATACATAAAGAGAACAACTCTCCTCGATCAAGCTTATAATGGGCATGTTCCTCCCACCCCTTTTTCTTCTTCCCTTTTCTAATTCCTAAGTTTTTGTTTATGCCTTTATGGAATTACTGTCAAGGCATGGTTAAAACATTGATGTCACGGTAGTTGGGGATTAAATATGAATCCCAAATTTCTAGGGTTTCATTAATATGGAACAGAAGTATATTTCTTAAATAGTAATCTTTCTTTGGCTTGCAGATAATCAGCGCATATTTCTTGATCAAAAAAGAGTGTCTCTTTGGCTTGCAATAATTCATATCAATAATTTATACAGTAATCTTTACGCACCTATTCTTGATCGAGGAGAGCTGTTCTTGATCGAGGAGAGCTGTTGGAGATCAAGAGAGTTGTGGAGGAGAGCTATGGAGGAGATGATTTTAGCAAAGGGTTCTCGGAAGAGTGATCGAAATTGGGTTTGGGAGCTGGGATTTTTTTTTTCCTTCTGAACTAATGATTTTTTTTTTAATTTCGAGTTTTGTTGAGGGCAATTTGGGCATAAAATTTAGACTCAGAGTCAATCTCAGCAATAAGCAGGCTTATTGGGGCTGACTCAAATCAGCCCAAATCACTTACTCTTACTCTACTCAGCCACTAAATGAAAGAAAAACAAACGCTTCTAAGTGACCCAAATCATTGACTCCACTCAGACTCAGACGACTGAGTGAAGTCAGCCAAAAAACAAACGCCACCTAACATGAGTACCATATTTCTCAACAAACCTGCAAGATCATGTTTAATAAGAGGTACAAGCCGAGAAGTAGTAATAACAATTATACACCAGGTCTCCGAAGTAATATTTGGCACCTTGGATTGTGTCTTGGGAGGACGTGAGTGAGAATGGTAAGTTTTGTGGGCTAGAACTGGCAGCCTGGATTGTGATGGAAGACCATCCGACCGTTGATGTACACTTAACAAAATCACAACTTTTCAGTTAACTAACATGCAATGTAAATTTGTAATAAAAAGAGCTCTCTGACTTCACCTACTAGTGTGCAAGTTATCGGTATGCATCAAGCGTGCCAACTACCTATCAAACCTTCTATGTGATAATATACCTGCACAACCCCAAAGTTTTTACTTTCTCTGAAGATGAGCAAACCAGCAGCTCTAAGACCAACAAAATGTTTTATTAAGTGGTATCCGCCTCCGCAAGTACCGATATATTATCCACGAACTACAAATAGAAGACCATTTTCCTCGTTGTCAGTCGCAAAACATCTACTCCAGTACTAAACCATTTTCTCAATGATTGAGTCTAAAACCCCTTAACCTGTTGAATTGTCCCTGAGAAGAAAGCACTCCAGTGAAACTCTGCACATTCGACCAAAGCATTTTTGTTTCACAAAACTCTAAATACATCAAAGTCACAAAATTGTAAAATCTTTTCCATACCCACCTTACGTAAATTTCATGGCCGTTCTACTCTATTTCTCGAACCATTACGCTCATTGGCCATCCCATGAAGAATGCAACTTTTCTAGCAAGCTAAAATTCTCAGAGCTAGTACGAATATACTTATCCTCATTCCTCAACCTTTTTACATTGACTTTTCAAGGGTTTACCTGTATTAGCAGTAAGTTGTCAAGTTCTGAGTTGCTTTGTTCGAGCTTTTTCATCTGGTCCATGACGTTTTGAAGCTTAACTTTCATCCCTCCTCGTTGAATTGAACCCTTCAATGTGAATTGTACGGTTTGGAAATATCTCATCAGCTCTTTTGATATCCCCGTTAATCTAACAGATGAACTTTCTGTTTCTAATAATCTCCCCAAAACAGCCTCTGTTGTGACATCTGTGAAGAGCAATTCTTCTTGTGCAAAATGTAACTTTAATTTCAGATCTTCATTGTGTCTAGATTCTCTTAGCTTCTTTTTAAGATCCAACTCACTTGTCAAAGAATTTTCCAGCAATCTTGGAATAGGCTGTCGTTGTTCAGTGGTCTGGTATGAATCTTTAACTTTGTATTCGTGCATGAAAATTGATCATTATCAGAAAATTCTGCATCCTTCCCATTAGAAGCTGTCATATGTACACTTCAGTAACGCAAATAAGAAAGAAAAGAAATAGGCTTCACGACTTACAATGTTCTTGCCAATCAAAGGTGGATAAAGACCTCTGGAATTTGGCAGATTGCATCTTCACACCGCTACTTGATCCTGGGTCCGCTTTAAAGATTTTTCAGAATCATGCAACTTCTCTTCCAATTAGATAAAACCGCCTTCCAAGTGTTCACACGAAGATTGCAGTAAGTGCAATACCAATAGCATTGACATATTACTTTTGCAGGCCATCTAGTTTTTAGGTTTATAGTTCACAGTTGATTTGAATCAACATATAGCTACTATACGTTTAACCTAAGAAATGTTCTCGCTTGGATAACAAATAACAAATAAAGTCCTCTAATAATTAATTAATAATCATGAATATAAGGCTACTATAAATGCAACATGTCTATAAAGAAATCAATTGTACCATCAATTATTGATATTAGATAAGCAAAGATCTCATTACATAAACAAAAGATGACATCCATTTACAAGGCCTTGTATGCATATTTAGTAAGACATGACTGAAGATACATAGACATAGTCAGATACTGCTTAACCAAGCCACAAATTAGACCTCTAAGATTGCATAAACCTTCTGAGTTATAGCTTCAGATACTAACTACCAATTTGCTTCAATAAGCATAGCAATGAAGATAAATCTTTAAAATCTACTTGATGTGATCTCATTCCTTTGGTTATGCCCACACTAGCAAACTCAACACTGAATCAGAAACAGAGTTTAAGCCAAAGGGCACTTACCCTTCATATCTTGTTGTTCAGCCAAAAACTCGTTGAACTTCTTAGCTCTTTCTCTCATACTAGCAATTACCTTGCCCGTCTCGTCATGTATCTGTTTGGGTAAATAAACCTCCAAATAATCAAACCATTCCCCCAACGTCATCTTCTCTAAATCTAATTTCTTCCCAGCGTTTTCAGCATCCGTAGGAACTAATTTTTCATCAATACAAGGCTGGTTATCATTGGACTCATTGGGAATTTCTTGTGCCGAATGTGATTCCGTGGGTATCTTTGAAGACTCGGATATGTTTGGAATTGGAACATCTTTGGAAGCTTCATTTTGTAAACCTTTTCCCTTTCTCAAACCTACTCGCCGTGTCTGCTTCTCTTCAATGGGAGGCACATCCTCTGAAACATTTGAAACCGCTTTCTTCCTCCCTCTAGTAGCGACTCCCCGTGATTGCTTTTCCTCGAAAGGAACTTCATTACCAACTCTTTTGAAGTCATCAACTTTCTCCAACTCAAACACATCCTTCGATACATTTGAAGCCGCTTTCTTCCTCCCTCTTCTAGAGACACCACGGGTTAGTTTCTCCTCCACTAGAGTCCCATTATCAACATTTTTAGAGTTATCAACTTTCTCAAACACTAACACATCCTCCAAAATATTTGAAGCCGCTTTCTTCCTCCCTCTTCTAGCGACACCACGAGTTAGTTTCTCCACCACCGGTGCCCCATTATCATCATTTTTAGAGTTATCGACTTTCTCAAACTCAAACACATCCTCCAAAACATTTGAAGCCGCTTTCTTCCTCCCTCTTCTACCGACACCCTGAGTTTGGTTTTCCTCAATAGGAACCCCATTTTCGACTCCTTTAGAGTCGTCAACTTTCTCAAACTCAAAACCCAAACTAAATTCCGCGGGCTTATCTTTTGCTGCCCTAGTGCTTCTCAGTGGTAATCGGCGATTCTTACTAACCTCAACAGGCACATCTTCCACAACAACAGTCTCCACAGTGGAACGCTTACTAATCTTTGAAGCAGCTCCGCGTTTGGGAATTCTCCTTATCTGATCATCTACCCTTACTTCCTCGACAATGTCTTCATCACCACGGACACCAAAACCCTCTCTCCGATTTCCATTACGCCTCGAACCCCTCCTCACCTGATCATTCTCTACCTTCGATTCTTCAACAATTCTAACTTTAAGAGACGTAAACTCTCCGATTTTAATCACATCTCCATCACTCAAATCAAAACCCTTCATCCCATCAATCTGAACCTCATTAAGACAAGTTCCATTAGAGGTTTCTAGGTCAAAAACAACCCAATTTACATCTTTAAACTCAATTAATAGATGTTTTGAACTAATCCCAGCGTCTTTAATTGTAAATGTGTTACCTTTAACAACTCTGCCGATTCGAATCGTGGATCCAGGTTTGCAATCCAGAAGCTCTCCTTCTCGAGGTCCTTTCTCCACGAACAATTGAAGTAATGGTCCTTCCATGTTGAAGATCAATCGAAACCCTAATTTGCAAAAATTGATTTGGGGATTTTGGAGCCCAAAGAGATTTGGGGGAAATTAGGTTGGAAATGAAATTTCGCGCCTGATTTTTTTTTTCTCGAAATTTGAAAGACCCGGTATGGGTGCAGAACCGGGTTGGATTTAACTCGGAACAAAAATATGTCGCGACTAATGAGATACAATTGTCGCGGTGTACGGCTTCAAAAAGTTAGTGTGACTCTAAGCCCTTTTTTTTTTTTAGGCAAAAGAGAAGAATAATATATTACTCTCCTATAAGCGGCGGGGTAGAAGAAAAATCCTCTCTAAGCCTAGGTGCTGGGCAACCTCCATCCCTCTAAGCGCTGCGATCGCCTCAGCCTCTTTTGGGTCAGCTGCTCTGGACAGACCATAACCTGCACATAAAATTAAGTTTAGGTGGTTTTTAATAGTGAAACCCGATCCCCCAGGCTTATCCTGGGTGGTCCAGGAGGCATCTACATTGATGATATGCCATCCCTCCTGGACCTGGTATTAGGTCTGGCTCTGCCTAATGGTGTGAATCGGGTTCGGAGAGGTTAGAGGGCCGGCGCAGAACTGCTTAGCGTGCTGCAGGATTTCCCTCGTCGTCTTGGCTTGCTGTTCGAAGACGAGTTTGTTCCAGCTCCTAAAATCAAGCAAGAGATCAGATTCATACCAAATATCGTGGACCATGGTACAGAAGAATAAGGCGTGAGTGGTTGTTTCCGCTTCCTTGCCGCATCTAGGGCAGTTTGTATCCTAGTCTTCGTTGCCATGCCATAAGTTAAATTTGGTAGGGATGCCATTCTGAAGGATTTTTCAAATGAAGAGTTGGATCCTAAAGGGAACTTTAAGTTTCCAGATCTTGTCCCAAGAAAGGCAATCAGTGATGGCTCGGGTCGGTGCGGGGAGCTCAATGGAAGAGGCTTGGGTTGTAAAGTTGTGCACTGACCGCACCGTGAGAATGCCGTTCTTTTCCTTAGTCCATCTTAGGACGTCTTTTGCTGGGTGCTTGCTGAGGGGAATGCGGATGATAATGCCAGTAATGTCAGGGTGGAAGATGGATTGGAGAAGGTGAGTTTTCCAGGTATGACTTTTGGGCCATATGAGGTCCGCAACTTTAGATTTGCCTTTAGGTAAGGGTGCAGGTCCTGCCGGTCTCCCGAACCTAATGCCCGGTATCCAAGGCTCTAACCAGAAGTCAACGCTCTCGCCGTTCTCGATATGCCAACATCTCTCAGCCTGATCAGGTATATTGGAGAGACGATTAACCCAATAGTGGTGATGATTGCGCGAGTGGTTAAGATCTACCAAGCGTAAAGTCTCTTTATGAGAAACTCATTTTACATGACAATGACGCATTTTGAGTAAAACCCCGCACTTTAGTAGGAAGTGATTAAATGAGTCAATAACGAGGCGTAGAGTAGCTCATGCACCAGTGTCACACGAATGCAACACTCTTTTGGTGATAATAAGATGTATTAGTTTTTTCTTTATAAGAGTTGATTTGATGAGGATCAAGTTTTTCATCGAGACTTTGTAAGAGAGTAGTTTTAATTTACTGTAGGGTTAATTATGATGTGAACATCATCTATGTTCATTTACTACATGTTTTTGGGCTATTCGTATTTTACTTTATGCTCTGTTGGAGCTGGTTTTAGGAGTTTATATTATTTAGGTTTATTTTTATTTTGGAAAGATATTGTAATGAAAAAGATATCCAAGGGGATATATAGGAGATGGTGGTGTAATCTTTTACTTGGTTGTTGCAAAGAGAATTAAAATGTTTAGTTTATGTTTTGTGTTTTATGTTTGCATTTTAGATTTTAGAAAATCTGAATTCTAATTAGGTTAACGTATCAATCCGAGTTCTTGCTTCCACGACTGAGATTTACGTTAAGATTGATAAAGACAAACGTTACACTTGAAGGGGCAATCTTATGATGATCCATCTCTTAAGGAGAAGTCAATAATTTGGTAGATGAGGGATTATAATCTCTTATGAATCTGAAGAGATTTGTAACCTTCACATTTAATTTTACTTGTAACTCCGAAGATTATAAATAACATAGCTTGTAGCAGATCCAAAACTGGACTGCTTGTTCCTTGCATACCATTCTCTATCTTCTACATAGTATCAAGAGCATAACAGATTTTGAGTCATTTTTTCCCACCCTTATCTAATTATATCTTATCTTTCTCTCATGGCGGAAAAAGTTTAGTATATCTCAAAAATCACAGCACAAACTCTACATAAATTGTCAAGCTTTGTTGCTATAAAATTATTGCCACAGAATTATCTCATGTGGAAAGAGAAAATACTCTCGATAATGGAGAGCAAATTAATTGATGATCATATCAACGAAGATCCACCGAAAGAAGAGGCTATGGAGGCTACCTCTTATAAGAGTTGGAAGAAAGACAATGCCCTTATCAAAAGTTGGATTCGTGGATTACTAACAGAGGAGGTACTTCATCTCAGTACCGGGTTAAGTACAGCAAGAGAGGTATGGCGTAGCCTCGAAGATAGCTATGCTCAAATAACAAAGGATCGAGAGCATCTTTTAGTTACCAAGCTTCATTCATGTTGCAAAGGTATTATGCTTATACTTGATTATATTAAACAGTTTTAAGGAAATTTGTGATGAACTTGCAGCAATGTAGAAACCTCTGTTCGACGATGACAAGGTTAATTGGTTGGCCAATGGGCTAGGACCCAAATATTTCAATTTTTGAGATGCTCAACTTTCTAAACCTCCCACTCCTACATATTCATAATTCATTACTGCTCTCCAAAATCATGAGTTAAGAAATCAGGCTTACAAGGAAGAAAGAGTTTTAGACCATCATATGGCATTCATGGGACAACGTGGAAGGGGAGGTAGATTCCGCGGACGGAGATGTGGATTTAGTTTTCAAGGTCGTGGATTTGTTCCCTCGTCAATCGTCATAATATTATAACCCAAATCAAGAACAACGACGATACTATAATACTCAGGGATATAGTCGAAACCATTCTCAACCACCATTTTCAAACTTCCAAAAAGGACAGTCCTCATTCAAAACAGGAGGTACAACATGTTGGATTTTCCATCTATACCGGTACTACTTAATGTTTTAGCTTCCGATTCACAAGCACACATGTTAATAGGTCGTATAGATATTATTGGTTGTGCCCAATTGTTACACCAAGTTAAGGTTGGTGGGAACTAGTATTACTCTTTATTAGGGTTTGAGGGTATAATGGGAAGACCACTCAAACCCAATTAGGTTAAATAAATGGGAATTCCCTCTTGGAGGCTAGAACACAGAAAACCGTCCCATTAAGGTCTACAGCCAATCCAAGGAAAGACTTCACTCAAAAATAAAAAGATTTTGCAAAAGCAAGAGAAGAGGTTAGTATAATATGTTTTCCATCTCCTATTATTGATCATAATAATTGTATGAATGTCCTACAATTGGTATCAAGTAGCTAGGATACGTATTATTATGATTAATTATTGGCGTAAAAGAGAGAAATAAACGAAATTAAAACAAAATGTTGTCAGAAGCTTTTTCTCGTACTGGTTTGGTTTTAGTATATTATTGTTATTTCACGTTGGCTATTCACGAGGAGAATAATTTTTTTAAGTCCTTGTTTACTCTCTCTCTCTCGTACAAACTAAAACATAATTATTCCCTAATTTTTTTAGGGTTCCTCTCTCTCTCTTCTTTTACACCAAATCAGACCCAAAATTTATCCTCTAATCTTATTTTGATTAAGTCTGATATCGAATTTGTGAGATATCCATACTAGAATTTATCTTTGAAGGGTTTTGAGGATTTCGAACTGATTTGAGAAGAAATTGGGTTTCCAAATCTCAATTGATATTGGGAATTGTTGGGTTTTATGTGATGATCTACAAATGGAGTTTAAAATTTTGGTTGATCGGCCCAGGTCTTCTTACATGTTCTTCCACTCGGGTCCTGCAAAGCTGTTTTCTCTCACTTGTCTATGGATTGAAAAAGAGATGCTCTTTTCCCTTGATTCTTCTCTTGTTCAGATTTTTGGAGTGTGAGGCTTTATAGTGACTGATGTTCCCAACTTCGCATGTGAACTTTTCTCTCTTGTTCGATTCGTTTTTTGCTCTCGAACTTTGGCAGGTGTTGATAAGTTAGGAATCCGTATTTTACCAAAACAGAAGACGTAGAGTCCGTCGTTTTTGATTCTCTCTCTTGAAATTTGGATTTCCAACTCTGGGGGTTCTTGTGAAATCTTGTTTAACAATGGCAGTTTCTATTGTGAGAAGTAGGTTTTGTTGTTCTAGTTCCTCTGCTTCTCACGCTTTTATAAATAATCTACTAGCATTAACTAAATAGAGACAAGAAAGCAAGAAAGTAAAGGCAGAGTCTTTTAGTATGTCTGAATATTTCTTGAATGCACAAGTTGTTTAGGCACGGCTACTGTGCAGTGTGCACATATCAAGAGTGGAGTATGAGTTGGTCTTCTCTGCTCTCTCTTTGATCCCCATATGTTTCTCTAATACTAAGTTCATTGAGATTCATTCTTTACATGTGCATAAGAGCATCTCCTAAAGTACCTCACTACCTTGGAATCTAAGGTGTCACATAGGATTTTTAACCTCCAAAAGTGCCTCACTGACTTGAATTTGAGTCTCAAAAAGTAAGGTTGAGTCTTGAAATTCAAGACTCAACCTTACTTTTTTACGTCGTGATTGGGCACCCAAGTGTTGGGCGACTGTTTGTTTTTTAATCGGGCCCCCAATTGTTTTTTTTTTCACAAAAATTTAAATCGGGCGCCTAAGACTTAGGCGCCCAAGTCTTAGGCACCTGATAATTTTTTATTTTTTATTTTTCAAAAAAAATGAAACAGGCACCCAAGTGCTGAGCACTTGTTAAAAAATCCAAGTCAGGTACTGTCAGAGGAAATAGAGCCTCACTGACTTGGATTTGGCTTTTTTTATCCAAGTCAGTGAGGCACTTCAGGAGATGTTCTAACTCTTATTTATTTGACCTCTGGATTTATCATTAATATGTTGGTATGTTAGCTAGATAGACACTATCATGACTAAAAGTTATCAAAAAGAAACTCTAGTATAAGAATATCCAATGTATAACAACCCTCTTAAGGAATTACAATAAATCATTAGTAATTAATTAAGCAATAAATCATTAATATTTATTATTAATTGCATAATAATATCTGGCATAAGCTATGATAAATCATTAATTTAATACCCAAGGATCTCCAATGGGGTTTAAGTGAGATCAAGTAGTAGTTAGGAAGGCGGGATATAAAATGGGTAAATACACCCAAAGAAGTTTTGTCTATGGAGTTGAACGTTTTTCCTAATTTTGAGACTCTCTTGTAAAATCTCATTAAGACTATTTTGCACTAATTAAACTTAAAATAATTAGACCACCCAAAAGATATGGGGAGATGAGGATAACACTCGGCCTAAAAGTGAGGAAGTATCTCAAGTCAAACTGTAAGCGATCAGTCTAGTCTTGAGCGTGAGTGATCACCAACTTGGGGGTAATGTATGTCAATTCACCACCTAAAGGAGGGATTCGATGATAAATCATCGTACCCACAGAGTGAAACTTCAATACCTTACATACAATCTACACTCTACCTCGAGCATCCTAACCCCATATAGGATCGAGATAAAAGACATCAAGTTATAGATCTTTTATAGATCAAGTTAAACGTGCATACAAATAAAATTTGTTGCACGTCTTAATATAAGTCTTTGGTTCATGCAGCTATGGACCCTATGATCCATAACCAACTGACTAATATTGAGATATTGATAGACTCTAACTACTCCAACTAGAAGCTAAAAATCCTGATTACCCTAGGCTACCTTGATTTTGATTTTGTTCTCATTGAAGCCAAGCCCGCGGATCTCACGGATACCTCTTTTAATGTTAAGAAAATGGCCTATGATGGGTCAAAGCCAATAAAATGGAAAATCTCATCATTCCTTCTTCCATTGATCCTATTATGCAGGGCAGTATCGTTGAGAAATGTACCACAAATGAACTGTTAGATATCATTAAGAAACAGTTTTAGGGTTCTGTCAAAGGAAGGAAGTACAGTAACTTATCTCAGTTTTTATCGCTGAAGTATGATGACAATGGAAATGTGTGCTATGACATTCTTAAGATCTCCAAGTTAGTTTTTACCTTAAAAGAACTTGGTCTCACAATTGATGACACGTTGATGGTTCACTTAGCAGTTTGCTCTCTTCTAAAATGTTTTGAGATGTTTCAGGTTTACTACCAGAATCAGAAGAAGACTTGGGAAATAAATTGAGTTGATTGCAACATTGGTCTCTGATGAAGAATGGCAGAAGAAAGGCAAAATGAGTTCAATTTATGTTTGCTTTGAATTTAATTTGGTTGATGTTCCCACCAACTCTTGGTGGTTAGATTCAGGGGCAACTGTTCACATTTTGAATTCTTTATAGAGTTCATCAGCAGACGGCCAACAAGGCCTAAGGAGCAGGTTTTCTCGGGATATGCTAAAAGCCTTCCCATTGAGTTCGTTGGCATTTTTTTCATGGTTTTAGACACATGTGTTATTTTAGATTTGACAGACACCTTTTACATTCTTTCGATGAGATGATCTCTAGTTTCAATTTCTCAGTTGCACCCTTTCAGTTATTTTTTCAATTTTAGACATGGTGGTTTTGACATTATTCATCATGATTCCATTATTAGTTCTGGTTTACTAGTTGATGGGTTATATCGTTTATCTATTTATCATTCATTTGAGACTTCTCTATTACGTTTATCTGTTGGGGTTAGTATTTCATCTACTTTTAAACGTTCTAGAGTTTTTGAGCAATCTTTGATGTTATGGCACAAACGACTAGGACATATTTCTAGAAAGGGGTTAGAGATTATGGTTCAAGATGGGGTTCTCGGGGATTTAAACTTTTTTGATTTTCAGACTTAGGTCGATTGCATCCATAGAAATTAACCAAGATTAGGAAATTTGAATCTACTCATAGCACATACCTTTTACAGTTGATTCATACAGACATATGTGGACCTTTTCCAATTCTGTCCCACAGTGGTCATCGATATTTTATCACGTTCATTGACGATTTCTCTCGTTATACCTACGTTTTTCTTATCCATCAGAAGTTTGAATCACTTGATGTATTCAAGACTTTCTAGTTAGAGGTTGAGAAATAGTTAGATCAAAAGATCAAGGTTGTCCAGTCAGATTGAGGAGGCATGCAATTTGGTAAGATCGATCAAGATGGTCAACATTCGAGACCATTATATCAGTATTTAAAGGACCAGGGTATTGTAGCCCAGTGCACTACCCCTTGATCACTAGAGCAAAATGGTGTTTGTGAACGCCAAAATTGAACTTATCAAAACATGGTTCGCAACATATTATGTCATACTAATTTACTAGTAAATTTGTGGGGAGAGTGCTTATATTATCCAGTCTATATTTAGAATCGAGTTCTTTCTCATTTTGTTCCAGTTAATCCTTTTTATCTATGGACTGGAAGAAATTCCAGTATTAATCACTTACGTGTTTTGGGTTGTCCTGCAGAGGTAAAATTGCTTAACCCGAATATCAAAAAGTTAGATTCGAGGACTGTTAGTTATTTCTTCGTTGGTTTCCCAGAAAGATCGAAAGGATTTAAGTTTTATTGTCCTTCTCGACCTATGGAGATTGGTGAGTGTGCTCATACCCATTTTATGGAAGAGGGAGATCACCTTACAAGTATTATTCATAAAGAGGTTGTCTTTGAGGAGGGTTCTGAAACTCAGAGTCCAATTTCTATTTAGATCAGTGCTGTTATGCTTTTGCGTTTATCTGATATTAACACTATGACGAGTACGGCTCTAAACCCAGTTCTAGACCCCATCGTTGCACCGATTCTCCCTCGAATTTTTCTTCCACCTGCTCATGTACAGCTTCCTATCATTCCATCTCCAGTCCAGCCTCTTGCCCATACTCAGAGATCCTCTAGAGAGAGGCGTTCAACTATTTCTTCATATTATTATCTTTATTCAGTTGAAGGGGATTTATTTGATTTTAAGGATCTAGTATCTTTCAGTATGGCTATGGCTTACAGTTTTATAGATCAGTGGCACAATGCCATGACGGAAAAGATGGATTCTATGTCTCACAACTATGTGTGGGAGTTGACACCTTACCTGAAGGATTTAAGGTAGTTGAATACAAATGGATCTTTCAGACCAAACGTGATTCTGAAGAGAAGGATGAGCATTTCAAAGCGAGACTTGTTGTGAAGGGTTTCATGCAGCGTCTAGGAATTGATTTTGATGAGAATTTCTCACCAGTTTCGAAGAAGGATTTATTACGGATTATTTTGGCTCTTATGGTGCATTTTGACTTGGAGCTTCATGAGATGGACGTTAAGGCAACTTTACTTGATGAACGTCTTAATGATGAGATTTATATGCACCAACCCAAAGGATTTGAGACTGAAGGAAAGGTTTGACTATTTTGCAAGCTTAGTCGCACTATCTACGGTCTCAAGCAGGCATCTAGGCAGTGATACCTACATTTTCATGAGGTGGTTTTGAATCACAGTTTTGTCGAGTACAAAATGGATCATTGTATATATGTCAAAAAAAATGGATTATTTTATATTTATGGTTTTGTACATTAATGATATTTTACTCGCTAACAGTGACGTCTAGTTTCTTCAGGAGACAAAAGCCTTCTTATCTCAGCATTTTGATATGAAGAATATGAGAGATGTCAGTTATGTTCTTGGCATCAAGATTGAGCGAGACAGGACCAGATGAATACTTGGCATATCTCAGAGTGTGTATATTAATAAAGTTTTGAAGAGGTATGGCATGTAGGATTGCAAAGTACGTGAAGTCCCTATTATCAAGGGAGATATCTTCAGGAAGATGATGTCGTATGAGACAGTTTCTTCAGACGTCACCAAGGAGTATGCTTCAGTTGTTGGTAGCCCATGTATGGCATGATATGTATGAGACCCGACATCAGTTTTGTTGTTGGGATGTTAGGAATATACCAACAGAACCCTTCTATTAGTTACTAACAGGCAGCCATGAAGGTTATTCGCTATTTGAAAAGGACTCACTACAAGAAAATGAGGCAGATGCCACAGAAGACTTTTAGTTTTTGCCATTATTTTTTCTGTGACAAGCTGCCACTAATAATACAGTGGCTACAAGAGTAAAATGGTTGCCAAAAGCTTACCAAACTAAAACGAAAGTGATCACGATTGTGCTCATTTAACAAAACCGTGGGGTAAAAGAGGCGTGGCAAGAAAGGTGTATGGATTATATCAACTCGCGGGGCACGCCTATTATTTCTAAACAAGTAAACCTCCTTTACTGATCTTCTCCTCAACAAATTCTTTTTGTTGATCCAAGACTCAATTCTCTCTTCAATTAGCGTTTTGGCCTTCCCCTTCACCTGATTTCATTTTCCACATCAATACTCCAAAATATGAAGAAGGAATTACCATACAAGGCTTCGAGTATGCTAAAGACTATATTTAATACCCTACAATTCCAAAAATTACTTCTAGACCCTATTTTCAAACATAATTTCTTTTGATACCCTATTATTTATAAATCCCTAGTTTACCCTTTTTTAAAACATTAGGCAACTGGCTGAAACAATATTGTGTATTAAAGCGCTTCCATTACTCCTTAAAATAGGGAGGGAGAAAAGCTCATAAACCCTCTCAAAAATTAGCCATTAATTTGATGTGTTATAGAAACAAAAGTCAAAATTCAAGCTTTGCTTGTTTGGTTTGAAGGTACTATCTCTCTTGAATCTTGATTAGGTTTTTATTGTAATTTAGTTATAAACCCTTTTAATTATACATGAGTACTTCAATGAAAGTATATGTTAGATGGGTATCATAGAGAACTAGTTAGAAGTGTTTCTCTTGTTGAACAATTAACCCAAAACCAACTAAAGAACTCAAGTTGTTCAATATAGCATCTCAACTTATTGAGAATACATGGATATATATGTTATGAGTCGACAAGTAAACAAGATGAACCTAAGTAAACAAGATTTTGGAGGCCATCACATCTCCCTCTCTCCATACTGATATGGGGCGGGCTGATCTTCATAGCGACCTTCAAACCTAATTGTTGCCCAATTTGCAAGCCATGTAGACTTGCATTTAAAGAACCTAATTTTTTTTACAACTGCAATTCCCATGCTTATTCGTAGCTGGAATTACGACTGTAATTTCGAAAGCCAACAACTAGGACTAAAAATTGCCAAAGAAAGTAACTTTTTGCAGGCGGTTGATTGTAATAGGCCTTGATAGTGAGATTCGCCTCTTAACACTCTTTTTCAGGAACCAAACTGACATTACACTCTTATACAATTGTACTCATAAGGATACAAATTGTATGTGTAATTTTTTGCCTTCGATTTTCTACAGAGTTCTTTACCATATAGAAGATGGAGGCTCAAAGTGGCTTAATGGAAAATGAGTTATAAGGTGGACCAGAGAGGTTTGTTACTTCGCAAATATATTTACGAGCCAAAACTTTGTATACAAAACAAATTATTTACTAAATGTTTTTGTAACCAGCAACGATGAATATCATTCAAGTTCACCTTCTGAATACACTAGTGATAGTGGCGCAAGTGAGGATGAAGAATTATTACCAATCGAAGGTATTGAAAGTGTTGAGCGTGAAAGGGAACCCTTTCTAGTAAAACTTGGTGAGGAGTTCAACGATGTAAAGGAGTTTCGTAATGTGTTGATTGATACTGCTATAAGAGTCGGGTTTGAAATAAAATTCATTAAATCTGCCAAAAAACGTGTTAGAGGTAAGTGTAAAGGTGATAACTGCACATGGGTAATATACGCTGGGAACACGCATGACACTGATAAAGTTGTCGTTAGAACACTAATAGACCAACACACATGCTCGGGGATAGATTCCAGGGGCAACAAGATGGCGGCATCTGAATGGGCTAGTAACAAGGTAATTGACATGATCCGCGAACATTTCGAGCTTAAACCAAAGGTAATCATAACATTCATCTAAACTCAGTATAGCCTTGTGATTAAGTACATGACAGCTTGGAGAACAAAAAATAGATGTTTAACTCGTATTTACGGGTCTTGGGCCGGTGCATATCAAATACTTCCAAATTATAATAATTGTTTGTCTCGAAAAAATTTGGGAAGTATTACTGCTCTTTAATTTCAAGAGCGGCTTGACCCTAGTGGTAGAGTGGATAATACTATCTCGGTGGGTTGCAAGCGCTTTCATAGGTAATTTATTGCTTATAGGGCATCCATAGTTGGATTTGTAAGGGGATGTCGACCACTTATTTTCATCGATGGTACACATATTAAGCAAGGATACAAGGGAGTCGTTCTTACTACAGTTGGAGTGGATGCAAATAATGGCATGTTCCCGATTGCAATTGCAGTTGTGGAGGTAGAGTCGAAGATAACTTGGGAATGATTTTTTCATCAACTTACACCTATACTACTCCAACATCCAAAATATAGTCATATGACTATTATCTCAGACGGATTTTATGGGTTGGATAATACAGTAAATACATACTTTCCTGAGGCTAGGCATGGTGGATGTTTATGGCATCTCACACAAAACATACAAAAAAAAATTGGTAGGAACATTGTGAAGTTTTACTTTTGGAGAATTGCGAAGGCCTTCGCGAATGAGGAATACGACCAACTTTTCGCCTGTTTGGATGAGCGTAATAAATCAGTTACTGAATGGATAAAAGTCAGTAGCCCAAACACTTGGGCTACATCAAAGTTCATTGGTGAGACATATGGACATGTCACTTCTAATATGGTTGAAACCTTTAATCAGTGGATTTTGAAAGCAAAGTATTATTTACATTTGCTTAATTCTTTACTAGTATTTAGACATAAAAGAAAAATTTATTAACTAATGTTGCTTTTGTAGGTTCTTGCCTATTTTTGCTATGTTGGAATCAATAATGATCTTATTAATGAAATTATTCTGTGAAAGAAGAGATGAAGCTTTGCATATAAACAAAGAAGTTACACCTCAAGCTGAGGCAAAAATTGCAGAAGTTGTAAAGCAGTCCAAAGATTATAATGTTTATGCCGCAAACAATGTTGTATATGAGGTTCGAAATACAAACAATTGGCGGTTTAGAGTTGATTTATCAAGCAATACGTGTACATGTTTAGGTTGTCAAAAACTATGTCTCCCGTGCTCCCACGCCTCAGCCGCTATTCATTCCAGCCGTTATTCATTCCATCTCGGGAAGATCTATATATCAATTTTGTGACCCCAGCTACAGTATGGAAAATTATCGACTTGCTTACCACGACCAAATTGATCCAGTCTTACCTGATTCACCTCAAGGATTCCTCTTAGAAAATGTAATACCACCTGTAAAAAGAAGAATAGGGCGTCCAAAAGTGAAAAGGAGAAGGTCTGAAGCAAATGAGAAAAGGGTCGTGCATTGCTCAATTCGCAAGGAGTCTGGACATACCAAGAAGAGATGCGGCGAGGCTCCGTCTTAATGCACATGTTTATAGTATTTTTTTTTCAATTACTGATTAGTACTTTTATGTTTGAATAAATGCTATTTTTCATATCGATTTTGGGATCTTCTTGGGAATTGCTTGTTCGACAAATAAAGCTAAGATTTGATTAATTTTGAGCTCCAACATTCCTACTGATGATGTATATGTTTTTTATTTGCCACAACAATGACAACATTCAAGGAGACTAAGCTTTAATAATTATATTTGGCTTCATCATTTTTAATGCGTTGATCACATGTACCAACAAAGATAAAAACTTAACTCCTACTGATTTTATGTTGCTGATTAGTTCAAAATATAGACCCTCAATCTGACCTGAACTTCAAGGAGATGGAGTCTGGTTGTGGATCACTTATCTAAGAGGTTATAACTTCTTATTATTGTTTGTGCATTGTTAGCAAACAATAATCCAGTCTTAAGTAGCCCACTTTAAGAAGGAGTTATGCATGTGTGAAGATCACTGCAATTTGCTCGATTTCGCTCTTGAAACGAGTAAGCGATTTACTAAGATGGGATCACAAAAGCCTTTCTTTTGGTCTTCTATGGAAGGTCGATGCATTGCCTATATTGTGTAACAAAAGCCCTTTTTATCACACATTGAGAAGGCCAGAACCTTTAACACCCTAAGAGGAAGAAGATCTCGAAAAAGCTTACCAAAGACTAATCAAACTCTCTCAAAAGTATTTTGACATGGATCTCCCCTTACTTGTAGACGCGGAGTACACATCGGTTCAACCAGTGATTGATTATTTTACATACTCAGCCATGACTAAATTCAATAAGAATGGGAAAGCTATTGTTTACGGGACAATTCAAGCTTACTTTAGGGATGCAAAAGAGAGGATAACTTAAGCGACTGAGGCTGCAGAAAAAATGGGAGTAACGATTGGGTATAAGTTGGTATGAGGAGCATATTTGTCAACTGAATCACAAGTTGCTTCTTCTTTGGGTTACGTTTCTCCAATTCACGGAAGCATTAAAGAAACCCATGCTTGTTATGATGATTGTACATCGTTTATGCTCGAGAAAGTCTATAAGGGATCTGCTGCCGTATGTCTTGCTACGCACAACCTTGACTCCGGTAAATAGTTCAACATTTCAAGCTATAAACTTTTGTTTTTTGTGGAAGATAGAAAATTTTCTAACAAGTATTTACCATGATAGGGAGATGGACGGCAGCAAAGGCTCAAGCACTAGGGATTGGAAAAGGGAACGATAAGCTTCAATTTGCGCAACTAAAGGGAATGGCGGAAGGTCTTTCGTTTGGGTTGAGAAACGCGGGATTCCAAGTGAGCAAATACCTTCCTTATGGGCCAGTTGATATGGTCATACCATACCTTCTTAGGAGAGTAGAGGAAAGTAGAGGAATGTTATCTGCTTCAACATTGGATAGACAACTCATGAGGTATATCAAATGCACATTCTATTTCTTACATTTTATAGCTAATAAAGAAATTTATCGAGATCATTTAATATAACAAAAACATCCGTTGTCGATATTTCCATGCTCCAAAAAATTTTTGTAAGGAGACTTAAACTTAGTCCCTTTCTACTGCTTGTGATCATTATTGTATTGTTGTAGGCAAGGTTATGGTACGACTCGCTCACAGTTTTCTTCTTCTTTTATGAGAGAGAAAGAGAAAAATGGGGTTGAGAAATGACAGTAGGAGAGAGGGAGGGAGGGAGGAAGAGAGATATCCCAACTTTTAAAGATTCCAAGGATTGAGGTTTTTTGTTACCTAGAAGAAAGGAACTCTCGTATTTGTTAAGAAGTTACCGGCTTTTCCAAGTTGTCCAAATCTGATAAAAGGGTAAAGTTGGTATTCTAATTTATTAAAGTATTAAAAGTAACTATTTAAAATTAGGGTCAACTAGTAATTTATTTAATATCAGGGTATTAATTGTAGCTTTTAGCCTACTTGAAGCCTCGTACGGTAATTCCTTCAAATATGAATTTAAGAAGGATTTAAGCACGAAATTGGGATTGATTTGGAGGAAAAGAAGTAGATAAATGTAAATTCCAACCGTGTACTTAGATTCGACGCTTCAGACTCGCAAATCGGGTAAGTTATTTAAAATCCCAAGACCTGAACATTTGTTTTAGCTTAAGTTATTAGTTGTTTGGTTAGGGTTTTGAATTTGTAGTTCTAGGGTTTTCTAATTGCTAAAAATTCAAGGATTTGTGGGTATTTGGGGGTTTTGTTCTTTTCTAGATATGGGTTTAAGTTAGGTGAGTAATGCTTCAAAATAAACTCTCTGGTTTTAGAGTTTTTTGAGTTGTTTGGAGCAATTTAAGTTCATGGTGATTTATGGGTTTTTCATTGAAGTAAGTTTTAGGGTTAGATTTAGTCGGCATAGATTATGTAGTTGGAATATTGAGGGTTTGGAATCTTTGGATATATTATCTGATTTGCCAATATGATTGTAGAGTTTGTTGCTTACATGGTTGTAGAGTTTGTTGCTTGGTTAATGTATTTGTTTACTTTTCTGTTTTTAGAATATCTTGCCATTTTTTCTGCCTTTTTGCCATCATATTGGTCTGTTTGTACTGTGATTTTCGCTTTTTTACTGACTTTCTTCTTCAACATTGCTTGTAGTTTCTTATTCATGGTTTTTATGCAATGTGGGGTTTGGTGGTTTGCCTTTATAATAATTGTAGGAGAAATGCTCTCTCGACGAATTTTAGTGCCGTTGACATGGACAACGTATTGGTTTTAGTTACCTTGTTTCAGGCGGGAGTTGTACTCAAAAATTAGGTCCTCCAACGCTAGAGAGATTGAGAACACACTGAGCTAGCTTTAGCCCCTATCACGCTCCATCCTCATACACATCATTTCCCAGTCTCGCATTTTTCATAAATGGAGTACGTGAGCCCTGAAGGACTTCGCTTAGATGGACGTTGCCCTATGGAGATGAGGCAGATACGAGTAGAAATAGGAGCAGTGGGAACAGGAAAAGGCTGAGTTTTTTTTTAAAGTTATGAGAGTGACTCACATTAAAAAAAAAATTAAGTTGAGTTTGCAAGTACAGTGATGGTATGAAACCTCATTTTTGTGTTAGATTGGAACTTTGCTGCTAATGTTGATATATTTGAGGATTGGATGAGTGTGAAACTTTTGAATATTATCATCATGTTTGTGTATATGATCTCGAACTTTTTGTTGCGACGCTTTTAGTCCTTTATGTATAAATTATGAAATGTTGAAGATTGTAAATAATATATTTTTCTCTAAAACTCACCGCACATTTGGTTTCTTTAAAATTATTGTAGGAGCACGCTCCCGCTAGTGACTAAGTCGTGGTAGTCTTACGAGCAATACCTCCAACGCCCCAAACCTCATGTAACTAGAGCAGGGAAACGTTAGGTCAGCCGACGAGCGAAGTCTTCGGTCACCTTGTACGAGTAAGGATGCCCTGACGAAACTACTCCTGAGTATCTCCATACAATGAGCAATTATTAGCAAATGCAGAACAAATACGAGGAGCACCCAACCCCACGACTCTGAAGGGATAATCTAGGAATTTCCCTGAGCACGTGAGAGATGATGCTCCTAGGTCAAACCCTCCTTATAAATAGAAAGGGGGAGGGTAAACAAAAAGAGGATGATCTTCTTCTTCTTCCTTCTTCCTTCTTCCTTCTTCCTTCTTGAAGTAGACTACTATTCCTCAGCGATCAAAGAGAGAGCTAGAGAGAGGAACCCGAAGATAATTGAGTGGTGCCCTCCTCCGGTTCAGTATCAAGCCCAACACGTCTAACGATTATTGTTGCCCCCTAATAAAACAAGGAGACTACAATTGGCGCCGTCTGCATTCCCCCCCCCCCCCCCCAAAGCCTCCTCCGAGAAACAATGGTGGTTTCTACCCAAAATCAGTCCCAGGAATAAGCCATGGCCGAAATGAGAGCGGCGTTGGCGCAGCTGCAGGACCAGATGTCCACAAAGGATGACCAAATACAACAGCTCCAAGTGGCCAACGATACTCTTCGAGACACTCTCGCCGCCATAACATCCGCCGATGGCCGATTCAATACCCTCCGTGTCTGTAAGCGAGTCAACCCCGCACGAACCACTTCAAGGAGATTAAACAAACCTTATACCTACAGCTGGAGCCTTGGTAATACCAATCCACCATCCCCTCACACCACCCTGAGGACCTTCTATGCCTCAGCACCCCGCGGTTCACCAAGGTACAGGCCCACAGCATCATCGACCAGTTTACCAGCTCAGTCATAACGACCCGCTCCCTCTCGGTCGATATGTTCCTCAACTCCACAACCACCGTATACCAAATCCCGTCGTGGACTACGGTGACTGATATGGCGACGACCGCGCAAAACATTCACCGTGGCATCCCCCTTATAGCCCATATGACCCTTCTTACCCCCACGGCCACGACTGTCAGCCCCATTACGATCGGAACCATGTGTACAATGAAAGATTTTATGACCGATACCCGGGAATGCCCTTTTTGAAACCGACTTATGCCCACAACTACGACAACCGCGTTGACGAGTCCACAACCCGAGGCCAAGCCATCCACAAAAGGATCGCGGAAACCCATGACCAACAACCACTAACAGCTGCGACCGTGAAAGCACTTATCCAGACAATGCACAACGCGAACCCAACTAGGCGGTTAACCACGGAGACACTACGCCGGATCCACAATACACCCTTTACTGCGGCGATACGAAGCTATGTTCCAGCACAAAGTTACTCTCGACCCAAAATTGAACCATTCACCGGTTGCCAGGATCCTGGGCAGTACCTCTCCAAGTTTCAGTACAGCATAGACCTACAGCATCAAACAGACGAGCACATGTATCGTCTATTCCCCTCGATATTGTCAGACGGGGCCCTCGTATGGTTTTAGAGCCTCGTACCAAACTCAATATCCACGTTCGAACAACTCTCGTTGGCATTTATCGAGAAGTACCTCTACAACCAATAATCAAAAAAATTGTTAGCGGAACCGTTCTTCCTGAAACAACAAATCGGCGAAACCATCAACTCTCTCCTTTCACGATTCAAAAGCGAGTCCACCCTCATAGAACGGGTAGATGCACCAACAGCCTGCCTCGCCTTTCAGGGAGCTTATCTCCCCAGCTCTAAGTTGCGCGAGGCCTTACATAGAAAATGGCTCGAAACACTCGAACACCTATATGAGATGGTACGTAAATAACAAAATGTAGAAGCAGGCAAACCGTGCCTCTGCCTCACAAACCACCGCCCACCTGAGCACCACATCTACGCTGGTACTACATAACCAGGCACCCAAACACTCAAGGGATACAAACGAAGATCTACATGATAACAGGAATTGACAACGAACAAAATGCGACCAACGAGATAGCACTGAAACCTCCAGGGACAGACGACAAAGAAACACCCATTGGGAACGTTATCCTCCCAGCAACCTGACCATTTCACGGGCAGACTTACTCCTTGCCGTCAAGAATGACCCTGACTACAGAAAACCTCGAAACAGGCTTGACCGACATGGTCACCCATACTGCGCGCATCATGAGATCCATGACCATCCAACCGAGGAATGTTACGATTTCATCAACATGACCGAGACTTGGTTCCGCCTCGGCCGATATACACGATACCTCAAAAAACCAATCCCACACGCAGAGAGAGTGCCTCACCCTACCTACGATGAACGCGTAACAAACATAAGGGCACCAGAACATTTACCAGTATGTGAGATGATATTGGGCGACCTCAACCAAGCTCCTTCCAGACACTCCATTTCAAATTCTAATAGGCAGTGTTACCGCCTAACCGAGAACCAGTGACCCACCCATGACATTGATACAGCCACTAACCCTCTGGCGGATCAAACAATCTACTTCACCGATCACGATCTTGGCACCATTTCACACCCTCATGACGACGCTCTCGTTATTTGGATCGTCATAGGCGGCATCCTCGTTAAAAGAATGTTGGTCAATTCCGGTAGTGGCACTAACATCCTCTACTATAAGGCACATCGCAACATGAACATGCAGGACTGCCTTGCACTCTCCAAGACTGAGATTTCTAGTTTTAGCGGGTCCACTGAACGAGCAATGGGAGAGCTTGTAACTCAAGTACAGGCAGGCCCGGTTATCGTACCTACAACTTTCATCGTCATCAACAGCCCCACAGTACACTATAATGGAATTCTGGGATGCGACTAGATTCACGCCATGAAGGTTGTTCCCTCCTCCTACCATCAGGTAATATGCTTTCCAACAAAGTTCGGCCCCTACCAGATACGCGGTTGTCAGGTTGCAGCACAAGTCAGTTGCGCCAACTCACTGCAAAAAAGAAAGGGAAACATGTCGAGCGAGCCGATTAGCAACGAACGGGGCATGAGCCCATGGCGGTGAACTCGTCCCCCATTCCTTGCTCCAAAAACAACTTAATGCTCACAGACATGATATACGACCAAAACGATGCCATTATAAATACATTCAATAAATTGTGGACCCCGCCTCTCGTGGAGCGAGTCGTTCCAATTGACATCGAGGGCCCCATGAGAACAACATATATTGGTTCCTTCTTGACAGGTGACGAGCAAGCGGACCTCATTACACTACTTAGACAGTTCAAAGATATCTTTGCGTGGTCTTTTGATGAAATGCCAGGCATAGACCCTGCGATGGTCTGTCATCATTTACATGTTCATGAAAAAGCCAACTCCGTCAAGCAGAAACCACGACGAACAGCACCACGACTACGTGAAGCTATCAACGATGAGATACAAAAGCTATTGCACGCAGGATTTATAAGACCTGTTGACTGCCCACGTTGGGTAGCAAATGTGGTCGTGGTACCAAAAAAGAATGGGAAAACCAGAGTGTGCATCGATTTTACCAACCTCAACCGCCACTGCCCAAAAGAGAGTTTTTATATTCCCCCCATTACCAGACTAGTTGATTTCACGGCCAGCCACGTGCGGTTGTCATTCATGGACGGCTACTCCGGATACAACCAAATACCGTTAGCAGTGGAAGATCAAGAGTGCACGTCATTCACCACCGAGCAGAACCTGTACTGTTATACGGTCATACCCTTCGGCTTGAAGAATGCGGGATCCACGTACCAATGCCTCGTAACCACAATGTTTGAAGAACAACTTGGCAAAACAGTGGAATTCTAAATCGACGACATGCTCGCCAAAAGCCGCCTATGCCACGACCATCTTCGCGACCTTGAGACAGTTTTCACAAAGATTCGGTCGTACAAGATGCGTCTTAACCCAGAAAAGTGCAGCTTTGGGGTTTCCTCGGGAAAGTTCCTTGGACACCTAGTCACCTAACGTGGAATCGAAGTAGTCCCTGATCAGATCTGTGCTTTTGCATGTATGCCATCACCACGGACATTAAAGCAAGTACAAGCCCTCGTTGGAAAAATAGCCGCTTTGGGACGCTTCATTTATAAAGCTTCCTACAAATGCCGCCCATTATTTCACTGCATTTGAGAGAACAAAAAATGCCAATGGAACGATGAACGCAAAACAGCCTTTCAAAACATGCTACGTTACTTAGCCACTCCACCAATTCTAGGCTCCCCTGTTGAGCACGAGTTACTAGGTTTGTACCTGGGCAATATCGATGAATCCATCAGCGCGGTCCTCATACGCACAGAGCACAAAGCGGAAAAGCCAGTATATTTCATCAGTAAGACCCTAATGGGAGTAGAACTTCGGTACTCCATGGTGGAAAAACAGGCCCTCGCTCTTGTATATGCCTCACAAAAGTTACGACCATATTTCCAGGCACATAAAATCAAGGTCATAACCACCTAACCACTTCGAGAAATTTTTGCGAAGAAAGATAAGACCCGCCGGATCGCAAAATGGGCAATTACACTAGGTGAATTTGACATCCGATACGAACCACGAGTTTCCATTAAAGAACATGCAGTAGCGGACCTCCTCGCAGACCTCCCTATACATGATGACAATTGGCATAACGACGAGGAGGATGACCTCGATACCACCCTAACGCCGACGAGCCAGCGCATACAAAGGGATGGCGGCTGTATAACGACGGGTCCGTCAACACTAGCGGCTCTGGTCTTGGCATAGTTTTAGTTACTCCGACCAAAAAGAAAATTGAGAAGGCTATACGGGTCAATTTCCCTCTCAGTAACAACGAGGCAAAATATGAGGCGTTGTTGAGCGGACTAGAAACAACGTTGACTCTGGGCGTGGAGGAACTCTCCATCTTCACCGACTCGCAGCTCGTTGTTAACCAACATAGCGGGACGTTCCAGGCCAACGACAGGATGGCCAACTGCATGGACTAAAACAGCGACTAATCAAGTTCCAAAAGATCAACCTCGAACACATCCACCGCGGTGAGAATAAACACTCAGACGTCCTTGCGTATCTAACAGGCATCATTGGCGACAAACTCCGAGTCATCCAGATTGATATCCTTGATAAACTGGGCATTAACGTAAACACAATACAAGCAATGCAAACTGACCTACCCGTTCCCCCCGACTGGCGCAAACTGCTCCTAGATTTCTTCAGGGAACACCACATCCTTTCGGATGATCGATCAACAGCCGAAAACATCCGCAACAGGGCCCAAAAATATACGATGATTAATGGTGACCTATTTCGGATAAGCCTATATGCTTCTCACCTCAATTGCATCGCCGGAGAGCGAATCAATGCAGCTATCGCAGAAATTTACGACGGTGTCTGCGGCCCCCATACGGCTGGTCGTTCCATGGCCGACCGTGCACGTACCCAAGGATTATACTGGCCAACTATGCGACAAGATTTCATAACATACGCCCGAAAATACGATAAATGTCAAATCCACGGGCATATAATCCACGCACCAGCAGTCGACCTCAATACAGTTTCCAGCCCATGGCCATTTGCAAAATAGGGACTTGATATCGTCAGTGCCCTCCCAATGGCGCGCGGAAGATGTCAGTGGTTAATAGTAGCAACAAACTATTTTACCAAATGGGTTGAAGCAGTACCCCTCACTCGGATTAGGGAGGAAGAGGTCATCGCGTTCCTATGGAAACATATTATCACACGGTTTGGCATCCCCGCCGTACTGATGATCGACAACGGTACACAATTCGTGGGAAGCAATGTCGCAGATTTCGTACGACCTTACCATATAAAAATCCTTCCTTCGAGCCCCAGATACCCCAGGGAAACGGACAAGTTGAGGCCACAAACAAAGCCATCATCGACGGAATCAGTAAATGACAGGGCGCGGTAAAAGGTCGCTGGGTGGATGAGCTACCCCACATTTTGTGCTCATACCGAACGACCCTTCGGAAAAGTATGAGCTTCACACCGTTTATGCTTACCTACGGCTCCGAAGTAGTACTCCCCACCAAAGTCATCGCCAATACGACGAGATCCCTAGTAGTTGACAGTGCAATCAATGACCGACTACTCGCCAAGAACCTCGACTTTATAGATAAAACCTGAGAGGAAGCTTCTTCACGACTGCTGCGGTATCAAGAGACATTGAAAAGAAACTATCACAAGCGAGTAATCCCTCGACAGTTCTGCAAAGGTGACTACGTCATGAAAAAAGTCTTCCCGATATCTCACAATCACAACAAGGGCAAATTACAACCTAACTGGGAGGGCCCTTACCTCATATCCTGTGTCGCCAATGGCAGCACATACTATCTACTCAACCGCGATGACGAGGAACTTAAATCCCCCCGGAATGCAATGAATCTCCGCAAATGGGTTCATTAGATATGCATAACATGTACATGATCACTCGGGCCCAATAGAAGTTCAGTTTCAACATCACAATCCAAAACGTAGATTCCCATTATATGATCACTCATCTAAACGAGATAAAAAATTGTGTTATAAAGCCAGTTAAGGAACTAGAGGCGTCCTTGAAGTAGGCCGCCCACGCAAAAAATGAAAACTGAGGACATCCTTGACGAAGTCCATCCTCGCAAAGTACGAAATTCGAGATATCCTTGATGTAGGCCATCCTCACAAAGTACGAAAGTAGAGGCGTCCTTGAAGTAGGCAACCCTCACACAACAGGAAAATCATTTTTTGACGAACAAAACAAAATTACTTTACTGGGGGCGTCCTTGACGTAGGCCGCCCTTGCAAAGAACAAAAACTGAGGACGTCCTTGATGAAGGCGGTCCTCGTAAAGTACAAAAATCGAGATGTCCTTGACGTAGGCTATCATCGCAAAGCACAAAAATGGAGGTGTCCTTGAAGTAGGCAACCCTCACAACATGAAAATCATTTTTTGACGGACAAAACGAAATTATTTACCGGGGTGCCGCCCCCTCAAAGAATGAAAACCGAGGATGTCCTTGACGAAGGTTGTCCTCGCAAAGTACAAAAATCGAGATGCCCTTGACGTAGGCCATCCTCGCAAAGCACGAAAGTTGAGGTGTCCTTGAAGTAGGCAATCCTCACACCAGGAAAAACATTTTTTGACGGACAAAACGAAACTACTTTACTGAGGGCGTCCTTGACGTAGGCCACCCCCACAAAGAACGAAAATCGAGGATGTCCTTGACGAAGGTTGTCCTCGCAAAGTACCAAAGTCGAGATGTCATTGACGTAGGCCATCCTCGCAAAGCACAAAGGTGGAGGTGTCCTTGAAGTAGGCAACCCTCACACAACAGGAAAATCGTTTTTGACGAACAAAACAAAATTACTTTACTAGGGGCGTCCTTGACGTAGGCCGCCCCCGCAAAGAACGAAAACTGAGGACATCCTTGGCGAAGGTTGTCCTCTCAATGAATGAAAGTCGAGATGTCCTTGACGTAGGCCATCCTCCCAAAGCACGAAAGTAGAGGCGTCCTTGAAATAGGCAACCCTCATGCAGCAAGAAAGTCATTTTTTGGCGAACAAAACGAAAGTACTTTACTGGGGGCGTCCTTGACATAGGCCGCCCCCGCTAAGAACGAAAACCGAGGACGTCCTTAACGAAGGTTGTCCTCGTAAAGCATGAAAGTGGAGGTGTCCTTGAAGTAGGCTACCCTCACTACAGAAATATCATTTTTTGACGGACAAAACAAAATTACTTTAGTGAGGGCGTCCTAGACGTTGACCGCCCCCGCAAAGAACGAAAACCGAGGACATCCATCAAGGATGTCCTCGTAAAGTACGAAAGTCGAGATGTCCTTGACGTAGGCCATCCTCGCAAAGCACAAAAGTAGTGGTATCTCTGAAGTAGGCAACACTCACACAACAAGAGTTGTTTTTTGACGGTCGAAACGAAAGTATTTTACTGGGGGCGTCCTTGACATAGGCCACCCCCGCAAAGACTGAAAACTGAGGACAACCTTGACGTAGGCCTCCCCCGAAAGGAACAGAAACCGAGGACATCCTTGTCGAAGGTTATCCTCACAGAGTTCAAAAATTGAGGTGTCCTTGATGCAGTCGTTTAAATAAATTACTTTACTAGGGGCGTCGACGGCGTAGGGAGCCCTCGCTAAGAACAAAAATTTAGGACATTCTAGATGTAGGCCATCCTCGCTAAGTACGAAAGTCAAGGTGTCCTTAACATCGGCGGCCCTCGCGAAGCACAAAAATTGAGGGATCTTCGAGGAAGGCCACCCTCACACACCACGAATGTTTTTTATTTGTCAAAAAAGAAATCATGACTAGAGGCACGCCTAGTCGTCTAAACGACCAAAGAAGCGCCATACATCGACCCCATCGCGCCTAATCAACTCGGCAAGGTTAACTAGGCGACCAACGTACCCCAATCCAATGAGGACTTCGTAAATTCTGGTCGATTGTTTCACGTCTAATTTTCACGGATTATTAAAAATGTGGTAACTAATAAATATAACGACTACGATACATATTTCTGGAAACCAGATTTAATTTCAAAATTAGCGGCAATTAAATTTACAGCAGCAAAATACTACTGACAGACAAAAACACGGCAGAAAGTGACTTGATTCAGAGCAAATTCACTAAGAATAATAGGGATAGGACCTCTCCTATTTTCCATAACCCGACCCTTCACAACTAGCCGCTTTGACATCTTCCTCGGCCATCACGCGCAAGACAATTTCACGGCTAACACAATTCTACACTTGATCCCTCAAAATATGATACCAGAACCACCACTTTTCCTGCGTCTCCCTCTCGGGTACAGGGAGGGTTGACGGGTCAACATAGGTTCACACTAATGGCTTCCCAGCCAGCCCACGGTCGCCAAAGTAGAACTTCTTATAAAACTCCACCCACACGCTTACCTGTACTTCAAACCTGGCCTTCGACCGCATCTGCATCTTTCTCCTCCAGATGTTTAGACTCCCAATCGCAAGCTCCAATGAAAGAGTAAGAGCGTTCCTCCCACAAGTTTGCTAATGCAGGATGGAATCCATCTCCCACAAATCTACATTTATATAAGCCTCATTAACTGCCATGGGGAAACCAAAGAGCCATCCCCTTCATTTATTGCGCCGCACACGTCCCCCCAAGTAACCCCACTCACTGCCCCTTGGAACTCACAACTTACATTAATAATAGACATGATGTTTTGCCTACATTAATCCCTCATTAGGAGGCCAATACGAGAGCATCATACCGAGAACACCCCAAAGTCGTCATTAACATGAGAAAGTGTACAAATTAAAAATACGACTGCACAAATATATCAAGCAAAGAGCACGTTCAGCAATAAAGTGTACGACAAAGCCCTATGAGTTTCATAAGTTTACATACCAAAAATAAAAACATTTTTCCAAGGCAAACACATAAAGCCTTCCTCGCCAAAATACAAAATGACCGTCCTCTTAATACGGGTATCTAAACAGGGGCTACGGCCCCATCCTCCTCCGCTAGTCGCATCTCCTCTTCAGGAATAATATCCATCTTGCCCCTATAGGAAGAGAGCCCTGATGGCCGGAATAGCCAAGATGACGCAACTCAGGCACGTCCTGGGTCTGAAGCAACAATGGCAATGGTGGAGCCAACATATCTATCCACCACTTCATCGATGAACGAAACTCATCCTCTAAACGAGTATGGCGCAATTCTAACTCGGCAAGGCGACGCTACAAACCATTTGTTACTTTCTTCGCCCCTGCCAGCTCCTCACGTAAGTCCTGCTCGCTCGCTTCCTTTTCCAATGACAGCGTCCTTAACCGTCTGTAGGTTACTTCCAAGTCCCTATCGACTACAAGCTTCGCGCCAGTCACCACTTTCAATTGTTCTTCGAGTCCAGCGGTCCTGCTCGCTACGTGCTCTGCCAGTTCGCGATGTAGAGCCTCTGTTACAAGCTCCTTCTGCGCGGTCCTCATTTCTTCCAGTCACAATTCCAACTCTGCATTACGATTGGCAAGGGTATCGGCCCGGAGAAACGAGGCCTCGAGTGCAAGGGTACCCTGCATAAAGTAAGCAAAGATTTTACTATTCATAACCCTGAAGGAAATAGACGTTTAACCACTAAAACAATAACCTACCCGGACAGCTGCCACGACCGCAGTACGATGAGCCCGAGGGTTATCAAGAGCCTGAGCTAGATGCCTCTTTTCCTTGTCCATGTAAGGAGTACTGTGCACTTCCCCTTCGGGCAAACTGCCACCAAAGAGTTTACCGCTCCCGACCAAGCGTGTCCCCTCCTCGACGTAAGAATGAGACAACGACTCCCTCTCCCTGCCTCGCAGCTGCCTAGGCTCCTCGTCCAAAAGACCGACAGTAACTGACCTCTGCCACTTTACGAGTAGGGCATCCTCTGTGTGACCACTGACCCCTCGTAGCCCAGGACTCTATCCAGCGACAAGAGGCACGCCAGTATTTGAGCCAGAAAAATCCTTTCCCCTTACAGTTAAGAACCTCGGCTTCATTCTAACGCTTTCCATGGATTTGTAACTGTGAACACTTTCTACAGAGTAAGTATTGCTCACGGGACGGATACGAGGCTCACTATACTTGACTGCTGACCAATATTTATCAGAGTCAAACTTTCCGTCGATAATATTGGTCAATACTCGATTCTCTTAATTTTTATGATCGAGCACACGCAATCGTGAGGACTTATAAGTTACTCTTGCTAGCGTCACACCTGTGAAATAAAAGAGCAATCATTAGTCACCGAATGACAGAGACTCACACACAACTACAACGACTTATACGAAGGAACGTACACTTAGTATTAAACACGTTATGATGTAAGCGACGGTTAGGGCTGTTGTCATAATCAAATGCCCCCGTCACCAGAATTGGATGCCGACACCAGTAATTCCTACTCGTCGATAACTTAAAAATCTTCGGCTCGCCGAATTTACGAGCTATATAGTACCAGTGCCTCCACTCAGGCACGCAAGAGCGTATGACTCTTTGACACCTCGGGCCTGCATCACTCTCCTTAACTATGACCTTTTTTGCCTTGGCGGCAGTCCGAGTTTGCCGCCCCTCATGACCCGCCCGCGCTCGTGAACGAGTAACGCGAGGAGGCGCCGGCTCTTCTGACGCCTCGTCTCCATCCTGTTCTACCCCCAATCCCTCCGGAGTAGTATCCCATTGACGTGGATAACGCCCCATCTTGTAGGCAACCATTATGTCCCCACAACCCACGTTCCAACGAGGAGGCACTGATTGATTAATCAGTCGACACCCCGTCATCACCTGGTAAAAATTTCCATTCATTTGCCCCGGGGCACGCCCAAACAAATTTAAATATTTTTTCTTTAAGTTATCCTAGGGAAATCTCAGCCCTTCATCAAATTGCCTGAAGTACACGTTGCATTGGTTGGACGCTAATGTTTGACAATCCGACCATATCCACTTACGACCGCCACGAGCTTTCTCCCGCTCGTTAACGACGTCCAGATACTTCATCGTTATCCCTGGACTTTCGTAATCAGCCAACGTTGCTGGCAACCTCCACTCGCTTGGATAAGGCCAAAACAACTCAGACACTCTTTCCTCACGACCACTAATAATGTCTTCATGGGCCAAATCTCCATGTACTCTCCCTAGCACCACGAAATCTGCCCGCGATTCTACCCTCAAGTTCTGAGGCATGGAAGTTCCGGCCTCGTGGTCAAAACAGCCCACCAACCCTACGGGCGCGGTACCAGTTGGCCCGGCCGTTGAACCTTCCGTCGTTGACTCACCCTCATATACGACCATATTTCTGCTTGACTTTTCACTATTCCTTGACTCGTATCTATCTACTGATCTATGCTCGACACTCGTATGCCCCTGCACGAGCCAGACGCAAATGTCAGCCTCAACCCTAACGTAGTGAAGGGCATAATGGCCACCTAACTACTGGGCACCCTAGGGCCAGGCCACTCCCTAGTGCGGCCCATTAACCAAGCTACCTCCCGGTGTGGCTGCCGAAAGTTGACGCGAGTCCGTGACGTATGACACGATTCATCCCGGAGCCACGGTCACCACAATTCTTTCAGTTACCACCGTTTCGCTCGGACATTTCACGTGAGTCAAAAATATATCAAAGAGATTACACTACGGTAAATTACACAAGTTAAAAGGGTAAACTCACCTGAGAATTCCAACGTGAAATTCCACCGCTTCGCTCTAACCCAAGTGTATCAATTCCGTCCAAAGCTTAGAATTTTCTTTTTTCTCTTTCAAACAGAGGAGAAGCTCCAAGCTACGCTGTCTGCCATTTATAGTTGAAGAGGTAGTTATGGGAAAAGACAATTTCCTGAAAAATTGCGTCGGGCCCACGCACATCATTTGCCACGTTACCCACTGTATCAGCAGTCACACCACATCTTCCAATGAATTTATTAGTCTGCACCCCTCCTGAGACAATGTCAGACAGACTGTCACCCCCTCTGCTGAACGACTAACTCCACATGTGGCCAGACCTGCCTCAGATCTCCCTCCATGCGAGCCAGACCTGAGGGGGGCGATTGTAGGAGTACGCTCCCGCTAGTGACTAAGTCGTGATAGTCTTACGAGCAATACCTCCAACGACCTAAACCTCGTGTAACTAGAGCAGGGAAACATCAAGTCAACCGGCGAGCGAAGTCTTCGGTCGCCTTATACGAGTAAGGATGCCCTGACGAAACTACTCCTAAGTATCTCCATACAATGAGCAATTATTAGCAAATGCAGAACAAATACAAGGAGCGCCCAACCCCACGACTCTGAAGGGATAATCTAGGAATTTTCCTGAGCACGTGAGAAAGGATGCTCCTAGGTCAAACCCTCCTTATAAATAGAAAGAAGGAGGGTAAACAAAAAGGGGATGATCTTCTTCTTCTTCTTCCTTCTTCCTTCTTGAAGCAGACTACTATTCCTCAGCGATCAGAGAGAGAGCTAGAGAGAGGAACCCAGAGATAGTTGAGTGGTGCCCTCCTCCGGTTCAGTATCAAGCCCAACACGTCGAACGATTATTGTTGTCCCCTAATAAAACAAGGAGACTACAATTATTTTTCTCAAAAAAAGATTATAAAATTTGATATTAATGATCAGTTAATTACCTGTAGGTGTTGCATTAAATCAGCAACTGGGACTGAAGTAAATTTAATGGAAGATGGATGGAAACGTTTTTCTCTTCGTTGTATTCGAGCTCAATAGGTCAGCAATGCATACAAGATTTCCCTGATTTGTGCAAAGTATATTTATTTTTCTAACCACGTTTATGTTTACCAGGGAAGCTTTGAAAATTTGGAATGATAAGCCGTGTTGGAGTGGAGGTTTGCCTTTTTAAACTATATGCATTTCATATTCCTCATTAGTACCTGTGGATTTCTAGGTTTTATATTAGTTTCTTTTTGGATATGCCTCTGATCTGAGAAAGAAATGCAGTGTCTCCCTTCTATGCAAGTAATTCATTATTGACGCATGGAAAATTTAGTGTGCACAGATCGATGTTGTTCTTTTTATCACTCCTGTTTTGCCCATTCTTGATATTGAATACATGATTAAGAGCTGCAAAATTTGGATGGCAACATTTGTTGAGGTTTGTATAATTCTTTTCTTTTGTTGGATTAGTTGTCTCTGATTAGTTTTAACTGTGATTGTTGTTTTGGAGATAAAATTACAATTGTCTTGTTCATATAGTGTGCTACATTGATATATGATGTATTCATGAAAATCATCATTAAATGTCTCGATAAACTTCAAAATGTCGCTACAGTGTTTTGTAAGATAGATGTTCTACAAAAGCACAATCATGCCCAGTGATGCTTACCTTTAAAGAAGAAATCATTTCACGATATGCCCTAAGCTTTGTTGTTACTTGAAATTTCTCGTGTCTTTTCATTAGCGAAGATCACCTCCTAAAGGAATCTGAAAAGAAAGAGTGAGGTTTCAAAGTTTCAAAGTTTCAATCTCTCAAGGCTTATTTAGGAGACACACAATATTAGAGTGGGAGTATAGAAGGTGATGGGAGCCTACATTGAAATTTCATGTTTTGTTTTTTCCTTTTCTAATTTTACTGGAATATTGAAATTGATGGGAAATTTTATTAACTATAGAAATGTGAGTGGTCTTTTAGAAATTTTCTTTGATCTAGAGGGAATGTTAAAAGAATACCAAGTGGGATAACTTAGCCTTCACAAAGACAATGGCAGTCTTAATTGCCACTTTTTTTTCGTGGTATAATTTAAAACTACTAGAAAAGTAGCTTTGGGGTTTTTACTTGTGAAGGTTCTAGTCGTTGAAGGGAGGTGCGGTTATAACACTAAACAACAACAAAACCTAGGAAAAAAAGAAAATCACAGAGAGAGCCGCGTTCTTTTTTAATTTTATGTTTATGCATTTCATCTGTATCATCCATTTCCCACTTAGTGATTCATCATAGATTTGTACATTTAAGATATAGCTTTTCTGTCATTTCAATCTGAGATGATATGTTATCATATACCACTTTTTCAGCTTTTGGTCAGGGAGTACCTCGTGAAACAAATCGATCCATTAACTGAATTTTTCGGTAGAGATATTTCTTCGTGATTTTACCTTTACTTTTTGCTTCATTGCCCTTATCTTTAGAAGAATACGGGGAGGAAAATGTTTTTGTAGAACAATTTTTTTTCATTGAGTTGTGATTTGTGAAAATCAATTTGAGAAGTGATGCATGTTTCCTGTACTTATCCAGATTTTTGCATCCATACGAACACAATTGTAATTGGCGGTGATGTACTCTTCTACAAAGAAGATTTCTTGATGGCTATGGGTAGTAGTGAGTGATGTGCATGGTATGTCCTTCATATTTTTGTGAGGTACCATTACTCTTTCTAACTCTATTGTAATGAAATATTTATAAGGGTCCAACTTGTATATCTCTATGTAGTTTGTTCAACGTGATTTTAACTTTCTTAGACTTCTATGACTTGTCAACATTGTCTTGGATTTACTGCATCATGCTTCACAAAATAGTAAGTAACATCAATTTCTTTGGGATTGCTCCAGCGTGAGAGGAAAAGAAATCAACCGGTGTGATTGCACATAATTCATAAATCTAAAGTTTGGAGAATATTTTCGAATTCCCCTTCTATGTAAGGTAATTTTCATTATCCCTTTATCTTGTATCTTAAAAAAGTATATTACTATTTAAAGGCAGGAATTTGTACTATTTAGAGATAATATTGCCTTTAGTTAACAGTAATTTATGCTGAACTTTGTTTGTTGTGACCAGATCTGTTAAGTACATAGTTTTCAAGTACTGTAAAGAGTATTCAGATATTGGGATTTGATTATTCTTACTCATTGTCTAAGATTGCATGTAAATAATAAAATGACATAGACCTATTTCTGGAAATTGGTCGACTGCATACTACGTCTAAAATTAAGTACATTTATTTTTTCATCCAATAGGCTTTAGAGCCATCTAAACAATTAGCTCTCCTCGTGATACAAGTGGCCTCCATAACTGTCTAATTTCTATTTCATTAGTCACAATATTCTGCTTTATTGACATGTTGATTACTTGCTTTGCTCTATATTTTGTTTGATTAGTGAATGTTTTATATCAGCCACAGTTGTATATTTTATCTGCTTGAATTACTTCTTCTTTGTAAGGGGTCTTTGATGTTATGAACTTTTCTGTGTTGGACTGGTCTCCTAATACATTAATACTTGTGTTTTTCTATATATTCAGGTCATTAGATTGCTTTTCTTTGGTCCATGTGTGATGATAGTGAGTCTTCCCTGTTGTGAGGATAACTTAAATGCAATTTTATAGTCCTAATTATGCAACAAGACTGCTAAAGATGATGAATCAGCAGCAAAACCATTAGAATAATACACAACTTCTCTTTTATGACCTTACTATTCTTTCTGGAATACTGTGATAAACATCCACTTCATGGTATACCTTACGGCAGTTCACAACACATTGTTTGCTCATCTAACTTTGGGTCATGTCTATGTTTATGCAGTTTGGCCTAGTTGGAACCATTCATTCGAGAACAATGGCTCATGGATTGGCTCAGATGTAAGCTTTTGACAAACTTTATCTTTTGAATTTATTAAGGAAAATTGGTATCTGATAATTTGTGTTTTTCTCCCTTCTCTTCTCTTTTAGGTAAAAATATCTACTGAGAATATTTTGGTGTCAATCCCTAAGAATATATACTATTAAGCTCATGTTTACACAATGGAAGATATAGTTCCAAGCTGTCAGGTTGTGGGTTACCCTACATTGATAAAGGCATCTTAGGGTGGTGGTGGAAAGGGAATAAAAAGATTTACCTCATATATGTTGAATAGGAGTGCATTCCAAACTAATTTGTTGAAGAATCCAAGAAAAATGAATTATGTAAATGTACTCAAATCTTTTGTATTAATTTTTTTTATTTATTTAATGGAGCATTTACAATAATAATAATTTTTTAATTAAAAAACTTATGGCAAAAGACCCACGGTAAAACTGTGGCAATTGATAAACCTTTTGCCATGGTAAAAATAGTGGTAAAGCTTTAGCCACCCCATCTACGCCCACGAACCTAGCCACGGTAAAAACATTGGCAAAAACTTTTTTGCCAGAGATTTTTCAGTGGTTAATACCCTTTATTCTTGTAGTGACTAAAGATTACAGACTGGTTTATAGGAGATCGGATGAGCTCATGGTTTTGGGCTACTCTGACTCAGATTTTGTAGGGGACAAAGATGACAAGAAATCTACTTCTGGTTATGTTTTTATGCTTGCTCATGACGATATTTCGTGAAAAAGTATCAAATAGTCTCTTGTAGCTTGCTCGACTATCAAAGCAGAGTATGTTGCTTGTTATGAAGCTTCCCGACAGGCTGTATGGCTTAAGCAGTTTATTTATGAGCTGAAGGTTATTGATTCGACCATTGTAAGTTTTTTGCGACAATGGGGCAGCCGTCAAATATGTTAAGAATGATAACGTGACTATGGATAGCAGATATATTGATATTTAGTATAATGTTGTCATTGATAAAGTACCAAAATAAATTATCGGGATTCCTCATTTGTCGATACTGGAGATGATTGTTGATCCGCTTACTAAGGGACTTCTGATACTAGCCTTCAGGGGACATGCTACACGCATGGGATTGCTGGAGCCTCTTTGAGGATCACTATTTTATGTGGAAGTAATTATTGAATTATTTTATTTACTGTTGCTGCATTAGGGTTCTTTATCCATGCGAGAGTTATTCCTGGTTATTATTTTGGTCGGCATTCAAATTTAATTTTGATTATTTAGTTGTTATTATATGTGCACATATTCAGTTTAAATTATGCAATTGTAATAAAGTTTTAGATACGAGTAATTTCATCACATGACGGTTGTCTAAGTATCAACTGCCTTTAGAGAATACTGAAAGGTTTCTCAAGTTTGCTTGGGTCGGATATGGGTAGGCTTCACATCCTTTGGCATTTATTTCAGTATGAGCGATGGTCTTTGCATAACGGTCTTCGCATGACAGTCTTCGCAGGACACTAATGAAAATATACCAGCACATCATTATGGTGAATATTTGTCATTCACACGCTAAATTCCACCATTAAAGAAATTATACTTGAAAGTTATTGAGGTCCTAGGCTGACGTCCACACTATGAATTAGGCATGTATTCAAAAGCCTGACCAAAATTTGTTCATGAATCGTGTTAGCCATTTCTTTAGTCATAGAGTGACAGTCAAGTTCGATGTATGCCTTCGAAAAATTATCATGTGTGCTTTTAAAAATAGAAGGTGGCCATCTGTTTTTCATAAAACCGTGAATCAGGCTAAAAACAATATTTTTTGAAAAAATCGAGTTAGCGCACTGGGTAGGAGATTGTTGAATTTTCCATCTATACTGACACTACTCAATGTTTTAACTTCTAGTTCACGAGCACACATGTTAATAGGTCGTATAAGTATTATTGGTTGGGCCTGATTGTTATACCAAGTTAAGGTTTGTGGGACTTAGTATTACTCTTTATTAGAGCTTGAGGGTATAATAGGAAGACCACTCAAACCCTATCAAGTTAAATAGAGGAGAAGTTTATCTTGGAGGCTAGAATACAAAAAACCATCTCATTAAGGTCTGCAACCAATCCAAGGGAAGACTCCACTCAATAACAATAAGATTTTGCAAAAGCAAGATAAAAGGTTAGTATAATCTATTTTTTATATCTTATTATTGATCATAATAATTGTATAAATTTCCTATACAACCAACCCGAAGTACCAACATATTCCTTTACAATAATTTTCACCAGCAAACTAGTCCGATTTTTCAATATGGAAACCACGTAATTACTAATATTAGTCCTTATTGTCAAATATGCAACAAAGTAGGGCACCTTGCTACAGAGTATTGGTATCGTTTTGACCACTCTTATCAAACAGATGATATTCCTCAAACATTGCAAGCTATGGCTATGAATGAGGTTCCTGACCTAACTTGGTACGTGCACCGATACAGGTGCAACTTCTCATATCAAACCTAATAAAATTTCCATTGTCTCCTCAACTCCTTATTCAGGTATGGATAAAATTTATGTTGGAAATGGATCATCACTTTCCATATCTTGTGTGGGAGATATTATGATCTCATCCCATCCCAACTTAGTTCATTTGAACAATGTCTTGGTTGTTCCTAGTATGAAGAAAAATTATTATCAGTCGTTAGTTAATTTACTCAAGACAACTCATGTGTTTTTGAATTTTCTTCATCCGGATTCTTGATTAAGGACTCAAATACGAGGCAAGTACTAGCAACCGGGAGTAGGACAGGAGATTTATATGCACTCGATGGAGATGGTGGTGTTTGACAAGCTTTGATGGCTCTAAAAACCGGACGTGCTCCAGGAAATGTTTGGCATGGACACCTGGGTCATCCTTCGTCTAAATTACTTTCTTTCTTAAGTAGTAGACGGCTTATTACTATTAATGAATGGGCAACACCTAGATCAGTTTGTTCAAGTTGTCAAGAAGGGAAGAGTTGCAAACTCCCATTTTTGCTTATTAATCGCAAAATAAAAAAACCACTGAAGAAAATTCATTGTGATTTGTGGGGGCCTGCTCATATTTCTTATGTTCAAAAGTACCGCTACTATGTCATCTGTGGATGACTTTTCTCGATTTACTTGGTTTTACCCATTACAAGTGTTTCCTCAAATTCAAAGAATGGTGGAAAATCATTTTACTTACAAAATAAAAATAATTCAGTATGATGGAGGTGGAGAGTTTAACTCGACTGGTTTTCCAGAACACCCGAGCAAAATGACGTTATGGAACGAAAACATAGGCACATTGTTGTGACCGGACTAACAATGATGATTCATGCCAATATCCCAAAATATTTATGGGTGGATGCATTTAGTACAGTGGTTCATCTCATTAATCGGTTGCCTACACTAGTTTTATCTATGACTACACCATATTATTGTTTGTTTGAGAAGGAACCTGACTATTTATCACTAAGGGTATGCGGTTGTCGTTGTTATCCAAACCTTCGAGCTCATAATGCAAACAAGTTTCAGCCTAAGTCATTTCCATGTATTTTTATTGGATATACAACCCACTTCATAAAGGTTATCGTTGTTTTCTACCTTCAAGTGGGAAAGTGTACTTATCTCGTCATGTTGTATTTGATGAAACTGCTTATCCTTATGTTGATTCCGCTATATGCTCACAGCCTATGCAATCTCCTGGTGTTATCACAAAATATTCAGATAATGAAGAATGGTACGCAGTAGGTCTTTTTGATGCTTCATTTAAGGGGGAGCTTCCCATTATCCCAGCAAACAATGCTCATATTCCCCTAAGTACAACTACACCCACAAACCTCACACAGGCCACACATGAGGTTAGAGAATCTTCAACCAACATAACAGAAATGCCCATGCTAGATGTTTCAATTGTTCTTGAGCCTCTTATATCTAAAACATTTGTTGATGTCCCTATTGATCCCGCTCAACACTCAATGCAAACACGATCCAAGTTAAGTGTGTTTAAGCCGAACCCCAAGTATGCAAATGTAATTGTTTCTTCCAATCCAGTTAGTAACAGTGAGCCTCGTACATTAGCCAAGGCTCTAAAATTGTTTTAGCGGGTTCGATGTACAAATAATTGTCGGCCTTAGCATGCAATAATACTTGGGCTTTTATTCCTCGCGCGAATGAGATGAATGTTACTGGTTTTCGTTGGGTTTATAAGAGGAAACTAGAAGTGGATGGAGGTATAGAAAGGTTTAAGGCACGGTTAGTAGCAAAAGGATATACTCTGGTTGAAGGGATCGACTTCGACGAGATAATTTCCCCGGTCATCAAATCTACCATGATTAGACTTGTCTTATCCATTGCAGTAATTAATGATTAGGTCATTCGCCAATTTGTCGTAAAGAATGCGTTTCTTCATGGAAAGCTCAAAGAAACGGTCTACGTGGAGTAATTGTCGGGCTTCACCCACCCTGATTATCCTGATTATGTTTGTCTCCTTAAACGAACATTATATGGCTTTAAATAGGCACCGAGAGAATGGTTTGATCATCTCTCTCTCTCTCTTTCTTCTAGGTTTTGGTTTTTACTGTAGTTCGGCAGATTCTTTATTTTTTGTTTTCCACAGTTCTCTTGGAGTTATTTTGATGATCATTTATGTCGATGACATCCTTATTACATGGTCCAATCCTCAACTTATTTTAGATCTCATTCTTAAGCTTCGAAATGAATTTTCTCTCAATGATCTCAGCAATTTGCATTTTTTCTTAGGGATAGATGTAATTCGCACATCTACTGGCCTATACTTGTCCCCCAAGCAAAATATGTTCCTGAAAATTTGGATCGTGCTTCTATGGTCAATTGCAAGCCTATATCTACTTCCCTGCCATAGAAGCATCACTTACACCTTTAAAAAGACTCCCATTTAGGACCTGATGATGCTACCTTTTATCGAAGTCTCATCGGAGCACTTCAATATCTTACTCTCGTCCTAATTTGTCATTCACGGTCAATCTCGTATGCCAGTTTATACATTCACCATTTCTATCACATTTGTGAGCCATTAAGCGAATTCTACGCTATGTAAAAGGTACTATTTTACACGGGTTTCATATTCTTCGACAAAGTCCATGTCGTTTGTATGCTTTTAATGATGCGAATTGGGCAGGATGCATGGATGCACAATGCTCTACCACGGGGTTTTGCATTTTTCTGGGTGCAAATTGAATTTCATGGCGTGCAAAGAAACAATCGACAATTGAATGATCAGTTGTTGAAAGTGGAATACCGTGTTATGGCTGTTACGGATGCAGAGTTGACAAGGATTGCCTTCCTTCTTCGAGATGTAGGTGTCACTATTTCTCGTGCTCCTATTCTTTTCTTTGACAATATTATTGCACTATACCTTACTATTAACCATGTATTCCATTCTCGGATAAAGCACATAGAACTCGATTATCATTTTGTACATGAGAAAGTGGTTGAAGGCACTTTGAACACGAAGTTTGTCCCTTCAACATACTAACTAACAAACATTTTCACTAAGGCCTTAAATAAATATTCCTTCGAAGATCTTTGTACCAAGCTCGGTGTTCACTTTATTGACCGCTTTCGCTTGCGGGGGAGTGATAAAGACAAGCGTTACACTTGAAGGGGCAATCTTATGATGATCCATCTCTTAATGAGAAGTCAATAATTAGGTAGATGAAGGGATTACAGCCTCCTGCATATCTGAAGAGATTTGTAACGTTCACATTTAATTTTATTTGTAACTCAAGATTATAAATAAGATAGCTTGTAGCAGATCCAAGTACTGTACTGCCTGTTTCCTTGAATACCATTATCTTTCTTCTACAAAGTTGGTATCATAGCCGTCAAATTGCCTTGGGATGAGTTCAGATTGTCAATCCATAATGCCGGGTTGTTGGTCTCAACAAATCAAAAACCTTAACACACGGATTGACGAGAGGTTTGAGCGACTCGATCAATTCAATCGATTTATCAATGTGCTCACCGTTGGTACTCTTTACGTACCATCTCCCTAACCAGCCCCGTTACGACCAAACAACAAATCTACCAACCAGTTTCCAATGGACAACATATTAAAGTTGTTTTCGTGACGGTCGCCAGAACTCAACTCTAGTCGCTACATCGCAGGATGGTGTGGCAAACCGCACAAATTCGTGAAGAGAAAGAAGAGGTAAGGTTGCCACGTCATGGGGTAGTACGTGGGGCATAAACTCCAAAGATCCTGCCCTCGCCAAAGCCTAAACCCGAGCTAACTAGACGTTGTCCGTCAGAATCATAGTAGAGGTTGAAACCCTAACAAGGTGTTTACAGGTTTACACTACAGGAGGAGAGAGAGAGAGCAGAGAGCGAATCAGCAGGTCTAGTGGCACTGGCTAAGAGAACACCGAGAAGGGTACCATCAGAAACCTTACCAAGTCCATGGAGTCCCTAAGGAATCAATGTTTCGTGGGGATCAGGCCAAGGTTCAATAAAGACGAAAATCCATTTTCAGTTCTCAGCGATGAAGAAGAAGCAATATGTGAGAGGGAGAAATTTTTGATTCGTTAGCCACCGGTGTCCACCACACACAACTCTTCGTGTCACACACGTGCCATGTTTTGGCAGCAAGTGCCAAGACCTATTTCATAGAGCCTAGTCCCAGCCCCCGCCACCAACCATCTCCACACCCAGACCCTATATCCGATGTAAGTCCCTCGCCGAGAGCCCATCCGGACTTGCTAGAGCCGCCCGAACCACACCAAAAAGCTTCAAAAAAATTGCTTTTAACCGTGACTCGGTTCCTCCTTTCAGAGGACTCTATACGGCTAAAAAATGAGTCACCACATCAAAACTAACGTCTGGTTTGCCATTTCCAGAACAAATCTACACTGAACTCACAGAGTGGCTTTTACGACAAGAAAGATCATTGCAACTCTTGCGAAGTGCCCAATTTGAGTAGACTCCAGCTTCACCAAACATCCAACTCCAATACCGTAACACCTATACAATTATAACGCTCGGCACCCGGTCCTCTTATTAAGCGGGGTTTAATTTATCGATTATTAATAACTAATTTATAAAATATTAATTATTTTTTCTCAATATTTTCTTATTTCTTATAAACTAAAAAAATGATCGAGATGGCAAAGATTCGAAAATAGATATTCTGTTTTGTAGCTACGTTTCGCACAAACAGACCCATCTCAAAACGAATAATGACTGGAATAATTTATTGTTATAATATTCAAGAACACCAACCCTAACTTCTCAGTACGTTAGCGAAATCAAGATAAGATCCAACTCGACCTTCAATATTCAAGAAAAAACCAGCAACACTTCTCATAGTTAATGTATCTCAACCTGTGATATCCATTAAGTATTATCAAATTATGTATTTATGCGGAGTTGGACATAAATTCACTTTTAAAGAGTTTTTTTATTATTAGTCCTATCAATTTAACGGAATTTATTAATGTAGTCTGATTGGCCAGTCGTCGGACAAATATATTGTTTAATCGTGATTATATACTTATTGTGTATTATTTATCGAGGTTCTGCTGTCAGTAGTAATGTGTCATGTGCTAGCATCGCTTATATCCACAACACAAACACGTGTCAGTTGCATCTAGACTCACTCACTGAACAGAAACTTTACCACCAACAAATTCCTTTCCACATTCCACTACAACACTTGCTTCCCACGTAATCTGCAACGGTCTACTCCTAGTCCCGGCACGCACCACAATATGTGTCATTTAGCCATTTCATCAAAAGAGATACAGTTGTAATTATATACGTTTTAAATTATACGCGGGTTACAACAGATCCCACAGATATTGGTTCTGATATTTGGGGAATTCGCAAGCCCATCTGGGACTAAATCGTTGTTTATGCTTATTGTGTGGAAGAACCTTTTTTCTGTATTTATTTTAATTTATTTTTGGCCTCGATCGGGTCGGGAATCGTCGTACACTCATCAGTACCCCTCCCCCCCCCCCCCCCCCCCCACCACCACCACCACCACCACCACCACCCTCTTTGGGTACAATCTTTGGTTACGAAAAATTCTGCAGAAGACTTCAAGACTTTCGAAAGAGTTCCACCGTGCAGATTTTGTGGTCGAAATCTTCCGAAGACGGAGGGTTTGATATGACATCTTCTATGCTCGTTTACTACATATCATTGGGATACTCGTATTTTACTTTATGCTCTGCTAGAGCTGGTTTTAGAAGTTTCAATTATTTAGGTTTATTTTATTTTGAGAGATATTAGGAGATATTGTAAGGAAGATATCCTAGGGTTTTAGGATATATAGGAGAGGGTGGTCTAATCTTTTATTTGGTTGTTGCATAGAGAATTAAAAGGTTTAGTTTATGTTTTATGTTTTATGTTTAAGTTTTAGAGTTTAGAAAATCTTAATTCTAATTAGGTTAACGTTTATCAATCCGAGTTCTTTCTTCCGCGATTCAGATTACGTTAAATTAACCAATTATACCATCGCTACAGGTATAAAGTTGTTAAGCATTGTCTTTAATTACATAAACTATGGCTCATCAAGTTATCCAACGTCCCTGCTCAAACTCGGCTCGATATGATTGGGTGGCCATTTTCTTTATTCGAACCCCAACCAATCCTATTCAAAAATCTTTCACTACAAGAAAAATGACATATAATAGCATTGAAAATATAACATTTGTATAAAATGCTACTAAAAATAGACGTTTAGAACATCCTCAAACAAACGCTATTATAACTCATTATCCATACTAAAACTACAATTGTCGTGTTAGAGTAATTAGGCGGTATAGCCAATACACGAAGTAGGTTTTCGTTCCAAATTTGAGAAACCCACTCTTCTACATTCCTCGAAAAACTAATCACCTTTGTACTATAATTGAACTTCCTGAATTAGGTATCTCTCTCTCTTCAGATCTCTGGGTTTGATCGTTTTATGATGGCGGGTTTGATCGTTCCAAACAACTTAAACTCTTTTGACGAAGATGTTAATTCTTACCGGTGAGCATTTACAACCATGATTCCCCAATTATAGTTCCAATTTCTTAATATAAATTTATGTGATTTTTGAGTTTGAATTTGGATTTTGATGAATTTTGGTTACTTGAATAAGAAATTTGTGGGGATTTATAGTTGTGGATTTTCTAGAATTAATTCCTCCAAAGAAGACCCCGTCATCAGGTGTGTGTGTGTGTGTGTGTTTCGGCAATGGTGAAGTTTGATTGAGGTTGATTTACATTACACAACACTGATTTTGCAACTCTGCCAGATTGAATGCTAGGTAATCATCATCATCTTTTTTTCTCATACCAATTTTAAGTAGTGGTGTTCTTTATTTTCTATTTATGTGGTTTTAATAACACTTGGCAGAGAATGTTACGATTTCATGTACGCGAGGTCGTGGCAACAAGTTCTTGATTTATATTTGGGAGTCTGGCAAATGGGCGAGTTACGCTCTCCAACTTTTTCCGAATTATTACCGAGTCTGTGAGTCATTTACTTAGAGAAGATTTTCGTTTTGAAGAATTTAAAAGTTTTTTTCATTCAAAATATATTTGTTATAAAACATTATGTGTTATTACGCAAATTATTTAGTTAAGACCGTCATCTCAAACAGTTGGCATATGTCGATGTAAATGGGGGGACTGCTCGAGATGGTCTTAACTACGTAAATTAGTATTACCTATACAAATTATAGCTTTGCTTGCATGTGTTCTAGAGGCCTTACTTAGTGAAGACACAAATTAAAGATGTTGTTGAAAGTTTAGAAGCAACGACTGTGAAAACGGAGTGCGTGGATGTTCCAACTAAAGGAAAGGGTGGAAGATAGGTTTGAGCACCACTTCTAATTACTCACTTGCGCACAAAGCTTTTCTTATGCTATTTATTTCACATCTGAACCTAAGAATTTTGCTCAAGCATTAAAATCACCACAGTGGAAGCAGTTATGGAACACAAAATCAATGCACTTTAAAAAAACAATACTCGGAGTCTTGTCCTCCCTCTTCCGTCTTGTAAAAACCTATTGGTTGTAAATGGGTATACAAAATTTAATATCGTTATGATGGAACTATTGAGAGGCACAAGGCTCAATTGGTTGCAAAGGAGTTTACGCAGATTGAAGGACTTGATTATCATGACACTTTTGCTCCAGTTGCTAAATTAGTGTATGTTCGTGCAGTACTTTCAGTTGCTTCCGTCAATCATTGGCCTTTACATCAATTAAATGTAAATAACTCATTCTTGTGGGCAATTTGAATGAAGAGGTTTATATGTATATTCCACTAGGTTTTACCGTACAGGGGAGTCAAGGGTTTATAAACTCAACATGGGCTGAAACAAGCATCTCATCAAAGGTTTGAAATTTTCACTTCTGCTGTTATTGAAGCCAATTTTTCTTAGTCAAAGTCGGATTATTCATTATTTACTCAGAGTCAAGGCACATCATCAACATTTGAGTTTGTGTATATTGATGATATCATCATTACCAGTAATGATGATTTGGTTATCCAACGATTCAAAAGATTTATGATAACCAAATTCTTTATTAAGGATTTAGGTAAACTTAAAATATTTACTTGGTATCGAAGTTGCTCCCTCTCAAACCAGATGTATGAAACCCCACTCTGTCCACTTTCAAACCAGATGTGTAAAACCCAAAGTATTGCCATTGGTTTCCCTTGTGACAACAGAATGTCGATCTATCTCTCCATCTTCACTTTCATATGACTCTCAATATTTGTTTCGATTCTAATTGGCTTGGTGCCGCCCTGTTGAAAAATACGATGAGCCTTTGCCACGAGGTCACCACCATCCAATGGTATACTAGTATATACCCATTACCCGACCCTAGGCCTGTTTTCAGATCAAATCGGATTAGAAATGGGGGCGATTAGAATTTTTTTTGATTTTTTTCAAAACTGTAAAATCTGTTCAATCTGATTTTTTTTTAAACTGTAAAAATAGATCCAAATCTGAAAATTTTGGAAAATTCGGATTAAATTGGAATATTGTTCGAATTAAATAGGATCGGAGGGTATTCGAATTAAATTGGAATATGTTCGGCGTGAGACAGGTTAGTTTTACCCTACTGATGACAACGCCGCAATAGTAATTCAACCTAGTACGAGAGGAACTGTTGATTCACACAATTGGTCATCGCGCTTGGTTGAAAAGCCAGTGGCGCGAAGCTACCGTGTGTAGGATTATGACTGAACGCCTCTAAGTCAAATCCAGGCTAGAGAAGCGGCGCATATGCCCGCCGTCGGCTTGCAGACCCGCAGTAGGGCCTTCGGTCCCCCAGAGGCACGTGCCGTGAACTGTAAAATAGGGTTTCGAAATCGGAAAAATCCGATTAGATTTCGAAAAAAATCAGAAGTTTGGATAAAAGTTGTAGCCCTAGATTTTAATTTGGTTTTTTGTTTGGTTTGTATTTATTTTTAAGGCAGAGTTGACAGAGAAGCTGTCGCAGTTGTATGATGTAAATTACCCAAACTTCATCTTTGCGTTAAATTTAGAACTCAATTTGGTGGAGGCAAATCCACTAGGTTGGTTTGATTTATGATTCGGTCAAGAACTCGAAGAAATTCGAGCCCAAGTGCAGGCTTGTTAGGGTAACAACTTCTATCTCCCATTTTATATGAATGTAATTAGTTACCCTTATTTCTTGACGTACTAGTTTGTTTTACAATTGTAATTTTGCGGTTATACATTGTTTTTTTTTTTTTACTTAGTTGCATGATTTGTATGTGTATGTTAAGGCCTAGGTATTTGTTTAGATAAATATATGTGTATATATGTATTAAAATTCCCGAACCCTTTCAATTGTTGGTGTGTAGAGAGTAAAATGTCTGGAAACAACAATTTTCAGTCTCTGCTATAAGTTGTTGCTGTAGAATGGGTTTCCTATTATGCCTTGTGTTTTGATACACCTTATCTCTGTGTTAAACATTGGTTTGCCATTTACATTTGGGTGTTATTTGTACTTGCGTGGATAAAATTTCTACTGCAAGAGGCAGGCCCGGCTATGAGTGTCACGGCCTGGCTCGGGACTGTCTCTACAGTGCCTGAAACACAGTAGAATATGAGGTCGTGCGGTGTACATGCACGTACGACCGGTATGCACAAGCCATCTTCACTGAGCGCGAAGACGCCACTGGAATAGAGCCACGAATGCTAGAGCGACATTTGGATAATTCTTAATACTCGTGAGGGGTTGTCGAATATGTATTTGGTATAGGCGGCAACGCTGAAAGTTCCATCAATAATTCTTATAGCGTAATCTTTTGTGACTGGGCACGAGATACGGATAACACACATGTTCTGTAGCGGATCAGGATAGCTCAATATGCGGGTTCCAGATATATAATATATCAAGGGGCGACGAGCCTGGACTGGTTACATAGTCCATCAATAAGGGGCAGTACGTCTGTGTGAACTTGGGGTAGAGGGATGGCATAACGGCGCCCTATCAAGCCCTATTTGGAAAAGCGGCCCACATTGCGAGACAATGTTTCCTGGCCTTCCCTAGGCCAATAAGAACTCATGACCATCCCTTATGGATAGCCATGAGCCGGGGGCCAAGATGGCCAAGCTATAAAACTTATTTTGTCATGGGGAGGTTTGGACCAAGGTTCCTCCTTAATATAGTTAATAAGGAAATAACTAGTTTCCAAAAGGAAACGTTAAAAGTAGAGACGAAGCGTACTGACACTTCTCGCCCCCTTAACCAATTCCATTTTCAACGAAACTTGGCGTGCAGCTATATTAGGATGTAGAGAACATATATCCAAGGCAAAATGCTCGGGCAGATTTGTTCGACGTTCGTTGGGGCGTCACACCCTCCCACACTAATTTCGACGTCCTCGTCGAGAACTTTTCTTCAACACGGCTTTGTAAGGATTCAATCTTCTGCATCTTCAAAAAACTAACATTCTCTCGCACTTAGTTCAGAGTACTATACATTCTTCTGCACTAGCGGATAGTGAACCATAATCTCTATGGTGACAACTATGGTCTTTACAACTGAACCTTAATTTATGGCCATTCACTTAAGTGTGTTGGTGACATACTTCATTCAACTCTGGAGTTTGCCCTTCCTTCTGGATAATGTCCCACGCCTTCTGATATGTGTATGGGCGATGCTTCCTCGCATCGTGCCCTCTGAAATGCATTGCATCCTGCTGCAAAACCCTTCTCCTTGACATATTTGAAATGTCGCTCTACTCGACAAACTTGGCAACTCCTCCGGACAGCCTGACGAGGATATTTACAATCCCGTCCAAAAGAGGTAAGCTCCCTACTGAATCACACCAGTACGTTCTTCCTTCGAGTCGCACAATGCCTTTGCTGCTCGAGAGTTTAATCTTCTGGGAATCTCGGCTTTAAACTATACTCTTCTACAGAGTGGCAGGGAGTAACTATGCTAAAAACCAGGGGTCAACTCTCCCCATCTGCTACGGAACACTTGCCGCGCTCTGAAACTACATGGTTGCCCTTTCAACTAAATCTGCAAAGGTCTTCAAACAGCGTTCGTCCTTCTTACGGAACATCTGGGACACAAGATCAAGATGCGGCACTCTTGCCTTACCAGTATAGAACTAAACTTGTACTCATTGTTCACTTGGGCGAGGGAGGGCAGCTCCTAGGGGGTAGCATACTCTCAACAAGGTGCGGACACACTTTGTCCTACCGCCATCAAAACCATCGTGGCAGCCCACCAAGGCGCGGTGTTCTTTTTACCACCAATTACAATGATTTCAGATCCACTTCTTCTTCCCCCTTTTACACTCTCTCTCGATTGGAAAATTGTTCCCCTTCACCGTCAACACCCTTCTCTCAACTCCACAACCTCAAATATCTTATTCATCATCCTATTCATCTATGATGATCCTCCACGTGTATCGTCGTCCTCCTCTGACGATCTTATCTTTAATTGTGCGGCCGCAATTTGCGTTATGCACCAAACTGCAATAACCTAGTAGTACATGATGCAACTTCGAGTCACGGCAGGAGTGTCATGGGCCGTAAGGATAAGAGAAAGAAGTGAGATCACCGATTGAGGTATTACAGCATTATACGAGACTACTTCAAGCCGGAGTGCACATATGAGCCATGGGAATTTCGGTGACGTTTTTGTATGAGTAGAGACATGTTTATGTGTATATTTGATGCAGTCATTGCATATGATCATTACTTTGTCCAAAAACCCAATAACGCTGGTACTATGAGGTTATCACCGTACCAAAAAGTAGTCGCAACACTACGTTTCTTAAGCTACGGTGTTGCGGCATATATTTTTCATGAGTATATCCAAATAGGAGAAAGCACAACCTTGTTATGTATGGAAAGATTATTATTGCGGTTATACAAATTTTTGGCGAGGAATATCTTCAAGGATCAAACGTGGCCGACGTCAAAAGGTTAAAGAGATTGGAGAGTTACAGGGATTTCTCAACATATTAGGAAGCCTTGATTGCATACATTGGATATGGAAGAATTGTCTCATAGCTTAACACGGTTAATTTACTAGTCTTACCCTAAGGCGACACTATATTTTGAAGCGGTAACTTCACACGACCTTTGGATTTGGCATGTTTTTTTTGGGTTACTAGGGTCTAACAATGATATCAATGTCCTACAACAATCACATCTTTTCACCGACCTGGCCGATGGTATCGCCCCGCCTTGCAATTATACAATTGTCGGAAAAGCTGTCGAAAATGGGAATACTTGTCCAAACCATATCCAATCCGATTACAGCGAACAAAAATTATTTGCTCAACAACAAAAAGTTGTCGAAAAAACGTAGAACGTGCGTTTGGGATTTTACAATTTTGGTTTAATATTATAAAAAATTTGGTTAAATTGTGAAAACCCGAGATTTTGAAAAATGTCATGAAGGCGTGCGTGATAATGCACAATATGATCGCCGAAGAAAACAGGGTTCATTCTCATCATACTTAGACTACAATCCGGTTGATCTCTCAACTATCGAAGGCGAACGGTTCAATATTGTACGCGAACGCGGAACAATAAAATCTTTTATATCGAAAATGAACCACTTTCAAAGTCGAGAACTGCACTTTGATCTAAAGGATGATCTAATCGAGCATTTGTAGGCCGTGAAGAGAAATCTTCAAACCTAGTACTCCATTTCTTGTTATCTGAGTTTTTGATGCAATTTAATGGTTCTTGTCGTACAAGTTTATTAAACAAGTTTTTGATATTGCATTAATCTTATATTTGTTTTAACACAATATTCTCGGAAATAAATATTTCGAAAACAAGATTGCATTCTTCAATAGCAAAGTACATTATTTAAACGATTACATTATTGAAAGGTAAACTACATTCTTGGAAAGAAAACTTCTATATACAACAAAGTTAAATTACATTTCATCATCACTTCAAGTACCTAGTCCGCCCCTCTTGGTCAAACGTTCCAGGACCTCGGCTTGCTTTTGTAGATAGTATTGCAATTGATGTCCAGAAAGATTACTCAAGTCTTTCTTTATGATTTTGCGATCTTCCCTTGCTTGTTCCAAATTTATTTTGGCTTGCCATTGTTGATTTGCTTCCGCTCTTCTTATTTCCTTTTCTTCGTTTGCTTGTCTCTTTTTTAACCGTAGTTCCAGTATTGTTTGGATATCGCTACCAGATGCAACAACACTATTTAACTCTTTTTGTGTTGCAAGGTTATTTCTAAAGAGTTCTTGGCCGATAGGCCTACTTCCAACCTCATACAATGAACATCTAATTTAGAATTTAGGTTGGCCTATCGCGGTTCTCGCCCCAAAATCTTATATGTTTTACGGTGTTTGAAGTCCTTGCCGCCATTCAAGCCTTGATAGATCTTGTGTGCATCGTTTTCCTATAATTCATAAAAGTATTAAATACAAATAAATAACGTGTATATCCAAGAGACATAAACAAAATTGAGTTAAAGGAAATTAGAACGTACCCGATCTTCTTTGATTTTCCCGCTATCGTGCCTAAATCGTTCTTGAGCAATTATCCTCTTGTACGCCACACATTGTGCATTAAGGGTATACCACTGAGCTTTGGTCAACCCACTTGATCGTTGTGTAGGGCACTCGGGGTCTTTGTTAAAGGCAATGTTAACATTTTGATAGAAAGTAAAACCCTTTGTGCGGCCACTGTCTTGACAGATGCTATTAGCCACGCCCTTGCGAGACACGTAAAGTGTTTCCGTCCAATGCAGTCGAGCATCATCCATCTTGTTCAAAAACTCAGCATCTTCTGGCACTTGCACGTTATGTTTTGTTTTGAGGGTACATTTTTCTTTCTTCTTTTTCTTTTTCTATCTAGGGCGCCGCCGCTTCAGCAGGTATTAACGCATTTGCATCACTTTGACTATGCTGAGTGATTCACCATAGAATAGGTAGTTCTAAAAGTAATTTGGAATTTAAAACCTTGAGGTTGAGTGAGCGAATAGGGTTGATAGTACGGGCTAAACGCCTGAGGTTGCAGTTGAAAAAGTGTAAATAGATTTTGATATTGTCCATAACTGGGATCCCCTTGCGACATAGTAAATGGAGGTGGGAATTGAGATTGGTTGTGTAGAAGTATAAAGTAAATTGTGATGATGGGTGTGGAGAGAATGATGTTGAAGATGTGTATAGGAGGATGGGGTCGACGGTGTAGAGTTATTACTGCTGGTGCCGGAGTTCGCCATTTAGGGAGAGCGTAGAGGTTCTCCTCTATGCTCTACAATTGGTTTTGGGAGAGAAGAGGTAGCTAGGGAGTGCTCAGGAAAATAATTGAGTTTGGAGGTGTTCTTTTACCATGCGGTGTTCCTTTTACTGACCGAAAAATCCGGGCGGTAAAAGAAACACCGCCAAACTCATTTTTTTAGTTTGAGCTCCTCAAACTCGGTTAAGTTCTGACAGTGCCAGTTGGCGAACTCAAACCCAAATTTGAGTTGTTGGGAGGCAAATAGTTTGGGTTTGGGTTTTAGTTGAGAAACCCAACCCAAACCCAAACCTTGCTGGAGATGCTCTAAATGCACAAAAAACTTTGGTCCCAAAATCCAAATTCTTTCTAATTGTCACCTATATAATTGCACAACCTCTATATTTGGACTTTTTTTGGCGATGCCAAGGGTGTGCATTTATCTAGGTTTCATTGTACTCATGATAAACAATGGGGGCACCACTCTAACAAAATAAAGAGGGCCGAAGAGTGGGAGCAATGACCTCCAACTAATACTGTCGACATTTCCAGAGAGTAACTAATATGCCAAAGTTAAAGCTCCTTCCCAATACCTGCACAAGGAACAACCAAATAAAAAATAAAAGCCCTCTCTCTCACAAATGAAGATGACTCCTTTGAGGGGTGAGTAGTTGTTGGCTCAATCTCTCTTTCACTTAAAATCATAACCATCATACACTCTGTAAACTCATAACTGAAAATGGCACACTCTCAAACCAAGTTTTTTCTTGCTTCCTTGGGGTAGTCCCCTGCAGGAATTCCATACTGTCAAGATCCTTGAAAGCACCTATATAAAAACATAACAAATTTGTATAAACAACTCCATCTCTCACCAATGGATTTGACTTCTTTTTAACGAGTATTTGCTGGCACAATCACTCTCTAACAGATACCATAAAAATTAGTACTAGCACTCCTCAACCCCTTCTAATCTGAGTGCATAGTAATACTCTCATGAAAAAAATTTGAGTAGCTTCCTGGGGGAGACCCCTGTAGAAATTTCAATAACCAAATAACACCTGCACAACAAGCAAAAGTAGTAAAACGGATTCCCTCTCTTACCAATGAAAATAATCACATTTTATGGTGGGTTTTAGTGGCTCAGGAACTCTCTCACCACTCAGAATCAAGAGAACACACATCAAAATCTCCTAGCTTTTGGGAGATTACTCTCCCCTTTCCCATATTTGTTTAATTTTTTCTAAATTTAGCGAAGTCTGCTTAAGTTCTTCATCGCCTAAATATACTTTTCCTTAGAGGGAGCCTTTTTAAAGAATGCTTCTTTTTTGTTAGCCTGGTCTCCTTTCTTCTTATTTCTTCATCATTTCCTTGCTTGGTACCAGCACCATTAGCTTTGTTATTCTTTTGTTGACGTTATTAACACTTTTTTGAGCACTCTCATCTTTTTAACGTTTTTCTGTAGGTCTCCTTGCTTCTCCTTGTTTACTTGTTTCTATTTCACTTCTCTCCTGATTATCACTTGGGTTAGTAGTGACATACACTGTACCTAAAGAGTTAACTTTGAGGATCTAGACCTCTTATCTTCATCTCCTTCAACATCCTGATTCAAAATCAAATTTGTTTTGATTAGCAGCTTGACTGTTTGAATTTTGTCTGCTTGTATTTTTAGGCTTAGGGGGTAATCCATTCCCCATCTTTAGAGTTGGGTATTTTTTTTTCCAGACTGTTTTGCTATAATTTGGGGTGCTTCTTCACAATGCTCCACTACATGGCCAAAAAAGTTACATTAACTACATCTCAAGGGGATCCAAGGGTACTCACATTGGACTTTAGCTTCTCCATCTTTCCCATAGAATACTGGGATGGGGCAAGACCACTCACAAGTGGCTGGTATTTCAATACATATTCTAGCATCAGATAGAGTAGAAATGTGGTCCTATGTATACTTGTCTAGGTACAGGGGCACTCCCAAGCACTGGCAATCCAACCAAACCCTCCTTAGACCTCATATATATGATGGGGTGTATTCTTAAAAATAACCTAGATTTTTTTTTTAAGCAAGGAACGCAATCAATAAATAGAGAACCCGACCTATCGGTCAGGCACAAAAGAGTCAACAAAAGCGGAGGCCTCAAGGCCCTCCTTAAACTCAAAATCGGGGGTACATGCACCCCTAGCAGCCAGGTAATGTTGCGTAATTACATGATCTATGCACAAACTCAGAACGAAAACCCTCAAAACGGGTGGCGAGCGCACGGGTATCTGGAGCCAAAGTAAGAGCTCCCCAGGAGAGGTCCTCAGGCCGATCTCTGAAAGCCGTAACCAGCCTCTGGCAATCCGTCAAAAGGAGGACCCTATATAGCCCGATACTCAGAGCCGCCTCCATCCCTCGGCTGCAACTGCCTTCGCTTCTTCAGGGTCGCCTGCCCTGGTGGACCCGCAATCTGCACAAACAATCACATTCTGGTGAGATTTAATAATGAAACTAGTCCCTCCCGATCTGTCCCGGGCAGACCAGGAGGCGTCGACGTTGATAACGTGCCAGCCAACTGGGGTCTCTGCCTAGTATTGGGGGGGCCTGGAGGTCGGATGGGGTAAGGCATTTCTGGTATTATCAATAAGAAGCCTCTTCGTCTTAGTCAGCGTCTCTCTGTCGTATGAATCTTCCCCTCGAAGACTAGCTCATTTCTGCTATTCCAAATGGCGTACATAATTGTGCTTAGGTACTGCAGAAAGATTGCATGTTCGAGGCTCCTTGAGAGAGAAGAAAACATCGCTGGATGATCGAGTAGATGCAGTCAGAGTAGCTCCAGGAACTGAAGTTTAGCGCCAGTTCAGACTCCACCCAAATGTTGTGAATCTTAGTACAGAAGAAAAGGGAGTGAGTAGTCGATTCAGTCTCAGAGCCGCATCGCGGGTAGTTTGTGTCCCAGTCCGAGGTGTCGTGCCAGAGGTGAACTTTGTGGGGATCCCTTCCTGGAAAGCTTTCAAAAGGAAAAGTTGGATGCGAAGGGGCACGTGTAGCTGCCAAATGCCGTTCCAGGAGAGATGGTTAGGCCCAGCAGGGTTGATGTTGGCTTGGTGTCGGGAGTGTTCCCTGGTAGAGAACGTATGGACGGACTTCACCGTGAGGATGTTGTTCTTCTCCTACTTCCATCGAAGGATGTCCTTGGCCGGATGGGCGCTAAGCAGAATAGAGGTAATAATCTTGGCGATATCCGGGTGGAAGATTGTCAAGATAAGCTCGGCGTTCCAAGTGTGGCTGTCAGGATGAATAAGGTCTGCCACTATGGTAGTGAGTCTGGTGAGCGGCTCAGACCCCGCAGGACGCGCAAAACGGATACCAGGGATCCAAGGTTCAAGCCAAAGGTCAACGCTTTTACCATTACCTATGTGCCAGCACAGCTCTGGCCATATTTGTTGCGGGCTTGGATAATGCCGTTCCAAATCCAAGAGTCAGCAGGCTGGGCCTTGGAGAGCATCGGGGAGGTCTTAGGTGTGTACTTTGCTTTCATATTATGAGCCCAACAATTTATCTGGTTCTTTTATAATGCGCTAGAACAGTTGGCCATTAAGGTTTGGTTGTGATGAAGGGCCGTACGGATACCCAAACCCCCAGCTGCTTTGGTTAAGCATAAAACCTCCACTTTATAAGGTGGGCTTTAGATTTACCCTCTTTGTTTAGACCCCCAAAGGAATTTAGCGTTAATGGAGTCGAGTTTAGTGCAGATCTTTCTAGGGAGGGGAGGAGAGACGGACATGAGGAAGGAAGGAATAGCCGAGTTAACAGCTTTAATGAGGGTGATTATGCCCGCTTGAGAGAGGAATTTTGCTTTCCATCTCTCAATGCGCCTGGTTACCCTGAAAATGATGTCCTGAAAATTAGGACTTTTGGACCGATCGAAGATCAGGGGGGCTCCCAGGTATTTGTCGCCTGTGACGTCTTTTTTATGCAATCCTTTGAATAAGCTTGTGATGGCGATGATAGCAGTTTTTTGTGAACATAATGTAGGATTTGTCTCGGTTAATCTCTGGCCCGAAACCTTGCAGAAGGTGGTCAGGGCGTCATTTAGAGCGCCAGCTTCACTGAGATTTGCATTACAGAAAATAAAGCTGTCATCTGCGAAAAGAAGATGGGACACCGGGGTACTGCCACGCGCTGTTTAATGCCGGAAGGGCCCCTGTCGTCTTTTTTTTAAAGATAATCCTGAAAAACACCTCAGAATAGATGAGGAAGAGAGATGAGATCACTTTGCCTAATGCCCTTCCAGGCTTGATGAACCCATAGGGGGTACCATTAATGTTAAAGGAGAGAGTGGTAGAGGTGATACACTGGTGGATCCATCCACACCATTTGTCGGAGAAGCCCATAGCCTGTAGGGTGTCAATCAAGAAACTCCATTCAACTCTGTCAAAGGCTTTGCTGAGGTCTATTTGACAGCCGCAGCCAGATCTGCCTTTTTTTTTCTTGATGGCGGTAAACATCTCCTGAGCCATGATATATTATCAAAGATTTGGCGACCCGGGATGAAAGCATTTTGAGAGGGGGAAATGATCTTGCTGAGAAGAGGCCTGAGCCTGGTGGCCAGGATTTAGAGATGATCTTGTATTTAACGTTACATAAGCTGATGGGTCTGAAGTGTTCAGTCTTCTCGGGGTTCTTGTTTTCGGGATAAGGGTGATGTGGTGTGGTTAAATTATGCCAGCAGGTTCCCTGATTGGAAGAAAGCGAGGATTGCATTTCGGGTCCTACTTCACCGTATCTCAAGATTTCTGGTAAAAGAGCGGCGTAAATCCGTCAGGGCCCAGAGATTTGTGGGGGTTCATCGAGAACAGGGCTTCTTTGATCTCTTCCAAGGTGGGGTCGGGAGTGAGCGAGGCGTTGTCCTCGTCAGTAATAAGCTTTCCATAATGTCCATGTCGCCAAGCTTTATGGGGGGACAAGAGGTTGTGAAGAGGTCCTCGTAGAAGTTGACGAAGGCCTTTCTTATGTCCTTTCGATCTTTGCCAAGAGCCATCAGGCCTCCTGATTCTCTGGATCATATTACGCCTTCTCCAACTAATAGTGGAGAGGTGGAAGAACTTCGTGTTCCTGTCTCCGTCTCGAAGCCAGGTCTCCCTAGATTTGTCCCTCCATAGAGATTCTTCGTGATCGAGGAGGCGAGAGAGATGGCTTTGGAGATCAGTCGATAGCTTCGTTTGTGTCCGACGGGTTCCTTTTTTGAATATCGGTGATCTGGTTTCTAACTAGTTGGATGCTGATAGGGTGAAGTTGAATTCTCTTTGTTTCAATCTGTGAGCTCCCTCTTGGTATGTCTAAGCTTTTTTACAAAGTCTCACAATCTAGATCCTGCTCGATCGACGGCCCAGGCTAGGTCGACAATATCTTTGTAATGGTCGTGATTGGTCCAAACGGATTGGAAGTGGAACTGCTTCGGCAGATTGTGACAAGTGGTTTCGGTGGTAAGCACAATGGGGCCGTAGTCCGATCTATGATGGGCAGGTTATGAATCGAGGCGTCAGGGAAGGCGGTGCTCCAAAGAGTGGAGATGAGGGCCCGGTCAAGACGTTGCTTGATGAGCTCTATACCTTCCTTTATTTGACCAATGTAAGGGACACCAGTGGATCCCAGGTCAATCATGGAGGCTTCGAAGATGAAGTCCTCCAGGGGGTTGGGGGCAGACGGGTCAAAAACAATCTTCCCAAGTTTCTCTTCTTGGCAGGTGATGTTTGTTTAGGTCCCCAATGATCATCCAGGGGATCACAATGTGCGGAGCCATCCTGGATATGGAGGCCTAGTAATCCCGCTTATGTTGGTTATCAGGCGGCCCGTAAGTGAACGAACAAAGCCACGGGATGGGCGCAGTGTTAGGAATTTGGGTTGGGGTATGAGAGATGATAAGAGCGTCAATACCGTTAACGGAGGAGGATAGGATGGACAGGTTGATGTTGGAGCTCCAGGCTAGCCAGAGCCCCCCTCCTGAGTTGAGGTAGCATCAACCATGGGGATTGGGTCAGGCCAAGGCATTTAAAATTGTTGAGGGGTTCAGGGTTAGAGGCTTTCGTTTCAGTAAGAAAAATAATGTCGGGTTGAATTTGTTGTTGTGAGGCCCGAGCTCTCTAAGGGTGGACACTTTGTTTGTCCCCCTACATTCCAGGAGAGAATGATCATGGATAACTAAGGGCCGTTGTCGGGTCCGCTTCCGAATATTGGATCTGTGAGGGAGTAAAGTGTTGTCTAAAACGGCGGTACTGCTGGACAAAGGGATTCAGGGTTTCATCGGGATTCCGACGCTGGCGGCAAGGTGGGGCATGTTTTTCATAAATGCTGCAAGCCTGTTCGAGTTGCTAAAGATGGTACTGGCCTTTCGGATGAGCCAACGTTTTAGGCTTGGTGCATCCCTATATTTTAGCCTTAGGCAGTCTACAGAGTGGTAACTAACCTGACGTTTTTGCCCATCTTACAAAAGCCCAAAGCTGTCTAAGCAGGTATGATACTCCCAGTGAGATTGAGCCTCGCCGGTCGAACCCTAAGAGAGACATGCTTTTTATGGGGGCCTGGGGTATGTGTGTGTTGTTCACTAAAAGGCCATGTGTGGGAGAGGGCCGTGACGAGTCTAACGTATTATAAAAAGCTATACTCTATCAAAATATTGAATTCAAAGCAGGTGCAACAATTTTATATGCATGCAAAGTATAGGAATTTATAAGGTGAGTGTGTGATTCGTGAGATTACCCATACCTTAGCGGGGATTGCTAAATCCCCGGATTCGGCGTCATCCGTGGGTGGGGTCCTATTGCGCTTTCGAGTGTTCTTACCGTGATCATGAGAAAGGTTGCAGCTATGTTCAGTTCCGTCTCGGGCGTGAAAAAGTCATGGTGAGTCGGGGTTCGCCACCCGATACTCGCCGGTGAAATGATAACAAGCTCTAGTGCCTCCGACTCTCACCTGAATCAGAGCAAGGGTCGGTGAGAAGGAGGGGTTCCGGTTTAGACATGAAGAGGCATTGGGGGTTTGTCGGACGTAGTCGGGGTCTTGGAGGGCGAGGTATAGGACGGAGGATCATCTTAGACTTTAGGCCGTTAGGTATATAGTTGTTTGGCGAATGGTTGTGTTTGTGTGCAAATGGGCTTGGGCAGGGTGGATGGGCTTGCATCTGAGTTAAAATCGTGCAGAGGATTCAGGGTAGAAGAGTTGGGTTTGTATTCGAGTAGGCCCAGCTAAAAAGGCTTGATTCGGTTTTGGTGAGCTGGGCCCAATTATGGCCGGCTTGCACGAGGGTTGGGCTTGTGCCTGGAACTCGGCTTTAAGCCTTCTCGATTGTAATTGTTGATAGCACTCGGCCCAGCTGTAAACTCAGTTCTCAACGGCTCTTGTCGACTGCTGGACAGCTGATTGAAAGAGGGTCCCGCCAACAGTGCTCATAAATGTTGTTTTCACCAACGTCTTGGTTGCGTCAGAGAGAGAAGCTTTCTTGTTGTTTCCAAGGAACGGTACGCTCTGCATGCAGGTTTTTTTACGTATTGCAGTTTCAATAACGGCTAGGTTTGAAAGAGAGAAAGGTTCAGTCCACCTTGACAAGGAGAGTCCGGTAAAGCCCCTCTTTCATCAGAATAATGTTTGGTTGGTTGGTTCCCGGTCATCACAATCCCAGCTTTGGAGTTGCTGTAAAGCTCTTTGGATAATGCCCCCCACTTCGTTGTTGCGAGTATTCGGAGAAAGGCCGTGAGTTTCAGGTAGACCGGTGTGTGCCTCCTATAAATCCGAACGCTGCTGATCGGGGTTTAAACGACGTCGTGAGTTGGGGGGATTAACTTGTATGTGTTGCCCATAGGGAAAAGATAATTTTCCGATTAAATTTCGTCTGTTACGTTCTTGGAGGATCATCTTGTAGCTTTGACAAAGTTTGAGAGTGTGAGTAAAGATTCCACACAGGGGACAAAACCCCTCCAGCCTTTCAAACCTCACCGAGGTGAGACCTCACCATAGCTCCTTGGTCGCGTAACCGAAATGGTTGTAATCAGCGGCGCTTATCAGTGGGTATGAGTACCTGAATCTAGCAAAGGTAGGTTCTGGTCTCGTTATCGCATGTTGCATGTCAGCTCTAACAAACTCACCAATGACTTACCTATAGAGGGGATTGTTTTCCTGTCAAACAACATCCTGGTAGCCCTAACACTTGTACCCAACCACAAATATTTTGGGAAGGTGATCTCCGATTGATGTAGCAGAGGGTCGTATTGTTGTTGTAAAATCGAAAAGTGGATATTCACCGGTGGTGTTACATAATGGCTCGCAAGTCGTCTTCGTTCTTGAAGTTTGCAATGAAAACCTTGAGGTTTGCTCGTAGGACAGCGACGAATACTCTGAATCACTTTCAACCATTCCTTTTGATGCCTTCTGATATGATATGGTCCCCAAGGTGAGGTGAGATAGATTTAAATGCCAAGGCAAACTGTCACTTTTGTTGCAAACATGCCATTTAGAAGGGTTCAGAGATAGCACCGGTATGGGTTCTTTTGTTGTACTTTTGAACATTAACTCATATAGTTTACTGCTTGCTGTTCTCTTCATCTGAATTTATCACTGTTTGTTTTTGGGCAGAGCGGGGAGCATAAACCTAAGGAGGTTGCTTGAAAGCGCCAACAGCAAGCAAACAAAAAACAAATAATAATACTTGCATCCAACTTGGAAAAACACTCAGAACTTACTCTCACCCAAGGAAAGAAGCAGTCAAAAGAGCAGAGGGGAAGAGGATGAGTTTGTGGGGTTGAATGATTGGTGGTTTAGAGTGTGATGAGTAGAGATGGTAGTTGGTAGTGGGGGTTGAGAGAGGGATAAGAGAAGGGATAAGAGGGGAGAAGAAAGGGCAGCTGAAGGAAGAAAGGTAAGAGAGGGGAGAGTGGAAGCAGGAAGAGAGGGGGAGAGTGAGCTTAAAAATAACCAAGATAGGAATGGATTTGAATATTAATCTCCATCTCAATAAAAGGCCTCCATTCCTTGATAATGAAAACTATGCTAGCAATATACTGAGCCCCTCTCTCTAGGACTTGAGTATATCTCAGGATTAGTAAACTTAAAGAAGTAAATATTAAGACCTTAAATGCTCATCTCAAAATCCCCACTCAATTCCACAATTTTGTTAGAGGTTCTTTGATATATGGATATGTAATGCGAGAAAAACTCGATCTTTAAATACCCTGCTTAAAACTACGGATGTGTAATATAATAAGGGCAAGCGGGGGTCGAATCCACAGGGAGTAAAATATTAAAAAACTAATTTTAATGATCTAACTATAACGTTTATTAAACTAATTTTTGAAAATGTTTTAGGAACTAAAATCAAATCTAAATTACTAACTTGGTAAAAATATAGAGAAAATAACCTAGGCTTGGATCACCTCCGACTTAGCTTACTAAGTAATAATTATAATAAAAATTTATCCGCTCGTAATAGTCGGACTAGTTATTCGGTCCCAATCACCAGAGGGTCGATCCTTAGCCTAAATAAGGAGGACTAGCTCTCCATTAATAACATTGATCACAGCTTACATATAAATAAAATAGAGAGAGATATTCTGAAAAATTCCAAGCGTTATTCTTCCAAATTGAGATAAAAAATACATAGAATTTATCCTATTTATAGGAGATAGGAGAGACTTGTTTTATTTTTGAAAATCTATCTCTAAGAGCATCTCTAACAGAGTGGTATGTTATTCTAGTTTACCATACCGGTATTGCAGAATCACATACTATTTTGGTCCAACAAAAATTACGTTTTTTTTTCTTAAGCGCTTAACGATCAGCGCCTAAACCAAAAAGCCAAACAATATGTTTTTTCTGGGCGTTGAACGGTTCAGCGCCTAGCGGTGTTGTAAATTATTCATTTCCCCTTGGACAGCGTATTAAAAAAGTTGTTAGGCGCTGAACGGTTTAGCGCGTGGACAGCTGTATTAAAAAAAAGTTATTGGGCGCTGAACGATTCAACGCCTAGGCAGTATGCACATACTCCTCGCCAAGTTCAGGTTTTGCATACTTTGGAGG